>CM073466.1:57700594-58910594 GCA_037074535.1 Gleditsia sinensis
GATGACCCATTTTCTGACCTTTGTCTACTAATCGGCTCATATCTCCCTCATATGGACTCCAAATTGAATGATTCAAGTGGCCAAAAATCCATGACATACATATCTTTAATTCTTATGTTAACCATTTATTTTAATTCCCTACCAATAATTCCCAGAAATTAAATTACCGAAGCTATCCTAACATATTCTTCCCTGATGATTCATTTTCTGACCTTTGACTACTAATCAGACCATAGCTACCTCATATGGACTCCAAATGGAATGATTCCAGTGGCTAAAAATCCATGACACATTTATCTTTAATTCTTATGTTAACCATTTATTTTAATTCCTTATAGATTGTTCCCAGAAATTAAAATACCGAAGCTAAAAATTCTGCCACCCATAGCCATAACCATGCAGAACTATCTACACCAACCTAAGTATTCAAACATACATCACATGCAAGATCAATATGTAACATGATATAGCAACATCATGACCAATCATAAAAGTTCTAAGATCAAAATCTCATACAAATATTATAAGTTTCAAAAGTTTTCTTCAAAAAGAAATATTGTTAAACTTACCTTTAGCTTTCTAAACTTCTCCTTCTTCTTCCTTCCTTTCTTCTTCTCTCTTCTCTCCTTTCCTCACTCTACCTTGCTTCTATTTCTCTCTCTTTCTCACTTGGACGAAATTAAAGTGTTGTAAGGGTGGGTTCTCTTATATAGACCACCAAATAAGTCACCTTTCATGATCATGGATCTACCTTATCACAATTAAGATACACTTTGTTGAATTTTTGGAAAACAAACAACTTATGTTCTTGTCTTCCTCTTCCTTAGTCAAGATATGCATAGGAAAAGGAGATTTGTATTTTGAAAATTATGATGATATGTTCTTAAGATAAGGGACAAGGTCCCTTTGATTTAGGGATTCATTTAATTTTTCTTTTGTCTTAATCAATTATGATAGGTTGCCTTTTTAAGTGGCAAATTTCTAGCCCTTCAATCTCCATTATTTGGTTGATATTATTTGTGTGGGCTATGAATGTTTTGTCCTAATACCATGTATTATCATACCACTTGCTAAAATTATGAGTGAAGGATATAGATGTTTTTGTCCTAAAGCCTTGTATTATCATGCCACTTGCCTAAATGATGAATGTAGAATCACACCACTTGCTAAATTTTTGTCTTAATGCCATGTAACCTAATCTTTATTCTTATTATTATATCATCATCTAATTTATTTTATTTTATTTTTCCTCTTGGATTTGGGCTTATTCTTACCCATTATGGGCTTGTCCTACCCATTTTCTTTGCTTTGGATAAAATTCTTCCTTTCTTGGTGGGCTTGGTCACATTTTCATAATTTTTGGGCTATTGGTGAAATTACTATATCCTAGTCCAAGTCTATGTTTAATTTCTTGTTTAGGTTATCCAATGGGCTTGCTAGAAACTTATGTGAAGTGGAAAAACTCTATATGAAGTGTCCATAGGTAAAAGCCCAATGTATGGGTAAAGATTTTAAACTTAGTAACTATAGTTCTTGAATTAGGAAAAATTACCCTAATTCAATGTTCTTTGAAATTTTAAGACCTTTACTTGTTTCTAAAAATTTATCTTCCTTATCCAAGAATTTTGCATCTCTTTAGTATGTTATTTCTAATTTCTTTCCTATTAGATTTTCCTTCTTTATTTGTTCTCTTAATGTTAGAAACATTTTCTATGCATATACATAAGGTGAAGAATTTCTAAGGATTATATTTCCTTAGATATCTAAAATATTGTCTAATAAATTTTATTTCCTTAATTAAATTTTTTATGTACCTTTGTCTAATTCAAATTATCATTTATATTATTAAGAGTGTTTCTCTTTGGTTCTTTAAAGAACTTTTCAGAACTTATCAAGATTTATCTTGTGGTGTTCAAGCAAGACTTATCACTCACAATCTTCTTCCTCTTTCTTGAGTGTGACGTCTGCAATATTTTCTTATACATTTGGTTCTTATCTCTTTATAGACAACGGGTCAAGGTCTTCTTTTATTTATTTTCTTATGTAAGTCTGAATTAGAACACGATCCTTGAACTTGGATCCCATATTGATTCTGGGTCTCACTACTCTTGGTGAGGTTCATATCAGGGGTTCACATCAAAGTACAACCTAGCCATATTGGTGGGTTCCAAGCTCAGATTTTACCAAATTCTTTTGGGTTTTCTCCTTGCTTCCTTATTAGTTTGTTCCAAGTTCATATGGCTCTTCACAAGAGTGTTTTTCCTTACTTCTTGGCCTTTCTTGCTCACCTATAAGCATAAAATAGACCAAAGCAGTATCCAGAGCAAACAAAACAGAATAGAACAAAAGCAGGAAGATAATCACAAGTTCACGATATATTAAGGGATAAAATATAACCATTAACACACAATTTTCCCCTTTATCAGTATTCCTTTCTAGTAGAAGACTACTTTAATTCTTCTATATGTTTTATCTACTTTGGAATACCCCTTAAGAGGAACTGTGATATAGGAGCAGGATCTTTTCCCTAAGTTGGAAATTTGCACCTACTATTATTTTTCCTCTTTGTTTCAGCACATTAGCTTTCCATATATACTTGGAATTTACTCCTAATTATTGTTACAATTTCCAAATTAAGGATTGCAACTTATCATCTACTATAAGAGAGTTCTTGACTTTTTGTATAAGATTAAACCCTATAACAAAAATTGCCATAAGAGCATTGGTGTCTAGTCTTCTTAACAATGCATGAGCACCTCTATTTTCCTTACCCTTTTTGTGCTCTATATCAAAATTCAACCTCATAAACTTTTCTAGACCCTTGTTTTGCATGTTTGTACTAAGTTATTGATTCAAGAGTTTCCTCACTGCATGTTGGTTAGTCCTTATTGAAATGGTGGCCCAACAAATAAGTTATCCATTTTTTTATTACAAAAACTAACACAGTGTTCTCTCTAATAATCAAAAAGTGATTGGTATTTTTCCCCCATAACTTTACTAATATAAGCTATTAGTCTTCCCTATTGCATCAAAATATCACCTATGCTCGAACCTGAAGCATTAGTTTCAATAATAAAAGGCTGATTGAAATCAGGCATTGCTAGCAGAGAAACTTCTGTTACAACTTCTTCAAGTGCTCAAATCCTTCTTGGGCTTGTGTTCCCTACACAAAGGACTACTTCTTTAGTAGTTCAGTCAAGGGCTTTGCAATAATGCCACACCCTTTTATAAATCGCCTATAATAGCCTAATAATCCCAAAAATGCTCTTAGCTCCTTAACTATTTGTGGCCTTGGGCCAATTCTTGATGGCTTCCAACTTCTTAAAGTCAGTTGTTACTCCCTTTCTAGAAATGACATGGCTAAGATATTCCACTTAAGAAATGATAAAATTATATTTATTCTTCTTAGCAAAGAGAGTGCTGCCCTTGAGGATTTCTAGCACAGCTCTCAAGTGTTGCATATGTTGTTGCTAAATGGCATCACAAACCATTCATAGCAGTAATTATGAGTTTTGAAGGATGTTTTATGGATATTAGGTTCATACATCTTGATTTGATAGTAATTGGCTCATAAATCTTGCTTGTTAAAATATTGAGATCCATGCAATTCATCTATTAATTCCTTAACCAAGGGAATAGGAAACTTATCCTTGAGTGTTATTGCATTTAAATTTCTATAATCGATGCAAAATTGTGATATATTATCTTTTTTCTTGACCAACGCAATAGGAGAGGCATAGGGATTGGTGCTTTGTTAAATGACACCAAAACTTAACCTTTCTTCCACTATTTTCTCAATGACATCCTTCTAGACTTATGGATAATGATAAGGCCTCTAATTTATAAGACTACTTCTTTTTATTGTAGGCACCGAATAATCATAAAATCTTTTAGGGGTAATGAAGATGGTTCTTGAAACACCACATCAAGTAAGATCTCTAACTGTTGTTATCTACTATCCCAACTTTTGCTATCTACCTTCTGTTTTAAACCAGTAGACATTAGTGATTTTCCTTCTTCATTATTATTTTTGAACAACTTAATGACAAATGCTTTTGTTTCAACAGATATTTTGTAGGACTTACCCTCTTCTTCAAAGATTAACAGCTTTGATTTAACCCTTTGGAGGCATATGTCCTTGCCCTGGTGTTAAAAAGCCATAGTTAGTTCTAGCACAATACTATTTGAAAACACTCAAGGATTTTAACCATTACATTCCCAAGATGGCTTTCTGGCTAAAGGTAGGTAATACCAAAAAATTTGCTATGAATTTATAGCTCCCCATCTCCTATGATAGATATTCACACTTAGCTTCAACTATGAGAGTTTCTTCATTAGCAATTATAACTCTATAGCTTTTCATTATTTGAGTTTTCAAGCCAAGATTCTTTATCAACTTATAGTTGATGAAGTTGTGAATACTCTTGGTATCAATTAAGAAGGGTAGCTAATTTTTTTGCCCCAGCAATTGCATAATGTCACTTCCTGCTATTCATTTCAAGGCAAACAAGGAAATTTGGATGTCTTATGTTGTAGGAAAATCATCCTCCAACTTTTGATGTTCAACAATTTCTTCGGTCACCAATTCCACCTCTTCTAATTCTAACCATAATGCTTTAAGCCTTCTGCACACCTTGCATACACTTCTATGATTCATATCATACTTGTCCCCATAAAACTTGCATAAACCTTTTGCCAACTAATTTGAGACTTTTAACGGATTAAATTCTTTAGCTTTTTTGTTGGTGAGTTTGTAAGGTGGTGGTATTGTATTTCTATTAGTATTGCTAGATGGTTGATTTAGGTTCATTAGATAGGAATTTCTTGGGTTATTGTAATGGGATGCAAAGGGCTTAGGTGGAAAGAATATTGGGAATGTGTTTATGGAATTTGTACTTGAGGTTGAAGAGTTATAAATGGCAATGGAATTTATTTTATAGGATTTTGTATAAGTTTAGGAATTTGGGTTAGTGTAGAGGTTAGTCTTCCTTTGAGAAAGACGATATGACTGTATACTAAGCTTAAGCATAAGGTCTTCTTGAATCCAAGCCAAATTGATTGCTTCATTTACATTTCTTGGTCTTTGTAATATGAAGGCCTTCTCTAATGGACCTTTTAATCCCCTTCCCTAAGAAGCAACTTAAAGTTATTTGCTCATCTATAGAAGTCCTAGCAATCAACTTATTGAAGAATTCCATATAGTCAATCAAACTACTTGTTTGTTTCAAATTGACCAACTCCGACATAGGATCATCATAGTTATTAACATCAATTTAGCTCCCACTACATCAAGAAAAACTTTTAATTCTAAAGAACTCATACTTATCGAATGCACAAAGTGTTTCTACCAAGCAAACACCTTACCCTCTATGGCCATAATCAACAATTTAAGTTTGTGATCCTCCATTAAGTCTTATAATATAAAGTACTACTCACACTTTTCTCTCCATAATCTTTAATCTTTTCCATCAAAACTTGGAAACTGCATCTTTAATGAATCTTGAAATAACCCGTTCTCTGACTCTACTTTCTACATGTTTTATCATTTTGTTTCAATTCCTGAAACACAATTGCCAAACCATGCACTTTGTCTTCTACACCTTCCAACATTTTTCCAACTCCACCGTCCTTTGTTGCACTTCCTTCATGGTCATCTTTTCTCCCATGGTAGTGATCATTATTGCTCTGATACCACTGAAATGAAATTTTATTGAATTCTAATAAATGAACAAACTAAGAGGAACTTGAATGAAAAGAAGTTCTTTTATTGTTTAGAAGAAAACCTGAGATGGGCTCCTAATGTACACAATGAATCAATCCAAGAAAAGTTGATAGCTGAAGCTTTGATCCCTCTTCTTACTTAAATCCTACATTGGTTAACTTTTATATTAGCAGCCTATTTCTCTTAACTAACAAAACAAACGCTTGACACATAAATAAGGCAACGATTTTACCATTGCTACCTTCTTTAATGAAATGATGTGTTAAGAGTACTTTTTACCCCAAATGCTACATTCTTTGTTTGAGGAAAATAGTTGTAAGAAGTTTGCTGGGAAGAAAAACAATTTCCAAGCACTCTATAAGGTCATCCCCTCCTTTCTTTGTTATGTTTTTCTTTCTCACTTTTACTCTCTTTCTTTACCAATTTTCATGGTTTTCAAATGTCTTTGTAAAGAAAGCATAAAAAAGAATCAACAGGGTTGAAACTTTACGGTCTCTGTCGTGGATTGAGAGTTTGAGATGATTTAGCTATAGGCATTCCAATATTGATGTTTTTGCTAATACTTTTCTTCCTATTTAAAAAACTATGTTACTTTCTAATTTGAGCAACAAATATCAGCATGATTGAATTCAAGACAAAAAAATATCATAAAATAGCCTGAATGGGAATGATAGAGATGATTCATCAAATCACCATTTTTGCATTTTTTTCTATTATTTTGAGGATATTTGTAGCAAGCTTCAATATTGGAAGTTATAATCTTTACTTGCCTTTTGAGATTAAACATCTAAAAAATAGTTAAAGGCTTTAGTGAGGCAAAAATATATGTAAATGGAACACTACAATTATTATTAAATAAAACTTTCATAAATTCTATTTATGTTCAATAATATGATTTTCTATTAAGCCAATGTTCAGCATGGTGAAAATTTGTATTAGAGAACAAAATATAGCATGGTAATAGAAAAATATAACTATTGTTATCGAGGATAAACTTTGAGGAGGTGATAAAATAAAAGAGAAAGAAATTTTAATGTAAAAGATTTCCCTCTCATTAAGGGTAGTCCTTTCATTCCTTATTTTTATTTTTATCTCTTACTTTTTCTCTCCCTTTTTATTGGATTTCAAAACCAAGTTCTCTTTGAAAAACCCTAAACCACAGTTGCTTAGGCTCCTTAGTGAGTTTCATACGGACCCCTAGTAGGCTTCTTAACTTGAACAATGTCTATTTGAAGAAAATTAAGCCGTATCACTATTTCTCCATCATAATCACTATAGAAGTCTTTTAATTATGCATTCAAGTAAGGTATTTTTAGAAGACTTTGCAGTATTCCTTCATTCAACATCTATTTTAACAATGTCTATTTTTGTAGCAAGAATGTCTATTTGAACAATGTCTTTTTAGTAGGCTTCCTTCATTTAACATCTATTTTATTTCTAACAATAGCAAGAATCTACAGCTTTTAGCTAGAACATCATTTTTGTAGGAGTTTACTACTTGGTTTTCAGATTGTTTTAGTTATCTGCTGCTGTTTTCTTTAGTTAAGTACTTATATATCACATCTGAATTGATAGTTTTTATTTATTCTTCTATTGTGGGTTTCATTACCTATACCTAATCTTCGTATGAAAATTAAACCAATCTAGTTCGAAGTACCTAGTTTATTTGCACGATCTTCTTAAGGAAATTGATTACAAGTGATTTTGTGTGTTTTGTTACTTGGCCTTAGAAATTTTCCTTTTAAAGGGTGTTTATAAAGGCCAACTTCTATATCTCATACAAACTTGGTGACCTAGTCTTCTCCATTTGCATGTTATCTTTTTGAGTAAGTATTTGGTCTATTGACATTAGACCGAAATTTGCACAAGTAGGAGATTAAAATGTTCCTACGTGTCTACTTAGATTAAAAAAAATTAATTGAACCAAGGAAATATGGCAGCCTTTTAATCTACTGCTTATGTAAATTTTGGTCTACAGACGGTAGACTAAATACTCTATTATTCGTAAGATTTTACCTTAGATAATTGTCAAACGTTGCAAACATTAACCTTTCTTTCCACTTCATATTTGGCAACTTGTTGTGGTCGTAATGGAAAATAATCTATAAGATAATAACCTAAGATGGGATGGATAGAGTTGAGTGGCTCAAAAGATAACATGAAGTTGGATGAAATACTAGATCTAGAGAATACATGGAACCCTAGATATCTACTAGTTCCTCATAGTGGGAGTGGTCTTTTAGTAACTATTGATCATTGAACAATAGAAAGAATTTCATCTACTAGGCAAATTACCACTTAGTAGTGATCATTGACTTTAGATCTTTCACTATGGAAAGAGTTCAACAATACATCAACTACTACTAGAATGTTATAAGTGTTGAATATAAGAAAAATTGTAGACTAAGAGAAAACTAAGCAGAAAATATAGAATATGATATAAGGAAATATGTTTTGTATATATTATTAACAAATGATAAGTATATCTCAATATATATAGACATAAAAAATGCTTCACAGAATGGAAACCCAACAACAACTTGCTAGAATTGACTAATCACTTAGCAACAAATCATCCTACATGGCACAACTAACTTCATTAACTTTCTTGTGATACAAACACGTAATGCTTGCTTACATATCTCCAACATCCCTTCAAACTCAAAAAACGTAATGACACATCATTAAATTTGTTTCAAAGATTTTCAAACTTGTCTTTTGACAACGCCTTGGTGAAACCATTAGCTACTTGTTCTTCAGATGAAGCATGTTGTATGACTATTTCCTTTTTAATTACTTTGTCATGAACAAAGTACAAATTAAGCTCAATGTGTTTCGTGCATTGGTATAAGATGGGGTTGACTGTCATTCATACGACTAAAAGATTGTCACATAACACAAATGGTGCAGCCACTAGTTTTACTCTTAGCTCACTCAACAAGGATTGAATTCACATTATTTTTGCTACCATATTCACTAAATTTCTATACTCTAATTCAGTACTTAACTATGAGACAACATTTTGTTTCTTGGAGATCCAAGAAACAATGTTATTGCCAAGAAATACACATGAGTCTGATATAGATCTTTTGTCTATTGGATCCATTACCTAATCTGAGTCACAATAGTCAAATAGGTCCAATACTTCTTGACTTTTACTTGACACAAAACCAATGTGTATTATCCCTTTCAAGTACCTCATTACTCTTTTTACAGGTTTCTAGTTTATTTTAAGTGGCTGATGCATATGTTGGCACAACTTATTTACACAATTTGAGATCAGGTTTGGTGATATAGAATGCACCAACAATAGCTATATAAAGTTGAGGATTGTGACAAGCTTAACCTTCTGCTAAATTTTTTTGGCCTATTTGCATAGGAATGGCTATAGGCTTAGCATGCTGCATTTTAGCCTTGTTTAGTAGATCATTTATATATTTACTATGTTAATACAAACTAATCAACAAAAACATGTTGCAACTTAATTCCTAGAAAAAATTCAAAGAGCCAAGATCCTTGAGCTGAAAAGCTTGATTAAATTGGGAAATCAAGATTGATAGTTTAAAGAAACAGTTACTTGTAATAAAGATATCATTTATATAAACTAAGAGATATATTGTAGCTTTAGGTGATACCTTAATGAAAAGGGACTAATCACTTTTACTAGTGCTGAATCCACCATGTGAAAGAAGTACATAATGATGTTTTTCGTACCAAGCTCAAGGAGCTTGCTTTAGATCATAAATGAACTTGTTAAGTTTGTAAACAAGTGATTTATTAGAGTGCTCAAAACCAAATGAATGTTACATATATACTTCTTCCTCTAGAAAGCTATTAAAAAAGGCATTATGTACATGAACTTGTCTTATAGACCAACCTTGAGCAATGGCTAAAAATAGAACAACACAAATTGTAGTTCACTTGATCATAGGACTAAATACTTCATCATAATCAAATCCTTCCCTCTGCTTGAAATTCGCAATCAAACGAGCTTTGTACCTGTTTATTGATTCATATGAATTTCTCTTTATTCAAAATATCCATTTACATCGGATAACTTTCCTTTCTATAAGTAACGATACTAGAGTCTATGTTTTATATTTTTTTAATTAAGGGTGTACAAAACTGATTCAAACGAATCTAAATTGATAGAACTAAACTAAACCATTCCAAAATAGAAAAAATTTGATTAAAATCGGTTTATATTGGTCTTCCAAATAAGAAAACCGATCGAGTTGGTTGGTTGGTCGGCTGGGAGAAAATCCCAACTGAACCACACTAAACCAATCGTACTTTTTAATATATATATATATATATATATATATATATATATATATATATATATATATATATATATATATATATATATATATATCCCTTTCCATGCTCTAAATTTTTATTTCTATTTGTTTTATTTTTATTAATAGTTATACTTTATATAGTTAAGAACTTAAACTTTTGGGATTCAAAAGTAGAAAAAAAGTAACCAAATATCCCACACTAAACCAATCGTACTTTTTAATATATATATATATATATATATATATATATATATATATATATATATATATATATATATATATATATATATATATATATCCCTTTCCATGCTCTAAATTTTTATTTCTATTTGTTTTATTTTTATTAATAGTTATACTTTATATAGTTAAGAACTTAAACTTTTGGGATTCAAAAGTAGAAAAAAAGTAACCAAATATCCCATTTTAAAAAGCTATGTTGTACTTGTATTGGGTGCTTTCAAGTATAGAGTGGTTGTATAACAATAGGCAATAACCCAATATTTTTATTGGGAAACAATAGGCAATAACTCAATACTTCTATCGAGCAGTAGAAAAAAACTGATGGACCGAATCAAACTAAACTGATTTGTGTCCAGTGTGGTTTGGTTTGGTTTGGTTTACCAACTTGAACCAAACCAATCAATTCCACATTTTTAGAAATTTTTTGTAATCAATTTGGTTTAAAAATCCTAGCTTTCCCTTGAGTTATTATGGGATGTGTAGGATGAAGTTGTTGATTGCTATGTAAGGTTAAACAACTAGGTGATATTAAGTGCTTACTAGTATTTATTATTTTGTCAATAGGAATGTAAGGTTGTGTTGTTATTATGTCAATAGGAGTATATGATTGTGAGCTTTGTGAGTTATCATTATCAATGTTTTATTCACTATGAGTCTTTGATTGTGAGGCTACTGAACTATTTTAGGTAACTAAGTTTTCTACATTATTACTTCCATCAAAGTTGGTCAGTAGGTATTAACTAGTACCATAAGACTTTGCTTATGTCAATAATGGTGGAAGTGCATTCGGTGATGGATAAGACATTTGAAGACCTTGTTGCTATGTTGTTGAAAAACTAGAGACTTCCATTTTAAACAAAAAGCTAATCTCATTACATTTACATGCCTTGCTATGTACATTCATCCCAAAGGATGGAGACACTCGAATGACTTGAACTCCAGCTTGTGTCTATTATAAAGCCTGAGTAATGGGAAACATGACCAGCCGAACAACTTGAGATAATAGTAGTTTGGTGTTTTATTGAAGAGCTTCTCTAAAGGATTGGCGTTGTTTAAAACTTTAATTGGCATTCGATTGACTACATAAACTGTTGTTTCAAAGGTATGATCCCAAAATATCATTGGTAGAGAAGAGGCTGCTAAATAGATAACCCATATTTAGTGACACACCCATATATGTTTTCACTTAACTAGTCTATTTTTTCAAGAGTAAATGGGCATGATACCCTATGCATAATACCATGATCTTGCAAGAAGGAAGAAAATGGCTGAAATTCAACTCCCCAATCACTTTGCAACATCTTTATTTATTTTTGTAGTTGCAGTTCCACTGTTATGTTGATTTGCGTGAATATTGAAAGTGCTCGTGACTTGATATAAATCAAATAAATCCAAGTGTATTATGGAAAAGCATCAACAAAATTCAAGTAGTATTTATAACCTTTTAATGAAGTGATAGGGACTGGTCCCTAAATATCAGAGTAAATTCATTCAAGGGGAAAGGTATAAACAGTGGTTGATGGTTGAAATGATAATTGGTGCATTTTTCCAAGACATGATTCACAAAAATCAAGAACACTTTTATCTAATGGTGCGCTATTACAAGTTTCCATGACCTTATTTAATACTTAACTTGAGTAATAAACCAATCTATGATGCCACAATATGTAAAGTATGTCACAGACATTATCACTTCTACATATATCAGCAGTGAAGTTTCTATGATGCTAAACAATGTGCACCGAATTATTTTGATTAGTAGCAATAGTGGTAGTAGAGATAGCTTGTGCAGTAGCTTTAGTTGAGTTAGTATGGAATGCTGAAGTACATTGCTTGATGTCAAAAATTTGGATTTTATTGTTTGACTAATTCTTTAGGTGTTAGAATTGAAAATCGTTGAATTTGTTATGCCCATTAATAAGCTTATCATATAGTAAAACCCCATTGGTATTTCCCTACTTCACAAAAACTTTAAATGGGTGAAATTCTAAGTACACATTATTATCTTAGGAAAACCTTGACATACTTAATAGGTTCTTTGTCATTATAGGTATATGAAGTAAGTTATTTATTTGAAGTATAGAAGAAGTGAATGGTGATTTAACTACAGAGTCCCCAACATGGGAGATGGACAAACTTGCTCCATCTCTTACATAAACTTGATTGGATCCCTGATATCTGTATTTGTATGAGGTTTTGAGAATAAGGAGTTACATGATTCGTTACACATGAGTCTAATTACCATTTAGGGTCTACCACAACTTCGGGTGTAGCCAATTCATTAGCAGGAAATTAAACAAAATGGTTCTGCATTATGTAGATATTAGAACTAAAGTTTACACAGTTATTGTGAGTATCATCATAAGCTTGATTAAAAAGATGGAAACGATGTAGTGCTGAGTGACTAGGTTTAGAGCAAACTTGATTGAATAAGAAGTTATGTCCTCTGCGTTGATCAAATCCATATCTTCATATATTGTTTCTACCTTCTCAAAAGTTTCTACTTGAATTGACTAAATGCCATTCTCTAGATCCAGACTCATTGAACCTATTGAAATAATTTTCTCTACCAAGATTGTGACCATTTGAATTGCAATAATTTTGAGTGCCAAAACCAGTTTTAGTGAATTTTTGCAACATTTACGCAAGAGTTTTCTATATTTATTGATTAAGTAGCTTTGACATTGTTTATGGACTTGACATTCTTTTCTATTTTGGCTTCCTAAGCCAATAACAACGATTCAATTTCATTTACAGTGTGTATTGTAACATCCCTAATTTCGTTTCTTTTATTGATAAAAGTACATAAATATTTAATTAAGGAAATAAAATTTATTAGACAATATTTTAGATATCTAAGGAAATATAATCCTTAGAAATTCTTCACCTTATATATATGCATAGAAAATTTTTCTAACATTAAGAAAACAAATAAAGAGGGAAAACCTAATAGGAAAAACAATTAGAAATAACATACTAAAGAGATGCAAAATTCTTGGATATGGAAGATAAATTTTTAGAAACAAGTAAAGGTTATAAAATTTCAAGAACATTAGATTAGGGTAATTTTTCCTAATTCAAGAACTAGAGTTACTAAGTTTAAAATCTTTACCCATACATTGGGCTTTTACCTATGGACACTTCATATAGAGTTTTTCCACTTCACATAAGTTTCTAGCAAGCCCATTGGATAACCTAAGCAAGAAATAAAACATAGACTTGGACTAGGATATAGTAATTGGACCAATAGCCCAAAAATTATGAAAATGTGACCAAGCCCTCCAAGAAAGGTAGAATTTTATCCAAAGCAAAGAAAATCGGTAGGAATAAGCCCATAATGGGTAGAAATAAGCCCATAATGGGTAGGAATAAGCCCAAATCCAAGAGGAAAAATAAAATAAAATAAATTAGATGATGATATAATAATGTAATAATAATAAAGATTAGGTTACATGGCATTAAGACAAAAATTTAGCAAGTGGTGTGATTCTACATTCATAATTTTGGCAAGTGGCATGATAATACAAGGCTTTAGGACAAAAACATCTATATCCTACACTCATAATTTTAGCAAGTGGTATGATAATACATGGCATTAGGACAAAACATTCATATCCCACACAAATAATATCAACCAAATAATGGAGATTCATGGGCTAGAAATTTGCCACCTAAAAAGACAAACCTATCATACTTGTTTAAGACAAAAGAAAATGGAAATGAATCCCTAAATCAAAGGGACCTTGTCCCATATCTTAAGAACATATTATCATAATTTTCAAAATACAAATCTCCTTTTCCTATGCATATCTTGACTAAGGAAGAGGAAGACAAGAACATAAGTTGTTTGTTTTCCAAAAATTCAACCAAGTGTAATCTAATTGTGATAAGGTAGACCCATGATCATGAACGGTGAATTATTTGGTGGTCTATATAAGAAAATCCACCCTTACAACATTATAATTTTGTCCAAGTGAGGGAGAGGAAAAATAGAAGCAAGGTAGAGTGAGGAAAGGAGAGGAAGAAAGGAAGAAAGAGGAAGGAGAAGTCTATGGGACTAAGTGCTCCAGGTAAGTTTAACAATATTTCTTTTTGAAGAAAACTTTTGAGACTTGTAATATTTATATCTTAGAACTTTAATGATTGGTCATAGATGTTGCTATATCATGTTACATATTGATCTTGCATGTGATGTATGTTTGAATACTTAGACTGGTATAGAAAGTTCTGCATAGGTATGGCTATGGGTGGCAAACTTTTTAGCTTCTGTGTTTTAATTTCTGGGAATTATCTATAGGGAATTAAAATAAATGGTTAACATAAGCATTAAAGATATATGTGTCACGGATTTTTAGCCACTGGAATTATTCAATTTGGAGTCCATATGAGGTAGATATGGTCCGATGAGTAAGCAAAGGTCAGAAAATGGTTCATCAGGGAAGAATGTGTTAGGATAGCTTCTGTGTTTTAATTTTTGGGAATTATATATAGGGAATTAAAATAAATGGTTAACATAAGAATTAAATATATATGTGTCATGGAGTTTTAGCCACTGGAATTATTCAATTTGGAGTCCATATGAGGTAGCTATGGTTCGATTAGTAAGGAAAGGTCAGAAAATGGTTCATCAGGGAAGAATATGTTAGGATAGCTTCTGTGTTTTAATTTCTGGGATTTATATGTAGGGAATTAAAATAAATTGTTAACATAAGAATTAATGATATATGTGTCACGGATAGTTAGCCACCGGAATTATTCCATTTGGAGTCTATTTGAGGTAGATATGGTCTGATTAGTAAGTAAAGGTCAGAAAATGGTTCATCAAGGAAGAATATGTTAGGATAGCTTCTGTAATTTAATTTCTGGGAATTATCTGTAGGGAATTAAAATAAATGGTTAACATAAGAATAAAAGATATATGTGTCACGGATTTTTATCCACTGGAATAATTCAATTTGGAGTCCATATGAGGTAGAAATGGTCCGATTAGTAGTTAAAGGTCAGAAAATGGTTCATCAGGGAAGACTATGTTAGGATAGCTTCTGTATTTTAATTTCTGGGAATTATCTGTATGGAACTAAAATAAATGGATAACATAAGAATTATAGCTATGTGTGTCACGGATTTTTAGCCACTAGAATCATTCAATTTGGAGTCCATATGAGGAAGCTATGAGCTGATTAGTAGTCAAAGGTCAGAAAATGGTTCATCATGGAAGAATATGTTAGGATAGCTTCTGTATTTTAATTTTTGGGAATTATCTGTATGGAATTAAAATAAATGGTTAACATAAGAATTATAGATATGTGTGTCACAGATTTTTAGCCACTGGAATCACTCAAGGTGGAGTCCATATGAGGTAGATATGGTCCGATTAGTAGGTAGAGGTCAGAACCTATTCGAGAAGAAATAACCTATACATTTAGGGAGTAATAGCACCTTGATTTCTTAATATTTCGCTAAAATGTTCAACATAATAGTTTTAGATAATATTTTTATCTTGAAATTGACATCAAGATCACCTACATCAGAGTTAAATTGAGGGAGTTATGCTCTGATTAGTAAGAGAAGGTTAGATAGGATGAAAACATGCATCAAGAAAATAAAGAAATAAAATTAGTATTTTAAAAAAAACATGAATCTTAATAAATGACTAGTATAGCCATAGTCATTGCCATTGTATGAACTTCTTACCATCTTAAGTGTGAAATTTTGACATGGAAATATTTTATAAAGTAATATTTGAAATGGTTATGTTCATGGCATGATTACCAATGATTTTTGGTAATAGTTATATTTTGATGAACATACTTGTTATTGAAAGTATATTTTTGGCTATCATTGTGAAAAGAAAAGAAATGAGCACGGTCATATGGCAATCCGTGTGGTGCACTAGTAGGGGACGCCCTACCAATGGTTATGATTATGATTATGAGAAAAGAAAGAGAAAGTGTGCCATGTTGGACGGAGCGAGAAAAACCCATGCCGGATAGTAGAGGATACTCACCCTGACCGGAGTAGCTTGAAATGATAATAAGTTGATGGCCTTCATATGATATTTTGAAAATAGTTAATCCTGTCATACATATCATTACTGTATGATTCTTATGTGCATAGATGTAATGCATTCATGTGACCAAAGATACTTTCTGTAGTTTATACAGCTGAACATAACGTGATGAGCTATATTGATGATGATTTATTGTTAAACTTACTGGGATTTAATTCTCACTATATTTCCATATCATGTTCAAAAAATTAGTTATGCAGATTTTTCTATAGCTCTTTCTTTTAGTGCACGTTGGATCGAGTACTTTATGTTGGGCAGATCCCAGAAGCAAATAAAATGTTTGTGGTCGAGTTGGCTTAGATCCCGGTGAAGGTGCAACCATCCGCACCTGTATCTCCGGAATTGGTCAATCAGAATAAATAAGATGTAGATTTTTATGTGTTTGATATGTTGTACGTATGTTTTGATTAATGACATGTATGTAAACTCTGTATTGTATAAATTAAATAAATGTTATATTGAGTTAAGTTGTAACGAGGTAATAACCTAAAAAAAAAACCTGATACTTAAATGGAGTTGTTATAGGGCTTTCTCATCTCCTCCTAAGGAGACCATGAAGATTATAAGCTGGAACTGCATAGAGGGTTGGGTTGCCCCTTTCCAGTGCAAAGAATCAAGCAACTGATATTATATTATAATCCTACCATTTTGTTTTTGCAAGAGATTCTTAGCTCTTATGATAATATGGATTGTCTTAGATGTTCTCTGGTTTTTGATAAGATGGCATGTTTTGTTGTGAGAAATAGAAAAGGGGGTCTCTATGGGAAAGTATACAAAATTGATATAATTGATGTTTTAGAGTACTGGATTCATAGTGCTTGTTATTACCAAAGTTGCAATTTTTTCTTCATAGCAACTTATGGGGCACTATAAACGAATTAGAGTTCAATTTTTCTAGGTCTTTCTCAAACAACAACCTTTATAAATGATCCCTGGATTTGTTATGGAGATTTCAATCAAGTGTCTGAATAAAAAGACAAATTGAGCTTGTCCCAAAATCTAACTAAAGCAGCTGGCTTTAGAGAGATGATAAATGACATTGTTTTTGTAATATTTCATAATTTTTAAATAATAATTTTTTATTATAAATAAATATAATTTTATTTTAAATGATTATGTTTTGCTAAAAATAAAGACGCTTTTAATTAAAATGATTATTTTACTTAAAATAATTATATTGTTTTAAATAAATTTTTATAAATTTCTTTCTTTCAACATGCATAAAGTTATTTTATATTGTGATTTGTTTTATTAAAATTTTTATTAAAAAAAGCATGATTTAAAAGTTCAACTAAAGTTTTGTAAGAATATAAATTTTTAGAAATTTTTGGAATACTTTAAGAAGAAAAATAATATTATTATGTATATAAAAATAATAATAAATATTAACTATTCAATAATTAAATAATAAAAGAAAAAGAAAAAGGGGGAAGATATAAGAAATCTACGAAATCTTCGTAAATCGACTGACTAATGATGAATAATACTTTCTCTCTCCTTATTTTTCTCTCTCTAGATCTGGAGTACCTTCGATCCTTCGATCTCAAAACTAAAAGTACCACTGGATTCAAGACGAAGATTACTACGATATTGGTAGAATAATTTTTCAAATAAACTGCAGAATCACTATAGATCAGAAGTAAAAATTTTTAAAAAAGGTAAACTCTGAAACTCTTATTTATAGACCTTAAATTGAAAATCTGACACCATAGATGGATTTAGGAGATAGATAAACTATAAGATATAAATTTTTCAGCCATCTGACAACTTTTTATGTGTCGTAAACAGTAAATTCGCCTAGTATAAATAGTAATTCCAGCGATGAATAGTTATTCCGACCATGAATAGTATCCCATCAGTTGACAATGTTGACCAAGCTCTCGAAGGCCAAATTTTGCGATTCTAAAGTCATTTACTAGGTTTTTAGACCCTTCAAATTCATTTTTGAGATCAATTTGATTTGACTTGGAAAATTACATTTGGGGCTGTCCAACCTGGAGCCCTAACTTTATGAGTAAATAATTATTTCTATGACTTACCTTATGCTCTTCTTGAATTTAAAATATATAATTGTTTCTATTTACAAATTATTTATGCTATCATAAGTTTCTGAAATATGTTAAAATATCTGTTTTACTTACGAACTGGTTACAGAGTTAAAGAAGAGTATGGTTTTGAAAATAGATTTTGAAACTCATTGAATATGTGGTTCTAAATATATTTATCATTATTTGGAAAAGTGAATATTATTTATACGAGGATTGATCTGTAAAACTATAAAGTTGCTGATTATGATTGAATGACAAGTGTAAAGCTCATGGTGAGTTGCTTGATAATTATACATTGCATTTGATGAATATACATTTATATATATATATATATATATATATATATATATATATATATATATAAGATGGAGATTAAGGTGTTGTCAAACCTATTCCAAACCGTTCCCAAGATCCTTTGCAAGGGATATGGGGTCCAATGATTAGGAGCAAAGCAAAGCAGGTCAAAGAAGTTTTATTAGGCTTGATCTTGGATGTACAGGTTAAAGAGGAAGTTATTGGGACAAGTCAAGACATCAAGTGGGTCACACTTTGCAGCCTTGAGGATGGCATTAAATAGAGCTTGTTGGATCTTGAAGACAATTAGCTCAAATTTGCATGTCTAAAGATGTATTATAGGCTTTATGTTATATGCTTTCTTTTAGATATTATTAGTAATTTGGGCCCATTCTTTATGGCCATTTATTAGTTTAATTATGAGTTTATTTTTGTTAGTTTAGTTAGGCCAAATAACTAGTGTTGTTTAGGCCATATTCTTTTCAAAGTCCAATTAGGAGTTTTAGGGTTTTCTACTAGGTTTAGTATTGTTTGACTATATAAGGGTCCTTTATGTTCATGCAATGCAAAGTTTTATGATGATTAATAAAGATTGAGTTTTCTCCTAAAGTGAGAGCTTCCCTTGGTTCTTGGGCAAAGAATTGAATCCGATCTTTTCGATGCAACTCGTGGCAATCAAACATCCATTAAATTTTTCAAGACGATCCTTGCTTCTGCCAAACACTTTATTTCTTGGTTTAAGGAAACACATCATTTGGTATTAGAGCTTTGGCTCCTTGAAATATGGTTGGTGTCCTATCTTTTCTTCTTTAATTTGTATTCTAGAGTTATTATTATTCTTCTACCTTTCCTTAGGTCAAATTAGAGTCCTAGTTCTAGTTAATGTTCTTCTAATTCTTTGAAAAAAAAAAGAGAGTCCTAGTTCTAGTTATTTTCCTTTTCATACTTATAGTCTAATTCTTCATAAAAAAAAGAGAGTCATAGTCCTAGTCAAATTTATTTTTTTCTTCCAAAAAACAAAAAAAAAATTCGTAAAAAAATAAATAAATAGAGTCCTAGTCCTAGCCTAATTTGGTCTCTTCTTCCAAAAAAAACAATTTGTCAAAAAAAAAATAGAAATTCGCTAAAAAAAAGAGGTGAGCAGAAGTTCATTAAAAAAAAAAGAGAAAAAAGAAGAAGAGAATTTCGTTCAAAAAAAAGAAGAAGAAGGAAGCTGGAAAAAAACAGCATACTTGAATTTTTTTTATCCCTTATTTTTTCAAATTCAGTTCCTTGGGTTGTCATCGTCTGAAATTTTGTTCTTATCATTCTTAATTCACTTGTTTCCTTTCATAAACTTGTTGATCAGGTTCTTATTTAAGAGCTTTAAGGGAAAGAGAGAAAACTTAAGTGCAAACACGTGAGGTTTGTAAGACAAACATGAGTAGTAAAATAAATCAATGTAAAATTGATCTTAAATTTTACATGAAGGCCATTCAGGAGAAATTTAAGTTGATACATATGAAGTTGGATAATCTTGAGTCGCTATCCAAACCTAAGCCTTCAAACAGTTTGGCTTTAGTGACGAAGAAAGGGGACGTATGGAGAGTGAGCATTCTAGTGAGGATGAGATGCCACCAATGGAGGATTGTAATAATATGGAGATTAGTAAGCTAGTGAATAGAGAAATATAATTATTAGACGTGCTCTTAATATGCATCCTAATGATGATATTGATGATGAACAGTGTGAGCACATATTCTAGACCAGGTGCCACGTGAATAACAAGGTATGTAGTTTGATTATTGATAGTAGAAGTTGCACTAATGTAGCTAGTACCTTAATGGTTAATAAATTGGGTTTATCCATATTGAAACATCCTAAACCATATAAGTTAATATGGTTAAATGATAGAGGAGATATATGGGTGACAAATCAGGTTTGGGTATCTTTCTCTATTGGTAACTACAAAGATGAGGTGCTTTGTGATGTAGTACCAATGCATGCTGGACACTTGCTGTTGGGACGTCCATGAAAATTTGATAGAAAGGTTAATTATGATGGTTACAAGAATCGATATACATTGATCATGCATAAACGAACCTTTATTCTAACACCCCTAAAACCAGTTGAGGCTTTTGCTGATCAAGTGAGGATTACAAAAGAGTGTAAGTTGAGAGAAACAAAAGAAAAAGAGAAAAAAAAAGAGTATGACCAAAATTAAGGTGAGAGAAAAGAGAGAGAGGTTGAGATATGTAAGCAGAAAAAGAATGAGAGTAAGGAAAAAATTGAGAGTGAGAGAAAAGAGAGAGATGTTGAGACATGTGAGCAAAAAAAGAAAGAGTGTTGTGAGCTAGAGAAAGAGAAAATAAAATAGTGAGTGCTCTTGCACTAAAAAGTAAGATAAAGAGTGCTTTGGTGTGCAAACTGAACCTCCTTGTGTTTATGTATAAGGATATCTATTTTACTAACACTCATAACCTTTTTTTGCCTAGTATGGTTGTGTCTTTGATACAGGAATTCACAGCATTGAAATATCTTACTTATGATAAGGAGTTATATGCATTGATGAGGACTTTGCAAGTTTGGCAGCGTTATTTATAGCCGAGAGAATTCATTATCCATTCAGATCATGAAAGTTTAAAATTCTTGAAGTCCCAAGGTAAGTTGCATAAGAGGCATGCTAAGTGGTTAGAATTCATTGAGACATTTTCTTATATGATTAAGTGTAAAACTGGAAAGGAAAATATGATAGCTGATGCATTATCTAGAAGATATGCATTATTGACATTATTGCATGCTCAGCTGCTTGGCTTTGAATACATTAAGGATTTGTATGCAAAAGATGGTGATTTCATATGTGCTTGGAATTCTTGTGATAAGCGTGCCATTGATAGGTTCTATAAACATGAAGGTTACTTGTTTAAAAAGAATAAACTTTGTGTGCCTAAGTGTTTTATGCGTGATATGTTAATTAAGGAGAGTCATAATGAAGGTTTAATGAGACATTTTGAAGTGACTAAAACCTTAGAAATTCTGCATGAACATTTTTTTTGGTCTCACATGAAACATGATGTCATTTCGTTTTGTGCTAAGTGCGTGGCATACAAACAAGCTAAGTCTAAGGTTATGCCACATGGTCTTTATACTCCATTACCTATACCAACACAGCCTTGGCATGATATTTTTATGGAGTGTTTTTGTGGTTGTTAATAGGTTTAGCTAAATGGCTCAATTCATTGCATGTGCTAAAACCAATGATGCAACACACATAGCTAATCTGTTCTTTAAAGAAGTAGTGCGTTTGCATGGGTTTCCTAGAACAATAGTAAGTGATAGAGATGTTAAGTTTTTAAGTCATTTTTGGCATACTTTATGGGGAAGATTAGGGACTAAACTTCTATTTTCTACTGTTACACACCCTCAAACAGATGGGCAAACTGAAGTAGTTAATATGACACTTACTACACTTTTACGTCCTATTATGTCTAAAAATTTGAATCATTGGGAAAGAGCTTTGCCATATGTTGAGTTTGCTTATAATAGATCTGTGCATTCTACTACTGCTTATAGTCCATTTGAGATTGTCTATGGCTTTAATCCTCTAACACCTTTGGATATTCTACCTTTGTCTACTAATGAGTTTGTTAACTTAGATGGTAAGAACAAGGCTGAATATGTAAAGGATTTGCATGCTAAGTTTTGAGCTAACATTGAGAGGAAGAATAAGCAATATGCAACGCAAGCCAACAAGAGCCGAACTAAAATTCTATTTGAACCTGGTGATTGGGTTTGGATACATATGCGCAAAGAACGGTTTCTGGCTCAAAGGAAGTCTCAGTTGCATCCTAGGGGAGATGGACCTTTTCAAGTCTTGGAGCAAATCAATGACAATGCCTACAAGAATGATTTACCTAGTGAGTATGGTAATATTAGTGCTACATTCAATGTTGCTGACTTGTATTTATTTGATGTAGGTGATACTTTTGATTTGAGGACGAATCCTTTCGAGGAGGGAGGAAATGATGGAGATCAAGGTGCTATCAAACCTAATCCAAACCGTTCCCAAGATTCTTTGTAAGGGATAGGGGGTCCAATGACTAAGAGTAAAACAAAGTGGGTTAAAGAAGTTTTATTGGGCTTGATCTTGGATGTGCAAGTTAAAGAGAAAGTTATTAGGCCAAGTCAAGACATCAAGTGGGTCACACTTTGTAGCCTTGAGGATGGCATTAAATAGAGCTTGTTGGATCTTGAAGACAACTAGCTCAAATCTGCATGTCTAAAGATGTATTATAGGCTTTATGTTATATGCTTTCTTAGATATTATTAGTATTTTGGGCCCATTCTTTATGGCCAAATATTAGTTTAATTATGGATTTATTTTTGTTAGTTTAGTTGGGCCAAATAACTAGTGTTGTTTGGGCTATATTCTTTTCAAAGTCCAATTAGGAGTTTTAGGGTTTTCTACTAGGTTTAGGATTGTTTGACTATATAAGGGTCTTTTTTGTTCATGTAATGCAGAGTTTTATGATGATTAGTAAAGATTGAGTTTTCTCCTAAAGTGAGAGCTTCCCTTAGTTCTTGGACAAAGAACTAAATCCGATCTTATCGATGCAACTCGTGGCGATCAAACATCTATTGAATTTTTCAAGATGATCCTTGCTTCTGCCAAACACTCCGTTTCTTGGCTTAAGGATAAGTATCAATATATATATATATATATATATATATATATATATATATATATATATATATATATATGGATAAATATTGACAGGTTGTATGGCTTGAGACAGTACCAAGTAAGGGACGCCCTATTAGCCTGAGTGAGCCAAGGGAGGGCCATTCCAACCAGGTGACAGTGGTAATGTTAATAGGCAGATGGGTGATGAACTCATATTCTCTGATCACTTATTGTAACTGTAGTCGATCGGTCACTATGTGTATAGCAAATGAGTGAATTGAGTGTATTGAGAGCTATAACCTGTTTGAAAATTATGTAAAAAGAGATAATTTTTAGTGCATATATAGTATGTTAAATATGCATCAACAAAAGTTATGATTTTATCTTAAAAGCTTGATATTTTTCTGTAGTTTAAATAGCTGAATATATCACCAACCCTTGATGTGTGCTTGGGATTATTTGATGGTTCTAATATAGGATTCTCCTAATGTTTTCATGTGAAATATTTTGATGCATAACAATATTTGTTTAATGATCATACCTTGCTTAATATGGTTTTGGATATCTGAATATTCTTTGATTTGAGAATATTTGAAATACGGGTCCCATATAAATGTACTTCTGAACTGTATTTTCTATGTGAAAAATTTTAAAACATGAGTACATCCATATACCAACCTAAGAGGTCATATGAGGTATTATCTGCTCACTGAGTTGTCAAACTCACTACACAATATTTCTACATTTTTCATATAAGAATACAGAGTCTGATCCTGCAGATAGATGATCAATTAGGTGACATATTTTTTGGGTGAGTCTACGTTGCTTCCAAGACTCACATTTTTTGAATTATATTGTGTTTGTATTCTAGAGTGTGCTCTGAATACCACAGGCAGGATTCCTACTTTTGTTGTTACTTTGACATTTATAACTTGGTCTATATAATGTGTTTACATGAGAGAACCTATATGTATCTATTTCTATGACAAAGAATAATGCTATGCATGTTATGGTAAATATCTTATTGTGAAAAAAAAATATTTGTTTCACGTGTCTGTAAATTAAGGGCGTTACAAGTTGGTATCATATCATTAGGTTTTCCTGTGGCTATTAGAGCAAAGAATTTTTAGGTAGGACCTTTAGTATGGATATGTGTCGGACATATTTATACTTCAGTTGCTGCTGAGGGATTCTATGGGATTTCAATTTCCTTTCTATTCCAAGTTTGCTAAATTTCATAGTATAAGGTTGATTGAATATTGTGAGATTTTAAAAGTATCCATGGGTCAATTTCTGCCTGGAAGTGAAAGGGGTAGACGTGCCAGAGAATTTAAAGAATTGAAATAAATGCCTAATATGACCGTTGCTGAATGTCATATCCATTGTACCTAGTTGTCTAGATATAGTAGACTTTGATGTGATATTAGGAATAAATATGTTGAAATCATGCCATGCCATTTTGGATTGTCACCTTAAGGTGATTAAATTCAATATTCCTGGAGAATCTTCTTTCTTTATACAAGGAGATTGTAGCGAAGTACCCAGTAATCTAATCTTTACTTTAGCAGCCCATAAGTTATTACAAAAAGGTACTAAGGATATTTGGCAGTGGTGAGATATGTTGATATAAAGTAAACCAATGTAAATCAAGTTCTAGTGGTTATGAAATTTTCTGATGTATTCCCAAAAGAATTGCCTAGATTACCTCCAAAACGAGAAATAGAATTTAATATTGTTATACTTCCTGGAACCCAACTAGTATTTATATCCTTATATAGAATGATATAGATTGAATTTAAGAAACTAAAAAAAATTAGTTACAAGACTTATTAGATAAGGGATTTATACATCTTAGTACTCTTTTTGAGGTGCTCTAGAACTATTTGTGAAAAAGAAGAATGGATCACTGTGGTTATGCATAGAATACAAATACTTGAATAAGGTGACAGTGAGTAATAAATACCCATTACCTCATATAGATGATTTGTTTGACTAACTATAGTGTGCTCAATATTTTTAAAAAATTGATTTGAGATCTGTATATCATCAATTAAGGATAAGGGAAGAGGATATTCTGAAAACTACTTTCAGGACTCGGTATGAGCACTATGAGTTCTTAGCGATGTCATTTAGTTTAACAAATGCCCTAACTGCATTTATGGACTTTATGAATATAGTACTTAAGCCATTCTTGGATCAAATTGTAAATATATTTATTGACGATATATTAATATATTTCAAGAGTTTAGAGGATCATAAGCAACATTTGAGGATAATTTTATAAACTCTAAGGGAATATACTTGGCAACGATGATATTCAAGTAGACCCTAAGAAAGTAAAAGTGGTATAGCAATAGTTACGTTCTACTACAAATAAAGATGAAGATCTAAATCCAATTTGTGCTTCCTGTAATTGTCTACCGTCCATTCTATTTGAGTCATAGTTGGATCAGTTACATGAACAAATACCCGTAAAGTATCAATCAACTCCTCAACATTTGAAGTTAAGATGAGAATTCGTCGTGTTGAGTGTGAGATAAATCTTTGTTCCACAGTTTGATCAAGAAAAGACAACAGACCATCAAAGAAATGGTTAACATTTAATAAACCTATCGGTTTGTGATGCATATTCAGTTGTGCCCAAGAGACAATTTGGAAAATCTCTTATAAAGTACCAAAACCTTCTGGTAAGGCAATGAAGGCATAAGCATTGCTCATCATTCTAGCCATGCGCTCATGCATGGAAGCTACTCTAAATTATTCTCCAATTGTCTTTCCTATGATGTTGGATGCAGTTAGAGCTGTGAGAATAATACTTAAAACTTGACATCCTTCTATATGTGCAGCTGTAGGCACACACCCCATTAATCCAAGGTTACCTCCACTATAGACTACATGAATTTTTTCCTAGCCAGCACCATACTCAGATTTTGTGCATCTTTCATATTCTCTCTATCTTTTCTAGGATTAGAACCACAAAAGACACAAATATTTCAAAACTGACGGAATGTAGTTCTCTCCATAACTGCACTCACCCTAACTTTGAGTATGAAGGTAAAGATATTAATGCGTGCATTTATAGAACTCAGAAAATGGTATACTTACAATAGCTATGTGAATAGGCCAGCATCATAATTAGAACATGTGAAAGGCTGGTGGACATTAGCTAAATTAAAGGTGAATTTAAAAAATGACAGCACGCATACATATGTACAGTAGTTGTAATTATGGCTCGCATTAAGCACATAAAGAGAATAAGGTTAAGATATTACCAGAAAATTTTCTTTTTTCTTGTTGTCCTTGATGAAGCATTGATGTCTTGATTTGTGTAGGGAGGTTGTAAGTGATAGGAGTCATTAAAAAAAAAGAGTGAAAATGCAAACCAGTTGATTGTTGAAGAGGGACAATCAAATGATTTATCTTATATTCTCAATGTTCTTGCCAGTTGACTATTGGTATTATTAAGTCGATAAGCTATTTTGAGAATTTTTAATTTGGACTGGTTTATTTTATTGTTGATTGATTACATCTGTTTGGAAGAAACCAACTGCATCCTACTAGTTAACTATGCGCTTTTTGTTCTTTACAAACTTTTATAAGCTCAGAAATATATTTTTTCCATGTGCTATTTTTCCACCGAATAATAGTAACTTTGAATTAGATATTGGCACAAATATTCAAAACTTGTGGCTATCGATTTTTGTCGAAATAACAACTAGGTTTTGTTTACAAATTTTCAAGAATTACGGCCATTGATTTTAATTTTCTTTCAATGTTTTGTTTAAACTTCTGACTTTCTATTTTGGTACCATACTCTATTATGTATTCCTCTTTTTTTGCTGCGTCATTCTTCATTAATGTTTGGCATTAAATGTAAGGTTCTCTTCCTTATTACAAGGAGGGTGAATTTTCTTTCTTTAAAACTCAGTTATTATAGTGTTTAAGTGGTTAGTAGGTTAAAGTAATAGATATTTTAAAAGGAATAGATGGATGATGGCCTTATAGTGCTTTGAAAAATGTAATCAAGTGAATTAGTGGTGTTGAAGTTCTTGAGAAATAAAATATGGGAAGTAAGATTTAAATTAATCTTTGAACTCTTAATTTGAACATATGGAGAATATTTTGAGAACCATGTCCAAAAATAATGTAAGTGATGAAGATATTTGTGTTAAGGGTTTATACCATGCTAAATTGAGTTTTGTATATAGGATGTGAATTATGTTTAGAAAGGAGATTTTAGAAAAGTCATAGATTTTGAATATTAATAATCTCAAGGCAACAAGGATATACTAAGGTTTAAAATAATTGTATTAATATAATGGTAAAAAGAAGATACAAGTGATATATTTTTCGTTGTTTGGTAAGTCAACAAGTAAGAATTGAATATATTATTTTAGGAGAGTTATTCAGGAAGCCTTAGGATCTTAGTTAAATTATAGAATAACTGATAATAAATCTAAATGATGTGTTTACGCATTAGAAGTTATTCTTCAGGTATCTTTATAAAATTTTAGTGAAAGTTGGGAGAAATTATTTATCTGTAGTTGAACTTGTCCATATCAGTAGTTATCAGGCCAATATACAAATGGCACAATTTAAGGTTTTACATGAAATATCGTAGGTATCCTAATAGGTGGATGAGTTGAGTAAAGTTAAGCTTTTTGAATCTAATTTGGAATAACATGCAATAGATATAATATGACTAACTTAAATGGATGATTTTAGTTTGGAAAGCATGCTTCAAGCACATGTCTTCGAGTTTGGTGGGAGATCCCTTAGCATAATTTGTCTATAATAAAGTATTATTAGACGAATTAAAGCCTTATATAAAAGGTGTTACAAACTTTCTATTAAATGATTCAATGGGGTCAGACTATTGTAAGATATTATTGATAAAGTGAAATTGATTAGAAAAAGAATACAAGCAACTCAATACAAGTTAAAAGTCTATAAAGACCATGAATGTTGAGCACTAGAAATTATCATTTGCTGACCAAATATTCTTAAAGGACACACTCATAAAAGTGGTAATGAGATTTAAAAAGAAGAAAAAAGTTAAGTTCTAATATATAGGCTCTTTTGAAATCTTAAATAAGTAGGTATAATAGTATATCGCCTAGCCTTTCCATTAGGATTAAGTGATGTTGATACATTATTTCTTCCATAAATGCTAAGGAAGTACCTATTAGACTCTTCTTATGTTATCTAATTCCAAAAAATTCAATTAGACAAGAATTTTTCTTAATTATGGAAAAAAAGTTGATGTCTATTATTGATTGATAAGTGAAGAACTTATGGTTGAAGGAAATCCGCATGGCTAAAGTTATATGGCAAAATCACTCAAGTAAAAAGACTCCTTAGAAAATAAAGATGATATACAAAAGAGATCTCCTCAATTGCTTGAGTAATGAGGTTAATAACTGTAATTTATGCCTTGGCTTTATTCCTTACTTGTGATAGGATGGTTTAAAATTCGGGGACCAAATTTTTTAAGGGGGGAAGAATGTAATATTCCGCAATTTTTAAATAATATTTTTTTGCTATAAACAAATATATTTTTATTTTAAATGATTATGTTTTGCTAAAAGTAAATATGTTTTTAATTAAAATGATTTTGTTTTGCTTAAAATAATTATATTTGGCTTTAAATAAATTTTTATTTTATTTTTATAAATTTTTTTCTTTTAACATGCATGAAGTTATTTTATATTGTGCTTTTTTTTATTAAGAAAAATCATGATTTAAGAGTTCAACTAAAGTTTTGTAAGAATGTAAATTTTTAGAAATTTTTGGAATACTTTAGGATGAAAAATAATATTATGTATATAAAAAATAATAATAATTTTTGACTATTCAATAATTAAATAAAAAAAAAGGGGGAGATGCACAAAATTTGCAAAATCTCCGTAAATCGAATTAATAGTGATGAATAGTATTTTCTCTCTCCTAATTTTTTTTCTCTAGATCTGGAGTACCTTTGAGCCTCTAATTTCAAAACTAAGGGTACCACTGGATTTAGGATGAAGAGTACTACGATATTAGCTAAATAATTTTTCAAATCAGCCGTAGAATTGTCGTAGATCGGAAGTAGAAAATCTTAGGAAAAAGTAAACTCTGAAACTCTTATTTAGAAACCTTAAATTGGAAATCTAATATTGTAGATAGATTTAAGAGATAGGTAAACTATAGAATATAAAAATTTTCAGCCATTTAATAACTTTTTGTACATTATGAATAGTAAATCCGGTAGGTATAAATAGTGATTCCAACTGTGAATAGTCTCCCATTTGTTGACTAGTGTTGACCAAACTCATGAAGGCCAAATTTTGCGATTCTAGAGTCATTTCCTAGGTTTATGGACCCTTCGGCCTCGTTTTTTAGATCCATTTGATTTGATTTGACTTGAAAAATTACATTTGAGGCTGTTCAACCTAGAGCCCTAAGTTTGTGAGTAGATAATTCTTTCTATGACTTACCCCATACTCTTCTTGAACTTAAAATGTATAATTGTTTCTGTTTACAAATTATTTATACTATCATAAGTTTTTGAAATATGTTAAAATATCTTTTTTACTTACGAACTGGTACATAGTTAAAGAAGAGTATGGTTTTGACAATATATTTTGAAACTCATTGAATATGTGGTTCTAAATGTATTTATTATTATTTAGTAAAGTGAATATTATGTACATGAGGCATTGATCTGTAAAGCTATAAAGTTGCTGATTATGATTGAATAACAAGTGTAAAGCTCATGAGGAGTTTCTTGAGAATTATACATTGTATTTGATGAATATGCATTTATATATATATATATATATATATATATATATATATATATATATGAATATTCACGAGTTGTATAGCTTGAAAGGGTACTGAGTAGGGGACGTCCTATTAGCCTTAGTAGGCTGCTCTAATCGAGTGACAGTGGTAATGTGAGGAGGGAAATAGGTGACGAACTCACATTCCCTGATCACTTATTATGATTGTAGTCAATCGGTCACTATGCGTATAGCAAATGAGTAAATTGAGTATATTGAAAGCTGTAACATGCTTGAAAATTATGTAAAAAGAGTGTATTTTCAGTGCACAAATAGTATGTTAAATATGTATCAACAAAAGTTATGATTTTATCTCAAAAACTAAATATTTTTTTGTAGCTTAAACAGTTGAATATATCACCAACCCTTGTTGTGTGCTTGGGATTATTTGATGGTTCTAATATGGGATTCTCCTAATGTTTTCATGTGAAATATTTTGATGCATAACAATATTTGGTTAATGATCATACCATGCTAAATATGGTTTTGGATATTTGAATATCCTTTGATTTGAGAATATTTGAAATACGGGTCACATATGAATGTACTTCTGAACTGTATTTTCTATGTGACAAATTTTAAAACATGAGTACATCCATATGCTAACCTGAAAGGTCATAGGAGGTATTATCTGTTCATTGAGTTATCAAACTCACTACACAATATTTTCACATTTTTCAAATAAGAATACAGAGTTTGATCCTGCAGATAGGTGATCAGTTAGATGACATATTCTCTGGGTGAGTCTATGTTACTTCCAAAGCTCATAGTTTTTGAATTATATTGTGTTTGTATTCTAGAGTGTGCTCTGAATGCCACAGGTAGGATCCCTACTTCTGTTGTTACTTTGACATTTATAACTTGGTCTGTATAATGTGTTTACATGAGAGAACCCATATGTATCTATTTCCATGACAAAGAATAATGCTATGCATGTTATGGTAAATATCTTATTGCGGAAAAAAATGTTTGTTTCACATGTCTGTAAATTGGGGGCGTTACAGTTTTCATAAACATTCAGTCTCAGGATAATTGGTTTACTTGGTCAAATAATAGAACTAATGGTTGTGTAGTGTGGGAAAGATTAAATAGATTCCTATGAAATCAAATATGGCTAGATGTAATTGAACATAGTCAGGTTCATGTGCTTCTAGTCGTAGCATCAGACCTTTCCCCCATTGTGCTTCAAACGGAAAGAGTCATTAAACCAAACTATAAACCTTTTCACTTAGAGACAATGTGGCTAAAGGATGCCTAATGTTATGAAGTAGTTCAATAGACCTGGAGTTCTAATACCACAAGGTTCACAAGCATTTAAATTTGTTAAAAACACTTGGTGCAGTGAAAAGAGCATTGGTATAATGGAACAAGACCCATTTAGAAATGTTCAGCATAAAATATAGTCTCTAAAACAAAAGTTTACAAGAACTTTAGCAAGGTATATATAGTGAAGAAGCACATAGACAAGAAATTGATTGATTTAAGAAGACAGTTGGAACACTTTCTTGAATGTGAATAAGTACTATGGGCTCAAAGATCCAGAGAAATGTGGCTTTTTGAAAGGTGATAAAAATATAGGATATTTTCACAAGAGATTGCAGTAAAGAAGGGTTGACAAAAAGATCTCTAGACTAAAATACAATGAAGGCGCATGGATCATGGGTCCAATAGTATTTGAAAATATGGGAAAGAGTATTTTTATGATCTTTATCACAATCCAACATGTCATAGTCGTTTGGATTTGGAAAGTTTTATTCATTCGACAAACACCCCTACGTTGTTTGAGGATAAGAGGATCTTTTTTTAGCATTATTACTTCTTTCTTGAATAAAAGTCATCTCCTAAAGGAACTAGATCAAACAAATATTATTCTTATTCTAAAGTATATATGAAAGTCTTCAATCATTTAAAGATTTCATACCTATCAATCTTTGTAATTTATCATATATAAAATCATTTCAAAGGTTTTGGTGAATAGAATGAAACAAATGATGGGGGAGATTATCTCATAATTTCAAAATACTCTTACAAAAGGAATATTAATAACTCACAACATAATTATTACTGGAGAATTACTACATAGCATAAGAAGTCATTGAAAAGGCAAGGAGTTCAAAGCTGCAGTGAAGATTGATATTTAGAAGGCCTATGATAAAATATCAAAGGAATTTCTAAGTTTAGTCCTAAAGCATATGAAATTTTCAGATAAATGGATAAACTTGATCATCCAATATGTGACTATAGTAAGCTATATACTAGTAATGAATGGTAGGATTTAGAAACCATCCTTCCTCAATAAGGTCTCAGATAAGGCTACCCATTATCTCCTTAGTTATTCATCATTTGTGTTAATGTGCTTTCATCTATTCTGGTTCAGAAGGAAGCTGACGAATATCCTAGGTTTAGCAACAAGTAGCCAAAAATAATATGAAAATAAATCATTTCATCTATGCTAATGATATTTTAATTTTCATAAAGCCCTCAGTTCAAGTCTATCAGAATCTTGATCAGTTATTGCAAATTTTGACAAGTGGTCGGGGTTCAAAGTTAAAAGAAAATTCTACTGTACAACTATAAGACCAACAATATTGTATAGTACTGAATATTAAGCGATTGAAAAACAATATGAAGTTAAACTTAATGTCGTAGAGATGAGAATGTAGCATTGGATATATGAACACACTAGAAAAAATATGATTAAGAATAAGTGCATTAGAGAGAAAGTTAGGGTAACACATATTGTGGAGAAGATAGTGGAATCTCGTTTAAGGTGGTTTGACCATGACCTGTAGAAACCCTGTTGCGAAGAGTAGATCAGATAGATAGTAGCCCGATATTTAGAGGTAGAGGGAGGTCAAAAAAATAATAGGTGAAATCATTAAGAATAATTTACCAATTAATAATTTCTCTGTTAACCTCATTTATAATATATCACTGTGACGTCATTTGATATATATAGCCAACCCCACTTAGTGGAAAAAAGTTTAGTTGTTGTTGTTGTTGGTTGGGACTCAAAGTAAATAAAGGTAAATCAAAAGTGATTTAGTCTAAACACTCCTAGGTTGTTCAATAGAATTATGAGTAAAAAATTAAGCATCAAATATGTTTCAACCTTGGGTAAATATCTTGGAACTTATGTGAATGGTAGCTCGAAAGATAGTAAGATGGCAAAGGAATTACTAGAAAGGTTTGAATCTAAATTATTAGGATGGAAAGCTAAATTGCTATCTCAAGTAGGAAAAATGGCACTTATCAATTCAATTTTGGCTTCTATTCCATCTTACCAAGTCTTTCTCAAGGCTAATCAACAAGGAAACTATTAGGTGTGAGTGTAACAACTCCATTTTTTTACCTATATATAAATATATGTATTTTTAAAATCCCATGAAGTCATTATCTCTTTACTTCTAACTATTTAACTCATAATAACATTCAATTAAATTAACTAAGTATAATTAAGGTTTATGGTATACCATTAATACTTATACAATTCTAGGTATGCATACACATCATTAATTAACAACATCCATACATAAATCAAACACATATATATCTACATCTTATTCATCCATATTGATCAATTCTGGGGATACAGGTGCGGGTGGTTGCACTTTCACCGGGATCTTAACCAACACAACCTAACAAACGTTAAAAGTCAGTCATAGAGAATATCTGTATATCTAGTCCTCTGAACATGATATGGAAATAAAGTGAGAATTAAATCCCAGTAGGTTCAATAATAAATCATAATTATCATCAATATAGATCATTATGTCATGTTCATCTGTATAAACTACAGCAAATATTTTAAGTCACATGAATGCACTTTATCTATGCACATGAAAATCATACAATAATGACATATATGGCATGAATAACTATTATTAGAATATCATATGATGGCTATTAACTTATTTTTATATTAAGTTACCTCGGTCAGAGTGAGTACTTTCTACTATCCAGTACGGGCTTTTCTTGCTCCGTCCGACATAGCACACTTTCTTGTTCTTTTCTCATTAACATAATTATATCTGTGCGTAGGGCGTCCCTTACTAGTGTACCACACAGACCACCATGTGACCATGCTCGTCTCTTTTCTTTTCATGACAATTGCCAAAAATATGATTTTCATAACAAGTATGTTCATTATACTCATATGCCATAATTTATCATCAAAGCATAATCATTACTAAAAATCAATGGTAAAACACAATCTTGCCGTGAACATAATCATTCTCAAATATCACTTTATAAAATATTCCAATGTCAAAATTACATACTTAAGATGGTAAGGAGTTCATGTAATGGCAATGGCTATGACATACACTAGTCATTTATTATTTTTATTTATAAGATTCTTTTCTCTAATATTATTTCCTCTCTCACTAAACAAAACATAACACCTTCATTTTTAATTCGATTGAGGGGATCTTAGTGTCAATTGAAAGATAAGACAATCTTCTAAAACCCTTATGTTGAACATTTTAGTGAAATCTTAAGTAAGCATGGTGTTACTACTCCCTTAAATTCAATGTTATTTCTTCTCGGATAGGTTCAGACCTATACTTACTAATCAGACCATAACATTCTTATACGAACTTTAATTGAGGTGATTCAAAATCCTATAAAAAGCTAAGACACTTATATACAACTTTCATGTTTCTCATTTCTTCATATTCCTAATGAATTATACCCAAAAAATCGAAAACTATAACGCTTACATTTACCACCCTAGATTCTAGACTAATTTTAACCTCTACTCATTAATTAGCTATATCTCCCTCATATGAACTCCAAATTAAGTGATTTCAGAGCCTATAGATCTGTGATACATATATCTATATTTATTATATTAACAATTTCCTTTAATTTCTTACAAATTGGCTCCAAAATTCAAACACTGAAGTATACGTAACATATTCTTCCCTGGTTAGTTAGTTTCTGACCACTGCTTATTAATCTAACTATATTTTCCTAATATGGATTCCAAATTAAGTGATTCCAGTGACTAAAAATTCTTGAAACATAAATATATATTTTCCATGTTAACCATTTATTTTATTTCCCTATAGATGTTTTCCAAAAATTCAAACACAGAAGCTTACTTAATAGATTCTTTGCTAGTTAAACATTTTTTGACCATTGCTTACTAATTGAAAAATATCTCCCTCATCTGGACTTCAAATTAAGTAATTACAGAGGATAAAAATCAGTGAGACATATATCTACATTTTTCATGTTAACCATTTCTTTTAATTCCTAACCGATTCTTCCCAGAATTTTAAAAACAGAAGCATCCCTAGTTACTCTGAAATCCAGTTTCCTAACCAAACATTTCCTAAGGTTTTAGTTCAACATTTTATTATGTCCTCTTCCATTTTCTTCCTAATTTAAATCTAATCATCTTCCATCAATTTTTCACCACATTCAAATATACAAAATAGCAGCCAAAAAATTCTAAAATTTTTCCACCTATAGCCATACCTATGCAAAACTTTTCACACCGACCGAAATGTTCAAAACATCCATCATATGCAAGATAACATGTAACATGATATAGCAACATCCATGACCAGTCATCAAAGTAAAAAATATTATAAATTTCATCAAAGTTCTAAGATCAAAATCCCATATAAATGTTACAAATTTCAAATCTTTTCTTCAAAAAGAGATATTGTTAAACCTACCTAAAGATCTCTCTAACTCAATTAGTGAATTCTTTTTCTTGTTTCCTCTTGAAAGAAGTAGCAAGATTCCTAATTTCCCTTAACTTTTCTAGCAACTTAAATAAGAGAAGGAGGGTGAGTTTTGAACCCTAAAGATAAAGAGAAAAGATAGATTCAAGTAGAGATTAAGCTAACTTAAATTGAGTACCTAGTCCTTTAGACTTTTCCTTCCTTTTCCTTCATCTCTTCCCCTCTATTTCTCTCCTTTCCTTACTCTACCTTGCTTATGTTTTTCTTCTCCCTCACCTGGATGAAATTATAATGTTATAAGGGTGGGTTTTAGTTAAATAAACTATCAAATGGTTCACCTTTCATAATCATGGGTCTACCTTATCACAATGAACATGCACTTAGTTTTTTTTGGGGAAAGACAACTCATGTTCTTGTCTTCCTCTCCCTTAGTCAAGATATGCATAGCAAAAGGAGATTTTTATTTTGAAAATTATGATAAAATGTTCTTAAGACAAGGGACAAAGTCCATTTGATTTAGGGATTCACTTCCTTTTTCTTTTGTCTTAATCAAGTATGATAGGTTTTCCTTTCTAAGTGGCAAATTTTCAGTCCTTGAGTCTCCCTTACTTGGCTAAAATTATTTGTGTAAGATAAGAATATTTTGTCATAATGCCATGTATTAATACTTACTTGTTGAAATTATGAATTTAGGATATAGATGTTCTATCCTAATGCTAAGTGACCAAATCTTGATTATTATTACACTACTATTTTCTCACATGATTCTTAATTTTTTCCTCATAGATTTGGGCTCATTCTTACCCATTTTCTTTGCTTTGGCAGAAATTCTACTTTTCATGGAGGACTTAATCACATTTTCATGGTTTGCCCAACATAAAGTACTCGATCCAACATGCACTAAAAGCCAGAGCCATAGAAAAATCTGCATAACTAATTTTCTGAACATGATATGGAAATATAGTGAGAATTAAATCCTAGTAAGTTCAACAATAAATCATCATCAATATAGCTCATCACGTCATGTTCAGCTGTATAAAGTACAGCAAATATCTTTGGTCACATGAATGCATTATATCTATACACATAAGAATCGTACAATAATGACATCTATGACAGGATTAACTATTTTCAGAATATCATATGATGACTATCAATTTATTTTCATATCAAGCTACCCCGGTTAGGGTGAGTATTTTCTACTCTCCGGTATGGGCATTTCTCGCTCTGTCCGACATGGATCACTTTCTCTTTCTTTTCTCATTAACATGATCATAACCGTTGGTAGGGTGTCCCCTATTGGTGCACCACACGGATTGCTATGTGACCGTGCTCATTTCTTTTCTTTTCACAACGATAGCAAAAAATATGCTTTCAATAACAAGTTTGTTCATCAAAATATAACTATTACCAAAAATCATTGGTAATCATGCCATGAACATAACCATTTCAAATATCACTTTATAAAATATTTCCATGTCAAAGTTTCACACTTAAGATGGTAAGAAGTTCATACAATGACAATGGCTATGGCATATACTAGTCATTTATTATTTTCATTTATAAGATTATTCTTTTTTTTTAAATATTAATTTTATTTCTTTATTTTCTTGATGCAGGTTTTCATTCTATCTAACCTTCTCTTACTAATCAGATTATAACTCTCTCAATTTAACTCCGATGTAGGTGATCTTAATGTCAATGTCAAGATAAAACAATTATCTAAAACTATTATGTTGAACAGTTTAGCAAAATATTAAGAAATCAAGGTGATATTACTCCCTCAATGTACAGGATATTTCTTCTCGAATAGTTTCTGACCTCTACCTACTAATCTGTCCATATCTCCCTCATAAGAATTCCAAATTAAGTTATTCCAGTGGATAAAAATCCATGACACATATAGCAATAATTTTTATGTTAATCATTTATTTTAATTCCCTACAGAATGTTTTCAGAAATTAAAATACAGAAGCTATCCTAAAATATTCTTCCCTGATTAACCAATTTTTGATCACTGCATACCAATTAGACCATATCTACCACATCTGGACTCCAAATTGAGTGATTCAAGTGGATAAAAATCTGTGACACATATATCTATAATTATTATGTTGACTATTTATTTTAATTCCCTACAGAAAATTCCTAGAAATTAAAACACAGAAACTATCCTAACATATTCTTCCTTGATTAACCATTTTCTGACCACTGCTTACTAATCAGAACATATCTACCACATATGGACTCCAAATTAAGTGATTCCAGTGGCTAAAAATCCGTGACACATATATCTATATTTTTCATGTTATCCATTTCTTTAAATTCCTTACCGATTCTTCCCAGAATTTTAAAAACAGAAGCTTAAAATTCTGCCATCCATAGTCATATCCATGTAGAACTATCTACACTAACCTAAGTATTCAACATACATAATATGTAACATGCTATAGCAACATCCATGACCAATCATTCAAGTTTTAAAATCAAAATCCCATATCAATATTACAAGTTTCAAAACTTTTCTTCAAAAAGAAATATTGTTAAACTTACCTGGAGCACTTAGTCCTCTAGACTTCTCCTTCCTCTTTGTTCCTTTTTTTCTCTCCTTTCCTCACTCTACCTTGCTTCTATTTTTCCTCTCCCTCACTTGGACAAAAATTCTAATGTTGTAAGGGTGGGTTTTGCTTAAATAGACCATCAAATAATTCAACTTTCATGATCATGGGTCTACCTTATCACAATTAGGATACACTTGGTTGAATTTTTGGAAAACAAACAACTTATGTTCTTGTCTTCCTCTTCCTTAGTCAAGATATGCATAGTAAAATGAGATTTGTATTTTGAAAATTATGATAATATGTTCTTAAAATAAGGGACAAAGTCCCTTTAATTTAGGGATTCATTTCATTTTTATTTTGTCTTAATCAATTATGATAGGTTTGCCATTTTAGGTGGCAAATTTCTAACCCTTGAATCTCTATTATTTGGTTGAAATTATTTGTGTGGGATAGAAATTTTTGTCCTAATGATATGTATTATCATACCACTTGCTACAATTATGAGTGTAGGATATCACAGCACTTGCTAAATTTTGTCTTAATGCCATGTCACCTAATCTTGATTACACCATTATCTTATCACTTTATTTTTATTTTTATTTTTATTTTTCATCTTGGGTTTGGGCTCACTCTTGTCCATTTTCTTTACTTTGGTTAAAAATCTACATTCCATAATGAGCTTGGTCACATTTTCATAATTTTTGGGCTACTGGTCCAATTTCTATATCATAATCCAAGTCTATGTTTTGTTTCTTGCTTAGGTTATCCAATGGGCTTACTAAAAAAATTATGCGAAGTGGAAAAACTCTATATGAATTGTCCATAGGTGAAAGCCCAATTTATGGGTGGAGATACTAAACTTAGTAACTTTAACTCTTAAATTAGGAAAAATTACCTTAATCCAATCTTCTTGAAATTTTAAGACCTTTACTTACTTCACAAAAATTTATCTTCCTTACCCAAGAATTTCAACTTTCTTTAGCATGTTTATTTCTAATATTTCCTCTTAGGTTTTCTCTCTTTACCTATTCCATTAATGTTAGAACGCTTTTATGCATACATGTAAGGTGAAAAATTTCTAAGGATTATATTTCCTTAGATATCTAAAAATTGTCTTATAAATTTTATTTCCTTAACTAAATATTTATGTATGTTTATCCATAAAAGAAACGAAATTAGGAATGTTACTTTGAATACTTTTGTACTTTTATTAATACATGAAACGAAATTAGGGATGTTACATTTCTCCCCTTAAATGAAATTTTGTCTTCAAAATTTTAGAAATTACCTAATAAGAACGATTGCGAATATTTCTTCCTCATGACTTCTTCTAGTTCCCAAGTTGATTCTTCTAGAGTCAAATCTTCCCATAACACCTTAACTAGGCGAATGGTCTTATTCCTCAATTGCTTCACGTCGGTGTCCAATATGGATGCCGGTACTAGCTGGTATGTCATGTTCTCCTTTATATGGATTCGTTCATCTCGTATTACATGTGATGAATCTGGAAGATTCTTCCGGAGCTGTGATATATGAAAAAATTATGTAGGTTGGACAAATTAAGTGAGAGGCCAACTTGATATGCTGACTTCTCCACTTTCTTCAGAATTTGGTAGGGTCCCAAAAATCGCAGACTTAGCTTTCTGGTCTTGAGAGACCTACCAACTTCAGTAGTCAGGGAAAGTTTTAGAAATACATAATCTCCTTCCTCAAACTCCAGAGGTCTATGTCTCTTATCATAGTACCTCTTTTACTGACTTTGAGCTGTAAGTATTTTGTCTCATATCGTCCTAGTTTGTTCAGTGGTTTGTGGAACTAGATTAGGACCCAATAAATTCTTTCTCTTACATCAAACCAACATAGTGGAGATCATCACTTCCTACTGTATAAAGCTTTGTAGGGGGCCATCTTAATACTAGAGTGATAGCTATTATTATAAGTAAACTCCACTAAAGGTAGGTACTTATCACATCCTTTACTTTTTATCACACAGGCCCTCAACATATCTTCTAAGGTTTGAATGGTCCATTCTGTCTGCCCGTCAATCTGAAGATGGTAAACAGTATTTAACCGCAATTGGGTTCTAAAAGCTTCCTGCAATGCCTTCCAAAACCTCGACGTGAACCTTGGATCTCTATCAAAAATGATATTTAAAGAAATTCCATGTAGTCTAACTATTTCCTGGATGTACAACTAAGCCAATATGTCCAGTGAATAGTTAATTTTTATGGACAGAAAGTGAATAGATTTGGTTAATTTGTCAACTATTATCCAGATAGAATCATGTCCAACTGAAATCTTAGGTAAGACCACCACAAAGTCCATCGAAATACTATCCTATTTCCATTTAGGGATCTCAAGAGGTTGTAGAAATCTCACTGGATTTTGATTCTCTACCTTCACCTTCTGACAAATTAAACATTTTGCCATAAACTCAGCAATGTCCTTTTTCACCCCTGGCCACCAATACATCTTCTTTAAGTCTTGATACATTTTAGTGGATCCAAGATGGACTGTTTACTTACTTTGATGTGCTTTATGCAAGATCTTACTCCTCAAATCTTGTTCTTGAGGGATACAAACCTTCCTTGATATATGATTACTCCATCTTCCGAGACAAAAAATTATCTTGTTCTTTGTGATCCTGTAAGTATTGATCGTGAGCTTGAGTCTCTTTAATCTTGGATCTAAGATCACACTCTATACTCAACCCATTGATTATTAGCTTCTTTAGGGTAAGAGTAGTGACCAGCTTCAAATTTTGAAACTCCTCTAACATCTGCATCTCATACACCATCATCTGACCCATGTGCAGAGATTTTTGACTTAAGGCATCAGCTATAATATTCGCCTTTCCTGGATAATAGTTTATCTCAAACTTGTAGTCATTGAGAAATTCTACCCATCTTCTTTACCTCATATTTAACTCCTTCTGATAAAAAAGGTACTTAAGATTCTTATGATCACATTATACTTCAAATGTTTTCCCGTACAAATAGTTTTGCCAAGTCTTAAAGGCAAATACCACCACTGCCAATTCAAGATCATGGGTTGGATAATTTCCTTCATGTGGTCATAGTTTCCTAAAGTCGTAAGCAACTACTCTCTTGTCTTGCATTATCACACACCCTAGCCCTTTCTTTGAAGCGTCACTATACACTTCAAAATGTCCTGTGGGGTCTGAGATAATTAAAATAGGAGGAGTGGTCAATCTTGTCTTAAGCTCCTGGAGACTAGCTTCACATTTATCGGTCCATTTGAAAGGACTTCCTTTCTGGGTCAATTTAGTCAATAGAAAGGTTATACGAGATAAGTTTTGTATAAACCTCCTGTAGTATTCTGCCAAACCCAAGAAACTTTTGACTTCTATAATCGTCTTTGGTCTTTTCCACTAAATCACTACTTTGGTCTTGCTAGGGTCTATGGCTACCCCTTTATTGGAAATGATATGTCCGAGAAATTTTACCTCTGACAGCCAAAATCTACACTTCTCTAATTTGGCATACAACTTTTTTCTCTTTCAGTACTTGCACACGATTCGGAGATGTTGTTCATGTTCTTTCTCACTCTTAGAATATATCAAGATATCATCAATGAACACTACCATAAATTGATCTAGGTAGGGTCAAAAAATGTGATTCATGTAATTCATAAAAAATGCAGGTGTATTTGTCAACCCGAAGGGCATTACGAGAAACTCATAATGTCCATATCTAGTCTTAAAGACTGTTTTTGGTACATCTTCCTCCTTGATTCTAATCTAATGGTATCCCAATCTCAAGTCAATTTTAGAAAAGATGGAGGCTCCCTTTAGTTGATCCAATAAATCATCTATCCTAGGGAAAGGGTACTTATTTTTTACAATTGTAACATCCTTAATTTTGTTTCATTTATTAATAAAAGTACAAGAGTATTCAAAGTAACATCCCTAATTTCATTTCTTTTATTGATAAAGGTATATAAATATTTAATTAAGGAAATAAAATTTATTAGACAATTTTTAGATATCTAAGGAAATATAATCCTTAGAAATTCTTCACCTTACGTGTATGCATAGAAATGTTCTAATATTAATGGAATAGGTAAAGAAAGAAAACCTAAGAGGAAATATTAGAAATAAGCATGCTAAAGAAAGGTGAAATTCTTAGGCAAGAAAGATAAATTTTTGTGAAGTAAGTAAAGGTCTTAAAATTTCAAGAAGATTGGATTAGGGTAATTTTTCTTAATTTAAGAGCAAAAGTTACTAAGCTTAGTATCTCCACCCATAAATTGGGCTTTCACCTATGGACACTTCAAATAGAGTTTTTCTACTTCACATGAATTTTTAGTAAGCCAATAGGAGAGCCCAATGAAGAAATAAAACATAAACTTGGACTAGGATATAGGAATTGGACCGATAGCCCACAAATTATGAAAATGTGACCAAACCCACTATGAAAGGTAGAAATTTAACCAAAGTAAAGAAAATGGGCAAGAATGAGCCCAAACCCAAGAGGAAAAATAAAAATAAAAATAAAAGTAAAGTGATGAAATAATGGTGTAATCAAGATTAGGTGACATGGCATTAAGACAAAAATTTAGCAAGTAGTGTGATATCCTACATTCATAATTTTAGCAAGTGGTATGATAATACAAGGCTTTAGGAAAAAACATCTATATCCTACACTCATAATTTTAGCAAGTGGTATGATAATACATGGTATTAGGACAAAACATTCCTATCCCACACAAATAATTTCAACCAAATAATGGAAAATCAAGGGCTAGAAATTTGCCACCTAAAAAGGCAAACCTATCATACTTGATTAAGACAACAGAAAAAGGAAATGAATTCTTAAATCAAAGGGACCTTGACCCTTATCTTAGAAACATATTATCATAATTTTCAAAATACAAATCTCCTTTTGCTATGCATATCTTGACTATGGAAGAGGAAGACAAGAACATAAGTTGTTTGTTTTCTAAAAGTTCAACCAAGTGTATCCTAATTGTGATAAGGTAGACCCATGATCATGAAAGGTGAATTATTTGATGGTCTATTTAAGCAAAACCCACCCTTACAACATTAGAATTTTCGTCCAAGTGAGGGAGAGGAAAAATAGAAGCAAGGTAGAGTGAGGAAAGGAGATGAAGAAAGGAAGAAAGAGGAAGGAGAAGTCTAGAGGACTAAGTGCTCCAGGTAAGTTTAACAATATTTCTTTTTGAAGAAAAGTTTTGAAACTTGTAATATTTATATTAGATTTTGATCTTAGAACTTTAATGATTGGTCATGGATGTTGCTATATCATATTACATATTATGTATGTTTGAATACTTAGATTGGGGTAGATAGTTCTGTATAGGTATGGCTATGGGTGGCAAACGTTTATGCTTCTGTTTTTAAAATTTTGGGAAGAATTGGTAAGGAATTAAAACAAATGGTTAACATGTAAAATGTAGATGTATGTATTACGGATTTTTACCCATTGGAATCACTCAATTTGGAGTCCATATGAGGTAGATATGTTCCGATTAGTAAGAAATGGTCAGAAAATGGTTAATCAGGGAAGAATATGTTAGGATAGCTTCTGTGTTTTAATTTCTGAGAACATTCGGTAGAGAATTAAAATAAATGGTTAACGTAAGAATTATAGCTATATATGTCACAGATTTTTAACCACTAGAATCACTTAATTGGAAATTATTATGAGGGAGATATGGACAGATTAGTAGGCAGAGGTCAGAACCTACCTGAGAAGAAATAACATGTTCTTTTAGGGAGTAATATCACCATGATTTCTTAATATTTCGTTCAACTATTCAACATAAGAGTTTTAAATAATTATTTTGTCTTTAAATTGATATCAAGATCACCTAAATCGGAGTTAAATTGAGGGAGTTATTCTTTGATTAATAAGAGAAGATTAGATAGGATGAAAACCTGCATCAAAAAAATAAAGAAATAAAATTAATATTTAAAAAAGAAGAATAATCTTATAAATGAAAATAATAAATTACTAGTATATGCCATAGCCATAGCCATTGTATGAACTTCTTACCATCTTAAGTGTGAAATTTTGACATGGAAATATTTTATAAAGTAATATTTGAAATGATTATGTTCATAACATGATTACCAATATTTTTTGTAATAATTATATTTTGATGAACATATTTGTTATTGAAATCATATTTTTGACTATTATTATGAAAAGAAAAGAAATGAGTACGGTCACATGGGAATCCGTGTGGTGCACCAGTAGGGGACGCCCAACCAACGGTTATGATCATGTTAATGAGAAAAGAAAGAGAAAGTGGGCCATGTCGAACGGAGCGAGAAAAGCCCGTACCGGAGAGTAGAAAATACTCACCCTGACCGGGGTAGCTTGATATGAGAATAAATTGATAGTCATCATATGATATTCTAAAAATAGTTAATGTTGTCATACATGTCATTATTGTACGATTCTCATGTGCATAAATATAGTGTATTCAGGTGACCAAAGATATTTGCTGTAGTTTATACAGCTGAACATGACGTGATGAGCTATATTGATGATGATGATTTATTGTTGAACTTACTGGGATTTAATTCTCACTATATTTCCATATCATGTTCAGAAAATTAGTTATGCAGATTTTTCTATGGCTCTGGCTTTTAGTGCACATTGGATCGAGTATTTTATATTGGGCAGATCCCATAAGCAAATAAAATGTTTGTGGTCGAGTTGGCTTACATCCCGATGAAGGTGCAACCACCTGCACCTGTATCTCCAGAATTGATCAACCAGAATAAATAAGATGTAGATTTTTATGTGTTTGATATGTTGTACGTATGTTTTGATTAATGACATGTATGTAAACTTTATATTGTATAATAATAACAAAAAAAAATTTGTTACAACAATCACCTTATTCTACTATCTATAATCTATGCATAACCTCAGGCTCCCGTCTTTTTTCTTAACAAACAATACAGGAGCTCCCTAAGGTGATACACTCAGTCTAATGAATTGCTTGTCTAATAATTTTTCTAATTGTTTCTTGAGTTCTTGTAGTTCCTTCGAGGCCATTTTATAAGGTGCAATAGAGATAAGCCCTGTCCTGGATAGGAGATCAATAGGGAACTCTATCTCTTTCTCGGGAGGTGAGCCTGGAATATCTAGTGGAAATACATCAGGAAAATCATTAGCTATTGGAATTTTATTAAGCTTCGGTTCAACTTCTAGGTTTGATAAACACATGAGAATGTAACCAAGTACTATACTCTTTAACTTCCAATTGACTTGATTGGTATTTAGCATCAATAACTACATCTCCTCTTGTGAAGTAGGAGGTAGAAATTCAACATTCTTTGTACAACAATTTAGCAAGACCCGATTTCTAAACATCCAGTCTAACCCTAAAATGACATCAATACCTCTTAAAGGTAGACAAACGAAGTCTATAGAAAAAGTTTTTTCCTTGATGGTGACCTGACAGTCTTTACATAGAGAGGAAGTTAAGACCCTTTTTCCTATGGGAGTTACTACAAATAGCTCATAGGGGGTTTCAAAAATAGGATATTGAAGCTCCCTAATACATTCTTCCAATATAAATGAATGACTAGCACTAGAGTCAAACAACACCATTAGAGCAAATCCATATATATAACATATACCTTGAATCATTTCAGAGGATTAAGCTATCTCTTGGCCGCTCAGGGTAAAAACCATTCCTTTCACCTGAGGCTTCTGTTCCGGCTGTTTCTCCACATTATGTGGACAGTTTTTTGCAAAATGACCCTTCTGTCTGCAATTGAAGCAAACATCTGATACCATGTAGCATGTACGATTTCATTGGCCTATTGCTAGTACCCTATCCTTTTCCTCTGACATTTCTGCCAGAGTTTTGTGACTCGTTCTTCCTTTTCTAGAAGTTCCATTTTTGTTTCTCATCCTTTACTACCCTCAAGCTCTTTTCCAGGAGTCTACATTTATTTATCAAAGGTACAAACTCCCTAATCTCCATAGCTACAACAACATTCCTTATATCTAGATTTAATCCCGCTTCGAACTTAACAGCCTTACATACTTCATCGGGGTTAAATCGTAGGTAAGATGAGAACTTAGACAACTGCTTGAACCTCGCGATGTACTGGTCTACGGTTATGCTACCATGCCTGAGTTGGAGAAATTCGATCTCCTTCTCTGCCCGCATAGTACTTGGGAAGTACTTTTCCAAAAGGGTGTCTTTGAACATTTGCTAGGTGATCTACCTTCCCTAGTGAACTAAAAGTTCTCTAACTCCACGCCACTAGCATTCTGCTTCATCTTTTAGCATATATGTAGCGAAGATAATTTGCTGCTCCTCAGAACAACCCATCACTTCAAAGATTTTCTCCAATTCCTTTATCCTCCTTCCAACTACAATCGGGTCAAAACCGCCTTGAAAAGAAGGTGGTCTAGTCATTAGGAACTCGGATATACCGTTATTATTCCCTGCCATCCAGTTATTAGCACCATTCTCACCATTCTGGTTATTAGCATTCTGGAGGTATTGTAGAATTTGGTTGGTGGTCGTGGCTTGATCTCGAACTGCCGCGGCAAGGTTATGTAGGGTTTCCTCTGCATTGTTTACTAGATTCCTCCTTAGTGGTGCCATTTCTTACTGTGGCAAAAAATAAAGTTATGCTGCTATTGAGGTGATCAAGCCCAATAGTTAGTTTCAAAAATATTTAACAATAGTCATAACACCACCTTGGCATATAGATAGAAAACACTAGTAATTTCTTACCTATATGAAATCATTGATCCCCTACATGGCACAACCACAACATACTCAAGATACTATAAGATTGATTTAGATAATCATCCACCCACTGGCCATCTAGGATCAACCTACTCTGATACCAATTATGTAACAACTCTATTTTTTTACCTATATATAAATATATGTATTTTAAAAATCCCATGAAATCATTACTTTTTTACCTCTAACTATTTAACTCATAATAACATTCAATTAAATTAACTAAGCATAATAAAAGTTTATGGAGTACCATTAATACTGATACAATTTTGGGTTCGCATAAACATCATTAATTAACAACATTCGTACATAAATCAAACACATATATGTCTACATCTTATTCATCCATATTGACTAGTTCTAGGGATACGGGTGTGGGTGGTTGCACTTTCACCAAGATCTTAGCCAACACGACCCAACGTGCGCTAAAAGTCAGTCATAGAGAATATCTGCATATATAGTCCTCTAAACATGATATGGAAATATAGTGAGAATTTGATAATGGCCGTACCCCAGGTAATTTCAAAACAAAAAAAAGGACCATCGAGCCAAAGCATAAGTGGGCCATGTTTTTAACCCAGCTCCAATTCAAAATGCTGCATTGCTTATATCTGGCTTACCTATTGTTGATGCTATACACTTGGCACCTGAGTTAGAGCCCTCCACCACCTAAGTTCCTTCTCCCTTTGCCTGTACTTTCATTGATATTGACATTGAGGACAATGTCAAGTTTAAGCATGGGGGAGTGACTTTAGGATTGTGGTTTTTACTGGTTGAATATTTTATTTCATGTTTCATTGTATAATCATAAAGTTTACTATTTTAGAGATAGATTGGAATAATATAGTTGATTTTTAACTCATGAACATGTGATGCACAATAGGATCTGAAATAAGTAGTTATTATTTTAGTCTCTCTCTTCTAGGATTAAACCTCTAATTTTTTTGAAAAATATCTCTCTATTGTACTATGAATTGTATGCTATTTTTTATTTTAACACTATGAGAGTGTGAAGGTAGCGAGAGGTGAAAAATGAGGGAATGTGCACCCCAAAAAGTTTTCACTCTGAGTACCCCTTCAAAGCACCAAAAAGGCCTATGAGTACCTAGATCCCTTTACCATAGTGAGATGGAGCATAAAATGCACTCACTGCATGTTTCTTAAAAAAATTTGAATGAAAAAGAAAAAGAAAGTGTGATAAAATAGAAATAAGGGTAAGGCAACATAGGGAGATCTAAAGGATGAGGTGGCCTACTTGAGTGTACAAAAATCAATTTGATGCATACAACCAATGGTAACAATAGAAGTAGATATATAATAGAAGGATTATTGGTTTAGTTTTAGAAGAAAAGATACTTTCTAGTAAATGCATATTCATATGCCTATTGTGTGCACACTAATTGAGTGACAAATTATCTATATTGCATTTTTCTATCCTCTAAAATTTGATTGTATCTTTCCCCCTTTCTGATATAACATGACATTTTCTTGAGGACAAGCAAAGGTTTAAGCATGGGGGAGTTGATAAAGGGGAATTTTGAGTGCTTAATGGCCATATTTTATCCCCTAATTCATAGTAAACTTGTGATTATTTCTTTGCTTTCGGTTATACTTTGTTCTGGGTACTGTTTTGGTTGTTTTTATGTTTGTAGGAGAGCAAAAGAGGTAAAGAAGTAAAGGAAAACACTTATGAGAAGTGCCAAATGGATATGGAATATGTTAAGGAGGAAGAAGGAGGAAGCCCACAAAAAATCAGCAAGAAAGGAGCATGGCAGCCCCCAACACAGCCAGGCCGTGCTTGGTGGCATGCAACACGGCCAGGCCGTGCTCTGTACAAGGAGTGTAGCATTCTCCCAGAAACTAGCCCGAAGCACGGCCGTGCTTCGGCGTCCGGCTGAACGTAAAAATTAAGGTTTAGGCCACCCAAACTGATAAATATGCAGGGGGATGCGCAGCAGAAAAGAAGAGGGCCGAAAAAAACACTTGGGAATCAGTTTATAGGGTTAGGAAACACTTTAGGATTGGTTTTAGAGTAGGATTAGAGTTTACTTTCATGTTCTTAGCTTAGATTTGATAGCAATTCAGCATTGTATTTCTTTACATTCAGCAATCCAGGTTTCATCTTTCTATCTCTACACTCATCTCTATTTCTACTCCTTTCTCTTGGTTTGTATTGAACATCTATGATTTGTTTAATGAATTTGGTTTTAGTTTCTGTTTCTATTATGCTTGAGTAGAATTGATCTAGGGTTTTGGTAACCCACTTATGGTATGATGATACATTGTGCCAATTGAACTATAGGAACCCTAATTGTGTTATCCATCGTTAATTAGGATTAGCTATTATGCAATGGTTATAGGAGTTGATGAATGTCTGACCAACGTTTTATCACATCTTAGGATATTAATTGATGGACTCAAAGGTGAAGATTAATATCGGAACCTAATAGTTAATTAGGGATATCTTAATCACGAAAGTAGTTTAAGGCTCTCTAGAAATGAATCAATTAATGGGCACAAGAAAACCAATTAATTGTATTCCATGGTTGGCATAAAACTTAATGGACATAGGTTGAACTAAGAACCACGAAAGTAGGTAATTGGATTAACCTAGGTACGATTAGTAATGCTTGAAAGAGGTTGCTAGTTAATTAAGGCTAAATCATCCCCAATAACCTAGATAATTGCAATTAGAGGTATAATTTGGATGTTGAATATCATAAGTGTGGTGAACCGTAACCCTAGGCTTTGTTTAATTGGTTATTTGTGTAACAACTCCATTTAAGTAAATGTAACAATTTTTTTTTATATTTAAAAAAAATATTCCATGAAGTTATTACTACTTTAATTCTAACCACTTAACTCGTAATAATAATCACTTTAACCAAGCATAATTGTTATTAACAGTGATACAATACTTATAATACAATACTTAGTTTCCATACACACCATTATTTTACAAACATTTGTACAAAGATACATAGTAGCTCTAGTCATCTATGTCGACTACTTCCGGGGACACTGGTGCAGGTGGCACGTTCACCGGAATCTCAGTCACATCTACGACAGATACATCTGATATAGTTGGTAGTTGCCCAAGGTAGGGCACCTCGATCCAACGTACGGTAATAATAAGTGTCATAGAGAAAATCTGCATATTATTCTTCTGAACATGATATGGAAATATAGTGAGAATTAAATCCCAGTAAGTTCAACAATAAATCATAATTTACCATCAATATAGTTCATCATGTCATGTTCAGCTGCATAAACTACAGAAAATATCTTTGGTCACATGAATGCATTATATCTATGCACATAAGAATCATACAGTAATGATATATATGACATGATTAACTATTTTCAGAATATCATATGATGACTATCAATTTATTCTTATATCAAGTTACCCCAGTCAGGGTGAGTATTTTCTACTCTCCGGTACGGGCTTTTCTCACTCCGTCCGACATGGTCCACTTTCTCTTTCTTTTCTCATTAACATAATCATAACCGTTGGTAGGGCGTCCCCTACTGGTGCACCACATGGATTGCCATGTGACCATGCTCATTTCTTTTCTTTTCACAATGATAGCCAAAAATATGCTTTCAATAACAAGTATGTTCATCAAAATATAATTATTACCAAAAATCATTGGTAATCATGCCATGAACATAACCATTTCAAATATCACTTTATAAAATATTTTCATGTCAAAATTTCACACTTAAGATGGTAAGAAGTTCATACAATGGCAATGGCTATGGCTATACTAGTCATTTATTAAGATTCATCTTCTTTTTTTAAATACTAATTTTATTTCTTTATTTTCTTGATGCAGGTTTTCATCCTATCTAACCTTATCTTACTAATCAGAGCATAACTCCCTCAATTTAACTCTGATGTAGGTGATCTTGGTGTCAATTTCAAGATAAAACAATTATATAAAACTATTATGTTGAACATTGTAGCGAAATATTAAGAAATCAAGGTGATATTACTCCCTAAATGTAGAGGTTATTTCTTCTTGGATAGGTTCTGACCTCTACCTACTAATCGGACCATATCTACCTCATATGGACTCCAACTTGAGTGATTCTAGTGGCTTAAAATCCATGACACACATAGCTATAATTCTTATGTTAACCATTTATTTTAATTCCATACAGATAATTCCCAGAAATTAAAATACAGAAGCTGTCCTAACATATTCTTCCCTGATGAACCATTTTCTGTCATTTGACTACTAATCAGCTCATATCTTCCTCATATGGACTCCAAATGGAATGATTCCAGTGGCTAAAAATCCGTGACACTTATATCGTTAATTCGTATGTTAACCATTTATTTTAATTCCCTACAGATAATTCTCAGAAATTAAAACACCGAAGCTATCCTAACATATTCTTCCCTGATAAACTATTTTCTGACCTTTGCTAACTAATCGGACCATATCTACCACATATGGACTCCAAATTGAATGGTTCCAGTGGCTAAAAATCCGTGACACACATATCTACAATTCTTATGTTAACCATTTATTTTAATTCCATACAGATAATTTCCAGAAATTAAAATACCGAAGCTATTCTAACATATTCTTCCCTGATGAACCATTTTCTGACCTTTGCTAACTAATTGGATCATATCTACATCATATGGACTCCAAATTGAATGATACTAGTGGCTAAAAATCCGTGACACACATATCTACAATTCTTATGTTAACCATTTATTTTAATTCCATATAGATAATTCCCAAAAATTAAAATACCGAAGCTATTCTAACATATTCTTCCCTGATGAACTATTTTCTAACCTTTGCTACCTAATCGGATCATATCTACATCATATGGACTCCAAATTGAATGATTCCAGTGGCTAAACATTGGTGACACACATATCTAAAATTCTTATGTTAACCATTTATTTTAATTCCATACAGATAATTTCCAGAAATTAAAATATCGAAGCTATCCCAACATATTCTTCCCTGATGAACTATTTTCTGACCTTTGCTAACTAATCAGACCATATCTACATCATATGGACTCCAAATTGAATGATTCCAGGGGGTAAAAATCTGTGACACACATAGCTACAATACTTATGTTAATCATTTATTTTAATTCTATATAGATAATTTTCACAAATTAAAATACAGAAGCTTAAAATTTTGCCACCCATAGCCATACCTATGCAGAACTTTCTATACTGGCCTAAGTATTCAAACATACATCACATGCAAGATCAATATGTAACATGACATAGCAACATCCATGACCAATCATCACAGTTCTAAGATCAAAATCTCATATAAATATTATAAGTTTCAAAAGTTTTCTTCAAAAAGAAATATTGTTAAACTTACCTAAGAATCTCCCTAGCTTACTTAGTGAATTGGTTTTCTTGTTTCCTCTTGAAAGAAGTAGCAAGATTCCTTCCTTCCTTTAACTTTTCTAGCAACTTAGGTAAGAGAAGGAGGGTGAATTTTTTGAACCTCAAGGATGATGAAGAAAAAAAATGGACTCAAGTGGAGATTAAGGTAACTTACCTTGAGTACTTAGCCTTCTAAACTTCTCCTTCTTCTTCCTTCCTTTCTTCTCCTCTCTTTCTCTCCTTTCCTCACTCTACCTTGCTTCTATTTCTCTCTCTTCCTCACTTGGACGAAATTAAAATGTTGTAAGGGTGGGTTTTCTTATATAGACCACCAAATAATTCACCTTTCATGATCATGGGTCTACCTTATTACAATTAGGATACACTTTGTTGAATTTTTGGAAAACAAACAACTTATGTTCTTGTCTTCCTCTTCCTTAGTCAAGATATGCATAGGAAAAGGAGATTTGTATTTTGAAAATTATGATGATATGTTCTTAAGATAAGGGACAAAGTCCCTTTGATTTAGGGATTCATTTCCATTTTCTTTTGTCTTAAACAAGTATGATAGGTTTTTCTTTTTAGGTGGCAAATTTCTAGCCCTTGAATCTCCATTATTTGGTTGATATTATTTGTGAGGGATATGAATGTTTTGTCCTAATGCCATGTATTATCATACCACTTGCTAGAATTATGAGTGTAGGATATAGATGTTTTTGTCCTAAAGCCTTGTATTATCATGCCACTTGCCAAAATTATGAATGTAGAATCACACCACTTGCTAGATTTTTGTCTTAATGCCATGTAACCTAATATTTATTATTATTACATTATTATATCATCACCTAATTTATTTTATTTTATTTTTTCTCTTGGATTTGGGCTTATTCCTACCCATTATGGGCTTATTCCTACCCATTATGGGCTTATTCCTACCCATTTTCTTTGCTTTGGATAAAATTCTACCTTTCTTGGAGGGCTTGGTCACATTTTCATAATTTTTAGGCTATTGGTCCAATTACTATATCCTAGTCCAAGTCTATGTTTTATTTCTTGCTTAGGTTATTCAATGGGCTTGCTAGAAACTTATGTGAAGTGGAAAACTCTATATGAATTGTACATAGGTAAAAGCCCAATGTATGGATAAAGATTTTAAACTTAGTAATTCTAGTTCTTGAATTAGGAAAAATTATCCTAATCCAATGTTCTTGAAATGTTAAGACCTTTACTTGTTTCTAAAAATTTATCTTCCTTATCCAAGAATTTTGTATCTCTTTAGTATGTTATTTCTAATTTCTTTCCTATTAGGTTTTTCCTCTTTATTTGTTCTTAATGTTAGAAACATTTTCTATGCATATACATAAGGTGAAGAATATCTAAGGATTATATTTCCTTAGATATCTAAAATATTGTCTAATAAATTTTATTTTCTTAATTAAATATTTTTGTACTTTTATCAATAAAAGAAACGAAATTAGGGATGTTACAATTTGCATCTATTTAATTGTTACACTCTCTGATTGAATTACATCGATTTAGATAGCATATTTTGTGAAATTCTAGTAGTTGACATTGTTCTCTGTGGGACACGACCCGTACTTGTCAGACTAGCTACAGTTACGCCGTGCACTTGCGGTATTTGGTAAAACATACACACAACAGAATTAAATCTCAGAAGATTCAACAATAAATCATAATTATCATCAATATAAATCATCATGTCATTTTTATCTGTATAAGTTACAGCAAATATTTTAGGTCAAATGAATGCACTTTATTTATGCATATGAAAATATCCAATAATGACATGTATGCCATGAATAACCGATTCCTAATCGATTCTTCTCAGAATTTCATGTTAACTTATTCCTAAAAATCTGTGAGACATATATCTACATTTTTCATGTTAAACATTACTTTTAATTTCTAACCTATTCTTCCCAGAATTTCAAAAATAGAAGCTTCCCTGGTTACTCTGAAATCTAATTTCCTAACCAAACCTTTCCTAAGGTTTTAGTTTATCATTTTATTATGTCCTCTTCCATTTTTTTCCTAATTTACATCTAATCATCTTCCATCAATTTTTCACCACATTCAAATATACAAAATAGCATCATAAAAATTCTAAAATTTTGCAATCCATAGCCATACCTATGCAGAACTTTCCACACCAACCAAAATGTTCAAAACATCCATCATATGCAAGATAACATGTAACATGATATAGCAACATCCATAACCAATCATCAAAGTAAAAAATATTGTAAATTTCATCAAAGTTCTAAGATCAAAATCCCACATAAATGTTACAAATTTCAAAACTTTTATTCAAAAAGAAATATTATTAAACCTACATAAAGATCTCCCTAGTTTACTTAGTGAATTCTTTTTCTTGTTTCCTCTTGAAAGAAGTAACAAGATTCCTCCTTTCCCTTAACTTTTCTAACAGTTTAAATAAGAGAAGGAGGGTGAGTTTTGAACAATAAGGATGAAGAGAAAAGATGGATTCAAGTAGAGATTAACCTAACTTACCTTAAGTACTTTGTAACATCCCTAATTTCGTTTCATTTATTAATAAAGGGACATAAATATTTAATGTAACATCCCTAATTTCGTTTCTTTTATTAATAAAGATACATAAATATTTAATTAAGGAAATAAAATTTATTAGACAATTTTTAGATATCTAAGGAAATATAATCCTTAGAAATTCTTCACCTTATGTGTATGTATAAAAAATGTTTCTAACATTAAAGGAACAAGTAAAAAGAGAAAACCTAATAGGAAAAATTAGAAATAACATACTAAAGAGAGGCGAAATTCTTTGGTAAGGAAGATAAATTTTTGTGAAGTAAGTAAAGGTTTTAAAATTTTAAGAAGATTGGATTAGGGTAATTTTTCCTAATTTAAGAGTTAGAAATTTCTAAGTTTAACATCTCTACCCATAAATTGGGCTTTCACCTATGGACACTTCATATAGAGCTTTTCAACTTCACATAAGTTTCTAACAAGCCCATTGGATAGCCCAAGCAAGAAATAAAATATAGATTTGGTCTAGGATATAGAAGTCAGACCGATAGCCTAAAAATTATGAAAATGTGACCAAGCCCTCCACGAAAGGTAGAATTTTAGACAAAGCAAAAGAAATGGGTGAGAATGAGCCCAAATCTAAGAGAAAAAAAATATAAGAATCATGTAAGGAAATAATGATGTAATAATAATCAAGATTAGGTCACATGACATTAGAACAAAACATCTATATCCTACATTCATAATTTCAATAAGTAGGTATAATGCATGGCATTAGGACAAAACATCTATATCCTACATTCATAATTTCAACAAGTGGATAATAATACATAGCATTATGACAAAACATCTTTATCCTACACAAATAATTTTAGCCAAGCAAGGGAGATCCAAGGCCTGAAAATTTGCCACTTAGAAAGGCAAACCTATTATACTTGACTAAGACAAAAAAAAGGAAATAAATCTCTAAATCAAAGGGACCTTGTCCCTTGTCTTAAGAACATATTATCATAATTTTCAAAATAAAAATCTCCTTTTGCTATGCATATCTTGACTAAGAAAGAGGAAGACAAGAACATGAGTTATTTTTCTCCACAAAACAAACCAAGTACATCCTAATTGTGATAAGATAGACCCACGATCACGAAAGGTGAACCACTTGATAGTTTATTTAAGTAAAACACACCCTTATAATATTATAATTTCGTCCAAGTGAGGGAGAGAAAAAATAGAAGCAAGATAAAGTGAGGAAATGAGAGAAAGAGAGGAGAAGAAAGGAAGGAAGAAGAAAGAGAAGTCTAGAGGACTCAGTACTCAAGGTAAGTTAACTTAATCTCCACTTGAATTTATCTTTTCTCTTCATCCTTGGGGTTCAAAAACTCATTCTCCTTCTCTTATTTAAGCTACTAGAAAAGCTAAGGGATGGTAGGAATCTTGTTACTTCCTTCAAGAGGAAACAAGAAAGAGAACTTACTAAGTGAGCTAGGGAGATCTTTAGGTAGGTTTAACAATATTTCTTTTTGAAAAAAAGTTTTGAACTTTGTAACATTTATATGGGATTTTGATCTTAGAAATTTGATAAAATTTACAATATTTGCTACTTTGATGATTGGTCATGGATGTTTCTAGATCATGTTACATGTTATATTGTATATGATGAATGTTTTGGACATTACGGTTGGTGTGGAAAGCTATGCATATGTATGGCTATGGGTGGTAAAATTTTATGATTTTTATGCTGCTATTTTGTATATTTGAATGTGGTAAAAAATTGATGGAATATGATTAGATGTAAAGAAAATGGAAGAGGATGTAATATAATGATGAACTAAAACCTTAAGAAAGGATTGGTTAGGAAACTGGATTTCGGGGTAACCAGAGAAGCTTTTGTTTTTGAAATTCTGGGAAGAATCGGTTAGGAATTAAAAGAAATAGTTAACATGAAAAAGGTATATCTATGTCTCACGGATTTGTAGTTAGAAGCACTTAATTTGGAGTCTAGATGAGGGAGATATTTTTCCATATGTAAGCAATGGTCAAAAATTCGTTAACTAGGGAAGAATCTGTTAGGTATGGTTTTGTGTTTGAATTTTTAGGATAAATTTGTAAGAAATTAAAAGAAATGCTTAACATGATAAATGTAAATATATGTCTCACAAATTTTTTGCCACTGGAATCATTCAAATTAGAATTAATATGAGGGAGATATGGTCATATTAGTAAGCAAAGGTTAGAAACTAGTTAACTAGGGAAGAATCTGTTAAGTATGTTTCTGTGTTTGAATATTTAGGCAAAATATGTAGAGAATTAAAGGAAATTTTTAACATAATAAATATAAATATATGTATAATGGATCTATAGGCTCTAAAATCACTTAATTTGGAGTCCATATGAGAGAGATATGGCTGATTAATGAGTAAAGGTCAAAATTAGTCTAGAATCCAAGGTGGTAAATGTAAGGGTTTTTTATTTCATTTTTTGAGAGTAAGTAATAAGGAATTTGAAGAAATAATAAACATAAAAGTTGCATATAACTGTCTTATAGTTTTATAGCTTTAAAATCACCTCAATTGGAGTTTGTATGAGGGAGATATGGTCCGATTAGTGAGTAGAGGTCTGAACTTACCCGAGAAGAAATAACATTAAATTTGAGGGAGTAGTAACACCATGATTACTTAGGATTTCACTAAACTGTTCAACATAAGGGTTTTATAGGATTGTTTTATCTTTCAATTGACACCAAGATCACCTCAATCAAATTTAAAATGAGGATGTTATACTCTATTTAGTGAAAAGAGGATAGTAATATTTAAAAAAGAAAAAGAATCTTATAAATAAAAATAATAAATGACTAGTGTATGTCATAGCCATTGCCATTGCATGAACTCCTTACCATCTTAAGTGTGTAATTTTGACATAGAAATATTTTATAAAGTGATATTTGAAACGATTATGTTTGTGGCATGATTACCAATGATTTTTGGTAATAATTATATTTTGAAGAAAAATTATGGCATGTAAGTATAATGAACATACTTGTTATTGAAATCATATTTTTGGCTATTAATGTGAAAAGAAAAGAAATGATTATAGTCACATGACGGTCTGTGTGGTACACCAGTAGAGGATGCCCTACCAACAACTATGATTATGTTAATGAGAAAAGAAAGTGTGTCATGTCAGACAGAGCGAGAAATGTTCGTACCGAAGAGTAGAAAGTACTCACTTTGATCGGGGTAGTTTGGTATGAAAACAAGTTGATAGCCATCAGATGATATTCTGAAAATAGTTATTCATGCCATACATGTCATAACTATACGATTTTCATGTGCATGGATAAAGTGCATTAATGTGACCTAAAGATAATTGTTGTAGTTTATACAGATGAACATGACGTGACAAACATTATTGATAATGATTTATTGTTGAACCTACTGGGATTTATTTCTCACTATATTTTCATATCATGTTTAGAAAACTAAGTTATGCAGATATTCTCTATGATCGACTTTTAGCATATGTTGGGTCGAGTTGGCTAAGATCCTGGTGAAGGTGCAACCACCCGCATCCATACCTTCGAAACGGGTCAATATGGATGAATAAAATATAGACTTATATGTGTTTTTTTTGTACATATGTTTTGATTAATAATGTGTACGTGAACTCAGAATTGTATAAGTGTTAATGGTATTTTAGAAACCGTAATTATGTTTGGTTAATTTAATTGAATGTTATTATGAGTTAAATAATTATAAGTAAGAAGGTAATGACTTCATGGAATTTTAGAAATATACATATATGTATATATGTAAAAGAATGGAGTTATTACATACTTAGTCCTCTAGACTTCTCATTCATTTTCCTTCCTCTCTTCTCCACTCTTTCTTTCCTTTCCTCACTCTACCTTGCTTATATTTTTCTTCTCCCTCACTTGGACGAAATTATAATGTTATAAGGGTGGGTTTTACTTAAATAAACTATCAAATGGTTCACATTTTATAATCATGGGTCTACCTTATCACAATTAAGATGCACTTGGTTAATTTTTGGAGAAAGACAACTCATGTTCTTATCTTCCTCTCCCTTAGTCAAGATATGCATAACAAAAGGAGATTTGTATTTTAAAAAATATGATAAAATGTTCTTAAAATAAGGGACAAGGCCCCTTTGATTTAGGGATTTACTTCTTTTTTCTTTTGTCTTAATCAAGTATGATAGGCTTCCTTTTCTAGGTGTCAAATTTCAAACCTCTGAGTCTCCCTTGTTTGGCTGAAATTATTTGTGTAGGATAATGATGTTTTGTCATAATACCATATATTATTACCTATTTGTTGAAATTATAAATGTAGGATATAGATGTTTTGTCCTAATGTCATGTGACTTAATCTTGATTATTATTACGCCACTATTTTCTCACATGATTCTTATTTTTTCTCTCTTGGATTTAGGTTCGCTGAAATTTTACCATTCATGAAGGGCTTAGTCACATTTTTATGGTTTGTGGGCTATCGATCCAATTTTTATATCCTAGTCCAAATCTATGTTTCATTTCTTTTTTGAACTATCCTATTGGCTTGCTAGAAACTCATGTGAAGTGGAAAAACTCTATATGAAGTGTCTATAGGTAAAAACTCAATGTATAGGTGGAGATGTTAAACTTTATAACTCTAGTTCTTGAATTAGGAATAATTACCCTAATTCAATCTTCTTGAAATTTTAAGACCTTGACATACTTCCCAAAAATTTATCTTTTTTAACCAAGAATTTCATCTCTCTTTAATATGTTATTTCAAATTTTTTCCTATTAGGTTTTTTTCTCTTTACTTATTCCCTTAATGTTAGAAACATTTTCTATGCATACATATAAGGTGAATAATTTTTAAGGATTATTTTTCCTTAGATATCTAAAAATTGTCTAATAAATTTTATTTCTTTAACTAAATATTTATGTACTTTTATTAATAAAAGAAACGAAATTAGGGATGTTACAGTGAGAGCATCATGAAAAACTCTCTCTAGGGTGACTCTGATAATAAGAAAAGGGTGCACATGTTTGCTTGGAGTAAGCTATGTCAAGTGGACTAGGACCTCCAAATTTAAAACTTTGACACCAATAACTTTTTGGTAAACAATAAAGGAGATTTTACAAGAATCTGAACTCATTACATAGCTTAATCATATGGAAGAAATATGACAATGGTAACTTTGAAGACCAACTAAAATGTACCAACACAGCTTCTCCTTTCTAGAAATAGACTTACTCTTCTCGCCTTTAATTCAGCCTTTTCTCAGATGGATTCCCCTCAGGGAAGAAGATAATATTTTGTTTCAGGCTTGGTTTTCTCCTAAAAAGTACTTAATCCTCAAAGATATTAGCATATTAACAGATCTTATGATACCAGGTCAGAATGCATGGGATAAGGACAAACTTGAATCTATTTATTACAGGGATACTATCCAAAAAATAACCAAATATTGTCTACCAAACTATGTGGAAAAAGGATATCTTAACTTGGTTAGGAAATGATTCAGGTAAGTACACTACAAAAAACTGGATATCATATGATGTTAGTCTAGTAATCATTTTCACCAAACTTCTCCATCCAAAACATTGATTGGTCAATTATATGGAAGATAAAAATGCCTCCAAGATATCTCTTATTGTCATGGAAATTAATGCATAATGGTCTCCCTTTGGGTGAAGTTTTAATTAACAGGAACTTCAGAATTGATGGAAATTGCTCCTTCGGGTTTCAACTTGTTGAGGAAATTGATCAAATCTTCATAAAGTACCCTTTAATAGAGTAGTTTGGTTTAGATTGGATTAGATAACATGTATAGACATGATTGATCCTCTGTCAGTTATAGATCGGCTGAAGATATCTCCTATTCTCATGGAAATTAATGCATAATGGTCTCCCTTTGGGTGAAGTTTTAATTAACAGGAACTTGATCAAATATTTATAAACTACCCATTTAATAGAGTAGTTTGGTTTAGATTGGATTAGGTAACATGTATAGACATGATTGATCCTCTGTCAGTTATAGATTGGCTGAAGACTCACAAGTCAAACGAAGCGAATAATGAATAGGTAATAGAGATTTTAGAAACTATCACCCATGTTTGCTGTTGTATCTACTTTTACAGGAATGAAGGGAAATTTAGAAGGACAAGATCATCTAAATGCAGTCATAGGAATGGTTAGAAGACTGAAAAAGGAAATGACCTTAGCATACCATCAGTAGAGGAATACTGTCATGATGAACCAAGAGGTAATTAGAAGGCAAGATACTACTTCCATAAACTGTCATAACCCAGAACAAATATCATGCTTTGTACATGGTGGAAGCAGAAGAAGAAATATTTTTAAAGATGAGCTCATGTCCAATGGAAACATAATACTCGATCTCTCTATTTTATTTTCAGCCTAAGGAGGCAAATTGGCAAGCTGTCATCCTAGAAGTCAGCCGCGCCACGTCGAAGTTCATAGACGATTTCCAAGTATCACCATATTTACTTTTATTGTCTAATGGTCACTATAATAATCTTGTTTGTAGTGGAGCAAATATCCAATCCAAGCAGTTTTCCTACCATTATGGTTAGATATTAACTTTTTATGTCATCAATATCAAGTTATTTTGGTTTTATACAAACACGCTAATCTCAATAAAGATATCTCTAAAGCCTAGTTTAGAATTCCATATGGATGGTATGTACTTGACCTTTTGCTGTTAGTTCAAACGCAAAAAATAAAAAACAACATAAAATAAAATTGTTTCTCTTCATTTTTTTTCTCATGTTATGCTAGTTTTCTTTTAACAAGAAGAAAAAAGATTCCAAATGCATTACAAAAAAAAAGATTCCAAAGGGAGATTAAATAAGAGGTGGAGCTCGACTGGGTGAAAACATAGCTATGGATTAAGGGAGAAATGGTGGACACCATTAGAAAAATGAGAAGAGAGAGCATACGAGAGAGAAAAAAAATTGAGGAGTAGAATACTCTGATTTGGTTAAATTACATTTGTCTCCTTCATTATTTCAAAAATAATAACATGCCCTTTAAATTTTGAAATTATAATATAAAAACATCTATACCATTAACTTTTTATCAATATAATTAGTGTTAGATTCTCCTTCATTTGAATACTAGAGCAAAAAATTGCATGGCATAAAAAACTACAAATTAATTAATTCAATTTGCTTTATAATTCAAAATATGATAACAAATATTTATATTCAGCTGCATGTATGCATAATTTCATACATACCTAACTACAAAATAAATTAATTTAATTTGCTTTAGATTTATCTTGCCTTGAGTGTCTAGATTATATCACAATTAGCAAAATAAAAACTATCACATATATACCAGTTCATACTGTATAATATATGTCAATATGCTATTTTTATAAAACAAATATAAAATTTAATATTTTAGAAATTTTCTACTTGAATGGTAACTTGCTATCCATAATATTGTCAGAATTTTTTTTTTTTAAAAAGAGACAATAAGGGCAAAAAAAATTACTTTTAAATTTAAAGGAAAAAGCTTCGATATATATTAAAAATCTAACACTAATTATATTGACAAAAAAATGGCATGAGATTTCTTTGGTATCAAAATTTGGAATTTAGATCCTTTAAGGTACTTTGTAGAGAGAAGTATAGTTCAAGTAATATTTAATAAATAAATATAATCTACTTATTTATATGTAGATCTCATGTATTTTATTTTTTTCTCCCTAAATTTATTTTGAAGAGTTCTTTAAGAACTTTAAAGGATCTTAATTTCAAATTTTCAAAGAGTAGGGGGACATATTGGTAATTTTGAAATAAAAAGAAACGAGTGTAATTTAATTTAAGTTTTATTTAACTTAAAAAATGAAATGAGGATACCCAATAGAATGCTAACTGGCCAATTTCAAAACCTAGTTGGATGTCAAGTCAACAATTTTAAAATCCAGTTGGATGCCAAGTTTGCAATTATGTTAGTATAATTAATGAAGTTAGTATTTTTATACATATTTGTAAAAATTTTAAAAATTAAAGAATAAAATTGAATCAAAGAAAATATTTTAGGATATATTTATAAAATTCTGAAATTAACGTACAGAATTTAATAAAAAAAAGTTAAAAATAAAATTGAAATAAAGAAATAAGACATCGAAATATTAATTAAATCAAATTACGAAGAATCTATTTTCATCGGGGTCAAGTTATATTCCATAAAAAATTAAAAATGAACCGACCCCGAGCTTAGATGTGCTCGTTGCGCAAGGATTCCTCTAACTGCCAGTTTGACAAGGCAGGATCCTTCGAGACCAACCCCGTTCTTCCTACAACCTTAACCCACAAAGAAATCCAAAAACTTTGTAGAAACCATTGAATAATCATGGTTGTTTTCTGAAACGCGGGCACTCTCCGATCTTGCCTTCGCCACCGAGGTTGAAGTGCACCACCTGCCACCGTCGCCACCATTAGTCGCCATCAATTTAGCTTTCGCCACCAGTATGACATGCTTCTTTATCTATTTTTCTTGTTTTATTTTTCCTTCATTTTAGTTTTTTGTGGATTGAGGGTCAAAAGGTGTGGGAGCTAGAGATTTTAGTGATTGCAAGAGAAGTTTGAAATCAGTTAATTTAGGGTGAACATGAAGTTCTTGCTCTGCATAATAGGCCAATTTGAAGAGGAAGATAGGAGAGAGAGGGAGTCAAGGGAGTAGTTCGTTGCTAAAGAGTGCTATTCTCCCAATATCAAAATGGGATTGGAAAAGATTTTTGTTTTTCCTGCAAAAGAGGTGCTGCATGATATTCGATTATTTACAGTTCTTCAAGTGCAATGGGATGTAAACTTTTTGTGAGCTAACTGCTTATTTTAATAGGAGTTTTGTGCAGACTTTATCATTATACTTTTCAGTGGTTTTTTCTGTGTTTAAAGTGGTATTATATATGGTTACTTTTTTTGAAAGAGGATTCGCTGTTAATAGTTTATATTAGTGAATTTATTTGTGGATTTGAAAGGAAATTTTTTTTGAATATGGTTGAAGTGGGACTTGCTGCTAATTTTTTATCAATGGTTTTTTTTCTTTTTCTTTTTTATATTTTATGTAATCTTTGTTATATATTAAAATGGTAGTACTTTGAATTTGAGTAGGAACTATGACTTGCTTGTCTGTCATTTAAATTGGAGTATGGAGTTTTGGATTCCAGTATGCTAATTTATTGTTTTAGTTTTTCCATCTAAAGTTGGTTGAGGAAATCATGTTATGGGATCTATCACATCCAGTAATATATTTTGAGGTCATTATTAACGTAGGTTTACAGCCATGGGTTTCAAATTGTATGATATCAGATTATGATTTCCAAGAACTATCATAGCGTTCAATTCAGCATTGTCTTATAAGGATCATATGTCATCACTTTGATAATCGATTTGGACCTTTGGTAAGGTCCCCTGATCACAACTTCAATCAAAAGTCCAACTTTTAACTGATTAATATTGTATTTGCAAGTCTATATATTTTTGTTGCTTGTAATAGTAATATTTTGATTTAATTTTCTTATTACCAGTTCATTGAAAGGATAGAGTGAAAGCATTCTATCTTTGAACCTGACCTGTCATTCATTTTTTTTTAATTTACTTTAAAATATAATCTAAAATCATATTAACGGAAGAGTTCTTTTAGTTTTTGAATGTGGAACTTTTTGACAAAGATGTCAGTAGCTATGAAGCACGAACACTCTGTTTAGGGGCGTGGCGGAGTGTCGGACACGCCCTGGACACGTGTCAGACAAGTGTCAGACAAGTGTTCCCATGTCCAAAATTTCAAAGAAAAAGGGCCATGTATCGGACACATTTTTGGAAGTGTCTGACACGTTTTGGGCATAAAAAAACGTCCAGCCTTCAGTTTTCACAAGCCCAACCTTCACTTTTCACAGGCCCAAAGCCTACCCGGTATCCAACCTCTCAATTAAGCCCTAATACCCAATTTGATATATCTCTGCTTCGTGTTTTTCTCGGGTTCTCGCATTTGTTCCGTGTTGCTATTCTAAACTTCATCTTCTCTGTTCCGTTGTCTTCTGTTCGTGACTTCGTGTCCATCGCCGGCCGCTTCTACTTCACCGTGCACTCTCTCATCGTCAGCTCTGTTCCGTACCCGGTCTCCTCCTTCGCGTTTGTCTCTTGTCAGCTTTGTTCCATTATCGTGAGGTTCTGCTCCATTCTCTGAGTCACGATTTTAGCTCCATTTCCGTGTAGGTGCAGCTCTCAGGTATGTATCTATTCCTTGTTGTTCCATCGATGCTACGTCTTGCCTCTTGTCTGGTTTTGCTCCAACAAATGGTCCGAGTTTGTTTTTCAATTTCTGCATGTCTTCTCTGTTGTTCCATTCACTTGGATTTGCGATAGCTTAAGAGAAATAGGAAATGTAGTAGGACCAGAAATAGAAATGGATTAGTTGCTATTTGCCTGTTGTTCCTTGCTCTATACCGTGAAGGGTTCTCTATTGAATGAATTGAGATTAGTGGATTACTTGTGTTGTGCCTCAGCTCTCACAGTTTACTTGCTTCTGTGATTGTAATTGTGATGACTGATGAATTGATTTATTTACTGGTGCCTTGTGGTTTCTGTTTGTGGCTTCTGTCTGCTTGTGATTAACTGCTATTTGCTTATGTTTTTGTCTGATATAGATGCCAGTTGTTTCTGTTTTTGTAAGTAATTGTGTATGTTTTGGGAATGGGTTCTGTGGTGGGCTGTTGGGAAATGACAAACAATAGGCATTAGACACAGTAAATAGAGTCTAGAGCATGTGATATGATTCCTAATTATTTATTTTATTTTATTTAGGATGTCTCAAAGTTCTGGTTCTGGAAATGTTAATCTTGGTGAAGATAATGTGCAAAGAGATGATTACAAACTTTTGTGGAGGTTTTTCACAAAGGGGGAAAAGGAAACAAGGGGTGGAGGAAATGTTCGTTTTACATGCAATTATTGTGGAAATGATTATAAAAGAACTTATTCTAGAGTTAGAGCTCATTTATTGAAGTTAAAATGGTTTGATATAAGAGTATGCAATAAAATTTCTAGTAAAGATCTTGTTGACATGCAAAAATTAGAAGATGATGCTTGTGAAAGAAAGTTTAAATCCATGCAAAAAAAAATTCCATTGCCACCATCTAGTGATGCATCAAAGATTGACTCATCTAGTAGCACTAGTTCTTCATTTCATTCATTTAGAGTTGAAAGTTTAGGAGTTAGAACTAAGAGAAGAAAGGGTGTAGAGGAAAGTCCTCTTGAGAAGGTATACTGTAACCAAGAAAGAGATGAATTAAGAGCTCATATTGCTAGGATATTCTATTCAGGGGGCTTACCATTCCACCTTGCTAGAAATCCTTATTATGTGAGTTCTTTTACTTATGCATTCAATCATAATTTGGCTGGCTTCAGACCTCCAGACTATAATTTATTGCGGAATTCTTTGTTACAACAAGAAAAGGCATATATTGAGAAGATGTTGCAACCTATAAAAACAACATGGAAGGAGAAGGATGTTACCATTGTTTGTGATGGATGGTCGAATCCACAAAGACGTCCTCTTATTAATTTTATGGCGGTGACAGAAAGTGGCCCTATGTAGCAAATGCCATTATCAATGTAATTAGAGAAATGGGAGCAGAGAACGTGATTCAAATTATCACGAATAATACTCTAATTTGTAAAGCTGCTGGGGTTCTTATAGAGGTTAAGTATCCTCACATCTTTTGAACTCTTTGTATGGTCCATACATTAAATTTAACTTTGAAGAGCATTTGCAATGTAAAGAATAAGGAGGGTAATGAAGTTACTTTTGATGAGCTTGGTTGGATAAGGGAAGTAGCCGATGATGCTATAATGATAAAATTTTTTATCATGAATCATAATATGAGATTGGCTATGTTTAATGAGTTTGTCCCTTTGAAGTTGTATGCCATTGCGGATACTAAATTTGCTTCCATTATTATTATGTTGAAGAGATTTAAACTTGTGAAGTATGGCTTGCAATCAAGGGTGACTAGTGATAAATAGAATCTTTATAGGAAGGATGATGCGGAAAAAGCTCAATTTGTGAAGGATAAAATTCTCAATGATGTGTGATGGGACAAAGTTGATTTTATTCTTGCTTTCACTTCTCCAATTTATGATATATTGAGAATGAGAGACACTGATAAGCCTAGTCTTCACAAAATATATGAAGGGTGGCATAGTATGATTGAGCAAGTGAAGAAGGCAATATTTCGTCATGAAGGCAAGCTTGATTCTGAGGAGTCCACCTTCTTTAATGTGGTGTATGATATTTTGGTGCAAAGGTGGACTAAAAGCAACACACCTCTTCATTGTTTAGCACATTCTTTGACCCCTAGGTATTCTTATTCTTATTTTTTGCTAAGTTGTGTTTTTAACTTCATTATGTTAGTGATAATAATATTTTGTTTCAATTCTCTTTATAGGTATTATAGCCAATCTTGGTTGAATGAAACTCCTAATAGAGTCTCTCCACACAAAGATGAAGAGATAACAAAAGAGAGAATGAAGTGTTTGAAGAGAATTTTTCAAGATCCCGATGACTTGAGAAATGTTTATGTTGAATATGCGAAATTCTCCTCTTGTTATGAAGCTTTTGCTGATTCGGACTCTATTAATCAAAGAGGGGATATGGAGCCACATTTTTGGTGGGCAATTCATGGTCATTCTACTCCACTTCTTGCTTTGAAGTTTGTTGGACAACCATCTTCCTCCTCTTGTTGTGAGACAAATTGGAGTACATACTCATTCATTCACTCATTTAGAAGGAAAAAATTGACACCAAAACGTACTCAAGATTTGGTGTTTGTTTATAATAACCTTCGGCTTTTGTCAAGGAGAAACCCACAATATATACAAGGTGATACCAACATGTGGGATATTGGAGGAGATTGTTTTGATGATGTGGTAGAAGATATTGGAGTTTTATCGGTTGTAAGTCTATCATTGGATGAACTGGAATTGGAAAAAGTTTTTTTCACAGATGAAGGGGATGAAAATATTGGTGATGATCAAGAGATTATTGAAGAAGAAGAGTGAATATTGATTATGTTGTAACTTTATGACAATTTTTGGATATTAACTTGTATTGTGAATTATAACTTATTCTATGTTATTGTGTGTTAAATTATATCTCATTCTATGTTATTGTGTGTGTGTATGTATATATATATATATATATATATAATTTTTGATTTTTTTAATTCACGTGTCATCAATGTGTCGTGTCTTATATTTTTTTTAAAATTATGTGTCCCGTGTCCGTATCCGTGTCGTGTCCCATGTCCGTGCTTCATAGGTCAGTAGGTTATTGAATCATATTCAATTAGAGCACAAGTCTATCTTTGCAGCTTCACTGCATTGTCCATGCTGATATCCAGGATGGGGAGAGGCGTGAGGGAGGAGGGATAATTATGGGTTTGTTTGTTTTTTAATTTTAAAAACTGTTTTCTGTTCTCAGTTGTTTTCAGAACAGAAAAACTCGTTTGGTAACTGTTTTCTGTTATTGTTTTGGAAACAAGTTTTGGAAACAAGTTGTTTTTAAAATAAAAAAACAAAAATAATAAAAAGTTGTTTTTGTGTCCAGTTTTTGTTTTCAGAAGAAAAAAAAATAAAAAATATATTTTCAAAACAGTTTATCAAATAGATTTTTTTTTTACTTTTGTTCTACAGAACAACTTTTAAATATAGTTTTCAAAAACAGTTTTTAAAAACAAAAAATCAAAAACAGAATCAAACAAGCCCTATGTTTTTTTAATTGTTGTTCATTAGCTGTTTCTTGTCTATATTTCAATTTTATATGCATTTTTCAAGGCCCTTGAGTCCTCTATTTTTTTAAAAAGAAATCATATATGTATAATTTTCCCATCTGAAGTAAATTTGAGGCCCAGGCTCTGAAATATAAATATGCCTAGTTGGCTCTGGTTTTAGGCGTTGATATTGTCCTGGTCCTTGGGACTTCTGTATAATTAAGTGTCAGAAATTATAGTCATACATATTTTTATCTTATCTTATTTTTGTCTATTTCTTCCTATTCTGATAGTAGTAATATGGTCATATGAATATGAAAAGTGCCAAAGCAAAGAATTTAATCTAGGTTTTATTCTCGGAAAGCAATTAGTATAACTTGCTTATGCAAATGAAAACGATAATTAAAATATGCTAATTTTCTCTTCATTATTCTGTTTGGGGCTTATTGACTTTGCACCCATATTCTTCTGCTTCCTTTCTGTTTCGGGAATAATAGATTGGAAGAACTGATTTGTGTCATCTTATCCAAATGTTTTCTAAATATCTGATAACACTTGTATGCTTTTGAAACCATTAATAACTTTTATCTTATAGTGATTTTCGTCCCTCATGGTTGAATTTCTGAAAATATACAGTTACTGCCAAGAAATTCCATGTATTTTTTCTATCAATTTAAAACTGTTTTTTTAAATTCAGATTTTTAATTATTTTAATAATATTGCAACAGTTTCGCTGAACAACAGATTGTATTTGTTGTAGAAAATAAGTTATATTCTGCTTTTATAACCTTCATAAAATATATGAATTCCTTTTCACTTCTGTCAATGGTTTGACTGGTAACCAGGTCCATCACTGTTTTTTTTCATTTACTTTTACATGTTGTACTTGTGCCGCACGATGAGTGCATAATTCTCCCCAAACCTCCAAATTAATGCAGGATTTGTTTGTTTTTGTTTTCTTTTTTTAAAAAAATTATGTTTAAAAATTATTTTACAAAATAAAAAAATTATTTAATAAACTATTTTAAAAATATATTATTTTTTTGCTATTTGAGTGTTTGAGAATAAAAACAATTCTTTTATTTTGTTTTTTTATTATTTTAAAAATAACTTATTTTAAAAATTTGTTTGAAAAAAATAGAAAATAATTTTAAACGAATTTTTTTATTTTAAAAATAATTAAAAATAAAAAATTATTTTTAAAAATTGAAAATAAATAGACTCACAAGAGTCCCCAATGGTTGACTATCTTTTTCCATCAATTCCTAAACATGATTGACTTGCTAGTCACTTGGATGGTGCAACAGGTGGTCCTCCAATCTATTTTGAATTATGGACATGGATATATATACCTTAGTTACTAAATTGAACTTACACAAAAGATTGATAAGCTTCACTTTATATTCATCACTTACTCACTTCAAACATTTTGATCGGGTATCTTTCTGGGATTTATTTTAAGCATCGAACTGTGTGACTAAATTATATATATATATATATATATATATATATATATATATATATATATATATATATATATACACACACATAAGATCCCCATTATAATCACCCATTGAGACCTAATGCTATAGCACATAATTTGAGATTAAGTTCTTGATAATTGCGGGAGTAGGATTCATTGCTTGCATGGAAATACAAGATGGATATACTTTTTAACAAGATTTGTGATGTATTTTTGACCCCCTTACCCCCCCCCCCCTCCATCTATATGCAAGTTAATGTTTAGACAGAAAAATTACAGTACATAATGCCCCATATGGATTGCACTCATTCATTTCTTGGCATTTCTTGGCAAAATAAAACAGCAATAGGACAACGACAATGCATTCAAGAGCCAAGTTCCACAAGAGCTGCGGATTAACCAAATTGATCTTCTGCTTATTTTTTGGCCAGGATTTAGCTATATTTCTTAACTAAAGACAACTGTTTATGTTCTACAATTTATTTTCAAATTATCCCTTCAAGGTACAGCATCCGTACTAGAGTTATTCGCGGCATTTTTTTTTTCGGTCTGAAGTTCATGGCTTGGGATGGCTTATGCGCTTATGGAGTCTTGTTTAATGAGTTTAGACGTGGGTTTTACATTTGGGCTTATTGATTTTGAATCAAGTCCATTCAGTCCAAATGTTACGATTGCCAAATTGTACAGTTATATTAGAGTTTAATCCATAATCTAGCATATCAGTAGATTTATTTTTAAAATTCCGGTATAATATTTATTTATTTATTTATTTATTTATTTTTGTAGAAGAAAGTGCTAAGCTTTAGAGAGTTCCTTATATCAGTGCAATTGAAAGTTTGATGTATACAATAGTTTGTACAAGGCTAGACTTGGCTTATTTTGTAATTCTTATAATTAGATACATGGCCAATAGGAGAAAAGGTCATTGGGAGGTATTAAAATGGATTTTCACGTACAAATAAGGGGTTGTAGATGTGGGTTTATTTTATGAACAATTTGGAAATGATGCTTAGAAGTTAAGGTGGTATGTGGATGTTGACTTTGCTAGAAACTTGAACAAGATGAGGTCATTTATTGAATAAGGTCAACAGCAAAGATAAACAGAATAATCAAAGTGGCCATCAATAGCTACTATAAGACAGATTTACTAATGTCTCCCAAATTTAAATGCAGCATTGTCCTTAAGGATGGAAACAACTCAATAAATAACAAAAAAGTTTTTGTTCAAAAGTTAGAAAACTCCTTCAATATGGGGATAGGTGGGTGGGCTAAGCGTATGTGCCCCTTCTTCCTTTACTCTAGCACCTACAATAGAATTACCGTTGGCAATGGATGTGGAATGTCTTGGAAAAGGGTTAATGGGATGCCTAAACATTGGGTTAGCTAGCTATTGCGTTGAATTTGATAGCTAATGAAGCTGGCCTGTTGCTTTCATAATTATTGACCTTCTAATTTCAATTGAGTCAACTTACCAATCAATGGTGATGCTTGGCTAGATTGAGTCATACTAGGATGTGAATGTCTGATACTAATATTTTGCCTATGGCGAATTGGGACTTTTAAACCACGTTTCATGAAGATATTATCCATGGGGGGTGGTAGGTCCAATATGGTTTCATCTTTAAGCCATTCCACCCCTACTTCCTTACATAGCTTAGCAACGATAAGTGAAGGGACCCAAAAGCCAACTTAAGTTGAGCACAATGATGCTATAGCCGTTTTATGGATGATCTTTCATTTATTAGCTTTTAGGTCACTGACTATGCAATATATTAATATGGCTCTCTCATAGGTGTATGAAATGTAGTGCTTACTTGGTAGGGAGTTGGCAGCCACAAATTGTTGCTATAATGTCCCCAATTTACGAGCACGTAAAACAAATTTTTTTTTTTTACAATAAAATATTTTTTATAACATGCATAATACTATTCTTTGTCATGGAAATAGATACATATAGGTTCTCTTATGTATACACATTATATAGACTAAGTTATAATTGTCAAAGCAACAATAGAAGCAGCGATCCTACCTATGGCGTTTAGAGTACACTCTAGAATACAAATATAGTATAATTCAAAAATTGTGAGCCTTCGAAGCAACGTAGACTCACTTAAAGAACATGTCATCTAACTAATCACCAATTTGTAATATCAGACTCTGTATTTTTATTTGAAAAATGTGAAAATATCGTGTAGTGATTTTGATAATTCAGTGAACAGATAATATCTCCTATGACCTCTTAGGTCAACATATGAATGTACTCATGTTTTAAAATTTGTCACATAGAAAATACAGTTCAAAAGTACATTCATATAGGACCCATATTTCAAATACTCTCAAATCAAAGCATATACAGATATCCAAAACCATATTCAGCATGGTATGATCATTAAACAAATATTTTTATGTATTAAAATATTTCACATAAAAACATTGGGAGGATCACATATCAAAACTTTCAAATATTCTCAAGCACATAGCAAGGGATAATGTTATGTTCAACTGTATAAGTTACAATAAAATATTAAGCTTTTGAGATAAAATCATGACTTTTGTTAATGCACAATTAATATACAATATATGTATTGAAAATCTATTTTTTTTTTTACATAATGCTCAAATATGTTACAACTCTCAATACACTCAATTCACTCATTTACTATATGCATAGTGACCGATTGACTACAGTCACAATAAGTGATCAGAGAATGTGAGTTTATCACCTATTTGCCTTCTCACATTACCACTATCACTCCGGTTGAAGTGGCTCTCCCTTGGCTTACTCAAGCTAATAGGGCGTTTCTTATTCGGTACCGTCACAAATCATACAATCCGTCGATATTCACCCATACATATAAATACATATATATAAATGCATATTCATCAAATGCAATATATAATTATCAAGCAACTCACCATGAACTTTACGCTTGCCATTCAATCATAATAAGTAATTTTATAGTTTTACAAATCAATGCCTCATGCACATAATATTTACTTGACCAAATAATGATAAATACATTTAGAACCACATATTCAATGAGTTTCAAAATCTATTTGCAAAACTATACTCTTCTTGAACTATGTGCCAGTTCGTAAGCAAAATAGATATTTTAACACATTTCAAAAATTTATGATAGTATAAATAATTTGTAAACAGAACAAATTATACATTTTAATTTCAAGAAGAGCATGAGGTAAGTCATAAAAAGAGTTATCTACTCATAGGATTAGGGCTTTAGGTTGGACAACCCCAAATGTATTTTTTTTCAAGTCAAATCTGATCAAATGGACCTCAAAAACAAGTCTGTAGGGTCTAAAAACCTAAGAAATGACTTCGAAATTACAAAATTTAGCTTTCGGGTGTTTGATCAACACTAGTCAACTGATGGGTACTATTTACGATAGGAAATTACTATTCACTGCCGAAAAATACTATTCATGCCGCCGAATTTACTGTTCACATCAGTCGAAAATCACTATTTACGCCAGTCGGAGTTATTGTTCATTACACTAAAAATTATCAGATGATTATGAAACTTCATATCCTATAGTTTATCTATCTCTTAAATCTATATACGGTGTCAGCTTTTCAATTTGAGGTCTCTAAATAGAAGTTTTAGAGTTTACTTTTTTTAAAATATTTTTTACTTCCGATCTACAGTGATTCTACAGCTAATTTGAAAAATTGTTTGGCCAAAATTGTAGTACTCTTCGTCTTGAATCCAGTGGTACCCTTAGTTTTGTGATTGGAAGCCAGTAGACACTCCAGATCTAGAGAGAAAATAAAGAAGAGAGAAAGTTACTATTTACTATTCATTCATCCCAAAATTCCTTTCGTCTCTTTTTTTAATAAATGATGGAGGACCAATTAGCAATTTGCTAATTGTTAGAGAAATTCTTTGCAAATTTTATTATTTATATTTTGACCCTTAAACTTTTAAGAAATTATAATTTTACCCCAAAAATATTAAAAAAAAATCATTTTCATCCTTAAAACCTTTCAATTACATCCCTACTCCTTTATTTTTTTTAATAATTCATACATAAATGAGAATTACTAAATTTTAAGGATGTTACAGTTGCCAAAGATTAGCTTCACCATGCATAAACCTAGTAGCAAACTCCTTGGTTTGGTTGCTAGTTAATTGCCATTTCGTTCTTGGAATGCATAGGAGATCTAGAATCTCTTTGTTGTCAACCTTAGCCAAGAAACTTGAGTATTCATGCTACACAATATTTGGTGTCACATAGAGCCTATTGATTTCATGGGGGCTAAAGAGAACTAGATGATTACGCACTACCACCACATCATCTCTACCATCAGTCAGGTTAGCATAGAATTCTTTGACTATTTGAGGGACACTAGGTTGAGGAAGATCATAGAATTTTCCCAATGCTAGTAGTGGATATGTTTTTATCCAACCTTGGTGCAAATGCTCCATTAAGTCAAAACCTTCCTCGAGAACCATAGATTTCGTACCATGTGCTTCATGGTATGTGTTTCCCACCTTGGCAAATACAAAGATATTTCCACTCCTTGCTTCTCACTACTTTTTGATTTTGAGTCATCAAGTTCTTTTGCAGTGACCAAGGCCTAGGCAACTATGCCATCATACCCAAATTTTAATGGTGGCTTCCTAATTCTCCTAGGTCTATCTTTGATTAGTGGATAGGAGTCAGGGTTCTTTATTGGTGTGGCAAATTGATATTCCTCATTTAGAGGGTCTTGTACATCTTATTGATTGCTACTTAATTTAGTTATGATGTTGAGGGTTAGCTCCACCTCAATTTTAGCCTTTTCCAAGGCTTTATCTTTGGAGTTTAATTGTTCTGCTAATTGTGAGTAGTGGGGGTTTTCTCTAAAGACCATATCTTTACTAATGAAGTTCTTTGCTTGGTTCCCTTCTTTATACCATAAATTATAGCCCTTCATTCTCTGTGGATAATTTATAAACATTCTTTTTTTGGGCTCTTAGGTCTAATTGAACTTCCTTTTGATGGGCATATGTTACACACCCAAAAACTCTCAAATTTTCAAGTTTGGGAGTGTGTCCACTCTATGTCTCTTATGATATTTGAAATTTATGGTAGCATATGGGTTTTTGTTGATTAAATACACTACTATATTGACTACTTCCCCTTAAAAGCTCTTTGGAGCCTTAGCCCCAATCAACATGCATCTCACCTTTAAGGAATATAATGACTTAGTAACAGGTCATCTTCCACAGGGAATCCTTGTTTTATCAACTCACTACCACACTATAAATCCTCATGATTTTATTCAAGAAAAACAATTCTTAAGGAATCAAGAAAGCAATAAAATAAATGAAAAGAAATTAAAAGAATGTAAATCACTAATGAGCTTGGGAACTATAAATGTAGTTTTATCAAATTAAGAAAGCCTAGTATTCAATTTTAATTAACTATTTCATATAATTTCTCCTTTCCCCCATAATCTTAACATGTCATAATGAATTATTGGTCTGATCCCTAATATGTTTATGAAACCCTTTCAAGTATAAATAAATTTAATTATTGACAAGATAAACCCTAGTTAGACTAAGCTAATTGAAAATATTTCAAAAACCAAGTATATGTTCAATTGACTATATATAGTATGAGTATATTACTATCTCACATATAAATCATCGCATATAAATCAACTTCGTTCATATTATGAGCTAATAGAAATAAATCATACCTTGCACAAATTAATGGTCAATTCATCAATTATATTAATCAAGTTTTAATCAATGAACCCTAATCATCTATTTGATAGTTAGTTAATCAAAAGCATTAATAACATATTTGAACAAGTAAATCAACTATGACATTTACAAGAATAAGGAAAAAGGTTCAATCAAAATACGTTGTTAGGATCCCTTGAACACCTAGATAAAGGACTTTACTCCATAATTGAAATTTGAAAAATAACCAATCCAAGTTCATTTTCAAGGTTAAAAGTCCATGTTACTTTGCTGTTATCGTCTTGCAACTTTGCGCTTAAAGCCTCTTTATGTATTTACCATCTTTTTGCTTTTCCTCGAGCATTCACCTACAAAGTTCATACCAATAGTTAACTATTCTTTATTTAACAAATATTTATCAAATTATAATGAATTGAATTCAAATATACTCAAAAGGCAAAAAAAATCATATCAAAATATAAGCTTAAAAACTCTAAATAAGGAGTTATCAGAAATATAATATTTCACCATAGTCTCGACCTTGGAATGTAGAACGACTATCTTGACAAGAAAGAGAATTTTTTTCCTTGCAATGAGAAGTTTAGTCCTAGCCATCAATGCAAACCCATAAATTTTTCCTTCTTAAAGATTACTAAAGGAGATAATGTGGGGAAAGTAGTGTTGAATGCAACAATGATGAAGAAGCATCTCCTAAAGGATTAGCCGAAATCTTTATGCCTTATAGTGTAAATTTCAAGCAGTACCATGCTGTTTCAAGGCAATGATAGGAGAGAATATTTTTGTTTTGGCAAATTATGGGTTTAATTGCAATTCTGTTGCAGAGCCAATTATGGAGGAGCTTCAATTACTAGTGCAGGTTATATCTTCTTTTTAGGTGCAAATTGGAAATCATGAATTTATAAGATGCAACAAAGTGTGTCTAGAGTTATCTTTTCAATTGTCAAATCTAACCATCACTTACTATTATTTTCCTTTTTTTAATTAGAGAAGTAGATTTAGTTTTGGGAATCAAATGGTTAGCATCTCTCAATACAATTCAAGTCAATTGGAATGAGATGTTCATGATTTTTAATTTTAATGGCAAAAGATACAAGCTTCAAGGGATATAACCAATGACACCTGTTGTGTGTGTTTCATTAAATAAATGCAAGTGCACGGTGTAACTGTAGCTAGTCCGACGAGTACGGGTCATATCCCAAGAGACTAATGACGAATTAATAGAATTCTACGAAACAAGCTATCTAAATCAATATAATTCGATAGAGAGAAATCACAATTCATTAAACAAGGTAATCAATTATCAAAAGCCTAGAGTTAGGGTTTACTACACTTATGATATTCAAAAATCAAGATGTACCTCTAATTGCAATTATCTGAGTAATCGGGGATGGTTTAGCCTTAATTCATTAATAACCTCTTTCAAGCGTTATTAATTGCACCTAACTTAATACAATTGCCTACTTATGTTGCTCTTAGTTTAACCTAAGCCTATTAAATTTTGTGCTAACCATGTGATTCAATTTATAGGGGTTCTTGTGCTTATCGATTGATTCAATTCCTAGAAGACCTTAAACTACTTTTGTGATTAAGATACCCCTAATTAACTATTAAGTTCTGATATTAACTTTTACCTTTCAGTCCATCAATTAATAACCTAAGATGTGATAAAATAGTAATCAAGCATTCTATCAACTCATATACATGTGCATAATAGTTAATCTTAATTAATCATAGATAATACAATTAAGGTTCTAACAATTTCAATCAATGCAGTATCATTACACCATAAGTAGGTTTACCAAAACTCTAGATCAAAATCTACTCACCCATGGTTGAAAGAGAGATCATAATCCAATTCATTAAGCAATTCATAAATGTTCAATACAATCCAAGAGATAGGAGTAAAAGTAGAAAGAGGTGTAGATATAGAAGGATAAAACCTGATTACAGAAAGTAGATGAATTAGAGACACAATTCTTGAATAATCTCAATTCTAGTATAAGAACATAAAATAAACTATAATCCTACTCTAAACCTAATCCTATAGTATTTCCTAAGCCTAAACTATGTCTAAATAAGTCTGTATCTATTTCTCCTCGTTTCTCCTCATATATATTATCTTGGTTGCGTAAAACACTTAAAAACATGGACTGTACGGACCCGAAGCACAACCGTGTTTCAAGACACGACCTAGTTGTGCTTTGGGTTAGAATATGTGAATTTTCTCTAAGTCTTGCACATAACACGGTCTAGCTGTGTTCTAGGTATCCCAAACATGGCTTGCCCGTGTTGGAGGTTGCCATGGCCAGTTCTTGCCAATTTCTTCTGTGTTTCCTCCTTGTATCCTCCTCAGCTTGTTCTAAGTCCAGATAACTATTCAATTGAGTGTTCTCCCTTGATTCTTGGCCTCTTTTACTTACCTATAAAAAGAAAACAAAACCAAGTAATATCAAGAGAAATTAAAACAAAATAGAAACAAAATAAGAAAATAATCACAAGTTAACTGAGAATTAGGGGATAAAATATAACCATTAAACACATAATTTTCGCTTTTATCAATTCCCCCATGCTTAAACCTTTGCTTGTCCTCAAACAAATAACATGACATATCAGCAGGAAGGGGGAAGATGCATTCAAATTTTAGATGACAGAAATATGCAATTCAGGTAACTCTTTACTCAATCAATTTGAACATAACAGATATATGAGTAGACATTTATCAGATAGTCTCTATTCTTCTAAAACTAAACTCAAATTCTCTTATTATACACCTAATTTTATTGTTACCATTGATTGTATGCACCAAATTAATTTTTAAATACCCAAGTAGGCCACATCATCCTTTAGATCTTCCTTTTGTGCCTTACCCTTATTTCTATTTTATCACTCTTTTTCTCACTCAATTTTTTATATTTTTCTCTTTTTCTTTTGTCTATTTCATTCATTTTTTTATATATAAAAATATAGTGAGTACATTTTATGCTCCATCTCACTAAAGTATAGGCAATTAGGTACTCATACTAAAGTCTTTTTAGTGCCTTGAAGGGGTACTTAGAATGAAAACTTTCTAGGTTTCATATTTTCTCATTTTTCACCTCTCCCTACCTTCACACTTTCATCATGTTAAAATAAAGAAGGGTATACAATTCATAGCACAATAGAAGAGGTATTTTTGAAAAACATTAGAGGTTTAATGCTAGAAGAGAGAGACTAAGATGACAACTACTTATTTCATATTTTGTTGTACATCACATTTTCATGAGCTAAAATTAACCTATATTACATCAGTCTATCTCTAAAATAGCAAACTTTGTGATTATGTAACAAAACAAGAGAGATTCAGCCAATGAAAGCCAAAACCCTAAAGTAACTACTCCCCCATACTTAAACTTGACATTGTTCTCACTGTCACTAACAGTTAGCGTACATGCAAAGGGAGAGAAGGAACTTACTTGCTTATTGGTTTTTTGGAGAAGGTGGTGGTGGATTCTGGCTCAATTGCCAATTATACCAAGTTTGCATCATTCCCTGCATGCTTTGGATTATGTCATGTATTACATGTAGGGTGGCCCTTTGAGCTATTTGCTTCTCCTCTATTCGGTGAAGTTTAGAGGAGATAGAGTCTTGATAATCTTAGGGTACATATAAAGGACCTACAAAGTTAGAATAATGGGAAGGAGGTAGGGGTGGTAGAGCCAAGAATGGCTCATGGTGGAAGTTATCCCTCTCAGAGGCATCGTCACCTTCTCTACCCTCTTCGAGAGGATATATCCAATTCTCTTCATTAGTGACTGCAGTTCTAGTAGGATGAGGGAGGCAAAAAATGTTATGGCCACAGAGATGCAGTCAATAGTCAGAATTTCTTTGAATAATAAGTTTCATATGCAGATAGGATTCTAAATCAATCCTACTGCTACCAGCTATTGGTTGCAAATCCTGTAGATTTGCCTCTAATCCTAGCCCTCTAACAATTATAGTCACTAAACCCCCTGTGACCACTTTGTCATTTATGGCGTTACCTACCTTTGCCATATGATGAGCAATGAAGGCTTTGGTATCCACCTTATGACTATTTAACATAATCTATAGGAAAAAAACTCTTTCTGATTTATAACCCCGTCACTTTTGGCCCTACCAAAAACTTTATGGGTCATTAGGCATTGTAAATATCGAAAACTTAGGTTGTCAATGAAAAAGGCTTTTGATATAGATGCACTGTATTGCCCCCTACATAAATGGAATTCCAAAAAATGATGTGAACTGTACAACGGTGAGGGTGATTATCGAGTGACTATCAGCAAAGTCCCACATCGACTAAAAAACCACTAGGTGGGGGGGGGATTATAAAACCTTAGGCACCCTCTCCCCAATAGCATGGCTTTTGGGGATGATTACTCCCTAAGGAATTTCCCTCGTATCATTTGGTATTAGAGCTATGGCTCCTTAAAATTTGGTTGGTGTCCTATCTTTTTTTTTTATTATTTTTTTTAGAGTCATTCTTCTTCTTCTTCTTCTTCTATATTTCTTTAGATCAAATTAGAGTTCTAGTTCTAGTTAATGTTCTTCTAATTCTTTCCAAAAAAAAAGAGAGAGTTCTAGTTCTAGTCAATTTTCTTTTTCTACTTATAGTCTAATTCCTTAAAAAAAAAAGGAGTTCTAGTGCTAGTGCAAATTAGTTTCTTCTTCCAAAAAAAATTAAAATTTCGTAAAATAAAAGAAAGTCCTTGTCCTAGTGCAATTTGGTTTCTTATTAAAAAAAAATATCATAAAAAATAAAATAAAAAAGAGAGCAGAAATTTGCTAAAAAAAGTGAGCATAACTTCATTAAAAAAAAGGAAATTCGTTCAAAAAAAAAGAAGGAAGCCAAAAAAAACAACATACTGATTTTATTATCCCTTATTTTTTTAATTCAATTCCTAAGGTTATCATCGTCTGAAATTTTATTCTTATTATTCTTAATTCACTTGTTTTCTTTTATAAGCTTGTTGATCAGGTTCTTGTTTAAGAGCTTTAAGGGAAAGAGAGTAAAATTGAGTGTAAACACTTGAGGTTTGTGAGACAAACATGAGTAGTAAAATAGATCAACCTAAAATTGATCTTAAATTCTACATGAAGGCGATTCAGGAGCAACTTAAGTTGATGCATATGAAGCTAGATAATCTTGAGTCACTATCTAAACCTAAGCCTACCAAATAGTTTGGCTTTAATGAGGAAGAAAGGGAAGGTATGGAGAATTAGCATTCTAGTGATGATGAGATGCCACCATTGGAGGATTGTAGTAATATAAAGATTTATGATAATTAATAAAGATTGATTTTTCTTTTAAAGTGAGAGATTCCCTAGGTTCTTGGGCAAAGAATTGAATCCAATTTTATCGAGGCAACTCGTGGTGATAAAACATCAATTGAATTTTCAAGACGATCCTTGCTTCCGCCAAATATTCCGTTTCTTGGCTAAAGGAAATGCATCATTTGGTATCAGAGAACTAGGTTGTAAATGAAAGAGGCTTTTAATACAAATGCACTGTATTTCCCCCTACATAAATGGAATTCCAAAAATTTTGTACATTGAAACTTTGGGGAACCAATCTAGTTCTACCGGGAGGCAATCTAAATAATGCATTAAATTAGGCTAATGATAAATTAAACGAACGGTCAAATAATCTAAAGTTAATAAGGTCCTGGTCAACGTCGGGACCCTAAAACAGAACCACATAAAATGTACTGAAAAACTCTAAGGTGGTTCGGGTATAGGCTGAGTAACAGAGCCCAATAAAAGTGTTCCACTCAATCGTATCAACTAGATATCGAATGTCAGTTAAAATTCCTAATCATTCTAAATATTCCTCATTCATATATCGAGTACTCAGCAATCTCCGTTTAACTAAAATATCGTATTGTATCGTATCCGTTGAGTATAGTCAACGAACACTATACTATACTCATTTAATTGGTGAGGAGGCTGGGACGGTCTTTGGATTCGTCCTCTATGAGGTTGTTGGGATTGGGAGGATGATTGACCAGTTCTAGCTTTTGTTGGGGCCATAGATAATGATATGCATATAAAATTTAAAAGGGAGGGGGGGATGAAGAGTCACCAGAAATTAATGCAAATAATTTAGACCAGCCATAAGATAGACAATAAGATAATGCAGCACCAGTGAATTTAGATGTATCCAGACAACTTTCAAGTTAATAAGACTAGAATTGAGCAATGTGAATCAATAGAGAATAAGGTAAAACAATGAAAATCTAGTCAAATTCCTAAGCCAGTAAATGTGTAAATTAGATAGATTATGGTAAATCTAAATAAGCTAAAAGCAATGCACTAATTAGAGGTTTCAAAATCTAGGCAAACCAGTATCAATATAGCCAAAACAAGGCACCATGTAAATCAATATATACAGCTAATCAACAATAACAAGCCAAACCAAACCAAATGAACAAATAGCATCAACCAAAAGGAGCAATCCAGCAACCCAGCAAACTCAAGGCTAATTTCAGCAAGGTAACCAATAATTTTCAAATAAATAAAAACTAAAATGATTTTCAATTCCAGGTTTAAATACAAAGATGGAGTGATCATATAATTGAAGTTCTAGGGAAGGTTTCCAGCCTAAAACAGAGTAACCAATTTCAGAAGAAACATGCACAATGCAATGTAAAATTGAGGCAAAAATTCTTTGGGGGGAAAAACAATGGCAACTCCAGAGTATATCACATGAGAATCAGTATTGACCAGCTAATATTTGACAAGCTTAATGCAAAATAGAAAAGTTTGGGCTCTAAATGAAATGTAGGAATAATTAGAAAATAAAGGAATAAAAAAATGCAACACATATAAATCTCAATTTCTGCTAGAGTTTTTCCACTACACAGATGATAGCAAACCAGTCCAACAAAGGATAAGCAATGACTAGGGAATTCCAATACAGAGAAAAATTAACCACAAGTACAAAGAATTAGAGTTACCTAGAGGGAAGCATGATGAAGATTGAGCAAATAGGGATGTAGCCACGAGTTGATGCAGAGGGATGTGAACTTGGTGATGTGGGAGCAGGGGGTGGAAAGAAAGAGCACAGAAAGGGGAATTTAGGTGATCTAGTTGCTGGGTTGGTGAGGGAGTGGATAAGATTTCGGGTAAGCTTGAGGGAAGGGGTAGGGGCTACGGTAAAGGAGAGGGAGAACATAGAGGTAAAGGAGAAGAATATGGGAAAATTGAGAGCATGGTACAGAGATAAGCACGAGTAAACAGAGAGAGAGAGTTTGAGCATGGTGATATGAGGCTGAGGGGAAACATGGGCAAATCTGGGTGTGGTGTTGGAGGCTTAGATGAGGGTGACCAAGAGGGAGAGAGATATGGATGCACTAGAGATTTTAAAGGGAAAGGGAAAAGAGATTAGGGCACAGGAATGGCTGGGAGAGGAAGATAAGATTACAGGTAAGAAGGCTGGATAGGGCACAGGTAAGGCACAAAAAGAAAGCAAGAAAGAATAGAAGGAAAAATACTGGGGCACGGGAGAACACTATAAGAAAATTGACAATTTATGACGAATTTTTTGTGACGACTAAAAAAGTCGTCACTGAAAAATACTTTTAGTGACACCTAGAGGGCTCATAACTAAAAAGTATATTTTCAGTGACGACCTAAAGGGATCACCACTGAAAGCTAAACTTTCAGTGAAGACTTTTTAAAGTGGTCATAAAACACAATCTTTTAGTGACTACTTTTATAGGTTGTCACAAAAAAGATGCATTTTCGTGACAACTTTTTAAAATCGTCACTAAAAACTTACTTTTTCCCCTTCACCCTTTTAGTGACGATTTAGTCGTCACTAAAAGTGAAAAATATACCCAAAATTATACTTTGGCTCCAAGAGGTAACAACTTATTTTAAATTATTTTTCAATATATTTTTTTAGTTTAAGTTTTTAACAAATTATTTTAAATTATTTTTTCTTTTTAAAAATTAAAGAAAAATATATTTTAAAAATATAAGAATTAGTTGCAAAAAATTGTTTGTCCATAATATTTTGTTGAAAAATTAAATGTGGAATTAATTTTGAATATGTAATAATGTTTTAAATAATTAGTTAGAAAAAATAAAATTTAAAATATAATATAAAAAAAGAAAAGGAAAAATGAAGTTTGCTTTCTCACGCTGCGAAATGCTAGCAAAAAAGAAGAAAATAAATTAACTATATAAAATGTAGGCAAAACATGAGCACCAAAATTCTATCCCGCTTAAATTAGACCAGCATTATGCTTCCTTGCGAAGCCCTGTGTTATCGTTTCACCTTGCAAAGCCGAAATCTACCTCTAAATCCTCACCTCTCCTTCGTCTCAATTCCTAGGGAGAAGTGCTCGACCTACAACTTTGTTGGGGAAAGGTGCTGTAATTTGTTGCGTTGTGGGGGACTTTACTGGAGAATCCATCTTGAAGCATCAAGGTACTCTAATCCTCCTTCGATTTTTTGCATTCTATTTAATCATTTTGGGGGTTTTAATTTTCTGGTTGGGATTGGTGTTTTTGGATTTTTTTTTTTTTGCATTGGAACTAATTTTGGGGGGCTGAAGTGAATGCTAGGGCACTCAGATGCATTTGAGCTTCGTATCTCGGCCTCCCTTTCCTTCTCTACTTCCCTACACTCAGATGAATGCTCTTTGAAGTGCTTCTGTTGTGTCTTTGTCTCTCTCCCTCTCCTTCGTCTCTTAGCCCTGTCTTCAAATGCATTTGGTATGTGGGATCAATGTCATCAATTTCTCTGCGTGCATTTAATTTTTCTTGGATCATTTCGTTGTTGATTTTAAACATGTCTTCCATACTGATTTACTCACTAAGTGCTTTTTAAAATTGGACAGAGGACTTTTTGAAACGTGAGTCTGGACCCAAGTTTCAACATGCTAATATTCAGGCATCAAAGGTAACAGCTACTGATTACCACCTAATTTAGGTGTTTGTGTGCTCCCATTCTGTATATTTTTACTTCATAATGATTCTGAGTCATTTGATTAGCTTACATTGAAGGTTATTTTGTTCAATAACCTACCTGCTTAACTGATGAATAGTCCCACGTTATTTAGATGAAGTGCAAGATGTTGCTATTTGATTTAGTAAGAGAACTGATCTAAGATGCTTAGGACAACGTAAAATTTAGGAACATTTACCCCTGCTTTAGTAGCATTTGGCCTTTCTTTTGTCAATATTTGAGGCTTGTCTTGTCATTTCTGATTCTATAAAATGTTTACTGTGGAATGGAAATAAGTTGTTTTAAGAGCTGCTCTGCTTGGTGGATTCGTATTTGAAAATATATTCTTTTTATTTTGCTGTATGCTTCAAAATCTCGCTTCTTGGTTTATATATATATATGTTAGCTAGGTGTCCTATTATCTTATAGTGAAATCCTCTGCATTTTTGCCACCTATATTATTATCCTCTTCAATTAACAAAAACCCATTAGCCATTTAAGATTTATGTAATGATAAAGGAAATATTAAGCATTTTTTCTACGTAAAAGCATTTTCCCTCTTCATGGATGGCATGAATGAATGTATATCCATCCACATGGGAAATATGATCTAAAGACGAATTATGAATGTAAAGTGACTGGTGGAATCAGAATATGGATGGCATGAATGAATGTATATCCATCCAATTTTGGACCTATCCTGGAATTAGTAAATGCTGCTTAGTATGTAATGTGTTGAGTTAGGTGATATGGGCCTTTCATTTTCCAACAATCCTACCTGTTTGTCTATGACTTATTAGATCACCATAAAGTTGCATAGTCATCCCATTAGTTCAATAGACACTTTGGAATCCATCAAATTAATGCTTGTGTGTCTATGGCCATGACATATAGTTTTTCCATCTATAATGAACCACTCTTCAATGTCTTTTAATTTCTTGCATAGCTATTGCTCTCATGGCATAATCCCCACCCAGTTTCTCTTTATACCTGTCCTACCCATAACGTTCGAATGGTCTCCCCACGTTATATGGTCCATTACTCCATTTATAAATACACCAAGCAGCGGATTCAGTTTGGGGCTAGCTTTGCTTTAGCTTTTCTCTTCTCTCTCATAATTTATAACTATTTTCTATCATTAATAACTTTAAGCTCCCTAATTTTTTATTTGTCAAGTACAAATCACATTTACTTTTCAATACTGACACTTCCTTAAGTTTCTCATGTTCAACCCACTCTTTTTAAGTTATAAAACACTCAGTCCTATCTCTGTATTTTGTCCCTCATCTAAATATTATGAAGGCTGTAATTTGTACCTCCCTACGTAGTGTGTTTTATCATCAAGGAAGCATGAATTCAGACACAAAAATATAGACGTGAGAATTAAATTTGAGGTATTTATGAATACTTTTAACATTGATGCAACTCTTTTTTTAAAGTAGCTATACTTTAGAAGTTATCATTTAGCCCTCAATAGTAAGCATAATTTTTGTGACTTTCCTTATAAACTTTCTTTACCTGTAAAATTGGAACAGTTTTAGGGGCTAAATTTTATTCCCTGAGTAATTTTACCAAACATCTATCATGCAATATGAAGGTTGTAATTTGCATCTCCCTGCATAATGTGTTTTTATCATCAAGGAAACACGAACATAGATACAAGTACAAATATTAAACACTATTAAACTTTAATATTAGTGTACATGTATTAACCATGAATATGGTTTTGTTTTTTAAGTGTTCATATAATAAGCACAATTTGGGTGACTATCCTTATCAACATTCTTTACTTTGTAAAATTAGCTTAGCATGTCACTTAGTAATTTTAGCAAATAGATATCATGCAATATGGAAATTAGATAAAATAAATATTTTTCCTCATATTAAGTGAACCACCATAGAAAACTAATAACCCATCATAGAAAATGACTCTCATGGATCAGTTCATTTTCTAATTTTTCCTTTTCAAGAAGGATTCATGGTGTCAAGGACCAAGTGTGAGCCACTACTAAGAAACAAGCTTTTAAGCCCAATTATTTTTCATAAGGGTCTGTTAGTTCAGAGGCAAACCCCTTTGGTTGCCCTCTTGACCTTCCTATGGCTGCTAATTGGTATTATACTCTCTATCTAAGGGTATACTTGAATATCCCTTTTCCTGAAAGAATTGCTTGGTATAACTGTATATATATATATATATACATATATATATATATGTATATATATATATATATGTATATATATATGTATATACATATATATATACATATATATATATATACATATATATATATATATATATATATATATATATATATATATATATATATATATATGTATATATGGTCAAAATATCCTAAGCAATTTTTGTATTACTATTGTCTTTTTGGGTGTGATTGAAAACCATATATGGCTGAGTGTTAGCCAACATCATGATATATATTCTTTTACCAAGTTTAGATTTAAGAATTCTAAAGTGTTTCTAATTGTTTGTTTTCTGAACCTTGAAACATGTAAAAGCATATTTAAGAATTCCATGGTTTGGTGATTCCTTTGTATTGTTTTGGTATATAAAATATAGGTTATAGAAGTTCCTTTGTTTGTCAAACTAACTTGGTTGAAGAATCTCAAATGTTGCTCAAAAGACATCAAGATTTCCATGGTTTGGTGATCCCTTTGTATTGTTTTGATATATAAACTATGAGTTATGGAAGTTCTTTTGTTTGTCAAACTAACTTGATTGAAGAATCTCAAATATTGCTCAAAAGACATCAAGATTTCCATGGTTTGTTGATCATTTTGTATTGTTTTGATATATAAACTATGGGTTATGGAAGTTCTTTTGTTTGTCAAACTAACTTGGTTTGGTGATCCCTTTGTATTGTTTTGATATATAAACTATGTGTTATGGAAGTTTCTTTTGTTTGTCAAACTAACTTGGTTGAAGAATCTCAAATGTTTCCTTTGTTTTGTACTTTTCATAATACTTTTTGTTCTTGATTATTGTGTTCTTTCATATTTGTCATTTATCATATTTATTTTTTACATTTATATTATTTGCCGAGTATTAATATGTTTTTGTGTTATAAACAAGGACAAATTCCAATACCTCCAATGGGAAATGCTGGACCAAATTCTACAACTAATGCAATACCAGCAACTTCAAGAGAACCATAGACTTGATGTTTTTTAATTTGTTGCTAATTTATTATTTGTATTTTTTTACTAATTGACATTTGATACTACCTATCAACAAATATTTGTTGTAGATGAAAATTTTCTAATATATATCGTTCCATTAAATTTTTTTGTTCCCATTTTATATTATAATGCATTTTAAAGCAAATTAAATTATTAAAAAAATAATATAAAAGATTCAGTGATGACTTTGTCGTCACGGAAGCTGAGATTGTGTGAAAAAAATTGATCCAAATTTACATGACTTTCAGTGACCACTTTTCTCATCACTGAAGCTTAGATTGTGTACTGCTTCATAAAAAAATTTGATTTAGATTTACGTGACTTTCAGTGATGACTTACATCGTCACTAAAACATTCAGAGTACAAGACTTTTTGCGACGACTTCCATCGTCACTGAAACTCTTAACAAACAAGATTTTTAGTGACAACTTATAAAAGTTGTCACTGAAAATACTTTCAATGACAACTTCTATCGTCACAAAAACTAAAATTTTGTGATACCATTAGTGACGACCTTAGTTATCACAAAAGCCCTTGAAAATTTTATTTTATGGTTATTTTGTGATGATTTTTTTTAGTGACGAGTTTTTTTTTCAGTGATGTTTTTTGTCGTCACTAAAAACATTTCGTGCAACGATTGGGTGACGACAAAAAGTCATCACTGAATGATTTCTGTGATGACTTTTTAAGTTTCTGTGATGACTTTAGCTGTCACAAAATCCCTTTTTTCTTGTAGTGGAAAGAGACCCACCTAGCCCTGAAGCATGGCCAAGCTGTGTTGCTTGCTGAACAAGGAAAATCTTGTTTGGGCCTGGAGCACGGCCTGTGGAAAGGCCATGTTACACAACATGGGTGAGCCAAGTTACGTGTTGGAGTCTAATTCTTTGTTGTATCTGGCTGTGTTGGGCGCCTAGCACGGCCGTGTTAGGGAATACGGCCTGCCCATGTTGCACACATGAAGCATGTATTTTCCATGGAACCTCGGACACAGCCGTGCTGGCTATAGGAATTTCTAAATGCTCCAAATTTTTGTCCATGGTTGAAGTACGTGTGTGCTATTGAACACGGGACACCCATGTTACGTGCTGGAATATACTTTTCTTCGAATTTTGCCATAATTTTTGTCCTTCTTAAGATTTCTTTGAATTTATTGCTTTCTTCACTCTTGGAGATGAAAATTGTAACCTACAAAATACCTAGAAACACTCATTAACACTTAACTAAAAGAAATCAACTAAAAACAAAAATAAAAACTTAACCAGAAGAAGAAAATAAAACAAAAAGGCATTCAAAACTAAAATGTGTGTTGCCTCCCACGAAGCACTTGTTTTTAAGTCATTAACTTGACTCTTTGGGCATGCTTTCTACTTAAGGGGGCTTTAAGAGAGTTTGGACAACTCTCTTTGCTATCCATTGTCCCTTATTAAGGTGCTTGAAATGTTACCCAACAGCCTTAAGTGATTCTTTTGCTTGACTCCAAATCTCTTTAGCTCTATGCTTTAGGTTGGGAGGAGGTGGTTTTGGTTCTACCTTTGGAACTTTGACTTCCTCTTCAACTGCTTGTTTTTCTACCCCCTGTTTAACATAAGCAAAAGAACTTTCCACAGAGCATAACTTAAGAGGTCAGTTGAACAAAGATTTATAACATTATTATTCCTATTTCGTTCAGATAAATCTACCATGCAACATGATTCATTTAGAAACGGAGAATTCATTGTATTAGCTAAGTTAAACTATACTTTCGTTCAGATAAATATACATTAATATTAGAACCTGCTGTGGCTAAAAAAGGCCTTCCAAGAATAATGAGAATTTTGTTATCTTTCTCCATATTTAAAATCACAAAATCTATAGGTATGTAAAACTTACCTACCTTTAGAAGGATGTCCTCTAATATATCCATTGGATGTTTAACAGATCAGTCTACCAAATGAAGAGAAAGAGTAGTTGGTTTTAAGTCACCTATTTGAAGCTTTTTACAGACAGATAAAGGCACGAGGCTTACATTTGCTCTAAGGTCACAAACGGCTCTGTCAATATTCATGTTTCCAATAGAGCAAGGAATAGAGAAGCTTTTGGGATCCTTAAGCTAATGTGGCAGCTTATTCTAAATTAATGCACTAATCCCTCTATCAGTGCCACAACAACATGCTCTTCAATTTTCCTCTTATTTGAGAAGATTTTCTTCAAAAACTTAGTATAGGAAGGCATATGAGAAATTACTTCTAAGAATGAGATATTAATGTTCAACTTCTTTAATACATCCAGAAACATCTCATACTGCTTTTACAACTTTGCTTTGACCAATCTTTGAGGAAAGGGGTTTGGTGGCTTGTATGGTGCAGGAGCCACATATTTAGACTCTTCTTCACTCTTTTCCTCTCCTTTGGCTTCTTCTTCTTTTCTATTCTCAAATGCAGCCTGAGGTTCATCTTCCTTTACCTCCCCACTTCTTTCTGATTCAGCCAACAACTAACCACTTCTTAAGGTTATAGCATTGAAGTGCTCTCTAGGGTTCTTAGTTTGGCCAAGGAATTTGCCAAAGTTCCTATTTGATAGGCTCACTTACTGTGCAATCTAAGTTTCCAACATCTTACTATGGGTAACAAGTGAGTCAACCTTAGAGGTTAAATCTTTTATAACCTCATTCATTGAATGGTTTTGTGTAACATCCCTAATTTTGTTTCTTTTATTGATAAAGGTGCATAAAAAATTTAATTAAGGAAATAAAATTTATTAGACAATATTTTAGATATCTAAGGAAATATAGTCCTTAGAAATTCTTCACCTTATGTATATGCATAGAAAATGTTTCTAACATTAAGAGAACAAATAAAGAAGGAAAACCTAATAGGAAAGAAATTAGAAATAACATACTAAAGAGATACAAAATTCTTGGATAAGGAAGATAAATTTTTAGAAACAAGTAAAGGTCTTAAAATTTCAAGAACATTGAATTAGGATAATTTTTCCTAATTCAAGAACTTGAGTTACTAAGTTTAAAATCTTTACCCATACATTGGGATTTTACCTATGGACACTTCATATAGAGTTTTTCCACTTCACATAAGTTTCTAGCAAGCCATTGGATAACCTAAAAAAGAAATAAAACATAGACTTGGACTAGGATATAGTAATTGGATCAATAGCCCAAAAATTATGAAAATGTGACCAAGTCCTCCAAGAAAGGTAGAATTTTATCCAAAGCAAAGAAAATGGGTAGGAATAAGTCTATAATGGGTAGAAATAAGCCCAAATCCAAGAGGAAAAATAAAATGAAATAAAATAAATGATGATATAATAATAATAATAATAATAATAATAATAATAATAATGATTAGGTTACATGGCATTAAGACAAAAATTTAGCAAGTGGTGTGATTCTACATTCATAATTTAGGCAAGTGGCATGATAATACAAGGCTTTAGGACAAAAACATCTATATCCTACACTCATAATTTTAGCAAGTGGTATGATAATACATGGCATTAGGAAAAAACTTTCCTATCCCACACAAATAATATCAACCAAATAATGGAGATTCAAGGGCTAGAAATTTGCCACCTAAAAAGGCAAACCTATCATACTTGTTTAAGACAAAAGAAAATGGAAATGAATCCCTAAATCAAAGGGACATTGTCCCTTATCTTAAGAACATATCATCATAATTTTCAAAATACAAATCTCCTTTTCCTATGCATATCTTGACTAAGGAAGAGGAAGACAAGAACATAAGTTGTTTGTTTTCCAAAAATTCAACAAAGTGTATCCTAATTGTGATAAGGTAGACCCATGATCATGAAAGGTGAATTATTTGGTGGTCTATATAAGAAAAACCACCCTTACAACATTAGAATTTTGTCCAAGTGAGGGAGAGGAAAAATAGAAGCAAGGTAGAGTGAGGAAAGGAGAGGAAGAAAGGAAGAAAGAGGAAGGAGAAGTTTAGGGGACTAAGTGCTCCAGGTAAGTTTAACAATATTTCTTTTTGAAGAAAATTTTTGAAACTTATAATATTTATATGAGATTTTGATCTTAGAACTTTGATGATTGGTCATGATGTTGCTATATCATGTTACATATTGATCTTGCATGTGATGTATGTTTAAATACTTAGGTTGGTGTAGATAGTTATGCATGGGTATGGCTATGGTTGGCAGAACTTTAATTTTTGGTGTTTTAATTTCTGGAAACAATCTATAAGGAAATAAAATAAATGGTTAACATAAGAATTATACCTATGTCCGTTATGGATTTTTATCCACTGGAATCATTCAATTTGGAGTCCATATGAGGTAGATATCGTCCGATTAGTAGTCAAAGGTCAGAAAATGGTTCATCAGGAAAGAATATGTTAGGACAGCTTCTGTATTTTAATTTCTGGGAATTATCTGTATGGAATTAAAATAAATGGTTAAAATAAGAATTATAGCTATATGTGTCATGGATTTTAAGCCACTGGAATCATTCAATTTGGAGTCCATATGAGGAATATATGAGCTGATTAGTAGTCAAAGGTCAGAAAATGGTTCATCAGGGAAGAATATGTTAGGATAGCTTCTATATTTTAATTTCTGGAAATTATCTGTATGGAATTAAAATAAATGGTTAACCTAAGAATTATATCTATGTGTGTCATGGATTTTTAGCCACTGGAATCATTCAATTTGGAGTCCATATGAGGAAGATATTAGCTTATTAGTTGTCAAAAGTCAGAAAATGGTTCATCAGGGAAGAATATGTTAGGACAGCTTCTGTATTTTTATTTCTGGGAATTATCTGTATGGTATTAAAATAAATGGTTAACATAAGAATTATAGATATGTGTGTCACGGATATTTAGCCACTAGAATCACTCAAGTTGGAGTCCATATGAGGTAAATATGGTCTGATTAGTAGGTAGAGGTCAGAACCTATCCGAGAAGAAATAACCTATACATTTAGGGAGTAATATCCCCTTGATTTCTTAATATTTCGCTACAATGTTCAACATAATAGTTTTAGATAATTGTTTTAGCTTGAAATTGACACCAAGATCACCTACCTTAGAGTTAAATTGAGGGAGTTATGCTCTGATTAGTAAGAGAAGGTTAGATAGGATGAAAACCTGCATCAAGAAAATAAAGAAATAAAATTAGTATTTAAAAAAGAAGATGAATCTTAATAAATGACTAGTATAGCCATAGCCATTGCCATTGTATGAACTTATTACCATCTTAAGTGTGAAATTCTGACATGAAAATATTTTATAAAGTGATATTTGAAATGGTTATGTTCATGGCATGATTACCAATGATTTATGGTAATAGTTATATTTTGATGAACATACTTGTTATTGAAAGCATATTTTTGGCTATCATTGTGAAAAGAAAAGAAATGAGCACGGTCACATGGCAATCCATGTGGTGCACCAGTAGGGGATGCCCTACCAACGGTTATTATTATGATTATGAGAAAAGAAAGAGAAAGTGTGCCATGTCGGATGAAGCGAGAAAAGCCCGTACCGGAGAGTAGAGGATACTCACCCTGACTGGGGTAGCTTGAAATGAGAATAAGTTGATGGCCATCATATGATATTTTGAAAATAGTTAATCCTGTCATACATATCATTACAGTATGATTATTTTGTGAATATATATAATGCATTATCTGACCAAAGATATTTTTTGTAGTTTATACAGCTGAACATGATGTGATGAGCTATATTGATGATGATTTATTGTTGAACTTACTGGGATTTAATTCTCACTATATTTTCATATCATGTTCAGAAAATTAGTTATGCAGATTTTTCTATAACTCTGGCTTTTAGTGCACGTTGGATCGAGTACTTTATGTTGGGCAGATCCCAGAAGCAAATAAAATTTTTGTGGTCAAGTTGGCCTAGATCCCGGTGAAGGTGTAACCACCCGCACCTGTATCTCCGGAATTGGTCAACCAGAATAAATAAGATGTAGATTTTATGTGTTTGATATGTTGTACGTATGTTTTGATTAATGACATGTTTGTGAACTCTGTATTGTATAAATTAAATAAATGTTATATTGAGTTAAGTTGTAACGAGGTAATAACTTCATGGTATTTTAAAAAAAACAATTTTGATACTTAAATGGAGTTGTTACATAATTGGTATCAGAGCAGGTCGATCCTAGATGGCCAGTGGGTGGATGGTTATCTGAATCGATCTTATAGTGTCTTGAGTATGTTGTGGTTGTGATGTGTAGGGGATCAGTGATTCATATAGGTAAGAAATTACTAGTGTTTCCTATCTATATGCCGAGGTGGTGTTATGACTGCTATTAAATATTTTTGAACTAACTATTGGGCTTGATCACCTCAATAGCAGCATAACTTTGTTTTTGCCATAGTAGGAAATGGTATCACCAAGGAGGAATCCAACAACCAATGTGTAACATCCCGTAATTTTTTAGATATTTTCCTTAGAAATTCTTCACCTTACATATATGCATAGAAATGTTCTAATATTAATGGAATAGGTAAAGAAAGAAAACCTAAGAGGAAATATTAGAAATAAGAATGTTAAAGAAAGGTGAAATTCTTAGGTAAAGAAAGATAAATTTTTGTGAAGTAAGTAAAGGTCTTAAAATTTCAAGACGATCGGATTATGGTAATTTTTCTTAATTTAAGAGCAAAAGTTACTAAGTTTAGTATCTCCACCCGTAATTGGGCTTTAACCTATAGACACTTCATATAGAGTTTTTCTACTTCACATGAATTTTTAGCAAGCCAATAGGATAGCCCAAGGAAGAAATAAAACATAGACTTGGGCTAGGATATAGAAATTGGACCGGTAGCCCAAAAATCATGAAAATGTGACCAAGTCCATTATGAAAGGTAGAATTTTAACCAAAGTAAGGAAAATGGGCAAGAATGAGCCCAAACCCAAGAGGAAAAATAAAAATAAAAATAAAATTAAAGTGATGAAATATTGGTGTAATCAAGATTAAGTGACATGACATTAAGACAAAAATTTAGCAAGTGGTGTGATTCTACATTCATCATTTTGGCAAGTGGCATAATAATACAAGGCTTTAGGACAAAAACATCTATATCCTACATTCATAACTTTAGCAAGTGGGTAATAATACATAGCATTATGACAAAATATCATTATCCTACACAAATAATTTTAGTTAAGTAAGGAAAATTCAAGGGCTAGAAATTTGCCACTTAAAAAGGCAAATCTATCATACTTGATTAAGACAAAAGAAAAAGGAAATGAATCCCTAAATCAAAGGGATCTTACCCTATATCTTAAGAACATATCATCATAATTTTCAAAATACAAATCTCTTTTTTCTATGCATATCTTGACTAAGGAAGAGGAAGACAAGAACATAAGTTGTTTGTTTTCCAAAAATTCAACAAAGTGTATCCTAATTGTGATAAGGTAGACCCATGATCATGAAAGGTGAATTATTTGGTGGTCTATATAAGAAAACCCACCCTTACAACATTAGAATTTCGTCCAAGTGAGGGAGAGGAAAAATAGAAGCAAGGTAGTGTGAGGAAAGGAGAGGAAGAAAGGAAGAAAGAGGAAGGAGAAGTCTAGGGGACTAAGTGCTCCTGGTAAGTTTAACAATATTTCTTTTTGAAGAAAACCTTTGAAACTCATAATATTTATATGAGATTTTGATCTTAAAAATTTGATGATTGGTCATGGATGTTGCTATATCATGTTACATATTGATCTTGCATGTGATGTATGTTTGAATACTTAGGTTGGTGTAGATAGTTCTGCATGGGTATGGCTATGGTTGACAGAATTTTAAGCTTCGGTATTTTAATTTCTGGGAACAATCTATAAGGAATTAAAATAAATGGTTAACATAAGAATTAAAGATATATGTGTCACGGATTTTTACCCACTTGAATCATTCCATTTGGAGTCCATATGAGGTAGCTATGGTCTGATTAGTAGTCAAAGGTCAGAAAATGAATCATCAGGGAAGAATATGTTAGGATAGCTTCGGTAATTTAATTTCTGGGAATTATTAGTAGGGAATTAAAATAAATGGTTAACATAAGAATTAAAGATATATGTGTCACGGATTTTTATCCACTGGAATCATTCCATTTGGAGTCCATATGAGGTAGCTATGGTCTGATTAGTAGTCAAAGGTCAGAAAATGAATCATCAGGGAAGAATATGTTAGGATAGCTTCGGTAATTTAATTTCTGGGAATTATTGGTAGGGAATTAAAATAAATGGTTAACATAATAATTAAAGATATGTGTGTCATGGATTTTTAGCCACTGGAATCATTCAATTTGGAGTCCACATGTGGTAGATATGGTCCGATTAGTAAGCCAAGGTCAGAAAATGGTTCATCAGGGAAGATTATGTTAGGACAGCTTTTGTATTTTAATTTCTGGGAATTATCTGTATGGAATTAAAATACATGGTTAACATTAAAGTTATATATCTATGTCTCATGGAAATATACCCACTGGAATTATGCAATTTGGAGTTCATATGAGGTAGATATGATCCGATTAGTAAGCAGAGGTCAGAAAATGTTTATTCTGGGAAGAGTATGTTATTAATGCTTTAGTTTTTGAATTTCTGGGAATAGTTTGTAGGGAATTAAAATAGCCCGCCAACATAAAAATTATAGATATATGGCTCATGGATTTTTACCAACTGGAATAACTCAATTTGGAGTTCCAATTTGGGAGATATGGTCTAATTAGTCAGTAAAGGTCAGAACCTATCCGAGAGGAACTATCCTGTACTTTGAGGGAGTAATATCACCTTCGTTTCTTAATGTTTTGTTACAATGTTCAACATAATAGTTTTAGATAATTGTTTTATCTTGAAATGGACACCAAGATCACCTACATCAGAGTTAAATTGAGGGAGTTATGCTCTGATTTGTAAGAGAAGGTTAGATAGGATGAAAACCTGCATCAAGAAAATAAAGAAATAAAATTAGTATTTAAAAAAGAAGATGAATCTTAATAAATGACTAGTATAGCGATAGTCATTGCCATTGTATGAACTTCTTACCATCTTAAGTGTGAAAGTTTGACATGGAAATATTTTATAAAGTGATATTTGAAATGGTTATGTTCATGGCATGATTACCAATGATTTATGGTAATAGTTATATTTTGATGAACATACTTGTTATTGAAAGCATATTTTTGGCTAACATTGTGAAAAGAAAAGAAATGAGCACGGTCACATGGCAATCCGTGTGGTCCACCAGTAGGGGACGCCCTACCAACAGTTATGATCATGATAATGAGAAAAGAAAGAGAAAGTGGGCCATGTCGGACGGAGCGAGAAAAGCCTGTACCGAAGAGTAGAGGATACTCACCCTGACTGGGGTAGCTTGAAATGAGAATAAGTTGATGGCAATCATATGATATTTTGAAAATAGTTAATCATATCATACATATCATTACAGTATGATTCTTATGTGCATAGATATAATGCATTCATGTGACCAAAGATATTTTCTGTAGTTTATACAGCTGAACATGACGTGATGAGCTTTACTGATGATAATTTATTGTTGAACTTACTGGGATTTAATTCTCACTATATTTCCATATCATGTTCAAAAAATTATTTATGCAGCTTTTGTTTCTAAGGCTCTGGCTTTTAGTGCACATTGGATCGAGTTACTTTATGTTGGGCAGATTTCAGAATCAAATAAGATGTTTGTGGTCGAGTTGGCTCAGATCCCGGTGAAGGTGCAACCCCCCGCACCTGTATCTCTGGAATTGGTCAATCAAAATAAACAAGATGTAAATATCTATGTGTTTGATATGTTATACGTCTGTTTTGATTAATGACATGTATGTGAACTCAATATTGTATAATAATAAAGGAAAGAAAAAAAGAGGTTGTTACACAATGCAGAGGAAACCCTGCACAACCTGGCCACGGCAATTCGAGACCAAGTCATGACCACCAACCAAATTTTACAACATCTCCAGATTGCTAATAACACAAATGTTGAGAATGGTGCTAACAACCGGATGGATGGAAAAGATAATGGCATATCCGAGTTCCTGAGGACTAGATCACCTTGTCACGGCAATTCGAGACCAAGTTTCTCGGACATGTCATCTCTAATAGTGGGGTAGCCGTAGATCCTAGCAAGACGGAAGCAGTGATTCAGTGGGAGAGAACAAAGACGGTTACGGAAGTCAGAAGTTTTCTGGGTTTGGCAGGATACTACAGGAGGTTTATACAAAACTTCTCTCGTATAGCCTTGCCATTGACTAAATTGACCAGGAAGGGAAGTCCTTTCAAATGGACTGATCAATGTGAAGATAGTTTTTAGGAGCTTAAGACAAGACTGACCATTCCTTCTTAGAGAAACTGATAGAACTAAACAGCATAGCACATTAGTTGTATGTAATCTAGTTAATTATTCACCATAGGTTAATAATTCATAATCATATAATTATTAATGCTACTTGCCTCTTACATCATAGTGATAAAAAAATTGTTCAAAATATGATTCAACAATAGATTGAAACAAATAATATACTAGTAGGCCTTATAGCAATTATATGATAAATTATGGAAAATAAGAGTAGATGAATATTCAATAGTCAATTAAAATTTAACCATTAAACATTAATCCAAATCTCACAATTTATAAAAGATCCTTGAGGTTTCAGTCTTCATCAACCCACAAAAATAAAATTAGCTATACATGGCCATAAGAAAATCTAAGAGAAGAATATGAGAGAATGCTTGAGAATTTGATGATTGGATCTTTAAATGATAAGATCCTCTTTTGCTACTTGCGTTGCCTCTTATTTATAGATTGAAATGTCCTAAATGAAATAAGATTGCTTTTAGGTCAATTCCTAACCTTTTCGGCTTTTATTGGAGTCTAAACAAACTTAAAATCGCGTTAAAATCCTTGCTACGTGGCGAGCACCACGATGGTATAAACAACTCACTCATAAACTGACATTGTGCTATGGGGTTCATTTGCGGGCACTATGGCACTATGATTTTTATAGAATATGCAAAATTGGTTATAACCCCGTCTCTCAAAAGCTCATATGGGAGAGATATGCCCCAATTAGTTACAAAAGGTTAGGATTCATCTTGTTGCCCTACGATTCTGAATTCAAGCACTGTAATGCTCTGATTTATCCAAAATTTGCCAAATTTCTCAATATAAAAGTTGTAGATTATTGTCTTATATTTTCATAATGATGGAGATCAAGGTGCTGTCAAAACTACTATAAACTGTTCCCAAGATCCTTTGCAAGGGATAGGCGGTGCAATGATTAGGAGTAGGGCGAAGCGGGCCAAAGAAGCTTTACTGGGCTTGATCTTGGATGTGCAAGCTAAAGAGGAAGTTGTTGGGCCAAGTCTAGACATCAAGTGGGCCACACTTTACAGCTTTGAGGATTGCATTAAAGAGGGCAATTCGGAGGCCCAATAAAGTTTGTTAGATCTTGAAGATAACTAGCTCAAATCTGCATTGATTTAAAGATGTATCATGGGCTTTAGTTTAAATGTTTTGTTTTGGATATTATTAGTATTTGAGCCCATTCTTTATGCAGCCCAAATAGTAGTTTAATTATGGGTTTGTTTTTTATTAGTTTAGTTGGGCCAGATAACTAATGTTATTTGGGCCATATTTTTATTAGAAGTCCAATTGAGAGTTTAAGGCCTTTTGGCTTTCCTACTAGGGTTAGGTTTGATTGTCTATTTAAGAGTTCTTCAAGTTCATGTATTAAACAGATTTTGATGATTAATAAAGATTGAGTTTTCTCTTAAAGAGAGAGCTTCCTTTAGTTCTTGGGCAAAGAACTAAATCCGATCTTATCGAGGCAACTCGTGGCGATCAAACATCCATTGAATTTTCAAGACGATCCTTGCTTTCGCCAAACACTCCGTTTCTTCGTTTAGAGGAACGCATCATTTGGTATCAGAGCTTTGGCTCCTTGAGATTTGGTTGGTGTCCTATCTTTTCTTTTCTATTTCCTAGAGTCGTTCTTCTTCTTCTACCTTTCTTTAGGTCAAATTTGAGTTCTAATTCTAGTTTTAGTTCTAGTTAATGTTCTTCTAGTTCTTTTAGAAAAAAAAAGAGTTCTAGTTGTAGTCAATTTTCTTTTCCTACTTTTATTCTAACTCCTAGTACTAGTCAATTTAGTTTTCTTCTTCCAAAAAAATTTAAATTTCGAAAAAAAGAGAGAGTCCTATTCCTATTTCAAGTTGGTTTCTTGTTCAAAAATTGAAAATTCAAAATTTAAAATTAAAAAAAAAAATCAGATTCCTAGTCCTAGTTGAATTTGGTCTCTTCTGCAAAAATAAAAATCGCTCAAAAAAAGAAAGAAGAGAAATTCGTTCAAAAAAAAAGCAGCATACTGATATTAGTATCCCTCTTATTTTTTAAATTCAGTTCCTAGGGTTGTCATTGTCTGAAAATTTATTCTTCTTAATTCACTTGTTTTCTTAGATAAGTTTGTTGATCAGGTTCTTGTTTAAGAACTTTAAGGGAAAGAGAGTAAATTGAGTGCAAACACGTGAGGTTTGTGAGACAAACATGAGCACTAAAATAAATCAACCTAAATTTGATCTTAAATTTTACATGAAGGCGGTTCAGGAGCAATTTAAGTTGATACATCTGAAGTTAGACAATTTTGAGTCATTATCCAAACCTAAGCCATCCAAACAGTTTGGTTTTCGTGAGGAAGAAAGGGGACGTATGGAAAGTAAGCATTCTAGTGATTTTAGTGAGGATGACATGCCACTAATGGAGGATTGTAATAATGTGGAGATTAGTAAGCTAGTGAATAGAGAAGTATTGGTTATTAGACGTGCTCTTAATATGCAGCCTAATGATGATATTGATGATGAACAATGTGAGCAAATCTTCCAAACCAGGTGCCATGTGAATAACAAGGTATGTAGCTTGATTATTGATAGTGGGAGTTACAATAATGTAGCTAGTACCTTGATGGTTGATAAATTGGGTCTACCCACATCGAAACATCCTAAGCCGTATAGGCTAAGATGGTTGAATGATAGTAGAGAAATATGGGTGACAAATCAGGTTTTGGTATCTTTTTCTATTGGTAACTACAAAGATGAGGTGCTTTGTGATGTAGTACCAATGCATGCTGGACACTTGTTGTTGGGACGTCCATGGCATTTTGATAGAAGGGTTAATTATGATGGATACAAGAATCGATATACATTGACCATGCATAATCGAACTTTTGTTCTAACACCCTTAAAGCTAGCTGAGGCTTTTGCTGATCAAGTGAGGATTACAAAAGAGTGTAAGTTGAGAGAAACAAAAGAAAAAGAGGAAAAAGAGAATATGGCCAAAACTGAGAGTGAGAGGAAAGAAAGAGAGGCTGAAAGATGTGAGCAAGAAAAAGAGAAGAAAGATTGTATGGCCAAAATTGAGAGTGAGAGAAAAGAGAGAGATGTTGAGGTATGTGAGCAAAATAAGAAAGAGAGTAAGGCCAAAATTGAGATATGTGAGCAGAAAAAGAAAGAGAATTGTGAGCCAGAGAAAGAGGAAAATAAAAGAGTGAGTGCTTTTACATTAAAAAGTGAGGTGAAGAGTGATTTGGTATGCAAGCCAAAACTCCTTGTGCTAATGTACAAGGATATTTATTTTACTAACACTCATAATCTTTCTTTGCCTAGTATGGTTGTGTCTTTGATATAGGAATTCATAGCATTAAAATATCCTACTTATGATAAAGAGTTATATGCATTGATGAGGACTTTGCAAACTTGGCAGATTTATCTATGGCTGAGAGAATTCATTATTTATTCAGATCATAAGAGTTTAAAATTCTTGAAGTGCCAAGGTAAGTTGCATAAGAGACATGCTAAGTGGTTAAAATTCATTCAGACATTAAATTATGTGATTAAGTGTAAAAATGGGAAGAAAAATGTGGTAGCTTATGCATTGTCTAGAAGATATGCGTTATTCACATCCTTACATGCTAAGTTGCTTGGTTTTCAATATATTAGAGACATGTATGTTAATGATGTTGATTTTGGATCTACTTGGAATTTGTGTGATAAGCGTGCTATTGATGGTTTCTATAGACATAGAGGCTACTTGTTTAAAAAGAATAAACTTTTTGTGCCTAAGTGTTCTATGCGTAACTTGTTAATTAAGGAGAGTCATAGTGGAGGTTTAATGTGATATTTTGGAGTGACTAAAACCTTAGAAATTCTGGATGAACTTTTTTATTGGCCTCGCATGAAACATGATGTCATTTCTTTTTATGCTAAGTGGATGACATATAAACAAGCTAAGTCTAAGGTTATGCCACATGGTCTTTATATTCCATTACCACATGTTGAGTTTGCTTACAATAGATCTGTGCATTCTACTATTGCTTGTAGTCCTTTTGAAATTGTTTATGGCTTTAATCCTCTAATACCTTTGGATATTTTACCTTTGTCTACTAATGTGTTTGTTAACTTGGATGGTAAGCAAAAGGCTGAATATGTAAAAGATTTGCATGCTAAAGTTCGAGCTAACATTGAGAGGAAAAATAAGCAATATGCAACACAAGCCAACAAGAGTCGAACAAAAATTGTATTTGAACCTGGTGATTAGGTTTGGCTACATATGCGCAAAGAGAGGTTCCCGGTTCAGAGAAAGTCTAAGTTGCATCTTAGGGGAGATGGACCTTTTCAAGTTTTGAAGCGAATCAATGACAATGCCTATAAGATTGATTTACCAAGTGAGTATGGCAATATTAGTGCTATATTCAATGTTGCTGACTTGTCTTTATTTGATGTAGGTGATGCCTTTGATTCGAGGATGAATCATTTCGAGGAAGGAGAGAATGATGGAGATCAAGGTGCTGTCAAAACTACTATAAACCGTTCTCAAGATCCTTTGCAAGGGATAGGCGGTGCAATGATTAGGAGCAGGGCGAAGCGGGCCAAAGAAGCTTTACTGGGCTTGATCTTGGATGTGCAAGCTAAAGAGGAAGTTGTTGGGCCAAGTCTAGACATCAAGTGGGCCACACTTTGCAGCTTTGAGGATTGCATTAAAGAGGGCAATTCGGAGGCCCAATAAAGTTTGTTGGATCTTGAAGATAACTAGCTCAAATCTGCATTGATTTAAAGATGTATTATGGGCTTTAGTTTAAATGTTTTGTTTTGGATATTATTAGCATTTGAGCCCATTCTTTATGCAGCCCAAATAGTAGTTTAATTATGGGTTTATTTTTTATTAGTTTAGTTGGGCCAGATAACTAATGTTATTTGGACCTTATTTTTATTAGAAGTCCAATTAGGAGTTTAAGGCCTTTTGGCTTTCCTACTAGGGTTAGGTTTGATTGTCTATTTAAGAGTTCTTCAAGTTCATGTATTAAACAGATTTTGATGATTAATAAAGATTGAGTTTTCTCTTAAAGTGAGAGCTTCCCTTAGTTCTTGGGCAAAGAACTGAATCCGATCTTATCGAAGCAACTCGTGGCGATCAAACATTCGTTGAATTTTCAAGACGATCCTTGCTTTCGCCAAACACTCCGTTTCTTCGTTTAGACGAACGCATCACATAAGCACTTGAATTACTTTAATTGTAATTCGTATGAAGGAGTTATGGTCTGATTAGTTTCAAAAGGTTTGTAATCACTACAATTTAGCATTTTTTCATGAATTTCTTTTATTTTTTTCCTCTTTTATTCTTCCTTTACTCCTATAACACAAAAGCTAATTCAAGTACATAAATTATATTTTACATAAAGATCCCTACAGAGAAAGTAAGTAGATGTAATTCAAGTACACTAAATCATCCATAATGATAACAAATATTGATGTACTATTTAGTTGAGGCAGAAAAAAATAATACCCCATGAGATAAAAACATTAGTATGTTATCAAAGAACAAATAGTATAGAAGTAACTCATCACTGTTACATGACACTTAAACATAATGTGAATTGAACATACAACATAAGACATAAAACTAAATTTTGGATTCATTTATTTTTAAACCGTGAAGGCTATATCTACAAGTGAAGAGGCAACATAATGAAGACATAAAGCAAAAATGTGTCATTCCAAAACTTTTCTTAAGACCATTGTAAGCTGAATTCATTTGCATTGATTGCCTTGTCTTGAGCAAGATGTCGCCTTCTCCATGAAGTCTTCTTGCAAGTTACTACATTCCATGCTTAGGTGTTGCTCTTCATGAACCTTATTTGACACATAAAGTAAAAGGTGTCATAATCTAACATTCTGTTCCTTGACACTTTTTCTTAATACTCCAAGTAGAGATCTAAGAAATTCAAATATTGGTCTTGGAAGTGATTTAGTAAATATATTACAACATCATTTTTTATGCTTTAATAAGTAAGAGTTATCTCATTTTTCTTTTCTGCATCTTGAATAAAAATATATATTTAATCTTCATGTGTTTGATCTTGCTATTATTAACAAGGTTTTTAACCATTGAAATTGCCAAAATATTGTCATAAATAATCATAGTAGCACTTTCTTGTTCTTGCTTTAATTCTATCAAATTTTTTAAAGCCACCTTGATTCACACCACTAGAGGTTGCAATACATTTTGCTTCAATTATGAATTGAACAACTAAACTATATTTCTTTGAATTCCATAAATAACTCCTAAGCCAAATGAAAAAGCATAACTAGACGTATTCTTCATATCATCTATAAAACTAGCCTAATCATTATCCACATAGCTAACTAATTATTGTCCATAGAGCTAACTAAGTCACCATTTTCATTAGCTTGAAACAATACACCATAATATGCAATTCCTCTAATGTATCTTAACATTCTTTTAACAACTCCATAATGTGCTTCACTTGGAGAGTTCATGAGTATAGAAAGGAAACTTACTACACAAATCATGTCTTGTCTTGTTGTTGTCAAATACAATAAGCTACCAATCAAGCATCTATATACTCTTTTATCAACATTCTCATAGCCATCAATTTTAACAACTTTAAATTGATAGGTAGAGTTGTTGCTACTGGTTAGCAATAGTGCTTTTGGAAATTTTTAAGATTTTCTTCATAATAGTTCTTTTGAGAGATAAAAATCCTTTCCTTCATTTGATGATCCTCTATTTTGAAGAAATACTTCATGACACCAAGATCTATCATTTCAAAATGCTTCCCATCTACTTCTTGAAAGCATTGATTAGCTTTAAATTATTCCTAGTAACTAGAAAGTCATCAACATATAGAGGTAAAATAATAATATCAAAATTATAAATAAAAAATTCACATAAAGAGTGGCTCACTTATATTCCTCTTGAATCCATTATTGGTGAAGTATCAATTTGGCTATATTAAGCCCTTGATGCTTGTTTTGGGCCATATAAGGCCTTTTTCAACTGGTAGAGATTATTTCATTTTCCTTTGTTGTAAACCCATTAAATTGCTCAACATAAATTTCCTATAAGAAATTAAAATACAATTTGATAAGCTAATTGAAAGAGGCCATGTGAGGGAATCCATGAGTCTATGTTTTGTTTAGACTTTGTTACTAACCAAAAAACATGCTTCTTTAAGAATATGCATAGATAGTAGAGCTATCAACTAGATCGCTATCAAATATGGCTATCCAATTTTGAGATTGAATGACATGCTTGATGAGCTACATGGTGCTAAGGTGTTCTTGCAAGTTGATTTGAAGAGTGGCTATCACCAAATTTGAATGAAGGAAGGAGATGAGTTGGAAAACAATATTAAAAAAAAGCATGGCCTTTACGAGTATATGGTAATGCCTTTTGAGCTATCTAACACCTTAGCACTTTTATGCATCTACTGAATTTTGTATTTAGATCTTTCATTGGCAGATTTTTCATGATATATTTTGATGATATGCTAATTTATTGCCAAAGTTATGATAAGCATATAGAACTTTTAAGATAAGTATTGGAAGTGTTGAGAAAGGAGAAACTCTATGCCAATATGAAAAAAAATTTATTTTTGTCAAGACCATGTAAATTTTCTTAACTTTATAGTATCTCAATAAGGCATGGAAGTTGATGAAGAGAAAGTTAAAGCCATCAAAGAATGGCCTATTCCCAAAACCATAGTTAAAGTATAGAGTTTCCATGGACTTGCATTTTTCTATAAGAGGTTTGTTCGATATTTTAACACTATTCTAGCACCACTAATAAAATGTATAAAAAGGGGAAAATAGTTCAAATGGAGTAATGTAGCCTATAGGAACTTCGAAATGATCAATGAGAAATTATGCATTACTCTTATATTGGCGCTACTAGACTTCTCCAAGACATTTAAGATTGAATGTGATGCTAGTGGAGAGGAGATTGGTGTTGTTCTACTACAAGAAATGCATCTTATTGCATATTTTAGTGAAAAGCTGAGTGGGTATTGTCTCAATTATTCAACCTTTGATAAAGAGTTATACTCCCTTATTAGAGCCCTTGAAACATGGTAGCATTATTTATTACCAAGGGAATTTTTTGTTCAAACAGATCATGAATCCCTTAAGCATTTAAAGGGTTAGAGAAATCTGAACTGAATATATGCTAAATAGGTGGAATTTCTTGAAGTATTTCCATATATGATAAAATACAAGAAATGGGAGACCAATGTTATTGCTGATGCTTTATCTTAGAGGTATGCATTTCTTTCAATGATGAATGCAAAACTATTGGGTTTTTAATTTATTAAAGATCAAAAAGACCCTGTACTTGCTGATAATTACCAAGCTTGTGAAAAAATAGCATACAAAGGGTTTTACAGGCATGAAGGGTTCTCATTTTGCTTGAGAAATCTTGTAATCTTAAATTGCTCTATGTTAGAATTGCCTGTCCGAAAAGCACATGGAGGAGGATTAGTTGGGCACTTTGGCGAAGCAAAGACATTAGAGATGCTAAAAGAACACTTCTACTAGCCTAATATGATATGAGATGTTCATCAGATGCTTAAAAGATGTATTGTGTGTAAAAGGCCAAAAGCAAGAAAGCTGCCTATGGACTTTACATGCCTTGACCTATGCTAGAGTAGTCTTAGGTCGATATAAGCATGGATTTCGTGCTTGGACTACCTAGAACTCAGAGGGGAAAAGATTTAGTCATGGTTGCTGTGAATTGATTTTCAAAAATGTCCCATTTCATTCTATGCCATAAGTTAGATGATATTGTGCATATTGAAATTTATTTTTAGGGAGATTATGTGAATCCATGGCATTATAAAAAGCATTGTTTCAGATCGTGACTCAAAATTCCTTGGCTACTTTTGGAAGACATTATGGCAAAAATTAGGCATAAGATTGCATTTGAGCATTTTTTGTCACCCACAAATTGATGGGAAAACAAAAGTGGTAAACCATACACTCTCTACTTTGCTTAGAACTGTGATTAGTAAAAATTTGAAGAATTGGGATGAATGCTTAGCATACATTGAATTTTTATTTAACAAAAGTGTGCATAGCGTTTCTAAACATTATCCTCTTGAAGTGGTTTATGGATTCAATCTATTAACCCCACTTGATTTAGCACCATTTCCACTTGGTGCTCAAGAGTGTCTAGATGAAAATGTTAAAATGCAATTCGAGAAGATAAAATTAATCTATGAGAAGGCTACAAATGAAAGGAAGAAATTTGTTCAATTCAGCCCGGGAGATTTAGTATGGATCTATCTTCGAAGAGAGAAGTTTCCAAACAAAAGACAATCCAAGTTAATGCCAAGGGCCGACTATCCCTTTAGAGTCATAGCAAAGGTAAATGATAGCACATACAAGATAAAATTGCTTGGTGATTATGGAGTTTCATCTACTTTCTACATAAGAGATATTTATCCTTATTTGAAAGATAAAGATGACTTACATTTAAGGGAAAATCCTTCTTAACTAGAGGAGGAGGATGATGTGATCATGGAAAGCCAACATTCAAGCCAAGACAATAAGATACGTTTAATTAGGTCTTTAACTCATGCAAGAGCTAAAATGCTTGGAATGTGTAACATCCTAAGTCTTTAATAATGTTAGATAAATCTAAGAAAAAGTAAAAGATATATATGACCAAGAATTAAATTACTTAGTTATGGAACAATAAGGTATTTTAAAAAAAATATAGGTGACATATAATTAATAATGAATCATACAAATAAAATTCCTAGGATCATAATAGATGGGGGAAGGATACAAATACATTTTTAAGACATCACTAATCTAGGATTAGCTGTAAATTAAGTCAAGATAAAACAACTAAGGAGCTGTCAAGTAGCACCACCAAAGGATGCTACCTTGCAGCCACCATGCACCTTCCTCATTTTGTTTCTACAAACCATGACAAGAAGGAGAGAAACCATACACCTTCCTCATTTTGTTTCTACAAACCACGACAAGAGGGAGAGAAACCATGCACCTTCCTTATTTTGTTTCTACAAACCATAACAAGAGGGAAAGAAACCATGAACCTTCCTTATTTTGTTTTTAAAAACCATGACAAGAGGGAGAGAAACCATGCACCTTCCTAATTTTGTTTTAATTGTTTCTTTGCTCTATAAATACCATTGACAAGAGGGCTAAGATAGAAAGAAAGAAAGAGAGAGAATAACCAGAAATTTGAGAGAGGAAATGCCTAGAAATTGAGAGAATTTTTCTTTCCTTCCTTCACCTTGTGGCAGTGAGAATAGGAGTTTGAGTATTGAAAAATTAAAACTTTATCCACCATTTTTCTTATAAGAACAGAGCTGGGTGTGCAAGGGAAGCCAATAGAAGAAGCTAGCTGAAAATTTGACGCAATAGAAGTGTTTTGCACAAGGTAAGTTTTCCTTCTTATAAAAATCTAGTTTAAAGTTTATTAGGCTAATTTTAGGATTTGCATGGACAAATTTCTGTCTAAAATATGAAAACATGTTCAACAAAGAAGTTGTCTCCCTATGTATTAGATTTCCATAGCATTTGGAATCACATCAATCGGACTTAAAATGAGAGAGTTATACTGCAGTGAGTGATGAGAGGTCATAATCGGGTATGGAATTTAGAATAGTGATAATAGCTTCGGTTTTTGAATTTATGTGACTAATCTATAAGGAATATGAAGAAATTATTAACTTAAAAAATGTAGATATATTTCTCACGGCTAAATGGCCATTGGAAACACCCAATTTTGGGTCAATATGAGTGAGTTATGGTCTGATTAGTGAATAAAGGTTATAGAGCAGGTTTGAGAACACAGAACCCTTTTTGTACCTGAAAACTTGACTTGGTAAATTGAGTAAATGGCCTTTAAATTCTCTAATTTTTAATGAGAAAAGTCTTGAAATATTGATAGTCAATTCTGAAATTTTTTTGTAATTTTTGGGAATCTACAAATAGGCAATTTGCAATCAAAACCGTGCAGAGCAAAATCCGCTGGACAGCTTAAGCTATTGATGGAAATACTAAACAATGAAGGGTTTAGATGTTGAATTTTCGTATGAACATTTTATTACATGTTAAAGGAATACTAAATAAGGTCCCCACAAAATTTGAGAAAATTTTGCATATTTCAAGGCATATAATAAAATATTGAAGTTCTGTGGGATAGGAAGTGAGTCAGAACAGATCAAAACTTGGGACAGCTATAAATATTAGGTTATTTGAGGGGACAAATGAATTATATTTTACTTGAAATTTTTATGGTGATTATATAACATATCTAGTATACTATATATAAAATATCACAAATTTTAAGGAAGTTTTACCCATCTAAAGGAATGGAAAACAGAATAGAAATGGAACCAAAACCAATATGCACTGGGTTAAGGAGGTACTTCTTAGGGTGAATGGAAGATTTAAGGGTTGAAAGATCCATGAAATCAAATAAACATGTAAAGGAACTTCCATACAAAATTTTAGAAATTTTAAAGAACTTTTATTATATTTAGTAATAATTCCAAAAAAAGAACAGAATTATAGGTCTTTTAGAGGAGCAGGAGCTCTTAAACTAAAGACTTAAGATTTAAGGTGCTCATATGCATGCATTAACCAAAGGCTTTTATATATTTTAGTTTGATTAGCTGGTTGTAACCTTGGCAGCCTTGGAAAAGAAGTGATTGTACTGGAATTGAGGTAGCTAGCTTTTTCTTAAAACACTCTTTATGTTTATAATCTTGAATTTATCAATTTCACTGGTTGCCTGACTTTTATGCTATGATGAATGATGGTTTAAAGATATGTTATGTATGCATTCTGGGGAATTAAGGGGTGCCTAAAGTTTGCCAAGTAAGCCCTATTTCCCCCACGTATTGACCAATAATAGGAGATGCATAACCCTTTGTAGGTATGGGATTGCATTGGGTAAGTAGACCAACATGTTATAGGTCCCTAGTGTGACCAAGATGATATATATATATATATATATATATATATATATATATATATATGTATGATCAGTGCTTATGTTTCAGTGAAATAAATTGAGATGTTTTAAGGAATGGAATGTGGACTGTTTTTCTTAAAATTTACTAGCTATTGAGATTGTCATCTCATCTTTTTATATCTATACAATCACATTCCAGGTACTTCAACAAGAAGTGAGCAACGAGATTTCTAAGGTTGACTCCTCTGAATATAGATATGGATTATATATTTTCTGGGAATGCAATATATGTGAGATGGCTTAGTAAAATACCAAGTTCCTTTTAGATAGCACATAGTTTGATGTAAGTTAAGTCATGAATTGTATACTTTTCTTTTATAGTGTGAGAGCCTTTGTGTGCATGTAATGCATATCATACCTAGTTAGTTTGATTCTCCTATCTTTAAGAAAATGAAATTTGAAAATATTTGAAATAACCTGAAACTCATGTATGCTCATAAAAAAAATTATATATAATAGAAATAAAGATAAGTAACAATATAAGTGAATAAGTAAATTTATGGACTAGGTGGTCATTGACAGAAATTTATAGATAATAAGGAACATTCTACGATATAGATATATGAAAAATGACGCTAGTAAATAAGTGTTACAGAATGGGCTTAGTTACCTTATTGAAAATTGAAGACACTTTAAGAGAAACAAGATAAAGGCTAAATATGGGCATAAAGACAAGAAGACTAAAGGCTGAATATAGGTCACATCTAGGGTTATGTTTTTTAATTATAGTTTATTTAGTTTGTTTAATATTAGATTACTTAATTTATTAATAATAAATGTATCCATTCTAATAACGATTATGTAGTTTAATTAGGATTATATTACTTAATTTATTAATTATTAGATTACCTAATTAGAGTAGGAATTTAAGTTATTGAGTTTGTTTATAACTTATAATATACATTGGCCTATAAAAAGGCATGAATATCATATTATGACTCATAAAATTTGAGAGTGTTTTTCTTTGGTTCTTTGAAGAACTATTCGAACTTATCAGAATTCTCTATGGCATTCATCCCTAACTTATCAATTGGATCTTCAATCACCTATTATGGAGTCTTCACTAAACCTCTTAACTTTTTTTTATATTTCACATCACTCATCTTTATAGTGAGCACCCCAATGATGGGCACCATAGTTCATTTCCCTTACTCTAATGATTCTTCTCTTTAAATTACCTCTCATAAACTCAACAAAAAAAATTACCTGCCATGGTCATGATATATAGAGACAATTATTTAAGGGAACGGTAGGTATAGCTACCTTAATGGGTTAACTAAGAAACCTACAGGATAAGATCGATCATTTCAAACTTAAGATGCTTAGAATTCAATGGTGATGGCTTGGTTGGTCACCTCAATAAACGAGAAGATTAGGAAATGTTTGTGCTTCACAACTACCAATAACATATAGAATGTAGCCAAGAGATAATATTCTAAACTTAAAAACTCATGCTAATTGTTTAAATGATGGAATAAGGCTTGTAATCTAATCCAAGCAAAGATGGATGTTATAACCAATGCTCTCATAAAATTGTGGTAGAAAGTAGATCTATTTAATAATAGCCATTTTCTTGGTTCTAAATGCATTTAAGAATTATAAAGAGATGGTTAACAAGGAACGAATCTATGTTTTTATTTTATGCCTCAATAAGGACTTAGATGAAGCACGTGGATGTCTAAGCCACTACTAAACATTAAGAACATTTTTACTAAAGTTCCAAGGGAAGAAACCTCCAAAAGTGTAATGCTTGCTTCTATAAAAACAACCATTGAGAACTTTCCATTCTCAGCCTGTGGACCTACAAATTTTTATGGGGAATACGAGAGCCAAAATAAGTGTGGCAATCTTTGTTGTGATCAATACCATAAATCTAACCATAATTGTGATAAATGTGGGAAAATACATGGTAAACGTAATAATTGGAAGAACAAAAAAATGGATGGCAAAGGTTTCCAAGTTGCTACATATATGACATCGAGGACTAGTGACAACAATTCCAATTTTTTTTCTAAACAGGGATTAAAGGAATAGCTATAGTAGATCCCAAATGCCTAATTTTCAAACTAGAGTTAATCCACCACCCAAAGTCAATAGCCATAACTAGCCTTTGGGACTCTACTTTTGACCTAAAAAGGTACTTCCATGCTTTAAGTGGTATATCTAAAATAACTAATTCCTACTTGATTAGAATCTAAACCTACAAATTATATGATAGGTTATACAAGTCTTTTTTGCTCTTATAAACGTAGTCCAAGAAATTTTAAAATTAAGATTATATATAGCCTTTTTACAATTGTCACTAGAACTAGTACCATCAATGTTAGTCCTTAAATATCACTAAAGGTTGCTTTCCATGTTCCAAAGTTATCGTGAAATTTACTATATGTTAATCAGATGATTAAAAATAGAAATTGTATTATCCAGTTCTCACATTCTATTTTGTAAATTTCAAGATATGACTTTGGAGATGAGGATTGGCAATGTTAAGAAACATATTAGTCTCTATTACATTGAGGAAAGGATTTCCAGTAGTAAACAAGACTTAATTAGTGATTTTGTAACATCCCGTAATTTTTAGATATTTTTCTTAGAAATTATTCACCTTACATATATGCATAGAAATTGTCTAATATTAATGGAATAGGTAAAGAAAGAAAACCTAAGAGAAAATATTAGAAATAAACATGCTAAAGAAAGATGAAATTCTTAGGTAAAGAAAGATAAATTTTTGTGAAGTAAGTAAAGGTCTCAAAATTTCAAGAAGATCGGATTAGGGTAATTTTTCTTAATTTAAGAGCAAAAGTTACTAAGTTTAGTATCTCCACCCATAAATTGGGCTTTTACCTATGGACACTTCATATAGAGTTTTTCCACTTCACATAAGTTTCTAGCAAGCCCATTGGATAACCTAAGCAAGAAATAAAAGATAGACTTGGACTAGGATATAGTAATTGGACCAATAGCGCAAAAATTATGAAAATGTGACCAAGCCCTCCAAGAAAGGTAGAATTTTATCCAAAGCAAAGAAAATGGGTAGGAATAAGCCCAAATCCAAGAGGAAAAATAAAATAAAATAAATTAGGTGATGATATAATAATGTAATAATAATAAAGATTAGGTTACATGGCATTAAGACAAAAATTTAGCAAGTGGTGTGATTCTACATTCATCATTTTGGCAAGTGGCATAATAATACAAGGCTTCAGGACAAAAATATCTATATCCTACACTCATAATTTTAGCAAGTGGTATGATAATACATGGTATTAGGACAAAACATTCCTGTTCCACACAAATAATATCAACCAAATAATGGAGATTCAACGGCTAGAAATTTTCCACCTAAAAAGGCAAACCTATCATACTTGTTTAAGACAAAAGAAAATGGAAATGAATCCCTAAATTAAAGGGATCTTGTCCCTTATCTTAAGAACATATCATCATAATTTTCAAAATACAAATCTCCTTTTCCTATGCATATCTTGACTAAGGAAGAGGAAGACAAGAACATAAGTTGTTTGTTTTCCAAAAATTCAACAAAGTGTATCCTAATTGTGATAAGGTAGACCCATGATCATGAAAGGTAAATTATTTGGTGGTCTATATAAGAAAACCTACCCTTACAACATTAGAATTTCGTCCAAGTGAGGGAGAGGAAAAATAAAAGCAAGGTAGAGTGAGGAAAGGAGAGAAAGAAAGGAAGAAAGAGGAAGGAGACGTCTAAGGGACTAAGTGCTCCAGGTAAGTTTAACAATATTTCTTTTTGTAGAAAACTTTTCAAACTTATAATATTTATTTGAGATTTTGATCTTAGAACTTTGATGATTGGTCATGGATGTTGCGATATCATGTTACATATTGATCTTGCATGTGATGTATGTTTGAATACTTAGGTTGGTGTAGATAGTTCTGGATGGGTATGGCTATGGTTGGCAGAATTTTAAGCTTCGGTGTTTTAATTTCTGGGAACAATATATAAGGAATTAAAATAAATGGTTAACATAAGAATTAAATCTATATGTGTCACGGATATTTAGCCACTGGAGTCATTCAATTTGGCGTCCATATGAGGTAGATATGGTCTGATTAGTAGTCAAAGGTCAGAAAAAGGTTCATCAGGGAAGAATATGTTAGGATAGTTTTTGTATTTTAATTTCTAGAAATTATCTGTATGGAATTAAAATAAATGGTTAACATAAGAATTATAGCTATGTGTGTCACGGATTTTTAGCCACTGGAATCATTCAATTTAGAGTTCATATGAGGTAGATATGTTCTGATTAGTAAACAAAGGTCAAAAAAAGGTTAATCAGGGAAGGATATGTTAGGATAGTTTCGGTGTTTTAATTTTTGGGAAAATTCTATAAGGAATTAAAATAAATGGTTAACATATGAATTATATATTTATGTGTCATGGATTTTTAGCCACTAGAATCACTTAATTTGGAATTCGTATGTGGGAGATATAGTCAGATTAGTAAGTAAAGGTTAGAACCTACCCGAGAAGAAATAATATTGCATTTAAGGGAGTAATAACACCAAGATGTATTATTATTGTGCTGATATGATTAACATAATAGTTTTAGATAATTGTCTTAGATTTCCATAGACACCAAGATCACCTTAATCAGAGTTAAAATGAGGGAGTTATGCTTTAATTAGTGAGCAAAGGTCACAGAGCATGGTCAGGCCGTGTTTTGGGTGCTTCAAGCACAGGCTAGCCGTGTTCGGGGCTATATTTGAGTACATGTGAAGTATTTTTAAAGCATGACCATGTCCTGGAACATGGCCAGACCGTGTTGGAAGCTAGTGAAGCCTATTTTCAATATTTTTCTACCTTAGATGAACCTCTTTAACTATAGGATAATAGTAGAAATCAAATTGGAGGAAAATGCTTTATAAATTTGTAAGAACATGTGTTGGAAATGATATAAATAAGAAGAAAATTACTAAAGGCCAAGCATAAAGAGAAGGTTAGATATGATGAAAACCTGCATCAAGAAAATAAAGAAATAAAATTAATATTTAAAAAAGAAGACGAATCTTATAAATGAAAATAATAAATGACTAGTATATGCCATAGCCATTGCCATTGTATGAACTTCTTACCATCTTAAGTGTGAAATTCTGACATGGAAATATTTTATAAAGTGATATTTTAAATGGTTATGTTCATGGCATGATTACCAATGATTTATGGTAATAGTTATATTTTGATGAACAAACTTGTTATTGAAAGCATATTTTTTGCTATCATTGTGAAAAGAAAAGAAATGAGCATGGTCACATGGCAATCCGTGTGGTGCACCAGTAGGGGACGCCCTACCAACGGTTATGATCATGTTAATGAGAAAAGAAATAGAAAGTGGGCCATGTCGGATGGAGCGAGAAAAGCCCGTACCGGAGAGTAGAGGATACTCACCCTGACCGGAGTAGCTTGAAATGAGAATAAGTTGATAGCCTTCATATGATATTCTGAAAATAGTTAATCCTGTCATACATATCATTACTATATGATTCTTATGTGCATAGATGTAATGCATTCATGTGACCAAAGATATTTTCTGTAGTTTATACAGCTGAACATGACGTGATGAGCTATATTGATGATAATTTATTGTTGAACTTATTGGGATTTAATTCTCACTATATTTCCATATCATGTTCAGAAAATTAGTTATGCAGATTTTCTATAGCTTTGGCTTTTAGTGCACATTGGATCGAGTTACTTTATGTTGGGCAGATCTCAGAATCAAATAAGATGTTTGTGGTCGAGTTGGCTCAGATCCCGGTGAAGGTGCAACCTCCTGCACCTGTATCTCCGGAATTGGTCAACCAAAATAAACAAGATGTAAATATCTATGTGTTTGATATGTTGGATGTACGTTTTGATTAATGACGTGTATGTGAACTCAATATTGTATAATAATAAAATAAAAAGAAGGTTGTTACATAATTGGCCAGTGGGTGGTTGGTTATCTGAATCGATCTTATAGTATCTTGAGTATGTTGTGGTAGTGTTGTGTAGGGGATCAGTGATTTCATATAGGTAGGAAATTACTAGTATTTCCTATCTATATGCCGATGTGGTGTTATGACTGCTGTTAAATTTTTAAACTAACTATTGAGCTTGATCACCTCAATAGCAGAATAACTTTATTTTTGCCACAGTAGGAAATGGCACCACCAAGGAGGAATTCGGCAAACAATGCGGAGGAAACCCTACACAACCTTGACACGGCAATTCGAGAATTTGGTATTGATTTACTCTTTAGAACCCAACTAGTATTTAAAAAAAATTTAGTTACAAGACTTGTTAGACAAGGGATTTAAATACCCTAGTACTTTTATTTGGAGTGCTCCATTTCTATCTGTGAAAAAGAAAGATGGATCACTATGACTATGCATAGATTATAGACAGTTGAATAATGTAGAATAGAAACCCATTAGCTCATATAGATTACCTGTTTGACCAGTTATAAGGTGTTCAATATTTTTCCACAAATAGATTTGGGATATGAGTAACATTAATTAAGGATAAGAGAAGAGGATGTAGGACTTATTATGGGCATTATGAGTTCTTGGTGATGCATTTAAATTTACAAATATTTTAGCTGCATTCATAGATTTAATGAATAGTAATTAGGTCATCCCTGGATCAATTTGTTATTATATATATATATTGATGATATACTAGAATATTTCAAAAGTTCAGGGGATCATAAGCAACATTCAAAGATAGTTTTACCAACTCTAAAGGAGTATGGTTGGTAAATATGGTATCCAAGTAGACTCTAAGAAAGTAAAAGTAGTACAATAATAGCTACGTTTTACTACATTTAAAGATTAAGATCCAAATCCAATTTACACTTCTTGCGGTTATCTGTCGTCCATTCTATTTGAGTCATAGTTGGATCAGGTGCATGAACATAGGCTTGTAAAGCATCAATCAACTCTTCAGCATTTGAAGCCGAGATGAGAATTCGTCGTGCTGAGTGTGGGATAAACCTCTGTTCCACAGCTTGATCTAGAAAAGACAACAGACCATCAAAGAAGTGATTAACATTTAACAAACCTATCGGTTTGTGATGCATATTCAGTTGTGCCCAAGAGACTATTTGGAAAATCTCCTCTAAAGTACCAAAACCACATGGTAAGGCAATGAAGGCGTCAGCATTACTCATCATTCTAGCCATGCATTCATGCATGGAAGCTACCATATATTCTTCCCCAATTGTCTTCCCTATGTTGCTGGATGTAGCTAGAGCTGTAGGAATAATACCTAGAACTTGGCATCCCGCTACATGTGCAGCTGTAGCCGCACACCCCATTAACCCACAGTTACCTCCACCATACACTAAATGAATTTTTCTCCTAGCCAGTACCATACCCAGTTTTTGTGCTGCTTTAACATACTCCTCATCTTTTCCAAGATTGGAACCACAAAAGACACAGATATTTCGAAACTGACGGAATGCAGTTCCCTCCATAATTTCTATCACCTTAACTCTGAGTATGAAGATAAAGATATTAATGTAAGCATTTATAGAACTCAGAGAAGGGCATATTTATAATAGTTATGCAAATAGGCCGGGTATTATTAGAACAACTATGTGAGTGATTGGTGGATATCAACAAAATTAAAGGTAAAAAAAAAATTCAAAAAAATGACGGTAAGCATGTATATGTACAGTAGTTATGACTGTGACCCATATTAAGCACATAAAGAGCATAAGATAAGATATCACCAGAAATCTGTCTTTTTCTTGTTGTCTTTGATGAAGCATTGATGTTTTTGGTCGAGTTGGCTCAGATCCCGGTGAAGGTGCAACCACCCGCACCTGTATCTCCGGAATTGGTCAACCAAAATAAACAAGATGTAAATATCTATATGTTTGATATGTTGTATGTACGTTTTGATTGATGACGTGTATGTGAAATCAATATTGTATAATAATAAAATAAAAAGAAGGTTGTTACAGATTTCATATTTACTTCTTTATCTAAAGAATAACAAAAAATGCTATGACATTTTGGGTCAGGCCATCCTAACTTAGAATATTTCAAACATTTGTTCCCTTCATTTTTCTGAATAAAGATGTTTTCTAATGTGATATTTGTCAAATTATTAAACATCAAAAGTTAGTTTTTTCTTCTTAACCATATATGGGGTTCTTTATAGGTACCAAATATTACTAAAAAACGTTTATCATATTTATCAATGATTATGCATCGATCACCAAGGTTTATAGTCTAAAAGAAAAATGTGAGGCTAAATAAAATTCAAACTTTTTCACCTTATGGTGAACAACTAGTACAATGCAAAAGTATGGATTTTATATACTCATAATGGGAGAAAATAATTTAATTCCTTATATGAGGTATTTTTTGAACAATGGAATTATTCTCCAAAGCTTGTGTGTTGACACACCTCAACAGAATGGAGTGGCCAAAAGAATAAACAAGAATCTTTTAGAATTTTCTTGCTCTATTATGATCCTAATAATGTCTCTAAATATTTTTTCGGATGATTCTATTCTTAGATATGTTATCTTATAAATCGTCTTTCTATGCAAGTTCTCAACTACAAATTACCTTACTAGTTTTTCCTTCAATAGTAACCAAAAAAAAGTTAATAGGTTCGTTACCTCTTAAAGTGTTTGGGTGTAAGGCCTTTACTTATATTCATGACAATAATTGAAACAAACTTAACCCACGAGCTCTACCTTATATTTTCCTTGGGTATTTAGCTACTAAAAACGGGTATCACTGTTATTCCCCATAAAAACACAACTAATCTTTTACTATGGATGTAACCATTTTTTAAAACTAGCCCTTATTACCAAAAAAAAACATGCTTAAGGGGTAGTTAAAAAATAAAGCTTTTTGTTTTGGGTACTAACACCCAGTCCGCCTAGTGCTATTAAAACTCTCCTAAATGGTACACCCACACTAGTTGAACAAACACAAGAACCCACACCTAGTCCTATCCTACCTCTTTTAGCTGATTCATCCACACCATTTGAGCAAACACAAGAATCCGCACCAAAAACTAATAAACTAGAGCTTGCCATAAATATTGACAATTCTAGGGAAAGGGAAGACTTGCAATAAAAACCCAAATTGCATGTTTATTCTCATAAAAATACCTCACAAAAAGAAAAAGAAAAATAGGTCCTAAGGTCTAGTAAGCTCACTCCACATCACCATAATTTCATATGAGAATGACAAGCTCAAATCCCTAGATAAGTGACAATTTCACATGAAAAGTATGCTTGAGCAGCATGGTCAATTCTCATTATTAAAGTGTTCCTTGGGATAATTCTTTTAATTTTAATTTTAAAATAATTTCTATAAAAATTATAGCAATAAATAAATCATGTTTAATTAAATTATTTCATAAATACTTTTACATTAGTAAGTAATTTGATCCATTTTTAAAAAAATGATTTTAATTTTCAAATTATTAAAAAGGATGTATTTAAAAATAATATTGTAATCAATACTGTTTGAATAGAAAAATAAATTTAAATATTAGTCAAAATTTTAATCATAAAAAAATGTTATCAATCAAAATAATAATTTTTTATAATAAAATATTTTAAAAGGATAAAGTTCGATAGTTTTGTAATTTTAAATTTTAGGTGAGGCTATCTTTGTCCATAACAAGATTTTCTACTTTTCTTCAAAAAAGGAAGCTTTAAATTTCTATTGTTATGAAATCATCTATTATTGTGGATGTCCATTTGGTTTCTCAACTACCAAAATAATGAATATTATTAAATCCATTATTATTATGAGTGTCCTTTTATTTTTTCAACTCCTAAAGCTATTGAATCTCATTCATTCTCTATGGCTTTTGGATTATCTACATTTATGATTGTATGCCTATAAATAGAGGCTTCTATAAAACAATTGAATAAGAAAAATATATCTTTCTCTCTATGTGTTATTCCTCTCTAAGTGCCTTTACATTATTTTTCCTCTTTGTGTAAATTTTATTTACAACACGCTATCAGCACGAGTTTGCTCTTGACTATTCGTTTTCAAATCACAAGGAAGAGTCTTATTGTGTTCCCATTGCCATTAGAGTATTTGAAGTTGTTGGAACTACAATTTTATGGTGATTCAATTTTTTTTCATGTCTACATCTAGAAGAAGAATGGAATTGGTAATATGTATTTGAGTTTGTGGGATAATTTTGTTTGAGAGGAATTTTCATTATGCATTTTCGAAAGGTATGTGATTTTATTCTTACTTGACATTGCATTTGTTTATGTGAAAAATGAATTTGGTGCTATAGATTTCTATTATGATTTACATATAATTAAGTATGGCTATTTCATGAAAAGTTTTATTCACAAAAGAATTTTAAAAAGAAAAATAATATTTCATAGGGATATCCATATATGTTAAGATAAATTTTCCTATGGTTAGTCCTTGCAATTAATTTAGCATAATTGTGTTGTCCATGTTGAGATAGTTTTTCGGATATATTATAGTTCTTAGATGTGTAATCAGCGCTGAAACACTTGTAGATATTAGTAAATTGTTCATACTTGATGGTACTACATAATAAAATGAGAATTATTACTTTTTGATCAGCTCATGTTAACAAAGATTGTTAATTATGTTTCTATTTAATCCTATATCTGCATGAATGCCTCAAAAGTTGTTTTAGTGTAATTATTCTTAGAAATACCAGAGATGGATTTTTATTTTTCATGGTTTATCATGTTTTCATCTCGCCCAAGATAGTGAGAAATTTTGTAGAAATATCATAAAAAGTTCTTGGAAGACCAATAAGTATCTTGTGGGTTGAGTTGAATGAGAACTATAATCACTAGAAATTTAATTTTATGAATTATATATTTATGAGTACTCTATTTTTAGAATTTATATCCTGTTAAAAACTGAACTACAATTTTCTACAGTATAGTTGAAAAATCTTCTGTAATACGGATTATAAATTGAGCATGACCTCTAGTTAATATCTATATATATGTTTTATTTAATTGAATCCTCTGTATGGGTATACAATTATACCGTATGTGGTTGTAGGTATTCTTGAATTTGGTATGTGGGATATCGTATAGAAGGCTAATTAATTGCCTACTTTACTAAATAATTTGTTAAATGTGAAACTCTTCTTGACATTCACTTTATCTCTTTCTAAATTAGCTAGAACTTATGTTATGGTTATTTATCACTTACATCAATATAGTGCTATCTTATACCACCCATTTTATAATGTGTCTAGTTACTTGAAAAATGATTCTTTTAATGCACTGTTCACAATTTGCAAATTGCTTGAGTTAAGTCTTATATACAAAAAGAAGTATTTGAGAACATACTACAATAAACCAGAAGTTTATTGATCACTATTTGACATGATCGGTTGAGACATCTTGGATCAATAATAATGTGAAAAATTATTGAAAATTCACGTGGGCACCTATTGAAAAACCTGAAGATTTTTCAATCTAAGGAATTGTCATGTGATGTTTGTTCTTAAGGAAAATTGGTTATTAAGCTATCACTAGCTAAAGTTGGAACTGAATCTCTAACATTTCTGAAAAGTATACATGGTGATATATGTGGACCTATTCATCCTAAATGTGGGCCATTTAGATATGGTATTAATAGACACATCTAGTATATGGTCTCATGTGTGCTTACTATCAACTTGTAATCTAGTGTTTGCAAGATTACTTGTCCAAATAATTCAATTAAGAGCACAATTTACAGATTATACAATTAAATCCATTCACCTTGATAATGCTAGTGAATTTTCTTCACAAGCTTTCAATGACTATTGTATGTCAATTAGCATAAATGTAAAATATCATATAGCTCATGTTCATACACAAAATGGGTTAGATGAATCATTTATTAAGCAATTTTAATTAAGAGCTAGACCCTTACTTATGTGAACAAAGCTCTCTATTTCTATTTGAGGACATACAATTTTATATGCAGTAGCACTAGTACACATCAAACCAACAAGTTATCATGAATATCTCTCCTTTATAATTGGCTTATGGTAATGAGTTAAATATTTCTCATATTAGAATTTTTGGGTGTGCGGTATATGTTTTAATAGCCCCACCACAACACATTAAGATGGGTCTTCAAAGGAGATTAGGAATATATGTTAGATATGATTCTCCTTCTATTATAAAATATCTTGAGCCAATGACAGGAGATGTATTTACGGCATGTGATGTGAACTGTGCAACGGTGAGGGTGATTATCGAGTGACTATCGACAAAGTCCCACATCGGCTAGAATACCACTAGGTGGAGGGTTTATAAGACCTTAGGCACCCTCACTCCAACAACCTGGCTTTTGGGGATGATTACTTCCTAAGGCATCTCCCTCGTATCAATTGGTATCAGAGTTAGATGTGCTCTTAATATGCAGCCTAATAAATTAGGTCTACCCACATTGAAACATCCTAAGCCATATAGGCTAAGATGGTTGAATGATAGTGGAGAGATATGGGTGACAAATCAGGTTTTGGTATCTTTTTCTATTGGTAATTACAAAGATGAGTTGCTTTGTGATGTAGTACCAATGCATACTGGACACTTGTTGTTGGGACATCCATGACAATTTGATAGAAGGGTTAATTATGATGGCTACAAGAATCGATATACATTGACCATGCATAATTGAATTTTTGTTCTAACACCCCTAAAGCCAACTGAGGCTTTCGCTGATCAAGTGAGGATTACAAAAGAGTGTAAGTTGAGAGAAACACAAGAAAAAGAGAAGAAAGATAGTATGGCCAAAATTGAGAGTGAGAGAAAAGAAAGAGAGGCTGAGAGATGTGAGCAAGAAAAAGAGAAGAAAGATTGTAAAGCCAAAATTGAGAGTGAGAGAAAATAGAGAGATGTTGAGGTATGTGAGCAAAAGAAGAAAGAGAGTAAGGCCAAAATTGAGATATGTGAGCAGAAAAAGAAAGAGAATTGTGAGCCAGAGAAAGTGGAAAATAAAAGAATGAGTACTTTTGTATTAAAAAGTAAGGTGAAGAGTGCTTTGGTATAAAAGCCAAACCTCCTTGTGCTAATGTACAAGGATATTTATTTTACTAACACTCATAACCTTTCTTTGCCTAGTATGGTTGTGTCTTTGATATAGGAATTCATAGCATTGAAATATCCTACTTATGATAAGGAGTTATATGCATTGATGAGGACTTTGCAAACTTGGCAGAATTATCTATGGCTGAGAGAATTCATTATTCATTTAGATCATAAGAGTTTGAAATTCTTGACGTATCAAGGTAAGTTGCATAAGAGACATGCTAAGTGGTTAGAATTCATTCAGATATTAAATTATGTGATTAAGTGTAAAAATGGGAAGAAAAATGTGGCAGCTTATGCATTTTCTAGAAAATATGCGTTATTTACATCCTTACATGCTAAGTTGCTTGGTTTTGAATATATTAGAGACATGTATACTAGTGATGTTGATTTTGGATCTACTTGGAATTTGTGTGATAAGCGTGTTATTGATGGTTTCTATAGACATAAAGGTTACTTGTTTAAAAAGAATAAACTTTGTGTGCCTAAGTGTTCTATGCGTAACTTGTTAATTAAATGCCACATGGTTTTTATATTCTATTACCACATGTTGAGTTTTCTTACAATAGATCTGTGCATTCTACTACTAGCCTGTAGTCCTTTTGAAATTGTTTATGGGTTTAATCCTCTAACACCTTTGGATATTTTACCTTTGTCTACTAATGAGTTTGTTAACTTGGATGGTAAGCAAAAGGCTGAATATGTAAAGAATTTGCATGCTAAAGTTCGAGCTAACATTGAGAGGAAGAATAAGCAATATGCAACGCAAGCCAAAAAGAGCCAAAAAAAAATTGTATTTGAACCTGGTGATTGGGTTTGGGTACATATGCGCAAAGAGAGGTTCCTGGTTCAGAGAAAGTCTAAGTTACATCCTAGGGAAGATGGACATTTTCAAGTCTTGGAGCAAATCAATGACAATGCCTATCAGATTGATTTACTTAATGAGTATGGCAATATTAGTGCTACATTCAATGTTGCTGACTTGTCTTTATTTGATGTAGGTGATGCCTTTAATTCGAGGACGAATCCTTTCGAGGAGGGAGGGAATGATGGAGATCAAGGTGCTGTCAAAGCTACTATAAACCGTTCCCAAGATCCTTTGTAAGGGATAGGCGGTCCAATGACTAGGAGCAGGGCGAAGCAGGCCAAAGAATCTTTATTGGGCTCGATCTTGGATGTGCAAGCTAAAGAGGAAGTTGTTGGTCCAAGTCAAGACATCAAGTGGGCCACACTTTGCAGCCTTGAGGATTGCATTAAAGATGGCAATTCGGAGGCCCAATAAAGTTTGTTGGATCTTGAAGATAATTAGCTCAAATCTGCATTGATTTAAAGATGTATTATGGGCTTTAGTTTAAATGTTTTGTTTTGGATATTATTAGTATTTGGGCCCATTCTTTATGCAGCCCAAATAGTAGTTTAATTATGGGTTTGTTTTTGTTAGTTTTAGTTGGGCCAGATAACTAATGTTATTTGGGTCATATTCTATTAGAAGTCAAATTAGGAGTTCAAGGCCTTTTGGCATTTCTTCTAGGGTTAGTTTTGATTGTCTATATAAGAGTTCTTTAAGTTCATGTATTAAACAGATTTTGATGATTAATAAAGATTGAATTTTCTCCTAAAGTGAGAGCTTCCCTTATTTCTTGGGTAAAGACTGAATCCGATCTTATCGAGGCAACTCGTGGCGATCAAACATCCATTAAATTTTTAAGACGATCCTTGTTTTCGCCAAACACTCCGTTTCTTCATTTAAAGGAATGCATTAGCATGTTTTGCCAATTGTCATTTTGATGAACTAATCTTCCCAACATTAGGGGGAGAAAATGAAAAACAGCTGGTCAAAAAAAATACATGGAATACTTTGTTATATCTTGAACATTACACAAAATAACATGAACTTGAAGTTCATTCACTTACATAGAATAGAAAATCAACTGCCAGATGTATTTATTGACCTAAGGAGAGTGACCAAGTTGTAACAACTTTTTTTTTCTTTATTATTATACAATATTGAGTTCACATACACGTCATTAATCAAAACGTACATACAACATATCAAACACATAGATATTTACATCTTATTTATTTTGGTTGACCAATTTCGGAGATACAGGTGCGGGTGGTTGCACCTTCACCAGGATCTGAGCCAACTCGACCCTAAACATCTTATTTGATTCTGAGATCATCCCAACATAAAGTAACTCGATCCAATGTGCACTAAAAGCCAGAGCCATAGAAAAAGCTGCATAACTAATTTTTTGAACATGATATGAAAATATAGTGAGAATTAAATCCCAGTAAGTTCAACAATAAATCATCATCAATATAGCTCATCACGTCATGTTCAGCTGTATAAACTACAGAAAATATCTTTGGTCACATGAATGCATTATATCTATGCACATAAGAATCATACAGTAATGATATGTATGACAGGATTAACTATTTTCAGAATATCATATGATGGCCATCAATTTATTCTCATTTCAAGCTACCCCGGTCAGGGTGAGTATTCTCTACTCTCCGGTACGGGCTTTTCTCGCTCCGTCCGACATGGCCTACTTTTTCTTTCTTTTCTCATTAACATAATCATAACCGTTGGTAGGGCGTCCCCTACTGGTTCAGTCCTAATTAACATATTTAATAAGTATTGATTTGTTGAAGGACTTAGTAGGGTTTGCACTACAAAAAAAATCACCATATTCCCCTATAAGATAAAACATTAGCATCATCCTCAATATTCTTGTATAAGATGTTATGAAATATATAGGCCTATGTGGAATTTGTAATACTTCAAGCCCACCTTTTATAGCCCAATCTTGAGAAAGGCTAATGGGGACATTTTTGTTGGCCAATTATTTGGAGAAGGGACACTAATTAGCCAGCGTTTTAAGTGGAGTGTCATTGGCAAAGAAGCTTGAGGAATTTTAGCCATTAATACACTACTATTATTGATGGAAACATGTAGTAGAAGAGCTCCTAGTCTAAATTGATATTCAGTAGTCTAAATGTAACATCCCTAATTTCGTTTCTTTTATTGATAAAAGTACATAAATATTTAATTAAGGAAATAAAATTTATTAGACAATATTTTTGATATCTAAAGAAATATAATTCTTAGAAATTCTTCACCTTATGTATATGCATAGAAAATGTTTCTAGCATTATGAGAACAAATAAAGAGGGAAAATCTAATAGGAAAAACAATTAGAAATAACATACTAAAGAGATGCAAAATTCTTGGATAAGGAAGATAAATATTTAGAAACAAGTAAAGATCATAAAATTTCAAGAACGTTGGATTAGGGCAATTTTTCCTAATTCAAGAACTAGAGTTACTAAGTTTAAAATCTTTACCCATACATTGGGCTTTCACCTATGGACACTTCATATAGAGTTTTTCCACTTCACATAAGTTTCTAGTAAGCCCATTGGATAGCCTAAGCAAGAAATAAAACATAGACTTGGACTAGGATATAGTAATTGGACCAATAGCCCAAAAATTATGAAAATGTGACCAAGCCCTCCAAGAAAGGTAGAATTTTATCCAAAGCAAAGAAAATGGGTAGGAATAAGCCCATAATGGGTAGGAATAAGCCCAAATACAAGAGGAAAAATAAAATAAAATAAATTAGGTGATGATATAATAATGTAATAATAATAAAGATTAGGTTACATGGCATTAAGACAAAAATTTAGCAAGTTGTGTGATTCTACATTCATAATTTTGGCAAGTGGCATGATAATACAAGGCTTTAGGATAAAAACATCTATATCCTACACTCATAATTTTAGCAAGTGGTATGATAATACATGGCATTAGGACAAAACATTCATATCCCACACAAATAATATCAATCAAATAATGGAGATTCAAGGGCTAGAAATTTGCCACCTAAAAAGGCAAACCTATGATACTTGTTTAAGACAAAAGAAAATGGAAATGAATCCCTAAATCAAAGGGACCTTGTCCCATATCTTAAGAACATATTATTATAATTTTTAAAATATAAATCTCCTTTTCCTATGCATATCTTGACTAAGGAAGAGGAAGACAAGAACATAAGTTGTTTGTTTTCCAAAAATTCAACCAAGTGTAATCTAATTGTGATAAGGTAGACCCATGATCATGAAAGGTGAATTATTTGGTGGTCTATATAAGAAAAACCACCCTTACAACATTATAATTTCGTCCAAGTAAGGGAGAGGAAAAAGTAGAAGCAAGGTAGAGTGAGGAAAGGAGAGGAAGAAAGGAAGAAAGAGGAAGGAGAAGTTTAGGGGACTAAGTGCTCCAGGTAAGTTTAACAATATTTCTTTTTGAAGAAAACTTTTGAAATTTTTAATATTTATATGATATTTTGATCTTAGAACTTTGATGATTGGTCATGATGTTGCTACATCATGTTACATATTGATCTTGCATGTGATGTATGTTTGAATACTTAGACTGGTATAGAAAGTTCTACATAGGTATGGCTATGGGTGGAAAAGTTTTTATCTTCTGTGTTTTAATTTCTGGGAATTATCTGTAGGGAATTAAAATAAATTGTTAACATAAGAATTAAAGGTATATGTCTCACTGATTTTTGGACACTGGAATCATTCAATGTGGAGTCTATATGAGGTAGAAAAGGGCCGATTAGTAAGCAAAGGTCAGAAAATGGTTCATCAGGGAAGAATATATTAGGATAACTTATGTGTTTTAATTTCTGGAAATTATTTGTAGGGAATTAAAATAAATGGTTAACATAAGAATTAAAGATATATGTGTCAAGGATTTTTAGCCACTGGAATCATTCCATTTGGAGTCCATATCAGGTAGATAAGTTACGATTAGTAAGCAAAGGTCAGAAAATGGTTCATCAGGGAAGAATATGTTAGGATAACTTCTGTGTTTTAATTTCTGGGAATTATCTGTAGGGAATTAAAATAAATGGTTAACATAAGAATTAAATATATATGTGTCATGGATTTTTATCCACTGGAATCATTCAATTTGGAGTCCATATGAGGTAGATAAGGTCCGATTAGTAAGCAAATGTCAGAAAATGGTTCATCAGGGAAGAATATGTTAGGATAGCTTCTGTGTTTTAATTTCTGAGAATTATCTGTAGGGAATTAAAATAAATGGTTAACATAAGAATTATATATATGTGTGTCACAGATTTTTAGCCACTGGAATCACTCAAGTTGGAGTCCATATGAGGTAGATATGGTCCGATTTGTAGGTAGAGGTCAGAACCTATCCGAGAAGAAATAACATGTACATTTAGGGAGTAATATCACCTTGATTTCTTAATATTTCGCTACAATGTTTAACATAATTGTTTTAGATAATTGTTTTATCTTAAAATTGACACCAAGATCACCTACATCGGAGTTCAATTGAGGGAGTTATGCTCTGATTAATAAGAGATGGTTAGATATGATGAAAACCTGCATCAAGAAAATAAAGAAATAAAATTAAAATTTAAAAAAGAAGACGAATCTTATAAATGACTAGTATATGCCATAGCCATTGCCATTGTATGAACTTCTTACCATCTTAAGTGTAAAGTTCTGATATGAAAATATTTTATAAAGTGATATTTGAAATGGTTATGTTCATGGCATGATTACCAATGATTTATGGTAATAGTTATATTTTGATGAACATACTTGTTATTGAAAGCATATTTTTGGCTATCATTGTGAAAAGAAAAGAAATGAGCACGGTCACATGGCAATCCGTGTGGTGCACCAGTAAGGGACGCTCTACCAACGGTTATGATCATGTTAATGAGAAAAGAAAGAGAAAGTGGGCCATGTCAGACGGAGCGAGAAAAACCCGTACCGGAGAGTAGAAAATACTCACCCTAACCGGGGTAGCTTGATATGAGAATAAATTGATAGTCATCATATGATATGCTAAAAATAGTTAATCATGTCATGCATATCATTACTGTATGATTCTTATGTGCATAGATATAATGCATTCATGTGACCAATGATATTTTCTGTAGTTTATACAGCTGAACATGACGTGATGAGTTATATTGATGATGATTTATTATTGAACTTACTGGGATTTAATTCTCACTATATTTCCATATCATGTTCAGAAAATTAGTTATGTAGATTTTTCTATAGCTCTGGCTTTTAGTGCACGTTGGATCGAGTACTTTATGTTGAGCAGATCTCAGAAGCAAATAAAATGTTTGTGGTCGAGTTGGCTTAGATCCCGGTGAAGGTGCAACCACCCGCACCTGTATCTCCGGAATTGGTCAACCAGGATAAATAAGATGTAGATTTTTATGTATTTGATATGTTGTACGTATGGTTTGATTAATGACATGTATGTGAACTCTGTATTGTATAAATTAAATAAATATTATATTGAGTTAAGTTGTAACAAGGTAATAACTTCATGATATTTTAAAAAAAAAATTGATACTTAAATAGAGTTGTTACACTAAATGTGCAGCCCGAATAACTTGCTATGATTTTTATTCGAGTGGAATTACAGTCCCTCTTAGATATCAACAAAAAACTCCTTTTGACCCCATACAACCTTATTTGGGATTTATATAATTAAGGTTGTTTCGAGGCACAAACTCTATCATTTCAACATTGTTTGAACTTCTTTTCTATTTTTTTAATATTTTTTGTTTTATTTTTCAAGTCTATTTATGATTCTTAGCATGATTAGAAGTTCTAATTAAGGCTTTATAAATATTTTATTTTTTTGAAAATCAATCAAATTTTAGAGAATTTCTCTTCACTCTGAATGTGTTTATCTTTCACACTTGACGCGTTGCATTAGTTATTGTTGTAACTTAGTATCTCTTTTGTTGACTACAAGAAAATGTAGGTTTAGTGACGATTTTTTGTGTCTTTAGTGATTGTTTTAACCATCACTAGAGGGTTTAACGACGATATATAAAATCGTAGTAAAATCTACCATGACAACTAGTTTAATGATAATTTTTGAAAATTGTGGGTATGCTGTCATTAAATTTATGTTTAATGATAGTTATTAATCGTTGTTAAACCTAGATTTAGTGATGGTTTTGCAACCTTTGCTAAATAACAATAGTTTTACAACCATTGCTAAATAACGACAATTATTTTAACCATTGTTAAATCAAATTTTAATAACAGTTTAATCAACTGTCATTGTTTAACAGCGATTATAAAATCATCGTTAAAATAGAATTTCTCTTTTTATTTAATACTTTTAATATTTTTAAAATTTCTTTAATTTGTTTAATATTCCTATAACTATATCGTATCCAAAATAATATCAATTTAAAAAAAAATTAATTTACTAATCAAAAACTAAATTGCCAATTGAAAAATGATATTTAATTAAAATTTGAACATAAATTTTACATTACAATTACAATAATAATGTAAATCAACTTGGGAGTTTAGAGGTGGGTGTCCACTCTGTTGATCACTTGATGCTTGAAAGAAAAAAAGACATGTTATTAGTAAATAAATCTAATTGCAAAAATATTAATTTTTTAGATTCAACTATGTTATTAATTAGAAAAGTACATTTGGACCAAGACTTAGTAGTAATGCAAGTTCAGGTGGCACTTGACTTTGATAATTCTAAAAGAAAAAAAATCATAGTTGCTTCCATTTGTTGTTATCGTACTACCATTTTTGCCTCATGGCATTGTTGTTCAGACTTTTGTTCTTGTGTGGTTACTTTAAGTCAAGCCACTTCATTTTGCAATTTATTGTTGGAAGGCTTAAATTGCGAACTCTCAGTAGAACGCGTGCTGATAACTTGGGTTGAGCAAACACCTAAGTCGAATGTTCAAACTCGGTAAGGGTGCTCTCGGCTTCCTAAAGCTTGGGTCAACGAATCTTCACTATAAAGTTCTTGAGAAGAAGAGTCCTGACTTTGAATTGCAGTAATTTTTCCTACAATTTCAACTAAAAAGTAAGAAATTATTTTAAAAATAAATCATTACAACAAAATCAGAATTTAAATTTTATTCTCAAGAATTTAAACTCTTACATCAACTATTCTAACTTCATCATTACTGTATGAAACATCAATCCTTTTATGGATTTTGACCTATACATCTCCACCAATGACTGGACTCTTAAGTTCACCCTCCTAAAAATTTAAAAAATAATGTATTTTCAATAATAATTAAACTTTACCTAGAGTATGTACTAATGTGAACTTATCATATCTGCCTTCTTACGTGCAAGGCTTTTAGAACCACTAGTATGCGACATTATTTGCCTCTTGTAGTTTTGTTGACTTTTTTCCAGCAATTTCCTAGTTAATGATAGGAGCATGTTCATAAAATTGTTCAAGCTAGCACCATACCAAAAACATGAAGGGAGAAAAGTGGAGGAAATAGGATACATACCTTCAAAGAAAATGAAGAGCTACGGGCTAAAAACAGTAGAGAACAAACATAATATTGCTTTAAGAGAGAAAATCAACAAAGAAAATGGGAGGAAATCAGAAAGATATAGAAGAAATAGGAGACTCCTCGTGCGAGAGAAGTGAGAGTAGAGGAGGAAGATCACGGTAAACGAAAAATAAAGTGGATTTATGACGATTTTTTAATGAACCGTCGTTAAATTTAGATTTATTGATAGTTCATTAAAAAATTGCCATTAAATTAGTCCAGAAAAAAAGTTAGAATCCCATGGATTTAATGATAGATTTGACTAAATCTTCACTAAGTGTCGACGGTTTAAGTAAAACTGTCATTAAAACAATTAATTTAACTACGATTTTGAAATTATCGATAAATCAAATTTTAACCACGGTTTTTATTACTTGTGGTTAAACCTCCGTAGTTAAATGCCACTTTCCTTCTAGTGGTTTAACCAATTTAAAGGCTTGGTTACCACTAGAACTCATTAAACCAAGTAGCGCTAATAATCTCTTATAACCTTATTACTTAATTGTAAAATTTTTTTACCAACATGATTATTATGAGTTGAAAAAACTATTTATATGTTATTTAATCAATACGAAATACTACTTTATTAATAATTAATGTAAAAATATTTTATTTTCATCTTTTAGCTAACTAACAGATAAGAACAATGTAGAAAGAAATAGATCTGCCTACAAATTTCTCCGATGCATACTGCATTTAGAGATGGTAATTGGGACAAAGCGGGGAACGATGGGCAGACCTTCCTTGGTCTCCTTCCCCATCACATCATTGCCTTCTTGTCTCCATGCTTGCTCTTCACATTGGGGAAAAATTAATCTCATTCTCTGCATCGATACAAGACCTCGAGGGGATCTCCAATTTGTAAACTTTGTATAGAAATTAACATTTTAAAAAATCAAAGTAATATAATATCAACTACAAACACAATTCCTACCGTAAACATAAATTAAAGTTGATTAGTATAAATGATAAATATATAATTTTTAATAAAAATACGAACATAATAATTAAATAAATTAACTGTGTTAGTAATTTTAATGTATTGATCTACATCCAAATCTGCCCAGGCCACTACATGCTAATAGCATTTCTCCTTTTATTTTCATGGAAGAATATTGAACTTAAAATTTTTTACAAGCTACCTAAATTCTTACTTTAAAAAATTTACACCAAAGTCTATGCATCTTTCTCAAGATAGTCACAAATCCTCGCAAAAAGTGGGGTCCAAGAATTTTAATTCCGCAACAAAAGGAAGCATGCATCCTCCATGTCCCTATGATTTATGAGATTTTGTCTGTAGCCTCTTCTCCTCGATTGAAACATGACTAAAATTAAGGATTGATTTTCTCATCTAACTCTCCAAAAGTACACAAATGTCACTATTTATAACTGCCTTCCTTCCCCACATCCACTTTTCTAGGCTGCACCAATCTATTATATGTTTTGAAATTTGGGGCCGTAAGCCGGCAGAGTCATAGCAGATAAGGAAAGTGATGCAATTTCCATCTCATTACCATCTCCTTCCTTATATAAATATCTCAAACTCTACTTTTCTTCTTTCCCCACACACTTTTTAAAGCACTCATTCTATCATATTGTGGGGCCCAATCTATAAGTTGCAAGTGATAGCCATACCAGACAAAGGAAAAGTTAAATTTACACCAAATCCTTCTCATTTCATGTTCACAAGTCTAATCAATCTCTTAGATGCAAGTTCTTTCAGGGACAGCCATTTTTGTCACCTACAGAACTCTTGCCTGACTGCCTTTTAAGTCCACTACTGATTTTACACTGCATAGGTGGTCCAACTCTCAACAGTTAACCCTAGATTCTACTCCTCATTTTGACCTCCCACAAGCTTCAAACGAGTCCTTTTATGAGAAATGCATCTCTCATCTTCACTTTTCATCTTATGCTTGTGTATTTGTTTCTATGCGTGCACTGCTCGCCCTCTTGTAGCTGATAATGATAGCGTTTCTGGAAAGGTTAGTGCTTCGAACTTCAGTATTCACAATCTTGAAGTTACTTTGGTAATTTTTTATTTCAAGATAAAAAAAAAAAGAGAACTACAAGGGGGAAGAAAAGCAAATTTCGGGAGTATTAAAGAAGAAATTGCAACCACAGTCATCTTTTTTTTTTCCTTTTTAATAGTTGGTACATAGTAATCTCTCAATTTGTTGAATTTTTTTGAGTGAATAGGTGCAAAAGAATGTGAAGAAATATGCTGCAGAATCAGAAGGGGTGACAAAAGGGGAAGGCATAAAGGTCAAGAGCATTGGTGGGGTAAAAGCTCCAAAAAGATTGAAGCCCACCGTGGAAGTTCATCTAAATGATGCGAAAAAAACCAAGGAAGAAGAAGAGCTTTCAGGTCTTGTTCCAATCAAATCAGTAGTTTCAATTTCATGGCGTCTACCCCATAAGGAAAAATATCATCATCCTGGGTTTTACTCAGATTATTCTCGACCAAGGACTCGTCCTCCTTCTCACAATTGATTTTTCTCTTATTTCAATAATATTCAACCTTTCTTCCCTGTACCTTTTATGCTTTTCATATTCTTTCTTATCCCAACTATAAATATATAAACATAGCACAGATGAATTACTTTGAAAGTTTTGAAGATTAATGACTTCTGTATGTTTTTTTCTCCTAAGTCATTATTCTCATCTCCATTTTTGTTGATAAATTTTGTAATTAATACCATTATTATTAATATTATATTGATAGGGATGGGACTTGCAAGAAGTGAGGTTTCTAAATTTTATCACAAGGGTTTGTTTAAGGCAACAATTTTGAAGGTAATTGGTCAATTAATATATGCAATGATTTTGTTTTCTTCATGTAGACGCTGTTTTTAGGGTCAAAATTGTCGTGCTATTGCTAGGGCTATAAGGATATTTCAGTGCTGGTCTAGTCATTTCATCATGCTGTTGATGAATGTGTATGATACAACTACATGCATGAAGGGGAAGTTGATATGCAGACAAATAATTGAATGCATGTAGGGATTTGGGTGCTACATCTCAAATTGTTCATGTGTCTGAAAGTGATCAAACGGGTGTGTCTTGTAAATTTTTGCATGGACGATTAGCAATTCTATATATATAAGTTGCTTGAGATGCTGCTTTAACGGACCATTCACGTAGTAGAGGTATTAAAAAGTTACCCATGAATCTTCTCCGAATTGATTAAACTTTTAAAATGAAATAATTCCTAAATATATGGTATTAGAGTTTCTAGGATCAAGTCATCAATAATTCCATCATTAACATTTCAATTCTCCTAATTGAAATTAAATTTCAGCCATGAATTGCTTGTTGGCACCATATATATAACTTCATAGTTCTACAAAAGAATTTTATTTGCTTTCGTCTTATCAAAGGGTGTTTATAGAATTATTTTTTGGAGACCGTCACATCTACGCCATGATCTTGTAAACAAATTAAATTAAATCTGAAAAGGTTCAATATTATGGAATCAATATGACAATTTGAAACTTAAGTAGATAAAGGAAGGAAAATGGAAAAGTAAATATTATTTCTGATTTTAACTAAGAAGAATAGAATTTGTGCTGTGAACTAGGTAAAATGATTCCAACATGTATTTTTTTTACGTGGCGAAACAAAAGATTGAAGCTAAAATCTCTTGCAAATGACTCAAACATCTCCTTTGAACATAATATTCAAATTGATTTAACTTTCAGGGATCAAGAAGGCGTGCAATACCAGTAGTAAGTCCTGCTAAAGTAAAACAGAATGCTGATGCACAATAAGATATGGAGGTTAAACATTATGTGGCCCCACATCAAACACCGCGCCTATTCACAATAGACAAACTTAGCCAAAATTTTTGGCCTAATTTGCAGTTGTGAAAATTAAAAGATATGCTGTGAAGTGAAGGTTGACGTAAGGTTTATGTGAAAATTAATTAAGATTTCGATCCTTTCATTCGGTGTTACATATTTAAAAGCATGTTAACTAGCTATGCTCTAAGGCACTTTCTTCTAGTTTAAAACTGATCGCATCTCTTCCTTTTCTACGAAATTGAACCTTGGTAAGGGATTTATTAAATAAAAATCTTCATTATGCATTTAGTATATACTTATCTTCTTTCCCAGCACTTTTTATTTTGTCTTTTTATTGCAATTATATTTGCTGAATGTAACATCCCTAATTTTATTTCATGTATTAATAAAAGTGCAAAAGTATTCAAAGTAACATCTCTAATTTCTTTTCTTGTATTAATAAAGGTACATAAATATTTAATTAAGGAAATAAAATTTATTAGACAATTTTTAAATATTTAAAGAAATATAATCCTTAGAAATTCTTTACCTTACGTATGCATAGAAATGTTCTAACATTAATGGAATAGGTAAAGAGAGAAAATTTAAGAGGAAATATTAGAAATAAATATACTAAAGAAAGGTGAAATTCTTAGGTAAGGAAGACAAATTTTTGTGAAGGTATTAAAATTTCAAGAAGATTGGATTAGGGTAATTTTTCCTAATTTAAGAGTTAAAGTTACTAAGTTTAGTATCTCCACCTATAAATTGGGATTTCAACTATGGACAATTCATATAGAATCTTTCTACCTCACATGAATTTTTAGCAAGCCAATAGGATAGCCCAAAGAAGAAATAAAACATAGACTTGGACTAAGATATAGAAATTGGACCGGTAGCCCAAAAATTATGAAAATGTGACCAAACCCATTATGAAAGGTAGAATTTTAACCAAAGTAAAGAAAATGGGCAAGAATGAGCCCAAACCCAAGAGAAAAAATAAAAATAAAAATAAAAATAAAGTAATGAAATAATGGTGTAATCAAGATTAGGTGACAAGGCATTAAAACAAAACATCTATATCCTACACTCATAATTTTAGCAAGTGGTATGATAATACATGGCATTAGGACAAAACATCTATATCCCACACTCACAATTTTAGCAAGTGGTATGATAATACATGGAATTAGGACAAAACATTCCAATCCCACACAAATAATTTCAGCCAAATAATGGAGATTCAAGGTTAGAAATTTGCCACCCAAAAAGGCAAACCTATCATATTTGATTAAGAAAAAAGAAAATGGAAATGAATCCCTAAATCAAAGGGACATTGTCCCTTATGTAATATCTCGTAATTTTTAGATATTTTCCTTAGAAATTCTTCACCTTACATATATGCATAGAAATTGTCTAATATTAATAGAATAAGAAAAGAAAGAAAACCTAAGAGGAAATATTAGAAATAAACATGCTAAAGAAATGTAAAATTTTTAGGTAAAGAAAGATAAATTTTTGTGAAGTAAGTAAATGTCTTAAAATTTTAAGAAGATCAGATTAGGGTAATTTTTCTTAATTTAAGAGCAAAAGTTACTAAGTTTAGTATCTCCACCCATAAATTGGGCTTTTACCTATGGACACTTCATATAGAGTTTTTCCACTTCACATAAGTTTCTAGCAAGCCCATTGGATAACCTAAGCAAGAAATAAAACATAGACTTGGACTAGGATATAGTAATTGGACCAATAGCTCAAAAATTATGAAATGTGACCAAGCCCTCCAAGAAAGGTAGAATTTTATCCAAAGCAAAGAAAATGGGTAGGAATAAGCCCAAATCCAAGAGGAAAAATAAAATAAAATAAATTAGGTGATGATATAATAATGTAATAATAATAAAGATTAGGTTACATGGCATTAAGACAAAAATTTAGCAAGTGGTGTGATTCTACATTCATCATTTTGGCAAGTGGCATAATAATACAAGGCTTTAAGACAAAAACATATATATCCTACACTCATAATTTTAGCAAGTGGTATGATAATACATGGTATTAGGACAAAACATTCCTATCCCATACAAATAATATCAACCAAATAATGGAGATTCAAGGGCTAGAAATTTTCCACCTAAAAAGGCAAACCTATCATACTTGTTTAAGACAAAAGAAAATGGAAATGAATCCCTAAATCAAAGGGACCTAGTCCCTTATCTTAAGAACATAACATCATAATTTTCAAAATATAAATCTCCTTTTCCTATGCATATCTTGACTAAGGAAGAGGGAGACAAGAACATAAGTTGTTTGTTTTCCAAAAATTCAACAAAGGGTATCCTAATTGTGATAAGGTAGACCCATGATCATGAAAGGTGAATTATTTGGTGGTCTATATAAGAAAACCCAACCTTACAACATTAGAATTTCGTCCAAGTGAGGGAGAGGGAAAATAGAAGCAAGGTAGAGTGAGGAAAGGAGAGGAAGAAAGGAAGAAAGGAAGAAAGAGGAAGGAGAAGTCTAAGGGACTAAGTGCTCCAGGTAAGTTTAACAATATTTTTTTTTGAAGAAAACTTTTAAAACTTATAATATTTATATGAGATTTTGATATTAGAACTTTGATGATTGGTCATGGATGTTGCTATATCATGTTACATATTGAACTTGCATGTGATGTATGTTTGAATACTTAGGTTGGTGTAGATAGTTCTGCATGGTTATGGCTATGGGTGGCAGAATTTTTAGCTTCGGTGTTTTAATTGTTGGGACCAATCTATAAGGAATTAAAATAAATGGTTAACATATGAATTATAGATATGTGTGTCACGGATTTGTAGCCACTAGAAGCATTCAATTGTGAGTCCATATGAGGTAGATATGGTTTGATTAGTAGTCAAAGGTCAGAAAATGGTTAATCAGGGAAGAATATGTTAGGATAGCTTCGGTGTTTTAATTTTTGGGAACATTATATACGGAATTGAAATAAATTGTTAACATATGAATTATAGATATATGTGTCACGGATATGTAGCCACTGGAATCACATAATGTGGAATTCGTATGAGGTAGATATGGACATATTAGTAGGTAGAAGTTAGAACCTACCCGAGAAGAAATAACCTGTACTTTGAGGGAATAATATCACTATGATATCGTAATATTACGTTCAACCGTTCAACATAATAGTTTTAGATAATTGTCTTAGCTTTTCATAGACACCAAGATCACCTCAATCAAAGTTAAAATAAGGGAGTTATGCTCTGATTAGTGAGTAAAGGTCACAAAGCACGGCCATGCCGTGTTCTGGGTGCTTCAAGCACGGGCTAGCCGTGTTCGGGGCTGTTTTTGAGTACATTTGAAGTATTTTTAAAGCATGGCCATGTCCTGGAACATGGCCAGACTTTGTTGGAAGCTGATTAAACCTATTTTCAATATTTTTCTACCCTAGATGAACCTCTTTAACTATAGGGTAATAGTAGAAATCAAATTGGAGAACAATGCTCTATAAATTTGTAAGAACATGTGTTGGAAATGATATAAATAAGAAGAAAATTACTAAAGGCCAAGCATAAAGAGAAGGTTAGATATGATGAAAACCTGCATCAAGAAAATAAAGAAATAAAATTAATATTTAAAAGAAAAGAAGAAGAATCTTATAAATAAAAATAATAAATGACTAGTATATGCCATAGCCATTGCCATTGTATGAACTTCTTACCATCTTAAGTGTGAAATTCTGACATGGAAATATTTTATAAAGTGATATTTGAAATGGTTATGTTCATGGCATGATTACCAATAATTTATGGTAATAGTTATATTTTGATGAATATACTTGTTATTGAAAGCATATTTTTGGCAATCATTGTGAAAAGAAAAGAAATGAGCACGATCACATGGCAATCTGTGTGGTGCACTAGTAGAGGACGCCCTACCAACGATTATGATCATGTTAATGAGAAAAGAAAGAGAAAGTGGGCCATGTCGGACGGAGCGAGAAAAGCCCGTACCAGAGAGTAGAGGATACTCACCCTGACCGGGGTAGTTTGAAATGAGAATAAGTTGATGGCCATCATATGATATTCTGAAAATAGTTAATCCTGTCATACATATCATTACTGTATGATTCTTATGTGCATAGATGTAATGCATTAATGTGACCAAAGATATTTTCTGTAGTTTATACAGCTGAACATGACGTGATGAGCTTTATTGATGATGATTTATTGTTGAACTTACTGGGATTTAATTCTCACTATATTTCCATATCATGTTTAGAAAATTAGTTATGTAGATTTTCTATAGCTCTGGCTTTTAGTGCACATTGGATCGAGTTACTTTATGTTGGGCAGATCTCAGAATCAAATAAGATGTTTGTGGTCGAGTTGGCTCAGATCTCGGTGAAGGTGCAACCACCCACACCTGTATCTCCGGAATTGGTCAACCAAAATAAATAAAATGTAAATATCTATGTGTTTGATATGTTGCATGTACGTTTTGATTAATGACGTGTATGTGAACTCAATATTGTATAATAATAAAGAAAAAAAAGGTTGTTACACCTTATCTTAAGAATATATCATTATAATTTTCAAAATACAAATCTCCTTTTTTCTATGCATATCTTGACTAAGGAAGAGGAAGACAAGAACATAAGTTATTTTCTTTCCAAAAATTCAACTAAGTGTATCCTAATTGTGGTAAAGTAGACCCATGATCATGAAAGATGAATTATTTGATGGTCTATTTAAGCAAAACCTATCCTTATAACATTTTAATTTCGTCCAAGTGAGGAAGAGAGAGAAATAGAAGCAAGGTAGAGAGAGGAAAGGAGAGAAAGAGAGAAGAAGAAAGGAATAAAGAAGAAGGAGAAGTCTAGAAGGCTAAGTACTCAAGGTAAGTTAACTTAATCTCCACTTGAATCCATTTTTCTTCTTCTTCCTTGAGGTTCAAAAATGTGAGCTGCTAGAAAAGCTAAAGGAAGGAAGGAATCTTGATACTTCTTTCAAGGGGAAACAAGAAAATAAATTCACTAAGTGAACTAGGGAGATTCTTAGGTAGGTTTAACAATATTTCTTTTTGAAGAAAATTTTTAAAATTTATAACATTTATATGGGATTTTGATCTTACGAACTTTGATGATTGGTCATGGATGTTGCTTTATCATGTTACATATTATTCTTGCATGTGATGTATGTTTGAATACTTAGACTGGTGTAGATAGTTCTTCATAGATATGGCTATGGGTGGTAAAACTTTAAGCTTCTGTTTTTAAAATTCTGAGAAGAATCGGTAAGGAGTTAAAATAACTTGTTAACATAACAATTATAGATATATGTCTCATAAATTTTTAGCTACTGTAATCACTCAATTTGGAGTCCATATGAGGTAGATATGGTCCGATTAGTAAGCAGTGGTCAGAAAATGGTTAATCAGGGAAGAATCTATTAGGAAAGTTTCTGTTTTTTGAATTTTTGGGAACATTCTATAGGGAATTAAAATAACTTGTTAACATAACAATTATGGATATATGTCTCACGGAATTTTAGCCACTGGAATCACTCAATTTGGAGTCCATATGAGGTAGATATGGTCTAATTAGTAAGCATTGTTCAGAAAATGGTTAATCAGGAAAGAACATGTTAGGATAGCTTCTGTATTTTAATTTCTGGGAACATCCTGTAGGGAATACAAATAAATGGTTAACATAATAATTATAGATATATGTGTTACGGAATTTTAGCCACTGGAATTACGCAATTTGGAGTTCATAAGAGGTAGTTATATTTTGATTAGTAAGCAATGGTCAGAAAATGGTTAATCAGGGAAGAATATGTTAGGATAGCTTCTGTGTTTTAATTTCTGGGAACATTATGTAGGGAATTAAAATAAATGGTTAACATAAGAATTATATATATATGTGTCACAGATTTTTAGCTACTAGAATCACTTAATTTAGAATTTGTATGAGAGAGATATGGACAGATTAGTAGGTAAAGGTCAGAAACTACCTAAGAAGAATTAACCTATAATTTGAGGGACTAATATCACCTTGATTTCTTAATATTCTGCTAAACTATTCAACATAATAGTTTTATCTTTAAATTGACACCAAGATTACCTACATCGGAGTTAAATTGAGGGAGTTATTGTAACAACTCCATTTAAGTATCAATTTTTTTTAAATACCATGAAGTTATTACCTCGTTACAACTTAACTCAATATAACATTTATTTAATTTATACAATATAGAGTTCACATACATGTCATTAATCAAAACATACGTACAACATATCAAACACATAAAAATCTACATCTTATTTATTCTGGTTGACCAATTCCGGAGATACAGGTGCGGGTGGTTGCACCTTCATCGGGATCTAAGCCAACTCGACCACAACTAAAAGCCAAAGCTATAGAAAAATCTGCATAACTAATTTTCTGAACATGATATGGAAATATAGTGAGAACTAAATCCCAGTAAGTTCAACAATAAATCATCATCAATATAGCTCATCACATCATGTTCAGCTGTATAAACTACAGAAAATATCTTTGGTCATATGAATGCATTATATCTATGCACATAAGAATCATACAGTAATAATATGTATGACATGAGTAACTATTTTTAGAATATCATATGATGGCCAACAACTTATTCTCATTTCAAACTACCCCGATCAGGGTGAGTATCCTCTACTCTCCGGTACAGGCTTTTCTCGCTCCGTCCGACATGGCACACTTTCTCTTTCTTTTCTCATAATCATAATCATAACCGTTGGTAGGGCGTCCACTACTGGTGCACCACACGGATTGCCATGTGACCGTGCTCATTTCATTTCTTTTCACAATAATAGCCAAAAATATGCTTTCAATAACAAATATGTTCATCAAAATATAATTATTAACAAAAATCATTGGTAATCATGCCATGAACATAACCATTTCAAATATCACTTTATAAAATATTTCCATGTCAAAATTTCACACTTAAGAGTTCATACAATGGTAATGGCTATGGCTATACTAGTCATTTATTAAGATTCATCTTCTTTTTTAAATACTAATTTTATTTCTTTATTTTCTTGATGCAGGTTTTCATCCTATCTAACCTTCTCTTACTAATCAGAGCATAACTCCCTCCATTTAACTCTGATGTAGGTGATCTTGGTGTTAATTTCAAGATAAAACAATTATCTAAAACTATTATGTTAAACCATGTAGCGACATATTAAGAAATCAAGGTGATATTACTCCCTAAATGTATAGGTTATTCTCTCTCAGATAGGTTCTGACCTCTACCTAATAACCGGCCCATATCTACCTCATATGGACTCCAACTTGAGTGATTCCAGTGGCTCAAAATCTGTGACACACATATCTATAATTCTTATGTTAACCATTTATTTTAATACCATACAGATAATTCCCAGAAATAAAAATACAAAAGCTGTCCTAACATATTCTTCCCTAATGAACCATTTTCTGACCTTTGACTACTAATAAGCTCATATCTTCCTCATATGGACTCCAAATTGAATGATTCTAGTGGCTAAAAATCGATGACAAACATATCTATAATTCATATGTTAACCATTTATTTTAATTCCATACAAATAATTCCCAGAAATTAAAATACAGAAGCTGTCTTAACATAATCTTCCCCGATGAACCATTTTCTGACATTTGACTACTAATCAGCTCATATCTTCCTCATATGGACTCCAAATTGATTGCTTCTAGTGGATTAAAATCCATGATACACATAGCTATAATTCTTATGTTAACCATTTATTTTAATTCCATACATATAATTCCCAGAAATTAAAATACATAAGCTGTCCTAACATATTCATCCCTGATGAACCATTTTCTGAACTTTGACTACTAATCAGCTCGTATATTCCCCATATTGACTCCAAATTGAATGATTCCAGTGGCTTACAATCCATGACACACATATCTATAATTCATATGTTAACCATTTATTTTAATTCCATACATATAATTCCCAGAAATTAAAATACATAAGCTGTCCTAACATATTCTTCCTTGATGAACCATTTTCTGAACTTTGACTACTAATCAGCTCGTATATTCCCCATATTGACTCCAAATTGAATGATTCCAGTGGCTTACAATCCATGACACACATATCTATAATTCTTATTTTAACCATTTATTTTAATTTCATATAGATAATTTCCAGCAATTAAAATACAGAAGCTGACCTAACATATTCTTCCCTGATGAACCATTTTCTGACCTTTGACTACTAATCGAACCATATCTACCTCATATGGACTCCAAATTGAATGATTCCAATGGATAAAAATCCGTGACACATATATCTTTAATTATTAGTTTAACCATTTATTTTAATTCCCTACAGATAATTCCCAAAAATTAAAACACAGAAGCTATCCTAACATATTCTTCCCTGATGAACCATTTTCTGACCTTTTCTTACTAATCAGATAAGATCTACCACATATGGACTCCAAATTGAATGATTACAGTGGCTAAAAGTCCATGACACACATAGCTATAATTCTTATGTTAACCATTTATTTTAATTCCTTATAGATTGTTCCCAGAAATTAAAACACCGAAGCTAAAAATTCTGCCAACCATAGCCATACCCATGCAGAACTATCTACACCAACCTAAGTATTCAAACATACATGACATGCAAGATCAATATGTAACATGATATAGCAACATCATGACCAATCATAAAAGTTCTAAGATCAAAATCTCATATAAATATTATAAGTTTCAAAAGTTTTCTTCAAAAATAAATATTGTTAAACTTACCTTCAGTTCTTAGCCTTCTAAACTTCTTCTTCTTCCTTCCTTTCTTCTCCTCTCCTTTCCTCACTCTACCTTGTTTCTATTGTTCCTCTCCCTCACTTGGACGAAATTATAATGTTGTAAAGGTAGGTTTTCTTATGTAGACCACCAAATAATTCACCTTTCATGATCATGGGTCTACCTTATCACAATTAGGATACACTTTGTTGAATTTTTGGAAAACAAACAACTTGTGTTCTTGTCTTCCTCTTCCTTAGTCAAGATATGCATAGGAAAAGGAGATTTGTATTTTGAAAATTATGATGATATGTTCTTAAGATAAGGGACAAGGTCCCTTTGATATAGGGATTCTTTTCCATTTTCTTTTGTCTTAAACAAGTATGATAGGTTTGTCTTTTTAGGTGGCAAATTTCTAGCCCTTGAATCTCCATTATTTGGTTGATATTATTTGTGTGGGATAGGAATGTTTTGTCCTAATGCCATGTATTATCATACCACTTGCTAGAATTATGAGTGTAGGATATAGATGTTTTTGTCCTAAAGCCTTGTATTATCATGCCACTTGCCAAAATGATGAATGTAGAATCACACCACTTGCTAAATTTTTGTCTTAAACCCATGTAACCTAAGCTTCATTATTACATTATTATATCATCACCTAATTCATTTTATTTTATTTTTCCTCTTGGATTTGGGCTTATTCCTACCCATTTTCTTTGCTTTGGATAAAATTCTACCTTTTTTGGAGGGCTTGGTCACATTTTCATAATTTTTGGGCTATTGGTCCAATTACAATATCCTAGTCCAAGTCTATGTTTTATTTCTTGTTTAGGTTATCCAATGGGCTTGCTAGAAACTTATGTCAAGTGAAAAAACTCTATTTGAAGTGTTCATAGGTAAAAGCCCAATGTATGGGTAAAGATTTTAAACTTAATAACTCTAGTTCTTGAATCAGGATAAATTACCCTAATTCAATGTTCTTGAAATTTTAAGACCTTTACTTTCTTCTAAAAATTTATCTTCCTTATCCAAGAATTTTGCATCTCTTTAGTATGTTATTTCTAATTTCTTTCCTATTAGGTTTTCCCTCTTTATTTGTTCTCTTAATGTTAGAAACATTTTCTATGCATATACATAAGGTGAAGAATTTCTTAGGATTATATTTCCTTAGATATCTAAAATATTGTCTAATAAATTTTATTTCCTTAATTAAATTTTTATGTACTTTTATCAATAAAAGAAATGAAATTAGGGATGTTACATTTCTCTCCCCCTAAAAGAAATTTTGTCCTCAAAATTTCAGAAATTACCTTATAAGAACAACTGCGGATATTTCTTCCTCATGACTTCTTCCAGCTCCCAAGTTGCTTCTTCTACAGTCAAACCTTCCCATAACACCTTAACTAGGGGAATGGTTTTATTTCTCAGTTGCTTCACGTCAGTGTCCAATATGGATGCAGGTACTAGCTGGTATGTCATGTTCTCCTTTATTTGGATTGGTTCATCCTGTATTACATGTGATGAATCTTGCAGATACTTCCGCAGCTGTGATACGTGAAAAACATTATGTAGGTTGGACAAATTAGGTGGGAGAGTAATTTGATATGCTGATGTCCCTACTTTCTTTAGAATTTGGTAGGGTCCCAAAAATCGCGGACTTAGCTTTCTTGTTTTGAGAGACCTACCAACTCCAGTAGTCGGGGAAAGTTTTAGAAATACATGGTCTCCTTCCTCAAACTCTAGAGGTCTATGTCTCTTATCGTAGTAACTCTTTTGCCGACTCTGAGCTGTAAGTATTTTGTTTCGTATCATCCTGATTTGTTCAGTGATTTGTTGAACTAGATCAGGACCCAACAAGTTCTTTTCTCCTACCTCAAACCAACATAGTAGAGATCGGCACTTCCTACCGTATAAAGCTTCATAGGGGGCCATCTTAATACTGGAGTGATAACTATTATTATAAGCAAACTCTACTAAAGGTAGGTACTTATCCCATCCTTTACCTTGCTCTATCACACAGGCCCTCAACATATCTTCTAGGGTTTGAATGGTGCGTTCTGTTTGCCCATCAGTCTGAGGATGGTAGGCAGTACTGAATCGTAACTGAGTACCAAAAGTTTCCTGCAACGCCTTCCAAAACCTCGATGTGAACCTCAGATCTCTATCAGAAACGATATTTAAGGGAATTCCATGCAGTCTAACGATTTCCTGGACGTACAATTGGGCTAATTTATCCAGTGAATAGTTAATTTTTATGGGCAAAAAGTGAGAAAATTTGGTTAATCTGTCAATTATTACCCAGATAGAGTCATGTCCCACTGAAGTCTTAGGTAATCCCACAACAAAGTCCATTGAGATACTGTCCCATTTCCATTTAGGGATTTCAAGAGGTTGTAGTAATCCCGCTGGCTTTTGATGCTCCACCTTCACCTTTTGACAAATGAGACATTTCGCCACAAACTCAGCAATGTCCTTTTTCATCCCTGGCCACCAATACATCCTTTTTAAATCCTGGTACATTTTAGTGCATCCAGGATGGACTGTGTATTTACTCTAATGCGCTTCCTGCAGGATCCTAGTCCTCAACTCTCGTTCTTGAGGGACACAAATCCTTCCCTTATACATGATTGCTCCATCTTCCATGACAGAAAAATTACCTTGGTCTTTATGATCCTGTAAGTATTGGACGTGAGCTTGAGCCTCTTTGATCTGGGTTCTAAGGTCACACCCTATACTTAAACCATTAATGACTAGATTCTTTGGAGTAAGAGTAGTGCCTAGCTTCAAATTTCAAAACTCCTCTAGCATCAACATCTCATACACCATCATCTGACCCATGTGCAGAGATTTTCGACTCAAGGCATCTGCTACAACATTCGTCTTTCTAGGATGATACTTTATCTCAAACTTGTAGTCATTGAGGAATTCTACCCATCTTCGTTGCCTCATATTTAATTCCTTCTGGTCAAAGAGGTATTTAAGACTCTTATGATCACAATATACTTCAAAGGTTGCCCCGTACAAATAGTGTCACCAAATCTTTAAGGCAAACACTACTGCCGCTAATTCAAGATCATCGGTTGGATAGTTTCCTTCGAGGGGTCTCAGTTGCCTAGAGGCGTAAGCAACTACTCTCTTATCTTGCATCAGCACACATCCTAGCCCTTTCTTTGAAGCGTCACTATACACTTCAAAATATCCTGTGGGGTCTGGAATAATTAAAACAAGAGGAGTGGTCAGTCTTGTCTTCAGCTCCTGAAAACTAGCTTCACATTGATCAGTCCATTTGAAAGGACTTCCCTTCCTGGTCAATTTAGTCAATGGCAAGGCTATACGAGAGAAGTTTTGTATAAATCTCCTGTAGTATCCTGCCAAACCTAGGAAACTTCTGATTTCCGTAACCGTCTTTGGTCTCTCCCACTGAATCACTGCTTCCGTCTTCCTAGGATCTACGGCTACCTCTCTATTAGAGATGACATGTCCGAGAAACTTTACTTCGGACAGCCAAAATTCACACTTCTCCAATTTGGCATATAAAGTTTTCTCTTTCAGCACTTGCAGCACGATTCGGAGATGTTGTTCATGTTCTTTCTCACTCTTAGAATATATCAAGATGTCATCAATGAACACTACAAAAAATTGATCTAGGTAGGGTCAAAAAATTTGATTCATGTAATCAATGAAAATTGCAGGTGCATTCGTCAACCCGAAGGGCATTACAAGAAACTCATAGTGCCTATACCTAGTCCTGAAGGCCGTTTTTGGTACGTCCTCCTCCTTGATCCTAATCTGATGATATCCTGACCTCAAGTCAATTTTAGAAAAGATGGAGGCTCCTTTCAATTGATCCAATAAGTCATCTATCCTAGGGAGAGGGTACTTGTTTTTGATAGTCACCTTATTCAACTGTCTATAATCTATGCATAGTCTCAAGCTCCCATCTTTCTTCTTAACAAATAATACAGGAGCTCTCCAAGGTGATACACTCTGTCTAATGAATTGCTTGTCTAATAGCTCCTCCAACTGTTTCTTGAGTTCCTGTAGTTCCTTTGAGGCCATTCGATATGGTGCAATAGAGATAGGCCCTGTCTTAGGTAGGAGATCAATAGAGAACTATATCTCTCTCTTGGGAGGTAAGTGATGAGTGAGTTTTATACTCATAAATTAAATATTTTCATCTTATCTTTTGCCATAATTAAGCATAAATCTCCCTTACTTGTCTTTAGTTTTGTGTCTTTCTTACAGATGGAGAGAGGAGTAGAAAATGGACTTAATTGGAGGAATCAGAGTTAAATTGTGGTTCTTTAGAAATGATGTCTATAAATCAAGCAGATAAAACAAATTCATTAAGGATGGCTGAGTAAGGAGCATTATCATATTGTCTCTTGAGACGCATCCTAATGGATATATGCACAAATTTATTCTTGATTTATGATCACATTTCCAAAAGAACTAAAACATAAAGATTCAAGGCAAAGCACCCAATGTTGAGAATATGTTTGCTGGTTGCAGTCCAGCCCAACCTTGCTGTAGTACTTGGGCCATATCTCTGAAAATATATATCCAATATGTATGAAATTTGGTAGGTGTGTAGCTAACATAATTGGGTACAACTTTCATGTTCAAGTGGTTAGAAAATACGGACATTAAATGGGCCAAAAATGGGCTAGAAGAGAATCTGACTACTGCTGCAGTCCAGCCCGACTTTGCTCTAGTATTTTGACCATAACTCCCACATTACGTATCCAATTTGTCCACAATTTGTCTTGACGGAAAGCTAATGAAAGTTTCTACAACTTTCGTGTTGATGAAGTCAGAAAATTCGGCGGTTTTCAAGACGATATTCAAGTATCAATTTCGGTGCATATGATGGAATTCAAATTGTCAACTTTGTACAACTTCCTACCTAACAATTTTGACAATTACCACACCAACCACACTTAATTGTATCTATAAATAGAGGGCTTGAGGGGTGAGTTAAGGAGTTTTTTGGAGAGCTTTGGAGAGAGCTTGGGAATGCTTTGTTGGAATTCTACGAACTTGTAATGTTATTCTCTCTTTAGACATCTTGTATTTTTCATTTTCTTTCGTAATATTATCATGTTTCTTCATCTTTCATTTCACTTTCTTGCCTTGATTATGGAGAACTAATCTCCTAATGCTAAGGTGAAAGGGTGAAACTCTTGGTATGAGAATAATAATTTATCTAACTCTTAATCTTAATGTTTATCTTTGATATTGTATTTACCTTCCTATTTCTTTTCTCATAATTATTTCTTAATGGCTGGTTTTATCATACCGCCGATTTCTTGTTATGTTATTGGCTGGTTTTATTAGACCGCCTATCTCTTATTATTTTCATGGTTGGCTTTGCCGCCTACTTTATTTTATTTTACTATTGGATGGCTTTGCCATCGATTCTATCTCATTTTATTTTGTTATGTTAATTAATTTTCTACCTTTCATTTTTTGCATAAGTTAATCTTGTAAAATGTGAAATTTGATATATTGTAGACAATCTTTGGCACAATAAATGCTTGAATCAATCTTGATTTATTGTAGACAATATAATGATTGGCACAATTTATGCTTGAATCCATTTACAAGTTATCTTTTGCATCTTTGTATTTTTAATCTTGTAAAGTGTGAACCTTGATACATTGTAGACAATATGGTGATTGGCACAATGTACGCTTGAATCCATTTTACAAGAATGTCTTAATTATTAGAAAGGAGGTAAATATAAGTCATGTATAAACAAAGTTGAGCTTAAATTAACATATCATCCGATTAGAACTTTATTCATGTAAAGATTCTAATTGAGTACTAAAAGAGTTAAATTTATTTTTATTCGATATACCAAGAGTGGATCTCCTAACCTTAGCATGCTTCTTTACCTTGAATACATCTTCATTTAATTTCAGTATATTAGTTCTTTGCATATTTTGTTCAATATTCCTCTCACAAAACGAGACATCGGGAACTAGGTTAGAAGTATTTATTTCGGATCTATATTAGAATTTTCTCTCAATTGGCAATCTCTGTGGGATCGACCTTGCATACCACTAAATCTATACTCCAATAGATTCGTGCACTTGCGAGTTTTAATTAAAACAACAACAAGTTTTTGGCGCCGTTGCCGGGGATTGCGACGGAAAAGCTATTTGGATCCAGGTAAGTACTTTTCTTCCACTAGTTATAGTTAGAACATTTGTTTATTCTGTGTATAAAAATTTTTCTTTAGAATTGTTTCTTGAAAATTGGTGTAGTAATTTGGGTGTATAAAATTGGTTGATTCTGTCAACAAGGCTAAAAGCGCCTAAGGAGTATGGATTTTAAGAGAAACCATTGTGATTCCTCCATATTTTCCTGGGAGTCTACCGATTAAATACCACCCATTATTACTAACACTTTGAAAAAAAAAGAGTTTGTATAATTTTGTGATTTTTATTTTGTGGTGTTTGCATGTTGTAGCCGTTGTGTAGTTAGATACTTTTTCATAATTAGGAAGCAATTTTTTTTTAGTTTATGTGTGCTTGGAAACGTGATAAAGATAAGCGGTTGGTTAGGAAAAGTTTAGGGTCAACCATTGAGTGTACAATAGAGACATTAGATTCTGCTGGATCACCATTAAAAATGGAAGAACAAGTTGTGCATAATAAAACTCTTATGGAATACTTCTCACCTGTCGTAGCCAATACTCCATCTTGCATAGTTTTGCCACAAACTAATGCAACTCATTTTGAAATCAAACCATCCATACTCCAACTTTTACCATCATTTTATGGTTTGGAAAGAGAAGATCCATACATGCACATTAAAGAGTTTCTTGAAATCTGCTCGACATTTCGATTCCAAAATTTCAATGATGAGTCAATCAGGCTTAGAATGTTCCCATTTTCATTGAAAGATAAAGCTAAATCCTGGTTGAACTGTCTTCCTACTGGAACTATTACTAATTGGAATCAATTAGTAAATAAATTTCTGGCAAAATTTTTCCCTATGTCTAAAACTGATGCCCTTAAGAGAGAAATTTCTGATTTTTGTCAAAAAGAGGGTGAACAATTTTTTGAATGTTGGGAAAGATTTAATGATCTTCTTCTGAAATGTCCTCATCATGGTTTTGAAACTTGGAGATTGGTGAAATATTTCTATGATGGTTTAACTTCATCAAATCGTCAAATGATCCAAAGCATGCATGGTGGGAGATTTTTACAATTGAATGAGGGGGAAGCTTGGGAATCCTTAGGATCTTTATCTGAAAATTCTCAGCATTGGAACTGCATAGATCCCAAGGATAAGAAGTCTCAAATACAAAAAAAGGGAGGAATTTACGAAGTGAGTGATGACATAGATGTGAGAATTGCCTTAGCTAGCTTGACTAGAAAGGTAGAAGCTTTAACTTTAAGTCATACTCTGAACCCTTCTACCAATACTAGGATAGAGGCATGTGCCTTATGTTCTAGTACATCTCACATTGCACAATTTTGTCCATCCATACCAGCTTACCAAGAAGCATTTTCTGAGCAAGCTAATTCTCTTCAGTCTTATGGAAAATCATCAGATAGTCCATTTGCACCCACATATAATCCAAATTGGAGGAATCATCCAAATTTTTCATGGAGGCAAAATCAACCTACAATGAATCAAAATGGGCAACAATTTGCCTCTTCCAATTCATACCCTCACGTTTCTCAACATGCTCCTCCTTTCGGGGTACCACAACAAAGAAAACCTTCTTTGGAGGATACCTTGCAACAGTTCATGCAATCGACCCAACAAATCTTGCAATCTCACACTCAAGCTATTTCCAAGCTTGAAACACAATTGGGTCAATTAGCCAATGCTGTAGGAGAGAGAGAAAAAGGAAAATTCCCCAGTCAACCTATTCCTAATCCTAAGGGTCAATTTGAAGTAGGATCATCAGCAAATCCTAAGGAAGAAGTAAAATCTGTGACAACCCTTAGATCTGGAAAGGTTATTGATAATCATGTTCATATGCCAGAAAATGAGGAACAGAGTCAACATGAGTCTCAAACCAATGACTCAAGTGAAAAGAAAAGTGAACAGATTTCTTATGCCCCCAAAGCTCCTTTCCCTCAAAGACTTGCATCAAATAAGAAAGGTACTCAATATAGTGACATTTTAGAGGTGTTTAAGCAAGTAAGCATTAACATCCCTTTTCTTGATGCTATCAAACAAGTACCCGCTTACTCAAAATTTTTGAAAGATCTTTGTACGGTGAAAAGGAAAACTAATGTTCCAAAAAAGGCATTTTTGACTGAACAAGTGAGTTCTATAATTCAGCAAAAAACTCCTGTCAAGTACAAAGATCCAGGTTGTCCTACAATTTCTTGTATTATAGGTGACCATGTGATTAACAGAGCCTTACTTGATCTAGGAGCAAGTGTGAATCTGCTGCCTTACTCTGTGTATGAGAAACTTGGGTTAGGAAAACTGAAACCTACACCAGTGACCCTTCAGTTAGCTGATAGGTCCACAAAAATTCCTAGAGGTGTCATAGAAGATGTGCTCATTAAGGTTGATAAATTCTACTTTCCAGTAGATTTCATTGTTCTTGACACTGAACCTGTTGAGAATACAGTGACACAAATTCCAGTCATTTTGGGTAGACCATTTCTGGCAACATCCAATGCAATCATTAATTGTCGAAATGGAATTTTGAATTTATCTTTTGGAAATATGACTGTGGAACTAAATGTTTTTAATGTCTCTCATCAACCTGTGGACATGGATGATTTATGTGAGGTTAACCTAATTGAAAGTGCCATTTCTGATTCATTTTTAGACTCCTTTAGTAATGATCATCTAGAAAAATATTTGATTCATTTCGATAAGGGTAAAAATGAGGATTATCTGGTTCGTGAAGTAGACTCTTTGTTAGAGACAACTCCACTAATGGATACTGATAAATGGAAAGCCAAAAAAGAAAAAGTCTCACCTTTTGAGTCAGTTCCACTGCCATCTGTTGTTCATACTGTTTACCCACATGGTGCAGTAAAGATTGAAAATCCCAAGAACGGTGATGTGTTTAAAGTAAATGGTCAAAGATTGGAAGCATTTTTGGAATTACCAAATCCGGAGATAGAGGAGACACCTTTGCGGGATCCTGTCTACAATGATTGATCTGCTTCTGTTGTTAAACATTACCGTGCACGTTATCTAGGTAAGATCTTTCTTTATTTAACTTACATTAATTTTTCCCTTCAGTGTTATCTTCTTTTTTTTATTTATATTGTTTTCCCTCCCTTTGTTGCTTTTGCTTTTTCAAAAAAAAGAAAAAAAAAAGAAAAAAAAAAGAGAAAAGAACAATCGAGTTGATAATGGAGGACATTCTCACACAATTGAAAAATCATTTTCCTTCTCTTCCACCCAATGCATTGACAAAAATTTACAAAGCACGGGTTGAAAGATTGAGGTTAATGATGATCATGGGAATACCTGCTGATATTCGTTGGCTAATTGAAGCTAAGGTACGGTTATCAGGTGAGTCTACAAATGATTTCATCTCTTACATGCCTGGTTTGGGAAAAAGTAGTTTTACTAAAAAGCGCAGAGCTAAGCGAATGGGTGTTTGTCACAAATGTGGACGTGAAACTTGCAACAAACGTTGCCATTCTTTGGGTTGGGTGTCTGTAAATCGGGAAGACAAAATTAAGTTCATTAAGGATGGCTTGAGTAAAGAGTCATTGGATGATGACTTTCATCCAACGTCTCTTGAGACACATCCTAGTGGATCTGTGCATATCGGTATTGTCGATCTATGGCCCCATTTCAAAAAAGAACATAAACGGTACAGTCTTGGGAATCTGACGTTAAAAGACCCTGTTTGTCAATTTATAAGAAAATTGGATGGGAAGCATATCCTCGACCCATAGAGGGCGTTTAAGCCGTTACTGGACGTAAAACCAGAGGAAGATGTGAGCCACAATCACAACTACTGTACATATGCATGCGTGCTGTCATTTTTGAATTTTTCACCTTTAATTTAGTTGACATTCGCCGGCCTACTCTTATAGCTATTGAAATTATGCCATCGGCCTATTCACATAGCTATTACAAGTATGCCCTTATTTGAGTCTTATAAATGCGCACCTCATTATCTTCATCCTCATAATCAAATTCAAGGTGAGTGCAGATATGGAAGGAATCGCAGTTCGTCACTTTCGTAATATTTGTGTCTTTTGTGGTTCTAGTCCTGGAAAAAATGGAGAATATGTAAAAGCAGCACAAACTTTGGGTATGGTACTAGCCAAGAGAAAGATTCAGTTAGTGTATGGTGGAGGTTGTCGTGGGTTAATGGGGAGTGTGTCTGGATCTGCATATCTAGGAGGATGCCAAGTTCTTGGTATTATTCCTACAGCTCTGGCTGCATCAAACATAGTAGGAAGAACAATTGGGGAAGAATGTAGGGTAGCCTCCATGCATGAACGAATTGCTAAAATGATGTGCAACGCTGACGCCTTCATTGCCTTACCTGGAGGTTTTGGTACTCTAGAGGAAATTTTTCAAATCGTCTCTTGGGCACAACTGAACATGCACCATAAACCCATAGGTTTGTTGAATGTTAACAATTTCTTTGATGGTTTGTTGTCTTTTCTTGATCATGCTGTAGAACAAAGGTTTATCTCGCACTCAGCACGTCAGATTCTCATCTCGGCCTCAAATGCTGACGAGCTGATTGATGCGTTACAAGCATTTGTTCATGTACCTGATCCAGTTATAGCTCAAATAGAGTGGACAACAGAACATCGCAGAAAGCGCAAACTGGACTTAAATCTTCATTTGTAACACATTTTATTTGCTTAAATAAATTTTTATTTTCTGTTTAGTTTGTTGCAGGTTCATCTTTTCTTAGATCTCCTTCCAGGTAATATCTCTTTTAATCTTTATTGTTTATTTTGTGTTTCTTCATCTTTTTAAAAAAAAAAAAAAAAATTTGAGTGATGTTTTGGGATTAGGCAAAGCTAGCACCAATGATGAAAATGGTTTAAAATGCTTGTAACCTTTGAAAAATTGATGAGTTCTGGGTGTTATGTGTGAACTTGAACTCTAATGTAACTTATGTTTTATTTGAGAATCCTAATATCTGGTGCACTTAATCTTTTACATTTGACTGATTGTTTATTCAGAAAAAATTTATGTGATTTAGATATGTTAATTGATCTCATAAGACTCTAGAACTTATTCGATTGTCACTTGAGGCGAAATCCTAGACTACTCTCCATTTGAGAAATGAATTAGGCCTTTTTGGAATCGTTTGAGCCTTTCAAACCAACCTATACATGATGATATCCCTAGCAACCTATTTTGAGCTTATATCTATCCTTTCTTGAACACCTATATTTCTATCTAGCCTTTAAATAAAAATATGTTTAACTCTTACCTTTCACTCACAGGCATGATCATTTGAAAAGTTATGATTCAAGGGTGGACGGTAGAAGTTAAAAAAAAAAAAAGAGAAAAGAAAGAAAAAAAAAGAAAGAAAAAAAAAAGAAGAAGAAAGAAAGTTAATACTCCCTAAATAAATAAGTTTGGGGGTGTTTATTTTCAAAAAAAAAAAAATAGTATGAGCAAATAAATGTAAGGATGATGAAAAGGTTGGAGATAGAATTCACAGTATAATATCAAAAGTATTTGGGAGGCTTTAAATGATTATGTACGTTGAAGAGTGAGTTGAACTTTCATTCATATCATTTTATCCACCTTTAACCTGTGCCATACATTACAAGCCTAATGAAAGTCCTAATGATCTTAAATGTTATGATTAGTCTACATTAGTGGAGAGTGACATGAAAAATAAGCTTATGGAGTCTCAAATGCATATATCTAGAGATCTGTTTTAAATATTTGATTACATAAATTTATTTGAATGCAAAAAGTCCAATGTCATAAGACTACTACACACATACACTTGGGATTCAAGAGTAAACCGTATGTTGTATTTGAATAAAAGTTCTACATAACCTTAGAATTCTGATATCTTTCTTGGTTGCACATTTTAGATCCTTGAGGAATGCTTAGTAAGTCAAAAACAATTCATCACTCACTCATTATTTGAATTTTGAATTTTGTGTGTTTTGCTTGAGGACAAGCAAAAGATTAAGTCTGGGGGTATTTGATGAGTGAGTTTTATACTCATAAATTAAATATTTTCATCTTATCTTTTGCCATAATTAAGCATAAATCTCCCTTACTTGTCTTTAGTTTTGTGTCTTTCTTACAGATGGAGAGAGGAGTAGAAAATGGACTTAATTGGAGGAATCAGAGTTAAATTGTGGTTCTTTAGAAATGATGTCTATAAATCAAGCAGATAAAACAAATTCATTAAGGATGGCTGAGTAAGGAGCATTATCATATTGTCTCTTGAGACGCATCCTAATGGATATATGCACAAATTTATTCTTGATTTATGATCACATTTCCAAAAGAACTAAAACATAAAGATTCAAGGCAAAGCACCCAATGTTGAGAATATGTTTGCTGGTTGCAGTCCAGCCCAACCTTGCTGTAGTACTTGGGCCATATCTCTGAAAATATATATCCAATATGTATGAAATTTGGTAGGTGTGTAGCTAACATAATTGGGTACAACTTTCATGTTCAAGTGGTTAGAAAATACGGACATTAAATGGGCCAAAAATGGGCTAGAAGAGAATCTGACTACTGCTGCAGTCCAGCCCGACTTTGCTCTAGTATTTTGACCATAACTCCCACATTACGTATCCAATTTGTCCACAATTTGTCTTGACGGAAAGCTAATGCAATTTTCTACAACTTTCGTGTTGATGAAGTCAGAAAATTCGGCGGTTTTCAAGACGATATTCAAGTATCAATTTCGGTGCATATGATGGAATTCAAATTGTCAACTTTGTACAACTTCCTACCTAACAATTTTGACAATTACCACACCAACCACACTTAATTGTATCTATAAATAGAGGGCTTGAGGGGTGAGTTAAGGAGTTTTTTGGAGAGCTTTGGAGAGAGCTTGGGAATGCTTTGTTGGAATTCTACGAACTTGTAATGTTATTCTCTCTTTAGACATCTTGTATTTTTCATTTTCTTTCGTAATATTATCATGTTTCTTCATCTTTCATTTCACTTTCTTGCCTTGATTATGGAGAACTAATCTCCTAATGCTAAGGTGAAAGGGTGAAACTCTTGGTATGAGAATAATAATTTATCTAACTCTTAATCTTAATGTTTATCTTTGATATTGTATTTACCTTCCTATTTCTTTTCTCATAATTATTTCTTAATGGCTGGTTTTATCATACCGCCGATTTCTTGTTATGTTATTGGCTGGTTTTATTAGACCGCCTATCTCTTATTATTTTCATGGTTGGCTTTGCCGCCTACTTTATTTTATTTTACTATTGGATGGCTTTGCCATCGATTCTATCTCATTTTATTTTGTTATGTTAATTAATTTTCTACCTTTCATTTTTTGCATAAGTTAATCTTGTAAAATGTGAAATTTGATATATTGTAGACAATCTTTGGCACAATAAATGCTTGAATCAATCTTGATTTATTGTAGACAATATAATGATTGGCACAATTTATGCTTGAATCCATTTACAAGTTATCTTTTGCATCTTTGTATTTTTAATCTTGTAAAGTGTGAACCTTGATACATTGTAGACAATATGGTGATTGGCACAATGTACGCTTGAATCCATTTTACAAGAATGTCTTAATTATTAGAAAGGAGGTAAATATAAGTCATGTATAAACAAAGTTGAGCTTAAATTAACATATCATCCGATTAGAACTTTATTCATGTAAAGATTCTAATTGAGTACTAAAAGAGTTAAATTTATTTTTATTCGATATACCAAGAGTGGATCTCCTAACCTTAGCATGCTTCTTTACCTTGAATACATCTTCATTTAATTTCAGTATATTAGTTCTTTGCATATTTTGTTCAATATTCCTCTCACAAAACGAGACATCGGGAACTAGGTTAGAAGTATTTATTTCGGATCTATATTAGAATTTTCTCTCAATTGGCAATCTCTGTGGGATCGACCTTGCATACCACTAAATCTATACTCCAATAGATTCGTGCACTTGCGAGTTTTAATTAAAACAACAACAGTAAGCCTGGAATATCTGATGGAAATACTTCAGGAAACTCGTTGGCTATTGGAATTTCATCAAGCTTCGATTCGACTTCTAGGTTTGATAAATACAAGAGAATGTATCCAAGTACTCCATTCTTTAACTCCTTATTAACTTGATTGGCATTTAGCATCAATAACTGAGTCTCATCTTTCGGAGTAAAAGGTAGAAATTCAACAGTCTTGTTACAACAATTCAACAAGACTCGATTTCTAGACACCCAGTCTAACCCTAGAATGACCTCAATACCTCTTAAAGGTAAACAGAGGAGGTCTACAGAAAAAGTTTTCTCCTGGATGGTGACTTGACAGTCTTTACATACAGAGGAAGTTAATACCCGTTCCCTTGTAGGGGTTACTACGGATAGCTTATAGGGAGTTTCAGAAATAGGAAACTGAAACTTCCTAATACATTCTTCCGATATAAATGAATGACTAGAACCAGAGTCAAATAACACCATAAGAGCAAATCTATAGATATAACATGTACCTTGAATCATTTCAGAAGATTGAGCTGCCTCTTGGCCGCTCAGGGTGAAAACCCTTCCTTTCACCTGAGGCCTCTGTTCTGACTGCTTCCCCACATTATGTAGGCAGTTTCTCGCAAAATGTCCTTTCTGTCCGCAATTGAAGCAGACATCTTGTCCCATGTAGTATGGCCGGTTACCGTGCATGCGTCTGTACTTAGCGCACTTGACTGGGGCGAGGTCTTGTTGAAAAGGTCTAGGACCCGCAGTCAATGGCCTCTTACCAGCTCTATATCCACTTCTTCTCACGTTCTTTCCAGGGTTGGGATAATTTTTCTTCCTCTTCCATAGGTTTCGCCTTTGCTTCTCGTCCTCCACTGCCCTTAAACTCTTTTCCAGGAGTCTTCATTTATTTATCAGAGCTACAAACTCCCAGATCTCCATAGCTATAACAGCATTCTTTAACTCTGAGTTTAGTCTCGCTTCAAACTTAACCACCTTCCATGCTTCATCTGGGTTATATCACAGATAAGAGGATAACTTAGACAGCTCCTCGAACCTTGCGATATACTGGTCCACGGTCATGCTGCCTTGCCTGAGTTGGAGAAATTCGATCTCTTTCTCTGCCCGTACAGTACTTGGAAAGTACTTTTCAAAAAAAATGTCCTTGAACACTTGCCAGGTGATCTGTCTTCCCTGATGAGTTAAAAGTTCTCTAGTTCCACACCACCAGTATTCTGCTTCATCCTTTAACAAATATGCAGCAAAAATAACTTGCTGCTCTTCAGTACAGCCCATTACTTCAAAGATCTTCTCTAATTCCCTTATCCAACTTTCGGCTACCGTTGGGTCATAACCACCTTGGAAACAAGGTGGTCTAGTCCTCAGGAACTCGGATATGCCATTATCTTTTCTAGCCATTCGGTTGTTAGCACCATTCTCAACATTTGTGTTATTAGCATTCTGGAGATGTTGTAAAATTTGGGTGGTGGTCATGACTTAATCTCGAATTGCCGTGGCTAGGTTGTGCAGGGTTTCCTCTGCATTGGTTGCTGGATTCCTCCTTGGTGGTTCCATTTCCTACTATGGCAAAAACAAAGTTATGCTGCTATTGAGGTGATCAACCCAATAGTTAGTTTAAAAATATTTGATAGCAGTCATAACACCACCTCGACATATAGATAGAAAACACTAGTAATTTCTTACCTATATGAATAATTGATCCCCTACACAGCACAACAACAACATACTCAAGAAACTATAAGATCGATTCAGATAACCATCCAACCACTGGCCATCTAAGATCGACCTTCTCTGATACCAATTATGTAACAACTCCATTTAAGTATCAATTTTTTTTTTAAATACCATGAAGTTATTACCTCGTTACAACTTAACTAAATATAATATTTATTTAATTTATACAATACAGAGTTCACATACATGTCATTAATCAAAACATACGTACAACATATCAAACACATAAAAATCTACATCTTATTTATTCTGGTTGACCAATTCCGGAGATACAGGTGCGGGTGGTTGCACCTTCACCGGGATCTAAGCCAACTCGACCACAAATATTTCTTATGTTAACCATTTATTTTAATTCCAATGGCTTAAAATCCATTACACACATAGCTATAATTCTTATGTTAACCATTTATTTTAATTCCATACATATAATTCCCAGAAATTAAAATACAGAAGCTGTCCTAACATATTCTTCCCTGATGAACCATTTTCTGACCTTTGACTACTAATCAGCTCATATATTCCTCATATGGACTCCAAATTGAATGCTTCCAGTGGCTTAAAATCCATTACACACATAGCCATAATTCTTATGTTAACCATTTATTTTAATTCCATACATATAATTCCCAGAAATTAAAATACAAAAGCTGTCCTAACATATTCTTCCCTGATGAACCATTTTCTGACCTTTGACTACTAATCAGCTCGTATATTCCTCATATAGACTCCAAATTGAATGATTCCAGTGGCTTAAAATCCATGACACACATAGCTATAATTCTTATGTTAACCATTTATTTTAATTCAATACAGATAATTCCCAACAATTAAAATACAGAAGCTGACCTAACATATTCTTCCCTGATGAACCATTTTCTGACCTTTGACTACTAATCAGACCATAGCTACCTCATATGGACTCCAAATTGAAAGATTCCAATGGATAAAAATCTGTGACACACATATCTATAATTCTTATGTTAACCATTTATTTTAATACCATACAAATAATTCCTAGAAATAAAAATACAGAAGCTGTCCTAACATATTCTTCCCTGATGAACCATTTTCTGACCTTTGACAACTAACAAGCTCATATCTTCCTCATATGGACTCCAAATTGAATGATTACAGTGACCAAAAATTGATGAAAAACATGTCTATAATTCATATGTTAACCATTTATTTTAATTCCATACAAATAATTCCCACACATTAAAATACAGAAGCTGTCCTAGCGTAATCTTCCCTAATGAACCATTTTCTGACCTTTGACTACTAATCAGCTCATATCTTCCTCATATGGACTCCACATTGAATGATTCTAGTGGCTTAAAATCTATGACACACATAGCTATAATTCTTATGTTAACCATTTATTTTAATTCTATTCAGATAATTCCCAGAAATTAAAATACAGAAGCTGTCCTAACATATTCTTCCCTGATGAACCATTTTCTGAACTTTGACTACTAATCAGCTCATATATTCCTCATATGGACTCCAAATTGAAATATTCCAGTGGTTTAAAATTCATGACACACATAATTATAATTCTTATGTTAACCATTTATTTTAATTCCATACATATAATTCTCAGAAATTAAAATACAGAAGCTGTCCTAACATATTCTTCCCTGATGAACCATTTTCTGACCTTTGACTACTAATCAACTCGTATATTCCTCATATTGACTCCAAATTGAATGATTCCAGTGGATTACAATCCATGACACACATAGCTATAATTCTTATGTTAACCATTTATTTTAATTCCGTACAGATAATTTCCAGCAATTAAAATACAGAAGCTGACCTAACATATTCTTCCCTGATGAACCATTTTCTGACCTTTGACTACTATTCAGACCATAGCTACCTCATATGGACTCCAAATTGAAAGACTCTAGTGGCTAAAAATATGTGACACACATATCTATAATTCTTATGTTAACCATTTATTTTAATACCATACAGATAATTTCTAGAAATAAAAATACAGAAGCTGTCCTAACATATGCTTCCCTGATGAACCATTTTCTGACCTTTGACTACTAATAAGCTCATATCTTCCTCATATGGACTCCAAATTGAATGATTCCAGTGGCTAAAAATCGATGACAAACATATCTATAATTCATATGTTAACCATTTATTTTAATTCCATACAAATAATTTCCAAAAATAAAAATACAGAAGTTGCCCTAACGTAATCCTCCCTGATGAACTATTTTTTGACCTTTGACTACTAATCAGCTCATATCTTCCTCATATGGACTCCAAATTGAATGATTCTAGTGGTTTAAAATCCATGACACACATAGCTATAATTCTTATGTTAACCATTTATTTTAATTCTATTCAGATAATTCCCAGAAATTAAAATACAGAAGCTGTGCTAACATATTCTTCCTTGATGAACCATTTTCTGACCTTTGACTACTAATCAGCTCATATATTCCTCATATGGACTCCAAATTGAATTATTCCAGTGGCTTAAAATCCATGACAGACATAATTATAATTCTTATGTTAACCATTTATTTTAATTCCAAACATATAATTCCCAGAAATTAAAATACAAAAGCTGTCCTAACATATTCTTCCCTGATGAACCATTTTCTGACCTTTGACTACTAATTAGCTAGTATATTCCTCATATTGACTCCAAATTGAATGATTCCAGTGGCTTACAATCCATGACACACATAGCTATAATTCTTATGTTAACCATTTATTTTAATTCCATACAGATAATTTCTAGCAATTAAAATATAGAAGCTGAACTAACATATTCTTGCCTGATGAACCATTTTCTGACCTTTGACTACTAATCGGACCATATCTACCTCATATGGACTCTAAATTGAATGATTCCAGTGGATAAAAATTTGTGACACATATATATTTAATTATTATGTTAACCATTTATTTTAATTCCCTACAGATAATTCTCAGAAATTAAAATACAGAAGCTATCCTAACATATTCTTCCCTGATGAACCATTTTCTGACCTTTTCTTACTAATCGGATAATATCTACCACATATGGACTCCAAATTGAATGATTACAGTGGCTAAATGTCCATGACACACATAGCTATAATTCTTATGTTAACCATTTATTTTAATTTCCTACAGATAATTCCCAGAAATTAAAACACCGAAGCTAAAAATTCTGCCACCCATAGCCATACCCATACAGAACTATCTACACAAACCTAAGTATTCAAACATACATCACATGCAAGATCAATATGTAACATGATATAGCAACATCATGACCAATCATAAAAGTTTTAAGATCAAAATCTCATATAAATATTATAAGTTTCAAAAGTTTTCTTGAAAAAGAAATATTGTTAAACTTACCTTCAGTTCTTAGCCTTCTAAACTTCTTCTTCTTCCTTCCTTTCTTCTCCTCTCCTTTCCTCACTCTACCTTTCTTCTATTTTTCCTCTCCCTCACTTGGACGAAATTATAATGTTGTAAGGGTAGGTTTTCTTATATAGACCACCAAATAATTCACCTTTCATGATCATGGGTCTACCTTATCACAATTAGGATACACTTTGTTGAATTTTTGGAAAACAAACAACTTGTGTTCTTGTCTTCCTCTTCCTTAGTCAAGATATGCATAGGAAAAGGAGATTTGTATTTTGAAAATTATGATGATATGTTCTTAAGATAAGGGACAAGGTCCCTTTGATATAGGGATTCTTTTCCATTTTCTTTTGTCTTAAACAAGTATGATAGGTTTACCTTTTTAGGTGGCAAATTTCTAGCCCTTGAATCTCCATTATTTGGTTGATATTATTTGTGTGGGATAGGAATGTTTTGTCCTAATGCCATGTATTATCATACCACTTGCTAGAATTATGAGTGTAGGATATAGATGTTTTTGTCCTAAAGCCTTGTATTATCATGCCACTTGCCAAAATGATGAATGTAGAATCACACCACTTGATAAATTTTTATCTTAATGCCATGTAACCTAAACTTTATTATTACATTATTATATCATCACCTAATTTTTTTTTCCTCTTGGATTTGGGCTTATTTCTACCCATTATGGGCTTATTCCTACCCATTTTCTTTGCTTTGGATAAAATTCTACCTTTCTTGGAGGGCTTGGTCACATTTTCATAATTTTTGGGCTATTGGTCCAATTACTATATCCTAGTCCAAGTCTATGTTTTATTTCTTGTTTAGGTTTTCCAATGGGCTTGCTAGAAACTTATATGAAGTGGAAAAACTCTATTTGAAGTGTTCATAGGTAAAAGCCCAATGTATGGGTAAAGATTTTAAACTTAGTAACTCTAGTTCTTGAATTAGGAAAAATTACCCTAATTCAATGTTCTTGAAATTTTAAGACCTTTACTAGCTTCTAAAAATTTATCTTCCTTATCCAAGAATTTTGCATCTCTTTAGTATGTTATTTCTAATTTCTTTCCTATTAGGTTTTCCCTCTTTATTGGTTCTCTTAATGTTAGAAACATTTTCTATGCATATACATAAGGTGAAGAATTTCTAAGGATTATATTTCCTTAGATATCTAAAATATTGTCTAATAAATTTTATTTCCTTAATTAAATTTTTATGTACTTTTATCAATAAAAGAAACGAAATTAGGGATGTTACAGTTATACTTTGATTAGTAAGAGAAGGTTAGATAGGATGAAAACCTGCATCAAGAAAATAAAGAAATAAAATTGATATTTTTTTTTAAAAAAAAGAATCTTATAAATGAAAATAATAAATGACTAGAATATGCCATAGCCATTGCCATTGTATGAACTTCTTACCATCTTAAGTGTGAAATTTTGACATGGAAATAATTTATAAAGTGATATTTGAAATGGTTATGTTCATAGCATGATTACCAATGACTTTTGGTAATAGTTATTTACTTGTTATTGAAAGCATAATTTTGGCTATCATTGTGAAAAGAAAAGAAATGAGCACGGTCACATGGCAATCCGTGTGTTGCACCAGTAGGAGACGCCCTACCAATGGTTATGATCATGTTAATGAGAAAAGAAAGAGAAAGTAAGCTATGTCGGACAGAGTGAGAAAAGCTCGTACCGGAGAGTAGAAAATACTCACCCTGACTGGGGTAGCTTGATATGAGAGTAAATTGATTATCATCATATGATATCCTAAAAAATAGTATTTATGCCATACATGTCAAAATTGTACAATTTTAATGTGTATGGATAAAGTGCATTCATGTGACCTAAAGATATTTTCTGTAGTTTATACAGATGGACATGACATGATGAATTATATTGATGGTAAATTATGATTTATTGTTGATCCTACTGGGATTTAATTCTCACTATATTTCCATATCATGTTCAGAAGAATAATTATGCAGATTTTCTCCATGACACTTGTAACATCCCGTAATTTTTAGATATTTTCCTTAGAAATTCTTCGCCTTACATATATGCATAGAAATTGTCTGATATTAATGGAATAGGTAAAGAAAGAAAACCTAAGAGGAAATATTAGAAATAAACTTCCTAAAGAAAGGTGAAATTCTTAGGTAAAGAAAGATAAATTTTTGTGAAGTAAGTAAAGGTCTTAAAATTTCAAGAAGATTGGATTAGGGTAATTTTTCTTAATTTAAGAGCAAAAGTTACTAAGTTTAGTATCTCCACCCATAAATTGGGCTTTTACCTATGGACACTTCATATAGAGTTTTTCCACTTCACATAAGTTTCTAGCAAGCCCATTGGATAACCTAAGCAAGAAATAAAACATAGAGTTGGACTAGGATATAGTAATTGGACCAATAGCCCAAAAATTATGAAATGTGACCAAGCCCTCCAAGAAAGGTAGAATTTTATCCAAAGCAAAGAAAATGGGTAGGAATAAGCCCATAATGGGTAGGAATAAACCCAACCAAGAGGAAAAATAAAAATAAAAATAAAATTAAAGTGATGAAATAATGGTGTAATCAAGATTAGGTGACATGGCATTAAGACAAAAATTTAGCAAGTGGTGTGATTCTACATTCATCATTTTGGCAAGTGGCATAATAATACAAGGCTTTAGGACAAAAACATCTATATCCTACACTCATAATTTTAGCAAGTGGTATGATAAGACATAGCATTAGGACAAAACATCTCTATCCCACATAAATAATTTCAACCAAATAATGGATATTGAAGGGCTAGAAATTTGCCACTTAAAAATGCAACCTATCATAATTGATTAAGACAAAAGAAAAAGTAAATGAATCCCTAAATCAAAGGGACCTTGTCTCATATCTTAAGAACATATTATCATAATTTTCAAAATAAAAATCTCCTTTTCCTATGCATATCTTGACTAAGGAAGAGGAAGACAAGAATATAAGTTGTTTGTTTTCCAAAAATTCAACAAAGTGTATCCTAATAGTGATAAGGTAGACCCATGATCATGAAAGGTGAATTATTTAGTGGTCTATATAAGAAAACCCACCCTTACAACATTAGAATTTCGTCCAAGTGAGGGAGAGAAAAAATAGAAGCAAGGTAGAGTGAGGAAAGGAGAGGAAGAAAGGAAGAAAGAGGAAGGAGAAGTCTAGGAGACTAAGTGCTCCAGGTAAGTTTAACAATATTTCTTTTTGAAGAAAAATTTTGAAACTTATAATATTTATATGAGATTTTGATCTTAGAACTTTGATTATTGGTCATGGATGTTGCTATATCATGTTACATATTGATCTTGCATGTGATGTATGTTTGAATACTTAGGTTGGTGTAGATAGTTCTGCATGGTTATGGCTATGGGTGGCAGAATTTTTAGCTTCGGTGTTTTAATTGTTGGGACCAATCTATAAGGAATTAAAATAAATGGTTAACATATGAATTATAGATATGTGTGTCACGGATTTGTAGCCACTAGAATCATTCAATTTAGAGTCCATATGATGTATATATCGTTCGATTAGTATGCAAAGGTCAGAAAATGGTTCATCAGGGAAGAATATGTTAGGATAGCCTCGGTATTTTAATTTCTGGGAACACTCTATAAGGAATTAAAATAAATGGTTAACATATGAATTATAGATAGATGTGTCACGGAGTTTTAGCCACTGGAATCACTTAATTTGGAATTCATATGTGGGAGATATGGACAGATTAGTAGCTAATGGTCATAACCTATCCGAGAGGAACTATCCTGTACTTTTAGAGAGTAATATCACCTTGATTTCTTAATATTTCGCTAAACTGCTCAACATAATAGTTTTAGATAATTGTTTTATCTTGAAATGGACAACAAGATCACCTACATCGGAGTTCAATTGAGGGAGTTATGCTCTAATTAGTAAGAGAAGGTTAGATGTGATGAAAACCTGCATCAAGAAAATAAAGGAATAAAATTAATTTTTAAGAAAGAAGATGAATCTTATAAATGAAAATAATAAATAACTAGTATAGCCATAGCCATTGCCATTGTATGAACTTCTTACCATCTTAAGTGTGAAATTTTGACATGAAAATATTTTATAAAGTGATATTTGAAATGGTTATGTTCATGGCATGATTACCAATGATTTTTGGTAATAGTTATATTTTGATGAACATACTTGTTATTGAAAGCATATTTTTGGCTATCATTGTGAAAATAAAAGAAATGAGCACGGTCACATGGCAATTCGTGAGGTGCACTAGTAGGGGACGCCCTACCAACGGTTATGATCATGATAATGAGAAAAGAAAGAGAAAGTGGGCCATGTCGAATGGAGCGGGAAAAGCCCGTACCGGAGAGTAGAGGATACTCACCCTGACCGAGGTAGCTTGAAATGAGAATAAGTTGATGGCCATCATATGATATTCTGAAAATAGTTAATCCTGTCATACATATCATTACTGTATGATTCTTATGTGCATAGATATAATGCATTCATGTGACCAAAGATATTTTCTGTAGTTTATACAGCTGAACATGACATGATGAGCTATATTGATGATGATTTATTGTTGAACTTACTGGGATTTAATTCTCACTATATTTTCATATCTTGTTCAGAAAATTAGTTATGCAGATTTTCTATAGCTCTAGCTTTTAGTGCACATTGGATCGAGTTACTTTATGTTGGGCAGATCTCAGAATCAAACAAGATGTTTGTGGTCGAGTTGGCTTAGATCCCGGTGAAGGTGCGACCACCCGCACCTGTATCTCCAGAATTGGTCAACCAAAATAAACAAGATGTAAATATCTATGTGTTTGATATGTTGCATGTACGTTTTGATTAATGACGTGCATGTGAACTCAATATTGTATAATAATAAGGAAAAAAAAGGATGTTACATAATTGGTATCAGAGCAGGTCGATCCTAGATGGCCAATGGGTGGTTGGTTATCTGAATCGATCTTATAGTATCTTGAGTATGTTGTGGTAGTGCTGTGTAGGGGATCAGTGATTTCATATAGGTAGGAAATTACTAGTGTTTCCTATATATATGCCGAGGTGGTGTTATGACTGCTGTTAAATTTTGTTTTTAAACTAACTATTGGGCTTGATCACCTCAATAGCAACATAACTTTATTTTTGCCACAGTAAGAAATGGCACCACCAAGGAGGAATTCGGTAAACAATACGGAGGAAAACCTACACAACCTTGCCACGGAAATTCAAGAATTTAATATTGATTTACTCCTTAGAACCCAACTAGTATCTATATCCCTATATAGAATGATATCGATTGAATTTAAAAAAAAATTTAGTTGCAAGACTTGTTAGATAAGGGATTTAAATGCCCTAGTACTTTTATTTGGAGTGCTCTAGTTCTATCTGTGAAAAAGAAAGATGGATCGCTATGACTATGCATAGATTATAGACAGTTGAATAAGGTGACAATGTAGAATAGAAACACATTAGCTCATATAGATTACCTGTTTGACCAGTTATAAGGTGTTCAATATTTTTCCACAAATAGATTTGGGATATGAGTAACATTAATTAAGGATAAGAGAAGAGGATGTAGGACTTATTATGGGCATTTTGAGTTCTTGGTGATGCATTTAAATTGACAAATCTTTAGCTGTATTCATAGATTTAATGAAAAGTAATTAGGTCATCCTTGGAACAATTTGTTATTATATATATGGATGATATACTAGAATATTTCAAAAGTTCAGAGGATCATAAGCAATATTCAAAGATAGTTTTACAAACTCTAAAGGAGTATGGTTGGTAAATATGGTATCCAAGTAGACTCTAAGAAAGTAAAAGTAGTACAAAAATAGCTACATTTTACTACATTTAAAGATGAAGATCCAAATCCAATTTACGCTTCCTGCGGTTATCTTCCGTCCATTCTATTTGAGTCATAGTTAGATCAGGTACATGAACATAGGCTTGTAAAGCATCAATCAACTCTTCAGCATTTGAAGCCGAGATGAGAATTTGTCGTGCTGAGTGTGGGATAAACCTCTGTTCCACAACTTGATCTAGAAAATATAATAGACCATCAAAGAAGTGATTAACATTTAACAAACCTATCGGTTTGTGATGCATATTCAGTTATGCCCAAGAGACAATTTGGAAAACCTCCTCTAAAGTACCAAAACCACCTGGTAAGGCAATGAAGGCGTCAGCATTGCTCATCATTCTAGCCATGCGTTCATGCATGGAAGCTACTTTATATTCTTCCCCAATTGTTTTCCCTATGATGCTGGATGCAGCTAGAGCTGTAGGAATAATACCTAGAACTTGGCATCCTCCTACATGTGCAGCTATAGCCACACACCCCATTAACCCACGGTTACCTCCACCATACACTAAATGAATTCTTCTCCTAGCCAACACCATACCCAGATTTTGTGCTGCTTTGACATACTCCCCATCTTTTCCAGGACTGGAACCACAAAAGACACAAATATTTCGAAACTGACAAAATGCGGTTCCCTCCATAATTTCTATCGCCTTAACTTTGAGTATGAAGATAAAGATACTAATGTAAGCATTTATAGAACTCAGAGAAGGGCATATTTATAATAGTTATGCGAATAAGCCGGGTATTATTAGAACAACTATGTGAATGATTGGTGGATATCAGCAAAATTAAAGGTAAAAAAAAAAGTTCAAAAATGACGACAAGCATGTATATGTACAGTAGTTATGACCGTGACCTATATTAAGCACATAAAGAGCATAAGATAAGATATCATCAGAAATATGTCTTTTTCTTATTGTCTTTGATGAAGCATTAATGTCTTGATTATTGTAGAAAAGTTGTAGATGATAGGCGTCATTGTAAAAAAAAATGAAGATGCAAACCAAATAATTAGTGAAGAGGGACATTTTTCTTGTTTTCTCAATGTTTTTGCCAGTAGACTATCGGTATTATGAAATCGACTAGCTATTTTGAGAAATTTTAATTTGGACTGATTATTTTACAGTTGATTGATTACATCTATTTTGAAGCAATCAACTGCATCCTACCAGTTAACTATGTATTCTTTGATTTTCACAGACTTTTATAAGCTCATAAATGTTTCTTTTTCCATGTGATATCTTTCCACCGAATACCAACAGATTTAAAGTAGATTTTGACACATATATTCAAAATTTGCGGCCACCGATTTTTGCTGAAATCGTAGTTAGATTTTGTTTATAGATTTTCAAGAATTACGGCCACCGATTTTAATATTTTTCAATGCTTTGTCCAAATTTTTGACTTTCGCTTTTGGCACCATTCTCTATTATGCTTTTCGTCTGTTTCACTGCATTCTCCCTCATTAACAGTTGGCATTAAATGCAAGGTTATTTTCCCTCATTGCAATGAAAGATAATTTCTTTTCTTTGAAACTCGGTTCTAATGGTGTCTAAGTTGTTAGTAGGTTAAAGTAATGAAAAGTTTGAAAAGAATGGACGGATGATGGTCTTATGGTGTTTTGACGAATGTAATCAAGAGAATTAGTGGTGTTAAAGTTCTTGAGGAATAAAATATAGGAAGTACGATTTAAGTTAGTCTTTGAACTCTTAATTTGGAAATATAGAGAATATTCTGAGAACCATGTCCGAAAATAATGTAACTGATCAAGATAATTGTGTTAAAGGATTATATCATGCTAAATTGAGTCTAGTATCTAGGATGTGAATTATGTTAGAATTGAGAATTCATGTATGAGTAATTGGACTAGGATAACCTAAGCAAGAAATAAAATATAGACTTGGACTAGGATATAGTAATTGGACCAATAGCCCAAAAATTATGAAATGTGACCAAACCCTCCAAGAAAGGTAGAATTTTATCCAAAGCAAAGAAAATGGGTAGGAATAAACCCATAATGGGTAGGAATAATCCCAAATCCAAGAGAAAAAATAAAAATAAAAATAAAATTAAACTGATGAAATAATGGTGTAATCAAGATTAGGTGACATAGCATTAAGACAAAAATTTAGCAAGTGATGTGATTCTACATTCATCATTTTGGCAAGTGGCATAATAATACAAGGCTTTAGGACAAAAACATCTATATCCTACACTCATAATTTTAGCAAGTGGTATGATAAGACATAGCATTAGGAAAAAACATCTCTATCCCACATAAATAATTTCAACCAAATAATGGAGATTGAAGGGCTAGAAATTTGCCACTTAAAAAGGCAACCTATCATAATTGATTAAGACAAAAGAAAAAGTAAATGAATCCCTAAATCAAAGGGACCTTGTCTCATATCTTAAGAACATATTATCATAATTTTCAAAATAAAAATCTCCTTTTCCTATGCATATCTTGACTAAGGAAGAGGAAGACAAGAACACAAGTTGTTTGTTTTCCAAAAATTCAACAAAGGGTATCCTAATAGTGATAAGGTAGATCCATGATCATGAAAGGTGAATTATTTGGTGGTTTATATAAGAAAACCCACCCTTACAACATTAGAATTTCGTCCAAGTGAGGGAGAGGAAAAATAAAAGCAAGGTAGAGTGAGGAAAGGAGAGGAAGAAAGGAAGAAAGAGGAAGGAGAAGTCTAGGAGACTAAGTACTCCAGGTAAGTTTAACAATATTTCTTTTTGAAGAAAACTTTTGAAACTTATAATATTTATATGAGATTTTGATCTTAGAACTTTGATTATTGGTCATGGATGTTGCTATATCATGTTACACATTGATCTTGCATGTGATGTATGTTTGAATATTTAGGTTGGTGTAGATAGTTCTGCATGGGTATGGCTATGGTTGGCAGAATTTTAAGTTTATGTGTTTTAATTTCTGGGAATTAACTGTAGGGAATTCAAATAAATGGTTAACATAAGAATTCAAGATATATGTGTCACAGGTTTGTAGCCACTGGAATCATTCAATTTAGAGTCCATATGATGTATATATCATCCGATTAGTAAGAAAAGGTCAGAAAATGGTTCATCAGGGAAGAATATGTTAGGATAGCTTCGGTATTTTAATTTCTAGGAACACTCTATAAGGAATTAAAATAAATGGTTAACATATGAATTATAGATAGATGTGTCGCGGATTTTTATCCACTAGAATCACTTAATGTGGAATTCATATGTGGGAGATATGGACAGATTAGTAGATAAAGGTCAGAACCTATCCGAGAGGAACTATCCTGTACTTTGAGGGAGTAATATCACCTTTATTTCTTAATATTTTGCTAAACTGTTCAACAAAATAGTTTTAGATAATTGTTTTATCTTGAAATGGACAACAAGATCACCTACATCAGAGTTCAATTGAGGGAGTTATGCTCTTATTAGTAAGAGAATGTTAGATGTGATGAAAACCTGCATCAAGAAAATAAAGGAATAAAATTAATATTTAAGAAAGAAGATGAATCTTATAAATAAAAATAATAAATAACTAGTATAGCCATAGCCATTGCCATTGTATGAACTTCTTACCATCTTAAGTGTGAAATTTTGACATGAAAATATTTTATAAAGTGATATTTGAAATGGTTATGTTCATGGCATGATTACCAATGATTTTTGGTAATAGTTATATTTTGATGAACATACTTGTTATTGAAAGCATATTTTTGGCTATCATTGTGAAAAGAAAAGAAATGAGCACGGTCACATGGCAATCCGTGTGGTGCACCAGTAGGGGACACCCTACCAATGGTTATGATCATGATAATGAGAAAAGAAAGAGAAAGTGGGCCATGTCGGACGGAGCGAAAAAAGCCCGTACCGAAGAGTAGAGGATACTCACCCTGACCGGGGTAGCTTGAAATGAGAATAAGTTGATGTGCATCATATGATATTCTGAAAATAGTTAATCCTGTCATACATATCATTACTGTATGATTCTTATGTGCATAGATATAATGCATTCATGTGACCAAAGATATTTTCTGTAGTTTATATAGCTGAACATGATGTGATGAGCTATATTGATGATGATTTATTGGTTAACTTACTGGGATTTAATTCTCACTATATTTCCATATCATGTTCAAAAAATTAGTTATGCAGATTTTCTATAGCTCTGGCTTTTAGTGCTCATTGGATCGAGTTACTTTATGTTGGGCATATCTCAAAATCAAATAAGATGTTTGTGGTCGAGTTGGCTCAGATCCTGGTGAAGGTACGACCACTCGCACCTGTATCTCCAAAATTGGTCAACCAAAATAAACAAGATGTAAATATCTATGTGTTTGATATGTTGCATGTACGTTCTGATTAATGACGTGCATGTGAACTCAATATTGTATAATAATAAAGAAAAAAAAGGATGTTACAACACTTATTATTGCCGTACGTTGGATCGAGGTGCCCTACCTTCAACAACTACCAGTTATATCGGATATATCTGTACTAGATGTGACTAAGATTCCGGTGGAGGTGCTACCACCCGCACCAGTGTCCCCGGAAGTAATCTACATAGATGATTAGGGCTAATAAATGTTTATAAAATAATGGTGTGTATATAAACTTAGTATTGTATCACTGTTAATAACAATTATGTTTGATTAAATTAATTATTATTATGAGTTAAGTGGTTAGAATTAAAGCAGTAATAACTTCATGGAATTTTACAAATAAAAAAAATTGTTACATTTACATAAATAGAGTTGTTACACTGAAAATTAATTTTAATAATTTTCTCTCGTTAAATATTGGAAAAGTCTGTGTGATCTACTATTGTATTATATATATTGTTAGTTTGACTTTAAAAAATTAATTTAAGTAGTATATGAAAAAAAGAGTAAATGAATAGGTCTATATAGATAAATTGATTTTAAGTAGTATATATTGTTAATCTGATCAACTTTATAAGTATCATTGAGTAATTAATAATTGATCTATAAGTCTAAACAGATAAATCATTTTTAAGTAGTATATGAAAAAAAAAGTAAACGAAGGGGTCGGCAAAAAAGGACATAAAATTGGGTGAAATTTGATTATGTATAGAAATGGAATAATTTATACACTATGGTTGCAAGAGAACGGCTTTTATTAATTTCTATAGAAAATGTCTTTTAGACAAACTCGATATATTTCAACAAAGCTCCGTAAACAAAGACTAATATTATGAAAAATATTGATACATAATTCTCTTTCTTCAAATCCCGAGGAGTGAATAAAAAAAATGCTTCAGATTTTTTTTCTTTTTAAAAGAACTCATTGGACTAATAACACCAAACAATAATAATAATAAAAAATACAACACCATGTTGGACTTTAAGTTTACTGGCCAGAAAGTTGAGACATGCCTGAATAATTTCTAGAGCATGTTTCCAATTTATTGCACTTGGAAAAAGGATAAACTTGTTAGGAACAATGGGTATTACCAGTAAAAATAAATATAGAATAATCAATAAAAATAAAATCAAAAAATTTAACGTGGTTCACCTTTAATTTTTAAGCTACGTCTACGGGATCAAATCCGAATAAATCTTCTACTATAAAAATAGTAGATACAAGAAGAGTCTTTTCAGAATAAATCTAAAGGTTACAATTTAGATCTAACCAAAATAGTGGCTCACAAAATATTTTCCACAATACCTCAAGAGTATTTCCTCATTATTTTGTCACTCACTATTTAAAAACTATTTTCCAAATATTACACCAAACTCTCCCCTATCTTTCTCTCTTTAGAGAACTATTTCCCAAATATTGCCTTCTTCCTTTCCTGTCTATTTATAGGCAGAGATGCGCCTACAATTAATGAAAGATGGTGCCAATTTTTTTTCTTCTTTCTGCGACTGTTGAATCTTCTTCATTCGGTGCTAAAATTCGGCTCCTGCACCGTAATGAAATTGGCTACTTCTTCTTTCCTATTATATTTCATTTCATTTTTCTTCTTGTAAGTCAATGGTGTGGGCCCTTTAAATTAGAGGGACCCACCCCACCACTTACAAATCTCCCCCTCCCGACTACATAGAGGGTTCCACCAGTCCTGCAACTAATCGACAAAACTCAAACTTCTCTCTTGGTAGAATCTTTGTCAACATATCTAATTTATTTTTATCAGTATGGATCTTCTCAAGTTGGAGTAGCTTCTTCTCCAGTACATCTTTAATCCAATGATATCTCACATCAATATGCTTGGATTTTGAATGAAAGGAGGAATTCTTCCCAAGGTGAATAACACTCTAGCTATCACAAAATAGTTTATATTTTTCTTGTTGAAAATCAAGTTCATTTAAGAACTTCTTCATCCACAGTAGCTCCTTATATGCTTCTGTTGTTGTAATAAACTCTGCTTCAGTAGTCGAAAGAGCAACACACTTTTGCAACTTCGATTGCCATGACACAGCTCCCCCTACAAATGTAATCAGATAACCTAAAGTAGAATTTTTTGAGTCTACATCACCAGTCATATCTGCATCTGTGTAGGCAACTAACACAGGCTTGGTATCTCCAAAACATGAACATATTTTGGAAGTACCACAAAGATACTTGAAAATTCATTTTACTGCAGCCCAATTTTCCTTACCAGAATTAGAAAGGAACCGGCTCACTACTCTAACCGAGTGAGCAATATATGGCCATGTACATACCATGGCATACATCAAACTCCCAACTGCTGAAGCATATGGAACCTTGTCCATTTCTTCCTTCTTCTTATCTGTAGAGGAACTCTGTTTAGAACTTAGTTTAAAGTGATTAGAAAGAGGACAACTAACCACTTTAGTCTTATCCATATTAAACCTCTGAAGTACTTTCTCAATGTACTTCTCTTGTGACAACCATACTTTCTTGGCGCATCTATCTCTGGTAATCTTCATGCCAAGAATCTGATTTGCTGGCCCCAAGTCCTTCATGGGAAAAGACTTGCTCAATTGTGTTTTCAAACAATTGATTCTGGAAACATTCTGGCTAACTATCAGCATATTGGCCACATAGAGCAAAAGAATAATAAAATCATCATCAGAGAAATTCTGCACAAAAACACAATGGTCTAAAGTAGTCTTCTTATAGCCTTGCTCCCGCATAACAAACTCAAACTTCTTATACCATTGCCTTGGTGCCTGTTTCAAGTCATAAAGACTTTTCTTCAATCTGCAAACATAATCCTCTTTTCTTTTCTATTTGAAACCCTATGGCTGCTCTATGTATATCTCTTCCTCCAAATCACCATGAAGGAAGAAATTTTTCACATCAATTTGTTTAACCTCCAAGTCAAGGCTCGCTGCTAAGCCTAGCATTGTACGGATGGATGTCATTTTCACAACTGATAAAAAAATCTCGTCAAAATCAACGCTTTTTCTTTGGTTGAATCCTTTAACAACCAGTCTAGCTTTGAATCTTGGATGGAGATTGTGTTCATCATGCTTGATCATGAACACCCATTTATTTTTCAAAGCTCTCTTGCCTTTCGGAAACTTCACCAGCTCAAACATTTTGTTCTCATGCAAGGACTTCATTTCATCTTGCATGGCTTTTCTCCACTTCTGCTCATGCTCATCTTCTATAACTTCTTCAAAGCTATCAGGTTCTCCCCCATCAGTGAGTGTTACATACTCATCATCAGGATATCTAGTAGAAGGTTGTTTTATTCTACTACTTCTCCTCAATCGATCTGGGGAAGGCACAGGTGTTGGTAGTTGATAGTGAACATCATCATCATCTTTTTCTGATTCAGCTTCTATGGGAGCATCATCAGGCTGATCATCTCCAACTTGCCTCGACACCACTGTTGGAGGAACTAATCTCAAGTTTTTTGAGTCGCCATTAGAACTAGGAACATCCTTCTCCATTTTGTTTACGTCTTCAATGGTTTGATCTTCAACAAATACAGCATCACCGCTTCTAATGAGTTTTTTCTAGATCGGGTCATAGAATCTATAGCCAAATTGATTTTGATCATAACCAATAAATACACACTGTCGTGTCTTGGCATCGAACTTGGCCCTCTGATCCTTAGGTATATGTACGAAGGCTTTACAGCCAAACACCCATAGATAGTCATAGGAAACATCATTTTCTGACCACACTTTCTCTGGTGTATCATACTGTAGAGGAACGCACGATGATAAATTCAACACGTGTACAGCTGTAAGTAAGGCTTCACCCCAAAATATTTTGGGCAACTTTGTATGTGAGAGTAAACATCTAACTCTCTCCATCAAAGTTCTATTCATCCTCTGAGTTAAGCCATTTAACTGCGGTATTTTTGGAGGCATTGTCTGATGCCGAATGTTATGCTCTTTACAATAAGCATCAAATGGTCCAATATACTCTCCACCATTGTCTGTTCGGATGCATTTTAACTTCTTCCCAGTCTATCTCTCAACTAAGATATAAAACTGTTTGAAGACATCTAACACCTGATCTTTTGTCTTCAAAGTGTATGCCCACGTCTTCCTGAAATGATCATCAATGAAAGTCACAAAGTATTGAGCACCACCAAGTGACTTTAGTATTGGTCCACACAGATCTGAATGTACCAGATCGAACACATTCTTCATTGTGGAAGGAGGAGAACTCTCGAAAGCAACTCTGTTTTGTTGTCCTGCCAAGCAATAAGCACATTTCTCCAAATGTACTTGATCCATTCCAGATAGCATTTTCTTCTTGGCCAAACATGTCATACTTTTCTCACTCATGTGGCCAAGTCTCCTGTGCCACAACTCAACTGCATTTTCTTTCTCCACTGCATTCACAATGTCGTTGGAAATCTTTGTATGCATAACATACAACGTTGAGTCTTTTCTACCTTTGGCCACCACCAAAGCACCTTTAGTGAGTTTCCATTGGCCATTCATGAATATGTTATAGAAGTCTGCATCATCAAGTTTATTGGTGGAAATCAGATTCAGGCGAATATTTGGAATATGCCTGACATCTTTCAACACTAATCTGGTACCGTTCTCTGTTTCCAAGTAAATATCTCCTCTATCAACAACTTTTAGTAAGTTGTCATTTCTCATCTTAACAACACCGAAATCTCCATCTCTGTAAGATGAGAAGAATTCTCTACAAGGTGTGGCATGAATGGTAGCTCCACTGTCAATCACCCAACTGGTCTCATGGGTTGTAAGATTGACAATATCATCATCATAAACTACATTGAATTCGTTATGGCATTTGTCTACTCATCATCACTACTGTCGTCTTTCTTCACTTCCTTGCCTTTGTTCTTATCTTGCTTGAACTTTTGACAAAACCTTTTGATATGTCTTTTCTTCTTGCAGTAATGGCATTCAATGTTGGCATATTTGTTTGACTTTCCTATGCTCTTGTCTCTAGGCTTTGTATGCTTAGACTGGCTCCTCCCTTTATATTCTATAACCAGAACATCTGATTGTGATGAAGAGATTGAATATTATGATCTTTTTTTCATCTCTTCATTCAGAATACCACTTTTAAAATATTCCATACTCACGACACCATTAGGCGCTGAGTTGGTAATTCAGATCTTTAAAGTCTCCTACGACTCTGGTAATGAGGTGAGCACCATGAGAGCAACTACTTTGTCGTCAAATTTTATGCCCATCCCCGACAACTGGTCCACGATTCCTTGCATCTCGTTTAAGTGATCTGCTACGAAAGTACCTTTTCGGTATTTCACATACATCAATTTTGTCAAATAAAATAATTTGTTGTTGCCGGTCTTTGAAGCATACAGTTCTTCTAGCTTATGCCACAACGTTCGTGCATGAGTCTCATTACAAATGTGATTATACACATTATCTTCAACAAATTTTCGGATGAATCCATATACCTGCTCATGCTCGAAGTCCCATTTTTCATCCGATTTATCTTCGGGTTTAGTTTTAGTAAACATCGGTAGATTCAGTTTCATCACAAACAGGAGATTTTTCATCTTGTTTCTCCAGTTGTGGTAGTTTGTGCCATTTAAGTTTATCATCTTGCTTATCTTTGCCTCTGTTTTGAACAGTATAAACAATACCAGTACGTATGAATAGTACTAGTACGTATGAACAGTGCTTGTACAGCTTTTTTCAGCCAATAGTAATTTTAATAAAATCTTTTCTGATGTGAAAGATCAGTCAATACTGCAACCACAGAGCATACTAAAATTTTTAAAGGAATAACCACCACGACTCTGATACCACTTGTTGGGCACAGCGGGTATTACCAGCAAAAATAAATGCAGAATAATCAACAAAAATAACACCAAAAAATTTAACGTGGTTCACCTTTAATTTTTAAGCTACATTCACAGGATCAAATCCGAATAAATCTTCTACTATAAAAATAGCAAGTACAAGGAGAGTCTTCTCTAAAATAAATCTAGAGGCTACAACTGAGATCTAACTAAAATAGTGGCTCATAAAGTGTTTTCCATAATACCTCAAGAGTATTTCCTCACTATTTTGTCACTCACTATTTAGGAACTATTTCTCAAATATTACACCAAACTCTCCCTTATTTTTCTCTCTTTAGAGAACTTCTCTAGCTTCTCTTCATGCTGCTTTTTGCTGCCTGGCTTCTTTGCTTGTTGGTGTGTCTTGCCTTCGTTCCTTTTCTGCCTATTTATAGGCAGAGATGCGCCTACAATTAATGACAGATGGTGCTACATTTTGTTCTTATTTCTACAATTGTTGAATCTTCTTCATTCGGTGTTGAAATTCGGCTCCTGCACAGTAATGAAATTGGCTGCTTCTTTTTTCTTGTTATATTTTATTTCATTTTGCTTCTTCTAAGTCAATGGTGTGGGCCCTCTATGTTAGAGGGACCCACCCCACCACTTACACAACTTTGGTTGGAAAGTGTCCTAGTAATTCGTTGAGAATTAATATATCAATTAGATTATTAGAACAAAGTGACCCATGAGTAGATTAATATTAATTCATAGCATGAATCTTCATTTGGCTATTTGCATTTGGTGTTATATATTTGTATGTGATCAATGAAAAGAGAAAGAAAGAGATAGATGGCAAGAAAAGCCAACCCAAGTCCACATTTACACCCAGACAAACAAAGTTATCAATTATGGGCATGTGGCATACCAAAATTCCGATTTATCACTTGTCCCCTGTTCTATGATTTAGGTAAGTGTCCAATTAGCTTGTTGAAACGGACCATCATTCCTATTCCTCGATAAATTCCATAGAAAGAGTGTAGCTACCTCCTAGAACCCATCCTCTTAGTTTCCACTTTAAATAACATTGACTAGAAAATTTTCCATTAAAATCGCAATTCTTCATTATCTTCTCCACTTTCCCACCATTATTCTTAGACTCCACAAATATCATATATAGGGAGTGGAATTTAGCTATTTCTTTGAGCTTACAAATTGTCAGGGCATTACCCAATCCCTGATTGTTCCAGCATAACAATCTAATGGGACTCGATGAGTCCATAAGCGGCAAAGAAACCACACCCGATCTCTGTCACCTCTCCACTCATCCACTCACTATCTCCCTCCTTGTCAACCTCTTCTATAGTAATTGAGAAAGTTAAGTTTGATTAAGTAAATACACAATTTAATTCTTGAATTTACTAGTATTTATAATTTAATTTCTAAATTTAAGTCACTATTGCACAATTTAATCTCCAAATTTACCAAACGCCAAACAATTTAGTCATTCCGTTACCCTACAAAAAAATTGTTTTTGCCATCGATAAAATCGATCGCAAATAGGAAAAAATCAATTGCAAGACTTATTTGTGACTGATTAGAGACCGGAAAACAAGTGATGCAGATATACTGGTGGCAACCATATTAGCGACTAATACAAGAAGGGTGGAAAAAATTTTGCAACCAAATTGCGGTCGCAAATCTGTTGCCCATTTTACCCATTAAACAGTCACAATTTTTAAGGTTGCGACTGAAGTTTGCAACCAATTTTAGGGCTGCAAAATTAGTGACTGAATACATCGATCATGGATTGGAGACAATTTTAAGATTAGTTTTTTGAAAAATGGTGACAGATTGGTTGCAAATTTTTGTAACCATTACTTGCAATGGCTTATTGATTGTAGTATGGTCGCAAATCGGTCACAAAAATGAGTTAAATTGGAATATTCGATTATTTTTTGGACATTCCCAAATTTCAATCACAAAAACAATATAAATATAATCTAGTACAGAATCAACAATCCAACAAATCAATTCCAATGGTATAATTAGAACAATTCAATTAATCATAAAAGCAACATAATGTAAAATCAAAATAAAAGAACATCTATAAAAGTTAACTAAAAATAACCTCCAAAAACTGTTTTGGCATAGTTCAATATAAACCTATACAATCCTAAAATCTAAACTCTACCCCAATATTATCTTAAGATATATCATCAGTAGCATCCACATCATAGTCATGTTGAAGAAGAGCTAGTTGGACATCATGTGATGGGTTAAACTATTGGTTATGAACTGAAGGGTCAGAAGGCTAGTGATTTGGCATAGAATTGGCACTAGGAAGAATAAGAACTCCAAAGTGCTTAAATAAGAACTGTGTCGCCCTCTCAATTTCATGGAGCCGATCAGTCATATCACTAATAATAGCATCCTTTCCTATGAGCTCCATGAAAAAGGTAGTAACCCTGACCCTTAGCTAGACCAACTCCGCACTATCAGGTGCTTGTGAAGATTATCCAGGAGGTGTAGAAGAAAGAAACATAGGGCTTAGCTCACCCATCCCCAAGACGTTGCCCTTCCATCCCCGACCTCCCACAACCTTTAGGTAAAGATCATTATTAGATGATAATGAGCACTCTCCCTTACTCTATGTGGACTGAGCTAAGCGCTGGTGATACTCAATCTATACATTTAAAATTAAAATAGTTAATGATAATTTGAACATAAAAAGATATTTGTTTAACCTGACATATTAAGAATTATATACTTATAGCAACATGATTAGTCTTATGACAAAACCATTATCTATCATTTAACTTCTTGATCTGCTCTATAATCTCGAAAGTGGTAGGCTCTTTGTCCAAGTCATCTTTCTATAACAAACTCATTACTAAAATATTAATACATTCAAATAAAGTAACATGACAAATTGAAATATAAAAAATTACCATAAAGTCGTACTAATCTCTTTCTATTCTCAGCTATAGAGGGCGATTCACCAGTGTATGATGAAGCACTTACATCCACTGATCGATTTTGCTTGGCTTTACTTCTCTTCTTTTGCCACTAGGGACTCCTCCATTTTTGATCCAACTGCTCCCTAACAGATGGATGCATCCAATTGGTTTTTCCTTTTCGCGCTTTGAGCTTGTTCATAAGGTTTTTGAGGCATTTTTTACCTTTACGGTAAAAAATTCTCCTAACCGTATGGTAATGAGCACAAAGCCATCTATATGTTTCCTACAAATAAAAAACTAGTTAGTTCCACAATTATAAAATATACTTGCATATTAATTAAGAATAAGCTAGAAAAATTAAACTTACACGAAATTTAGCAAACCATACAATCTTTTTACACTTATGAACCTCACTCTAACATGTCCAAGGTCCAGTGAAGTGAGACCTAATAAGAACAACAATGATATCTGATAGTCCTCTAGTAATGTCAAATTTTATTTTAAAAAAAGAATGTAAGTTAGCATAAATCCTCAAATTAATTATAAAAACTAGCATGTTAATAAATGGTCTGTACTATCGTGGGTACACCAAATATAATACTTTATCTCAAAGTTAACATGTAGTAGTGGCCATAAGGGTTGATCCTACAGAGAATGGAATTACCTTTTGTGAATCAATAAAAGAGGGGTTGAATAATGGAAGTAAAATAAAAAAAATAAAAGAGGATGATTGCAAGCAAAATAAAATAGAGTAATTAATAATAAAAGCATTGATTTTAGTTGATATCCACTATCAAGGAATCGCATTGATCATTGAAAACATAATCAATATTTAATTGAATATCTATAATTGAGATTTTATCCCTGTTCCTCCTTAAATTTCGTAATTGATGACAGTTGCCCCAATTAACCCTAATTAATAAGAAATCCCTTAGTGCATCGGTAAAGTATAACTTATTAATTGTATGAAAAACTAGAAAAATTGATAGAGTTAAAACAACATAGACACATTGGCTATATTTAATTTAGTCAATCATTCACCATAGGTTTAGTAATTTATAATCCAAAATTATTAATCCTATTTACCTATTGAATCATAATAATGAAAACTTTGTTCAAAATATAATTCAGTAGTAGATTGAAACAATAAAATCACTAGTGTGCACCTTAGATATCAATTAAAATAATCATGGGAATAAGAATAGATGAATAATCAATACTGAATTAAAATTGACATAATAAACCCAAATCAACATCTCACAATGTATAAAAGATCCTTGATGTTTCAATCTTCCTCAACTAATAAAAATAAATTAGCCACGTAGGGCCATAAGAAAACCTAGAGAAGAAGAAGAAGAAACTTGAGAAATTGATCCTTAAATCCTTAGATGATTGGATCCCCCTTTTCATGCTTAATTTCCTTCTTATTTATAGGTTGGGAGAGTCATAAATAAAGTAGGATTAATTCTAAGGTGGTTCTTGGGATTTTGGGCTTTAGTTGGAGTCAAAAAAGGGCTAAAAATCGTGTTTTAAACTTTTTGCAGTGGCTGCAGGTGCCGTAGGGCTCAAAATTCTGGGCATCGAGTGCCGCAGCGCTATGATTTCTTCTAAATCTAGATAAGTGGTAAATATAAAATTTATAGCTCTATCTCTTTATTTTTATAGCCGCTAGAATCACCTTAATCAGAGCTAAAATGGGGGAGATATACCTAAATCAGTGACCAAAGGTCAAGATTCATCTATTACACTGCAATTTTAATTTTCAAGCTTTATAACTCTCTGAAATCTCCCGAATTGGACAAAGTTCTCAACATAAAAATTGTAGATAATTGTATGATATTTTCATATCCATTTGAATCACTTTGATTGGAGTTCATATGTGAGAGATATGGTTTAATTAATGCTGCAAGTTATGGAATCGTTGCAATTCAGCATTTTTTCATGAATTTCTTATATTTTTCTCCTCTTTTCTTCTTCCTTCACTCCTACAACATAAAACACAAAACTAAGTTAATTCTTAATCATATTTTACTTAAAACAAACAAAAATTAAGTTTAAAGGTATTAAAATATGCTTAATTATGAACACATCAATAAACTCTGTTTACTTACTCAAAATGGACATCTCCAAGAGCAATGAAAGTCCTCCCATCTTGTGGTTCATGAGGCTATGCGAATGAAGGTGCTTGAGAATGCAATGTGATAGGAGAAGGCTATATCGATGAAGATGGTCCTAATGATCCTAGAACGACTAGGGTGGTTGGAGTGGAATCATCCTTAGTGGGAGTAGAAAGAGTCACTCTACCACGTCTTCTTCCACAATCCTTAATGGCTCAACCACGTCATCGACTTGTGTCAACCATTTGTAAAAAAGAAAATTCATAATTAATATAAATTACCAAAATAACAATAACCATAACTTATTTCATTATTATAATAAAGTCATTACAATATATTATAATCTAACCTAAAATAATCAACAGATGTTTCTGAATCACTAAATTCACCCTTACTCTCTGAAGAAGCATAAGTATATTCACTTTATATATCTACTTTTTCTTTGTTAACCATGTCCACATCAACTTACTCTACATCACCATCTCCATCTACAAGTGAATCTTCATATATATTTATGTCAACTTGCATCATTGGAAGATCTTGAATTTGATCTTTATACAGAACATCCCTTTTAGTTTGTTGAGAACCAAGAGCTTTTATTATAATACGTGCCTTTATTTTAATAATATCCAACCAACCATTACAACCCCTCTGGATACGGTGTATAATACACTTGTTCAACTTGTTGTGCAAGTATAAAAGAATCATATGCCCGCTTGTATCTTCTCGATTGTTTAACTTCAACAAGTCCATATTGGTAATATACTTTTGTCCCTTGATTAGGAGTATTGTCAAACCCATAACACCTAAAAAGTACTACCTTTTTTATAGGCCAACCAATGAAACTTACTTTAAGAATATCAGTCAATTTCCCATTAAATTCATATTTTATTTGTCCATTAGTGCCTTGTATACATACACTATAACTTAAAGCTTGCTTGTCATCGCTATGGTTAAGAGCATGAAACCAATACCCATTAATTATATATACTGGCCATGATTCAACCTTCCCAAGTATACCCTAAGCTAAACCCTGTGAAATATAATCTTGAATATTATTTGTTAGGTTTTCCACCTCGTTAAAAAAAATGTTATCTTATATAACATATGAGCCAAGAAAAAATTCATAGTTAAGTAAAATACTCACATATACTCTAAACCACATACAATTTTTTGAAGCAATCTTATAGTCAATTTGAGATTTTGAGATATTTGGAATAATCTCCTTCAAAAAGTCAACGTACATCCTACAGAATATAATATAAATAAATTATGAAGTTGAATTTGAACATGATAGTAAATGCACAATGATTTATATGTGTAAAATTTAAATTTCCACTTACTTTAAGTAAGGCTGAACCTCTTCATAGTTATTAAGAATATATAAAATGATAGCTCTCATGTCATAATCATTAAGGAAGATAGATCGAGATTTTCCACTACCACGTCTAAGATAGTTGAAAATTGACATTGGTGTGTGAGAGGAAGAACCTTCACCTCCATCATTACATGACAATATAGTCCTTCTTGAACATATATATGATAGATAGTATTAAGAAGTAAATGTAGACCTTTCCTTCACTAAATATGCTTCATATATAGATCCCTCCACCTGAGCTTTGTTTTTGAATTTTTCTTTTAGAGTTTGCAAAAAGCTAAACAATAATCAAATATTTCATTCATTAGTATAAATCATATCTCAGTTACATAAATTAAATTACTTATACAAAGGTACACACACCTTTCAAAAGTATACATCCATCGATATTGAATTGGACTTCTAATCTGAGCTTTATAGGGCAAATGGATAGGAAGATGCTTCATTGAATCAAAGAATTTTGGAGGAAATATATGTTCAAGTTTGTACAATATAATAGGAATATTTTCCTCTAAACTCCTTAATTAATCTACCTTTAACATCATAGAGGTCAAATCCCTAAAAAATAAGCTAAGCTTAACAAGTGAATTCTAAATAAACCTCGATAATGTGTCGAACGCAATGGGAAACAAGTATTGCATGGCACATGTAAATCATGACTTTTCATATTGTGCAACTTTGCCTCTCTTATATCCATACACTTAGCTAAATTGGATGCATATCTATCTGGAAACTTCAAATCTTTTACCCACTCACAAATTGCTAATCGTTGTGATTTACTCAAAGCATATTTTGCTTTGGGCTTTATGTACTTATCATGGCCAATATTTTGCTTCTCAAGCTGTATACGTCTGTAAATTTCACCCATATCAAGTTTGGCTTGACATGTATCTTTAGTCTTACCTTTTATGTTAACTATTGTATTAAATATGTTCATAAACACATTTCTCTCTATGTGCATCACATCTATATTATGGGGCAGAAGTTGTGTTTTCCAATATGGTAAAATCCAAAGTATGCTTTGTTTTGTCCAATTATAATTCCTATTACTCCCGGGAAGATGTATTCCTTAAGATTCTTGGATGGTAAGTATTGCTCTAACCATATCCCATATCTCTTCACCATTGAACCGTTTGGGAATGGGAAAGTGTTCCTCACAATGCTTCTTGAATGAATTTTTATTCTTTCTATAAGGATGATTAAGTGGAAGAAACTAACAGTGACAATCAAAGAATGATACCTTACGACTATGCTTAAGAGAAAACTCTTTTGACTGATTCTTACAAACTGGGCAAGCAAGTTTTCTTACATTTGACCAACCTAATAACATTCCATAAGTAGGGAAGTCATTTATAGTCCACATCAATGTTGCCTTCATCACAAAAATTTTCTTTAAGGACACATCATAAGTTATAATGCCTTCATTCCACAACATCTTGAAATTATCTATAAGCAGCTCCATATAAAAATCTATCTTACTCTTAGGGTTCAACGAACCCGAAATTATGAGTGTCAAAAACATAAATCCTCTCTTCATACACATCCATGGAGGAAGATTATATAGAGTTAAAATGATAGGCCAATCACTGGGTGGGCCGTAAGTCGGTCCCAGGGTGTGTTCAGCCCTTTGGGCTCTTTTTATGTACCCAAAAAAAATGATAGGCCAACACGAATATGTTTTACTATATTGCCTATGTTGATTAAATCTATCTGGGCATAGCCCTAATCTCACATTGTGAGGGTCTTATGTAAATTTTGGATACACTCTATAAAAATGTTTCCATGCATCTCCATCAATGGGATGATACAATACATCATCCTCTCTCTGGTTCTCATTGTGCCATTTTATATGACCAGTAGTGGATATTGATGAATACAACCTTTAGAGTCTTGAAACAATAGAAAAATACCACTTCATGATTTAGGGATCTATTTTGAGTTGCCCATTTGAGAAGTTCGTTTATATCGTTCTTCCTAAAAAAATTTGTAATGTGTAACCCACTCATCATTTTTGTAAAATGACATTCAACCTTTAGGACAACAATCAATTTTAACGTACTTTATCCCAAGTTGCGAGACATTATTCTTCCCATAATAAAGGTTATTTGGTATATGATTTTCATTTGGTAATGCACTGCCAATACCCTCAACCATTCGATTAAAATAATTTTGAGACATATTATAATCTAAATTCAAACTCATAGCCCACAAAGGCATTAACAACTCTAACTAAGTCTCACATCCCTCCCACAATGGTGCTTGTGAAGAAGCCAACATGTCATAAAATTTTTGAGTGGCTAGATTCGGACCCTCCTTCATATTTTCAGTCATCGCTTCAACAAATTCTAATTGAGCACGAGCTTTCACCAATAATTAGCATAATCTGTTGTGATTTTTCTCAATGGGCTATCCATTAATAATATTTTGGCATGAATCCCTTGCTAAAGAAATAAACTCTAACATCATCCATTGACTTGTATGATTGACACTTGCACTTTACACAAGGGCACCAAATCAAAATGGATGTTTCATTTATGGTTTTATTGGTAGCAAATCGAATAAACTCAACAACTCTATCCACAAACTCATCCAATATTCTTGACTTCTTCTCATTTGAACTATTATACATTCAACTTCGATTCTCTAGAATTTCCATATTGATAACTAACTGTAGGACAAGCTACCAGTGGCTAAGTTATGGTATTAGAGAAAATCATCATATAAAATATAGATTAACTCATAAAACATGTCGAAAATCAAAAGCCTTGAGTCAAGGTATTAGAGAAAAGAAGATTACTAACTTGGTAACTTAAGTACTCTATAGTTGATCCTAATCCACTAATTTACTTTTGGGTAGAGAATATCTACAACTCTTAAGGAAGGCTCCTCTAAATATTTTAACGATTTCTTATTATATATGTTCATAAAGCTTTGTAGTAGTTGATCCTAATCCATTAATTTTTGTAAGTAAAATTTATGTTGCAAAGGTATCCCATCAATTATTTTTTGCAAATTTAGAGTAGGCATCTAATGATATATGTTCATAAAGCTTAGTAATAGTGCACTACAGAAGGTAAACTATTGAATCCAAATATTCGTGATAGTACCACATTTAGTAGGCATTGGAAATGGACATTGAAACTTCTCCATGATGTAGAAAACACATATTTCTTAACCAGCATTGATATACTAAGAAGTAAACATGAAATGAGAAAATATTATTTTCTTTCCTTATTCCTAGCATGAAAAAGCTCATTTGCCGCATAGAAGGACGTCTCAATCTATAATTTTCAAATAAAAGATACTGAAGGAAGATATATTTAATCTAGCATTAATGTGAATGCCTAGAAAAATTGTCTTTCTTAAGTTGTAATCTAGGAATGGTAAGAATCTTAGCTTCAACTGGTTGGGATGATTTTTTTTTCTTCAGAAAAAGAAAACAAATATTAAGTTTGTCTTTCTCTAATATCCTCTTGGCCTCAAAAATAAAGAAAAAAAATTTCATTAACACATAATTTAGCTAAAAAGGAATAAAAAAGACAATACCATACACCCAAAAGGAAGAGACAAATATGAACTTCACAAAAGAAAATATTATGTCACAAATATCATCATTTATAAGGCATCAAACTATTAAGACTTAGGATACCACCAAATGTACCAAAACCCAATGTAATGCTCTTCCCTTGTTCTGATTGAAAGCAATATGACATTATTGGGATTGTTGTTTTTAGATAAATCTAACTTGCCAATAAAAAGAAAAAGAAATATATCAAGAAAAAGATAACTTGACAATAAGAAATGAATCATACTCATAAAAGGGAAATAAAAGAAGGGATAAGATCTTAAGTTTGTGGTTGGGATCAAAACAAGTCATAATCAAGATGGGTAGCAAGTGGCATGTGCTTGTTTACGTAAAAGAGAACCTGATGGAGACACTTAATGAGAGTGCTTCTGCTAACAAGTGGAGTCAACTTGATCAATTCAATGCTATCATGTTTGAGACTTTAAAAATATGTTTTAAAGCTAATTATTATTTAATGCATAACGTCCTATTTGTGGTCTAATATCACCTAAAAGCAATCTTTGAATGCAGAAACAGAACTTCATAATTGAAAGATTAGTAAGATTAATGGTTGAAGATCACAATTTGATTTTAAAAGAGTTGTGAGTTTAATTTATTATACTATTAACGGATTTCACTCATAATGCAAATTAATAAAAAAATATAATTATGTGCCAAAGCCTTTTACATAATTTCACTTTTTACTCAATAACAACTGAACTCTATACCACAATTATGAACCTCAGAATATATGTCATACATGGTATTATTTTCTTCTTCTTCATTTAATTTGGGTGGGAAATTTGATTTCAAACTAGATGAAAAAGTTCATTCGGTTCATTTATATAGTTCTCGAGATGAGAAAGAGGCATCATGTTCATTTAGCAAATCAATTAATATGAATTTATGAATAAGTAGTACAATATCTTAGAGGTAGACGACTAAGACTATAGAATATTTCATGACAAGAAACATTAATAAAAACTCTAATTACAACCAAAATTTACTTCATATAAAACTACAACAAAATATGAGGGAATTCTAACAATAATTGCCTTCCAAATTTCAGTACAAATTCATGGAGGATAAGTGGATGAGTTGCCTACTTGCAGCAGTAGAAAGTTGGTAGCAGCAACCAGTTGTGGCAGCGTCGATGAAAGCAAACCTAAGCTGCTCGGAGGTCAATGGCAAGGACATGGGAGGAGCTGTAGGAAAGTTATCCAGAGATAAATCGGTTGTGCAAGAAGTCCGATCAATCTTAGCCTACCAACTAGCCAAAGGAGCTATGGCATTGGCGGAGATTGGAGGAACTCGGTAGGAGCTACAGTGTCACCGGTGAGGACAATAAAATGGTTGAACGGCTACAAGCGAGGAAGAGAAAAAATAAAAAGTGTTACGTGCAGAGGGAAATAGGAGAAGTATTTGGGGATTAGGGATTTATAACATTTTGTGACCGATCTGAGATCGATTCCAACAGTTTGCGACCAATAACAACAATATCAATCGTACTTCAATAAATTGTGACTACTTTGCTACCTTTTTATGACCGATGTTTTTGTTACTATCATAATGGTCTCCATATCCGTCACCGAAATAGTTAAAATTACATTCAAATAAATATCAATCGCAAATAGTGTCTATTTGGTCGCAATGCGAGACAGATGTTTTTCAATCACTGAAGCAAACTAGCTTTTTTTTGTAGTATTATCTCCACACTAACTACTTGTTGATTTTGCATGTTAAGTGCTTACATGGCATATTCAATGTCAATTAATCATACCACATCAATGCTGACTCAGCTTTTAAAAAAAGAGTAAACACAAAATTTAATCTTTGAATTTATTAAGTTTCTATAGTAGTCTTTAAGTTTAACTCATTGCACAATTTAGTTCTCGAATTTACCAAATGTTAGACAACTTAGTTCTTCAATTATCTACACAAAAATTGCTTGCTAAAGTAGCCCATTAAGTGTTTACGTGGCATGTTAAATGCCAACTAATCATATCACATTAATATTGACTCAGCTTAAAAGCAATTTCAAAATTCTTCATTTTTCACTTTATTTTCTTCCTTATCCCTTAGAAAAATCCCTTTTTCTCCCAAAAATCCCCTTTTCTGGCTTTAATTGACAATCCCACAAAACACCTCGGCACTATGAAATCCTTTCATGTTGCATATAACATCGCAAAAAGACACGACTGAAGCCTTGTTTCCAGGACATCGTGAATATTTATTCTTTTTAATACTTGATACTCTAGACTTAGGCTGAAAAAATGAGGATTATTGAAAATACTACTTTTCTTTTTTTCTTATCCCATATGTTCATTGAAAATACAAAGATAATTGATTATTTGTTGATTTTTAACAATGTGGACCATAGGAATTAAATTACTAGTAAAATCTAATTTAGGATATTGCATGGCGAAAGTTTTGCAATATTTTTGGCTTGTTATGAGTTATGGTGGAATTGTTAGAATTGAGAATTTTTGTCATTATTCTAGTAAGTTTTTTATGACGAAAAGCAAGAAAGTTATTCTAAAATCAATGATATTAACAATTGTGGTGGTAGTTAGCCTGCACTTTACACATTTTGTGTAGCAAGGAGAAGCCATGATTTCAATGTTCTTAGTCCCTTCTTTTTCTGTGTTGTGTTAGCTTTAGCAAACAATTAAGATAGAAATAGCGAAAGGACTAAGTTCTTTGACATTTGGTAAATTCAAAGACTAAATTGTGGAATAACCTGAATACATGGATTAAATTATAAAGACCTAATAAATTCAGGGATTAAATTGTAGAGACCTATGAAATTTAGGGATTAAATTGTGTTTACTTTTTTTCTTAAGCTGAGTTAGCGCTGGTGTGGTATAATTAATTGGCATTTAATGTGCCACATAAGCATTTAATAGGTCATGTCAACAAGCAATTAATGTAGATATAACAAAAAGACTAAATCGTTTAACGTTTGGTAAATGAGGATTAAATTGTATAATAAATTAAATGCAAGGACTAAATTGTAAGGATTTAGTAAATTCAAAGATTAAATTATGCATTTACTTAATTTTATTTTTTCTAAATCATATAAAATTTAAATATAACTAATGATAAAATGACATGTATATTAATATGCTTTTGACTTTTTTTGTCTTTTTATGTCCAATAATTTATTTTTTCTTTATTAATAAAATTTTTTATATTCTCCACTTCTTAATAAGTCAATAAATATCATTTCATCCTTTGATCACCACTTTATAATTACTCTACATATAGATAATACATAATTTGTAATAGTAATTATTTAAAAAATAATTGATAGTTTTATTAGTCATATATGATTAATTAATGGTATTTTTCAGTACTTATAATAAAAATAAATAAAATAAATAAATTGATATATACATTGATGCATATTAAGTCACTAGTAATAATATTAACTTGAAATTTATATACATATACAATTATAAGATAGTATATATTCTTTTTACAGAGATATGAAACAATAAATTATTTTAAATCTTTTCAACTTCTATGATACAATTATTATACATTCTAAAGATTGAGGCTTGAATTTAGAGATCCTAAGTTTAAGACTTGGAAAGAAATAAATGAAAATTTGAATCATTATGAATATCAATTTTTTTGTGACACAACAAGGCAAAAGCCCAAAAAAAGAGAAAAACAACCCTAGAAACTACAACGACAAAATCCTAGGACCTGTAGCCCCAGTGGTGTCTCCCAATAGCAAATATTCAATACCCCTAGGACTGTTATCAAAGATGTGAACACATCAATCAAACTTGTCGAATTTAACCTCCCAATTAAGGTTGAGCAGGCCTTTGATCTCTCTTGATAAATACCCTACTCCCAAGAAAGAATTAAACCCATTTTTAATCTATTACATTGTCAACATGTAGTCACTATCCAACATAATTCTTCTACATCCTCTACTCTGTGTTATCTCCAGACTATGCAACACTTCCCAAAACTCAACTTTTTTTGTGAATGACAAGCCCCAAGGTTGCATGCAAAGTCGGTCATCCATTCCTCTTTTTCCTCCTTATGGTCTTATAATTGAAGATCTCCACAAGTATCTGAAAGAGTTCCAAGTGGTATGCATTAGCATGAAAACAAGGGAAATGGAGGAACAAATAAAATTGAGAGCCTTTCCATTTTTCTTAAAGGAGTCAGCTAAGGATTGGCTTTATTACTTACCCTTTGGAAAAATCCTGACATGGAATGAGATGAAGATGCAAGTTTTGGAAATATATTTTTAAGCCTCTAGTAAAAAAAATATAAGAAAAAAATTTGTAGTGTGAGACAACACAATGGTGAATCATCTATGAATATTGGGAATGATTTAAAATATTATGCATAAGCAATTGGTCATATAATATTTTTAGGAGGGACTTGTACCCACTAAGAGGAGTATGATAAATGCAAACAATAGAGGAGCTTTGGTTGATAAAACCCTCGAAACTATAAGGAATTTGATTGTGAATATGGCTATAAATTCACAGTAATTTGGCACTAAGCATAGCCTTCCTTCAAGGTATGCCAATGAAGGTAGTATGTCCTCTATTGAACAACAAGTTGCTAACTTAACCTCTCTTGCTCATCAAATGGTTGCAGGTAATAAAGTAAAAGAGGTAAAGGCATGCGACATTTTTTCAGTAGTTATGCATCCCACTGACATGTGCCCAACACTTCAAGATGAATCCATTGAACAAGTTAATGTAGTAGGTGGCTTTCCTGGGCAATTGCATAGAAAATATGACCTTTACTGCAATACATACAATCCAGGGTAAAGAGATAATCCATATCTAAGTTATAGGAACCCAGTAACTATTAATAATCATCCTAACTACCAATAACATCAGTAGCCATACCCTTCTAGGAAGCCACCAGCATAGAGCTTTAGCTCAGGCATGTCTTTAAAAGACATGGTTAAATCCCTTACTAACAATAGTTTGCAATTTCAACAGAACGTGAATTAATTCAAGCAAGAGACAAGGGCTGGCATTCAAAGCTTGGAAAACTAAATAGGATCTATGGTAATTGCAATTAGCCATTAGAGGCTCAAAATGCAGGTATGTTGCCTTCTTAAACTATGGTAAGCCCCAAAGAAATGTAAATTCTATTAGTTTGAGGAGTGATAAAACAATTGAGACCCCAATCCCTACACCACCAAAGTCAAATGAAAAGAAACACGACATCACTGATAAGGAGAAAAATCTTAAGCATAAGTTCCTTCCTCTTTTTTACTACAAGCTTGAACCCTTTTTCCTTGAAGCTCTAGCAGAGAAGAGAAAAATTGAAAAGAATTTTGATTTATATGAAACAGTGAATGTGAATTAAATATCCATATGTTAAAAGCTATAGAACAAGTTCCCCGTTATGCTAATTTTTTGAGAGAATTTTGTAAGATTAAGAGGAAACAAAAAGTCAGAGGGTGTAAAATATATGAAAGTAGGGGAGATAAGTCCACTATCATTTAGAAGAAAGTCCTTGAAAAGTAAGGACCTAAGTACGCTTTATATCTCTTGCACTAGAGGAGAGATAGGAGCGTTCATAAATCCCATGCCCTATTATGTATATAAATCTTTAAAACTTGAACCCCTAAAAGAAATAAGCATTGAGGATGTAACGGTAAAGGTAAATGAATAAATTTTCCCATCTAAATTTAATATTCTTGACATGGAAAAAGATAATCATAATACTTCTATTTTGCTAGGAAAACCATTTTTGTAAACATTCAAGACAAAAATTAATGTTCTTAATGTCACCCTAACCATGGAAATTGATAATGAAAGTATTGAGTTTAATATTTATGATGTCATATCTTTGGGATAAAATTAATCATGTTTATGCTATTCATTTGTTTGATTATTTAGCATAGGAAAATATCATCAATCAACTTATTAATGAAGAAGAAGAGGAGCTAGGCTTAAGCTCACTTTTTGAGGAAAATTATGCAACCCTAGAATTGCAGAATTTAGGTAAGCCATCTAAATTAATTTCTCCAAATTATAATAAGAAATTTCTCCCTTCTATTTCATAGGATCTTGGCCTAGATATAAAACCCTTTCTATGCCACCTAAAGTACCTAGAAATTGGAGAGTCACCCCATATAGTAATTTCAACAAAATTAGGTGATCAAAAAGAGGAAGGGTTGGTAAAAATTCTTAAGGAGCAAGAGTCAACCATTGCAAAAACAATCACAAATCTCAAAGGCATAGACCTAGCTATAAGCTTGCATGAGGCTTATCTAAAAAATAGGACCAAAACATGTACATTTAAGTCAAAATTTCCTTGATTTTAACTTGTAGTTCTTTATAATCTTTTTCCTTATAGTGTAGTGGAATTTAAAGGCTTAACCCATTTCAAAAAATTCTAGGTTATGAAGACCCAGGTTAGAGGAAACTTTAAGTCAAACTAATAATGTTAAACAAAGCCGCTGGTTAGGAGGCAACCTAACATGTTTTTCTTTTTTTTTTTTATAGTTATTTTTAAATGTGAAAGAAAAGAGTGAAAAATTAGAAATTCAAAAATTTTCTTGACCATCGGCACAGTTCTATCATTTCCAAACAGATTCTTAGAATCCAAAATGCTCAGCGTCACAACACTAGTTTAGAAGTCTAAGGGTGTTACCTAGAATTCTAGAATCATTAATGCCATTGTAGTATAATCCTAGGACCATGGTGCAAGGACAAAATTTTTGAAAAATAAAGAAGCCAAGTAAGGTGTCCTGGTTACTTCTAATTGAGAGCCCCAAACATAAAATGCCCAATAAAAGTATCCAATCCTCTAAAGCCATCCAAGTGCCTGAAATTCACCAAAGAGAACCTAATTTGAAGGAAAACTTGCCTAAACATAAGAATTCAAAGCATGATTCAAGCCAAATCCACAAAAAATGAACTAAATTGGCCAAGAACTTCCAACTTGAACCTCTTTCTAATCTTGACTTCAAGGACACTAATTAGAGCTTCAATTCATCAATATTAGCCAACATTATGCATAATGTTATTATTTTAAACTACCTTTAATGCGTTCCTCTAAATGAAGAAATGGAGTGTTTGGCGAAAGTAAGGATCGTCTTGAAAATTCAATGGATGTTTGATCGCCACGAGTTGGCTCGATAAGATCGGATTCAGTTCTTTGCCCAAGAACTAAGGGAAGCTCTCACTTTAGGAGAAAACTCAATCTTTATTAATCATCAAAATCTGTATTTTACATGAACTTAAAGAACTCTTAAATAGACAATCAATTCTAACCCTAGTAGGAAAGCCAGAAGTCCTTAAACTCCTAATTGGACTTCTAATAGAATATGGCCCAAATAACACTAGTTAATTGGCCCAACTAAACTAACAAAAAAACAAACCCATAATTAAACTATTATTTAGGCTGCATAAAGGATGAGCTTAAATACTAATAATATCTAAAACAAAACATTTAAACTAAAGCCCATAATACATCTTCACTCTATGCATATTTGGGATAGTTGTCTTCAAGATCCAATAAGCTTTACATGGCCTCTGGACTGTCCTCTTTAATGTCATCCTCAAGGCTGCAAAGTGTGGCCCACTTGATGTCTTGACTTGGCCCAATAACTTCCTCTTTAGCCTCCACATCCAAGATCAAGCCCAGTAAAGCTTCTTTGGTCCGTTTCGCCCTTCTCCTAGTCATTGGACCGCCTATCCCTTGCAAAGGATCTTGGGAACGGTTTATAGTAGCTTTGACAGCACCTTGATCTCCATCATTCCCTCCCTCCTCGAAAGGATTCGTCCTCGAATCAAAGGCATCACCTACATCAAATAAAGACAAGTCAGCACCATGGAATGTAGCACTAATATTGCCATACTCACTAGGTAAATCAATCTTATAGGCATTTTCATTGATGCGCTCCAAGACTTGAAAAGGTCCATCTCCCTTAGGATGTAACTTAGACTTTCTCTAAACTAGGAACCTCTCTTTGCACATATGTACCCAAATCCAATCACCAGGTTCAAATACAATTTTTGTTCGGCTCTTGTTGGCTTGTGTTGCATATTGCTTATTCTTCCTCTCAATGTTAGCTCGAACTTTAGCATGCAAATCCTTTACATATTCAGCCTTTTTTTTACCATCCAAGTTAACAAACTCATTAGTAGACAAAGGTAAAATATCCAAAGGTGTTAGAGGATTAAAGATATAAACAATTTCAAAAGGACTACAGGAAGCAGTAGAATGCACAGATCTATTGTAAGCAAACTCAACATGTGGTAATGGAATATAAAGACCATGTGGCATAACCTTAACTTAGCTTGTTTACATGCCTTGCACTTAGCACGAAACGAAATGACATCATGTTTCATGCCAGGCCAATAAAAATGTTCATACATAATTTCTAAGGTTTTAGTCACTCCAAAATGTCACATTAAACCTCCACCATGACTCTCTTTAATTAACAAGTTACACATAGAACACTTAGGCACACAAAGTTTATTCTTTTTAAACAAGTAACCATTATGTCTATAGAAACCATCAATAGCACGCTTATCACACAAATTCTAAGTAGATCCAAAATCAACATCATTAACATACATGTCTTTAATATATTCAAAACTAAGCAACTTAGCATGTAAGGATGTGAATAACACATATTTTCTAGACAATGCATAAGCTACCACATTTTTCTTCCCATTTTTACACTTAATCACATAATTTAATGTCTAAATGAATTCTAACCACTTAGCATATCTCTTATGCAACTTACCTTGGCACCTTAAGAATTTCAAACTCTTATGATCTGAATGAATAATGAATTCTCTCAGCCATAGATAATTCTGCCAAGTTTGCAAAGTCCTCATCGATGCATATAACTCCTTATCATAAGTAGGATATTTCAATGCTATGAATTCCTGTATCAAAGACACAACCATACTAGGCAAACAAAGGTTATGAGTGTTAGTAAAATAAATATCCTTGTACATAAGCACATGGAGGTTTGGCTTACATATCAAAGCACTCTTCACCTCACTTTTTAATGCAAAAGTACTCACTATTTTATTTTTCTCTTTCTCTAGCTCACAATTCTCTTTCTTTTTCTGCTCACATATCTCAACCTCTTTCTCTTTTCTCTCATTCTCAATTTTGGCCTTACTTTCTTTCTTCCCTTTTTCTTGCTCACTACTCTCTTTTTTTGCTCACATCTCTCAGCCTCTCTTTCTTTTCTCTCACTCTCAATTTTGGCCATACTCTCTTTTTTCTCTTTTTCTTTTGTTTCTCTCAACTTACACTCTTTTGTAATCCTCACTTGATCAGCAAAAGCCTCAGCTGGCTTTAGGGGTGTTAACATAAAAGTTTGATTATGCATGGTCAATGAATATCGATTCTTGTAGCCATCATAATTAACCCTTCTATCAAATTTCCATGGACGCCCCAACAATAAGTGTCCAGCATGCATCGGTACTACATCACAAAGCACCTCATCTTTGTAGTTACCAATAGAAAAAGATACCAAAACCTGATTTGTCACCCATATCTCTCCACTATCATTCAACCATCTTAGCCTATATGACTTAGGATGTTTCAATGTAGGTAGACCCAATTTATTAACCATTAAGGTACTAGCTACATTAGTACAACTCCCACTATCAATAATCAAGCTACATACCTTGTTATTCACGTGGCACCTGGTCTGGAAGATGTGCTCACACTATTCATCATCAATATCATCATTGGACTGCATATTAAGAGCACGTCTAATAACCAATATTTCTCTATTCACTTGCTTACTAATCTTCATATTATTACAATCCTCCATTAGTGGAATATCATCCTCACTAGAATCACTAGAATGCTTACTCTCCATACGTCCCCTTTCTTCCTCACCAAAGTCAAACTATTTGGAAGTCTTAGGTTTGGATAATGACTCAAAATTATCTAACTTCATATGTATCAACTTAAATTGCTCCTGAACTGCCTTCATGTAAAATTTAAGATCAACTTTAGGTTGATTTATTTTAGTGCTCATGTTTGTCTCACAAACCTCACGTGTTTGCACTCAATTTGCTCTCTTTCCCTTAAAGTTCTTAAACAAGACCTTATCAACAAGCTTATCAAAAAGAACAAGTGAAATAAGAATGATAAGAATAAAATTTTCAGACAATGACAACCCTAGGAACTGAATTTGAAAAATATGCGGGATACTAATATCAGTATGCTGTTTTTTTTTCTTTTTTTGAATGAATTTCTCTTCTTTCTTTTTTTTTTAATGAACTTCAGCTCACCTCTTTTTTTAGCGAATTTCTGATTTTTTTTTAACTTTTGTTTTGGAAGAGGAGACCAAATTCAACTAGGACTAGGAATCTAATTTTTTTTTGAATTTTGAATTTTTGAAGAAGAAACCAAATTGAAATAGGAATAGGACTCTCTTTTTTCGAAATTCAAATCTTTTTGGAAGAAAAAAAACTAAATTGACTAGGACTAGGAGTTAGAATATAAGTAGGAAAAGAAAATTGACTAAAATTAGAACTCTTTTTTTTTCTAAAAGAACTAGAAGAACATTAACTAGAACTCTAATTTGACCTAAAGAAAGGTAGAAGAAGAAGAAAGACTCTAGAAAATAGAAAAGAAAAGATAGGACACCAACCAAATCTCAAGGAGCCAAAGCTCTGATACCAAATGATGTGATCCTCTAAACGAAGAAACGGAGTGTTTGGCAAAAGTAAGGATCGTCTTGAAAATTCAATGGATGTTTGATCGCCACGAGTTGGCTCGATAAGATCGGATTCAGTTCTTTGCCCAAGAACTAAGGGAAGCTCTCACTTTAGGAGAAAACTCAATCTTTATTAATCATCAAAATCTGTATTTTACATGAACTTAAAGAACTCTTAAATAGACAATCAATTCTAACCCTAGTAGGAAAGCCAGAAGGCCTTAAACTCCTAATTGGACTTCTAATATAATATGGCCCAAATAACACTAGTTAATTGGCCCAACTAAACTAACAAAAAAATAAACCCATAATTAAACTATTATTTAGGCTGCATAAAGGATGGGCCCAAATACTAATAATATCTAAAACAAAACATTTAAACTAAAGCCCATAATACATCTTCAGTCTATGCATATTTGGGCTAATTGTCTTCAAGATCCAATAAGCTCTACATGGCCTCTGGACTGTCCTCTTTAATGTTATCCTCAAGGCTGCAAAGTGTGGCCCACTTGATGTCTTGACTTGGCCCAATAACTTCCTCTTTAGCCTTCACATCCAAGATCAAGCCCAGTAAAGTTTCTTTGGCCCGCTTCGCCCTACTCCTAGTCATTGGATCGCCTATCCCTTGCAAAGGATCTTGGGAACGGTTTATAGTAGCTTTGACAGCACCTTGATCTCCATCATTACCTTGGTCTTTGTTTTGAGTGACTATTGTGTTGGGCACAACTTGGTGGAAGAATTAGAGGTTTTGGAGGCCAAACGTTAAGCTACACACCAATTGTTTGGGAAAAATCCTAAGCCATCCTAACATCCCATCCAAGCCATTGACATAGCCACTAACACCCATATTGACATGCCTCATCGACTCACTAACACCACGTTTGGGTAGCCTTTATGAACAACATAATTCTAAATTTGAGTAATAGCACCCAAGACCTCCAAAGTAGGACCTTCTAAGAAGAAAATAGAGTGGCAAAACAACAAATGGCATATGATCCCTGAGTTTTTGTGAGTGAGAATATTTATAACCACCACATCAAAGTGGCTATAAATAAGATTATTATCTAGGAATAGTGTTTTGAGTTCTTATATGTGTACCTACCCTGCCATAGACAGATAATGAATTGGGGCTCAGAGTTATTATGCAATACCCGATCTGCAGGGGTAGTTCCAATGGTGCAAGAATTTTACTCTAGTGCTAAAGTCCATAAGTACAATGTGGAAAAAGTCAGGGACAAACCAACACCTTTCACTCCCTAGGTCATCAATGCCTTTTGCTCCTTGGAGGACATAAAGAATAATTAATATACAACATTTAGTCAAGGAGATTTGGATCTAAAAGAATTCATCACTGCATAGTGCTGCTAGGGGTCTAGATGGAAGCTAAACATTAATGGTGAGCTGGATTATTTTGATAGAGTAGCCAAGAACAAATATGTGAAACCATGGTATTACTTTGTGGCTATAAGATTTAAGCCCATGCTAGATAAGAATGAGGTCAAAAAGGAGTGAGCATTGTTGATATATGCCCTAATGAAGGATACTCCATTGACGTGCGAAAGTTGGTGCATAAGAGCAAAGTGAGCTTTATTTATACAAAGGGTAGAGCATTATTTGTACCTACCTTAATCACAACCCTATGTGATCAAGCTAGAGTTTAGTGGAACACTATTGAGGCCTTGATACTCCATGTGAAGGTCATCACGATCAAATATATTCAAAAGTACAATGGGGTAAAGGGTACTGTCAGTGCCCTTTTTTGTTATGGACTTTGATTAGTTTATATTAACATCGTCTATTGAGGCCTAGATACTCCATGTGAAGGTTATCACAATCGAATATATTCAAAAGTACAATGGCGTAAAGGGTACTGTCAGTGCCCTTTTTTTGTTATAGACTTTGATTAGTTTATATTAACATTGTTACCCTTTTAAAATTTAACAATCAGTCTCGCTCATACCCTAAATAAAATTAATGAATGAATTACTATATAGACATGCATCCAAAATAGAGAACATTTCATTAATATTGAACTAGTGTTCTACATCAGTGGTCTGTTTATTTACTCGATAGCTTTGGTAATACTTGTCATACAAAAAGCAACAGTTACCTGCCAAAATAGACAAGAAGTAATTCAGTTATCATCACTTTTTTATCTATAAATATGCTATATTAACCAGCAAAATGCTACTCCTCAAGTGTGATGGGTGGAGAAGGAGGTTCATGTACAGGGATATCAAATAGGTTCACCACTATTAGATCTTAAATAATAAGAAATTACCCCAAGTAGGGTATCTCCACCTACTGGATTTCTATAATCAGAGATAAGAACATAGCTCTAGCATTTTATCTACTTTTATCTAAACATAATACCAAACAATAATGAGAACATAAGTTCCCAATAGGTCAAACAATAATAATTGTGTATAACAAGTAATTCTCACGGTATTATGTTTAGCTATATGCACTACAAAAACGGTTAGCCATGTATAACAAATGCATATTAAATACATATATCACAATAAAGGCATGTTATGCACAAGTGTATGATTATCACATGTTCAACACAAATACTGTTATAGTAGATATTTTTACATAATAGCTACTTACTCTTTTATTTTTCTCTATCTCAGTAATAAGGAAATATGAGTCATTCTCTCTCCTGCTACTCACATACCACTGTTACAAGGTCAAAGTGAGCTATTCTTCCACAAACTCTTTCCTGGCTAAACTCTTTCTCTTTCTATATCTGTGAATAGGGTGTCCTCTATCAGGTACTGACACGGAAGGCATATGACCTTCTCTAGTCACCTTACTACTGCAAGGGCTATCCCCATAGTATTTTCCATTCTCTTTTCATTTTCTTATTGCCATATTCATCCATATGTATAATATAATTTTCTCAGTCATTATAAACAACATGAGTATATACCAACCATGCTTGTCATTGATATCATGCAACTCATGTAACTCGTCTCAATATATCAAATTATTTATTTAGCATGTATTTGTGCAAGGTGCATTCATTATTCATGCCATCATACTCTTGCAAGGAATGGTAAAACTAGTGCTATGGAATGGTGGTTGTAAAAATATTCAATTTTATTTTATGCTTAATTTAGCTAAATAATGCATCCGGGTCATTCTCTTAATTTTACTAAATTTTCCTCATTAGTGTATAATAATTACGACATAATTTTATGACTTCCAATTCTTTAAGTAGTATATTTATACACTAGATTAATACATTTTAATTTAAACAAAGTCTTTTTACTTTAAGCACTCATTTCGGCTAACTATTGTGCACATAAATGTTCAATTGTCTTATTTCTCTTAATTACACAACCTAGATCATAACATTCCCCCTTAACCTAATTTACCTTTTTGCTCTTTTTTCTTTACTCTTATACTTATTTTAATTCCTTACTTAATATCAATACCATCATCCCATTAAAGTTCTTCTTTGATTTATTACTACTAAACACGATAATTACTATTCTTATGGTAGGAATTACTAGTTATTTTGTATGTGGTACTATTCATTTGGCCAATTTTTACTATTCATATGATCAATTGTCTTTTCTTCCATCCTAAGAATTAACTCACTAGAACCTATCTAAGAACCATTTCCTCTTTAAAATAATTATAATATAAAGCCTATAATGCCATATTAAATTTGCATATCTTACCATCCATTGGTCTTTACCAATTTTTATTAAATAATAAGTCAAAATTAAGATTGCATTTTAGCATGTCTTATTTCCACATTCCAGCCAATGTAGGCTTTTGTTGTGTCTGTTTTATAAATAACCGCAAGCGAACAGCATAGTTGTAGCTAGTCTAGCGAGTACGAATCGTATCCCATAGAGAACAATTATCAATTACTAGACTTTGCGAAGTATGCTATCTAAATCGATGTAATGCGATGAGAGTTTGTCACAATTAAACTAATAAATAATCCAATTAATAAAAGCTTAGGGTTATGGTTTACCACACTTATGATATTCAACATTCAACATGTACCTCTAATTGCAATTATCTAGGTAATTGGGGATGGTTTAGTCTTAATTAACTAACAACCTCTTTCAAGCATTACCAATCATACCTAGGTTAATCCAATTGGCTACTTTCGTGGTTCTTAGTTCAACCTAGGTCCATTAAGTTCTATGCCAACCATGGAATACAATTAATCAGTTTTCTCGTGCCCACTAATTGATTCATTCCTAGAAAACCTTAAACTACTTTCGTGATTAAGATATCCCTAATTAACTATTAGGTTCCAGTATTAATTTTCACCTTTTAGTTCATCAATTAATATCCTAAGACGTGATAAAACGTTGGCCAGACATTCATCAACTCATATAATCAATGCATAATAGTCAATCCTAATTAACCATGCATAATACAATTAAGGTTCCAACAATCAATTCAATAGTTCAGTATCATCATACCATAAGTGGGTTTATCAAAACCCTAGATTAAATCTACTCAAGCATAATAGAAATAGAAATCAAAGTTATATTCATTAAGTAAAGCATTAAAGTTCAATACAAACCAAAAGAAAGGAGTAAAAGAAGAAGTAAGTGCAGAATAGAAAGATAAAACCTGGTTGTAGAATGTGATAGAATACAATGCTGAATCAATCTCAAATCTAACCTAAGAACATGAAAGTAAACCCTAATCTTAATCTAAACCTAATCTAATTGTGTTTCCTAAGCCTAAAACTGAGTAAAAGTAAGTCTGAATAAGTTTAGATCTGTCTCCCTGTGTTTCCCCCATGTATATATAACATCTTGGCTGCTCAAAACACTAAAAATCACGTGTGTACGGACACGAAGCATAGCCATGCTTTAGGCTGGAAATCTAGAAAATTCTCTACTTCTCGCATAGAGCACGGCTTGGCCGTACTTTAGGTGCACCAAGCACAACCTAGTCGTGTTAGGGGCTGTAAGTCTCTTTTCTTGCCAATTTCTTCAGGGTTGCCTCCTTACTTCCTCCTAAGCATGCTCCAAGTCCATATGGCACTTCTTATGAGTGTTTTTATTTGCTTCTTGGCCTCTTTTGCTCACCTACAAGCATAAAACCAACCAAAGCAGTATCCAGAGCAAAGTATAACCAAAAGCAAGGGAATAATCACAAGTTTACTTTAAATTAGGGGATAAAATATAATCATTTAACACTTAAATTTCCCCTTTATCAACTCCCCCTTCCTTAAATCTTTGCTTGTCCTAAAGCAAATAACATGTCATATTAGTTGGAAGGGAGAAAATGCATTTAAATTCTAGAGGAAAGAAAAGTGCAATGCAAGTAATTTTTCACTCAATCAGTGTGCACACAATAGATATATGAATAGACATTTACCAGATAGTCTTTGTTCTTCTAAAACTAAACCCAAATTCTTCTATTATATATCTACTTCTATTGTTACCATTATATGCATCAAATTGATTTTTTAAACACTTAAGTAGGCCACCTCATCCTTTAGATTTCCCTATGTTGCCTTACCCTTATTTCTATTTTTCTCACTCTTTTTCTCACTCAATTTCATTTATTTCTCATCATTTTTTTATTTCATTCATCATTTTTTTCTTTTATAGAAATATGCAGTGAGTGCATTTTATGCTCCATCTCACTAAGGTAAAAGCAGCTAGGTACTCATACTAGGGCTTTTTTTGGTGCCTTGAAGGGGTACTCAGAGTGAAAAAATTTTAGGTTTTATATTTCCTTATTTTTCACCTCTCCTAGCCTTCGTACTCTCATAGTGTTAAAAATCAATAAAGGCATACAATTCACAGCACAATATGAGTGATAGTTTTCAAAAAATTAAAGATTTAATCCTAAAAGAGAGAGACTAAAATTTAAACTACCTATTTCATATCCTATTGTGCATCACATGTTCATGAGCTAAAATTAACCTATATTACATCAATCTATCTCTGAAACAACAAACTATGTGATTTTGTAATGAAACAAGAGAGATGCAATATATATAGTATATATATGCAAGACCAAAAATTCAACCAGTGAAGTCCACAAACTTAAAGTCTACTCCCCCATGCTTAAACTTGACATTTTCGTCAATGTCAATAATAATGAAAGTACAGGCAAAGGGAGAAGTAACTTACTTACTTACTAGTCTTTTGGAGGTGGTGGAGGTTCAATTAAGTTCAAAAGGGGAGTGGGATAAGTAGGATCAAAATCCAATTATCACACTAATGCAGCCATATAAGTATGCTAGTTAATTGCCAAATCCAAACTTAGGATGGCAATGTGAAAGAAAACAGAGAATAAATCTGATGTGAACCCCTGATAAGAACCTCACCAAGAGTGGTAAGACCCGGAATCAATATGGGATCCAAGTTCAAGGATCGTGTTCTAATTCAGACTTATATTAGAAAATAAATAAAATAAGACTTTGACTCATTATCTATAAAGAGATAAGAACCAAAGGTATAAGAAAATATTGCAAACGCCACACTCAAGAAAGAGGAAGAAGATTGTAAGTGATAAGTCTTATTTGAACGCCACAAGATAAATCTTGATAAGTTCAGAAAAGTTCTTTAAAGAACTAAAGAGAAACACTCTCAATAATATAAATGATATCTGAATTGTTCATGAGCATACATGCCTATTTATAGGCCAATAACCTAAATAAACAAGGAAAAGTAATAGAAAACTCCTATAGAGTAAGGAAACCTAGAAATAGGAAACTCCTAGAGAGCTTAGGAAAAACTCTTCTAGTCAGACAAGGAAACCATCAAATACTAAACTTGAAACTCCTAGAGAGCTTAGGAAAAACTCTTCTAGTCAAACAAGGAAACCATCAAATGCTAAACATTCTTAGTCAAATAAAGTAAAATAAATCAGAAAAAAAAACGTAGCCTAAATTGGGCCACAAAATAACTCATTGATTTTGGGCCTATATTCAATCTTTTGGCTTGAATCTTCTTGTACTTTAGGTCCATATTTAAATTGGCTGGTCTTGGCCCATATTTAAATGGATTTTAATGACATGGATCAGTTTTGGCTCTTCTTTTGTAGTAATGCAGGTATCTCCTTGATGGGCCTCTAGGATTATACTATTAAGTGCTTCTTTGAATATTTTAACCCAAGCTCTTTTGACAAGTCCACTTGAGACTTCAAGCAAGTCTGCATTCCATTTCCATTCGCTATCCGTGCTCACATCATTCCCCTCCTCTTGAAAAGGATTTTTCCTCAAATCAGCACCTACATCAAAACTAGTTAAATCAATAACTTTGAAACACACACTAACATTATCATTACTTGGAAGATCTAGCTTGTAGGCATTGACATTGATTCTTTCAATCACTTGAAATAAACCATATTCTCTTCGAAGTAGTTTCAAATGCCTTTGAGGTAGAATCATTTCCTCTCTCTTAACTTTCTGGGCCTCTATCTCTTTTTCTTTCATAATTTTCTCAACCTCTCCCTCTTTTTCTCTCTTAATTTTCTCGACCTCTCTCTCTTTTTCTACGTATATTAGCAGTGTTTTGTGACTCTTCCACATGTGCATTCTCTACTCGATCTAACCGTTCATGAATTTGCTCCATCTCCACTCTCAAAACTCTTTTCATCTCACTTACTAAAGCTTCCATCATCAACTTTGGATCCACCATTCCCGACACAACTTCTGAAGTAGTTTTGTCCTTGTTGTGGGACATGATTTTCCTGAAAAACAATGTTAGAGTAAAACAAATTCTCACAACACTAGCTTACGTGTTTCTCTCAAGATTAATGGCACTCACACTCGTGTTTACTCAAATTTTGGCTTTTACCCTCTTATAAGTTCACACCCTTTTGCCTTTTTCGTCTCTTAGTCCCTTCTTTTAGTTCTTTATTGAACTTAAACAAACTCACACAAAAATTTTCTTGCAATAATCCAAACTCAACTAATAGAGTACAAAGAGTTAAGGAAGAAGAAAAAGAACAAAATTTTAAGAAACAAAGGGAACAAAGCAATAGAACTTTAGGAAAAAAATGAAATTAAAGACAAGATAAGAAGTTGAATAAGAATAATCACACCACGAAGCAACTAGAATAGAAAGAAATCAATGACTAGAGAAAAGGAAACAATTGAGATAGCAAAAATAACCAAAATAAGAAAACCAAATATCAAAGCAAGAGAAAAAAAATTGATGCAATTAGAATTACTAGATCACTTTGTTTTTGTTTTAAGATCAGAATGCAAAATCTAGGTGGAACTTGAATTTCAACAACAATTGGTTCTATTTTTTTTCGAATTTCCTTTTTTTTTCAGAATTCTGCACTACTTCTTTTTTCTTTTTTTTTTCAATTCCGATTTTTTTTTCTTTTTTTTTTGAATTTCTTTTTTTTCAGAATATGAACTTGAACTAAGAACACTAGAAATAAAATGAAAATTAGAAGATAAAAAGAACGAAGAACACAGAAAAAAAAAAAGATACGAGATAGTAAGATGGAATAAGAATAAGAAAACAAATCTTGATAAGTTCAGAAAAGTTCATTAAAGAACTAAATAATGCTCTGGTGCAATTGGATCAAATCAAAACAATATGGTTAATCCAAAAATCAATTCATAGCAAGTTGCTCATGCAGTGCAAAGCCAAGTTAAATTTAGTTAAAGTACAATGCAATGTCCAGGCATAAAATATGAAACATATAATTTCCAATGGTGCATAGATTTTCCAAAAAAAAACTAGTGAAATAAGCTAATCCACTTGCAATAGACAATATGAGCATTCAAGAAATTCTACCGCATGTAAACCAGATAATGGTAAATGATCAATTTAACAAAACTGTATATAGGTTCTGATATAGCTAAATCTAGTCAATATTCAAGGCAAGATTCAGAGCAATGTAAAATCTTTAAGGAATAATGAATATTGAATAATGTCAATTCTGCTAAATTCCTAAAGTCAATTGAAGTCCAAAATCCGAGAAGAGCTTTTTCAGTTTCAAATCAGATAGATTGTGATTAATTTAAAAATGTCCAAGAGCAATGCACCATGTAATTCCATGTGTAGAGGCAATAACAAAATTCAAGCCAAAATAAATGCAAATGAACAAATAGCAGTAAGCAATAAGTTAGAGCTACCGGAAAATCCACATGTAAGCATTCCAAATTTGGCAGAATTTTTGCTAAAACCTAGTGTAATAGGAACAAGAAACAAAGATCAGGGCAAGAGGTAACAATATCCAAACTAAGTAATGCACCAAGTCAATATTCAGAATTCATTAGTATGCAAGAAAGTTTTCAGCATTCAAAGCATGTATTCCCAAATACATCCATTTAGCTAAACATATATCATAAATTCAAAACTAGAGCTTTGGGAGTATTGCATTAATCTCAGAAGGAAACTTTCCAGCAAACTAGGCAATCTAAAATTAGAAAATTTTAGCACTTATACATCCTAAATTCTGCAAAAAATTTGCCTAACCCAGTAAACCAAACCAATGCAGATAAACCATCCAGCAAGTCTAAACAATGGGAAGGAAATTCCATTACAGAAAAGTAAAGCAGTTTAACAATGTCAACAGGAAGGATATTCTAATCCAGATAACAAACCACAAGTTTAGATAATTAGAATTACTTGGATGGAAGCATGATGTAGGGCGAGGTAATGCAGGGGAAGAAGCACGGGAAGGGGAGAAACGTATGGTGGGTTACGGGTATGGGTGTGCTGGGAAGTTGAAGAAGAGGGAGCTGGGTGAGGGAGAAATTTCGGGGATGTAGAAGTAGGGGAATGGTGGAAAGGAAAGGGGGAGGCTTCAGGTTGTAGGGGGAAGGGACTTTTGGGTTATGGGAGAATGTTGAATGGAGGAGATGGACACGAGAATGGCTGGGTAAGGCACGGACAAGAAAGAGGAAGAAGCACGGGGAGAAGAAACTGAAACATGGGTTGAAAAGAAAGGGAACATTTTGGGATTTTTACCTTGCTAAGCCCAAAGCACGGCCCACCTGTGCTTCGGGCTGGTCCATCAAATTTTTTTGGAGAATGGCCTGTGTTGGATGGCACAGGGTGGATGTGCTTGCTGGAACAGGAAGCACGGCCGTGGTGGAAGACACGGCTAGGCCGTGCTTCGTGCTGGAAACCCAAAATTTTTGGATTTGGCCCGTGTTTGTTAGCACAGGAAGGGAGTGCTGGGTCTCAACGTGAGGAACGATCGTGTTTGGTGACACGGCCTGCCATTGTTTGGCACTAGAAGGGCTAAAACCTCCAAAATTTGGCTCGTGCTTGAAGCACAAGCGTGGTGCATGACACGGGCTAGCTGTGTTTGGTGCTAGAATTCACTTTTCTTCAAAATTTACTGTAGTTTTTTTTTATTTTCTTTGATTTCCTATGATTTTCATCCTTTAATTCAACCCTAGGCATATGGGAATGGACTTGAAAATCAGGTGGAAACACTCATTAAACTCCTAACCTAAGAAATTAACTAAATTTGAGATAAAAACTAAAATTAAAAGCAAGAAAAAAAAACAAAAAGAAAATTAAAAATTAAAATGTGGGTTGCCTCCCACAAAGCGCCTGTTTAAAGTTATTAGCTTGACTCCTTTTCTTGTTTTCCACTCAATGAGGCTTGAAGAGAGTTTGAATAACTCTCTTTGCTATCCATTGCTTCTTAGTATTATACTTAAGCCTTTAAGGCTTTACCTAATTGCTTTCAAGGATCTTTTTAGCTTATTCTTTGCCTCCTTAGTTCTATTTAAGTTAAGAGGAGGTAGCTTAGGTTATAACTTTGGAGCTTGGATTGCCTCCTTAATAGCCTTCTTTTCTTCACCCTGTTTGACATAAACACAAGAACTTTCCACAGAGCATAACTCAAGTGGGTTAGAAAGAGGAAAATTCATAAAATTATCATTCATATTAGGTTCAGGTAAGCCAATCATACAGCAAGATTCATTTAGAGAAGGAAGGTTCATTGTATTATTCAAATTAAATTTTACTTTTTCATCCCCTACATTGAAAGAAAGCTTTCCATCTTTTACATTAATGTTTGCTCCAGCTGTGGCTAGGAAAGGCCTTTCAAGAATGATGAGGATTTTTTCATCTTCCTCCATCTCTAAAATCAAAAAATCAACAGGTATATAAAACTTACCCACCTTTAGAGGAACATTCTCTAATGTACCTACTAGATGCTTGATGGATCAATCAACCAAATGAAGAGTAAAGGTGGTAGGCTTCAAGTCACCCATTTGAAGCTTCTTGCAAACTAAAAGAGGCATGAGGCTCACACTTACTCCAAGATCACATAAAGCTCTATCAATCTTTATGTCTCCTATAGAGCAAGGAATTGATAAGCATTCGAGATCCTTAAGCTTTTGTGGCAGCTTATTTTGAATTAAAGCACTAGATCCCTCTGTAAGTGCCACAACAGCATGCTCTTCAATTTTCCTCTTATTTGAGAGGATCTCTTTCAAAAACTTTTCATAAGAAGGAATTTGGGAGATGGCTTCTAGGAATGGGATGTTGATATTTAAATTTTTCAAAACATCCAAAAACCTCCCAAACTGCTTCTCTAACTTAGCCTTAACCAATCTTTAAGGAAAGGGGATTAGTGGCTTGTAAGGTGTAGGAGCCACATATTTGGGCTCTTCTTTTGGTTCTTCTTCTCTTTTCTTCTCAGATGCAGCCTGAGGTTCATCTTCTTTTATCTCTTCTCTTCTCTCAGATTCAGCCAATTGTTTACCACTTCTCATGGTAATGGCATTATAGTGCTCCCTAGGGTTCTCATTCTGGCCTGGAAGTCTTCCAAAATTCCTGTTAGATAGGCTTTCTTACTATGCTATCTGAGTTTCCAACATCTTACTATAGGTAGGAAGCGAGTCAACCTTAGAGGCTAAATCTTTTATAGCCTCATTCATTGAGTGGTGCTGGGCTCTGAATTCATCATTCTGATTACTCTGTGTAGTGATGAAATTCTCCATCAAAGTCTTTAGATTTGACTTTGGCTGAGGAGGCGGATTGAAAGGTCTCTGATTCTGAAATCTTGGAGGTTGCCTAAAATTATTTTGAGGCTGATTCAAATTAGGCTTGTATGAGAGATTCAGGTGGTTCCTCCAACTTGGGTTATAGGTGTTGCTGTAAGGATTGTTTTTCTGATTATTCACAAAACTTATCTGCTCACAATCTTGAGGTGCAGAGTTTCCAAGTTGGCATTCATTGGCCACATGACCAACACCTCCACAAATCTCATATGATGAAAATGAAGAAGAACCAACAACATTAATGCTCAATTTATCTAATTTTAGAAACAATGCATCAACTTTAAAAGTGAGATGATTAAACGCATCTACTTCATACATACCTATTGGTTTTCTTGATGGATGCCTCTCACTAGACCAAGAGTAGTAATTTTGAGCCATATCTTCAATTAACTCATAGGCCTCATCCACTATTTTATTCATCAAAGCTCCTCTAGCTGTAGCATCCATAGGCATACAGGTGATGTAGATTAGTCCATTGTAGAATGTATGGACTATGAGCCACTTCTCTAACCCATGGTATGGGCATATTCTGAGGAGCTCTTTAAATCTCTCCCAAGCTTCATATAATGACTCGCCATTTTTTTGTGCAAAAGTAGTTATCTAATTTCTAAGGTGGACTGTCTTACTTGGTGGGAAGTACTTGGCCAAGAATGCTTGAGAAAGCTACTGCCATGTAGTTATTGACCTTGATGGAAGAGAATGTAACCATGTGCGAGCCTTGTCCCTCAGAGAGAAACGGAACAATCTCAGTTTAATGGCATCAGAAGATACTGCATTCATCTTCAATGTGTCACAATATTTCAAAAAAATTGATAAATAGAGACTAGGGTCTTTAGTAAGTGACCCTCCAAACTGATTCTGCTAAACCATCTACAGAAGAGAAGGCTTCAGCTCAAAATTATTGGCCTCAACAGCTGGTTTGATAATACTGGGATTCAAGCCATGAGCATCCAGGGTAGTGAAATCCTTAAGAAAGCAGTTATCTCTCTCTACCATGGTAGGTGCAGAATGTTCTTACTGCTGTCTTCTTCTCCTTTGTAGTGTGCGTTCAATTTCCAGATCAAATTCAGTGACAAACTCACGTTCTCTTCACATAAAAGAGAAACACACATATAAAAGAAGAAAAGAGGCAAAAATCAGCAAGATAAAATTATGTAGAAAAAGTAAAAGAAAGTGATCTAGTCTAGCTATTTCACAAAATATCTAATATTGACTATTGTTCCCCAGCAACGACGCCAAAAACCAATTTTTATTAAATAATAAGTCAAAATTAAGATTGCATTTTAGCATGTCTTACTTCCACATTCCGGCCAATGTAGGCTTTTGTTGTGTCTGGTTTATAAATAACCGCAAGCGAACGGCATAGTTGTAGCTAGTCCAGCGAGTACGAGTCGTATCCCACAAAGAACAATTATCAATTACTAGACTTTACGAAGTATGCTATCTAAATCGATGTAATGTGATAATAGTTTGTCAAAATTAAACTAATAAATAATCCAATTAATAAAAGCCTAGGGTTATGGTTTTCCAACCTTATGATATTCAACATTCAACATGTACCTCTAATTGTAAATATCTAAGTAATTGGGTATGGTTTAGTCTTAATTAACTAGCAACCTCTTTCAAGCATTACTAATCGTACCTAAGTTAATCCAATTACCTACTTTCATGGTTCTTAGTTTAACCTAGGTCCATTAAGTTCTATGCCAACCATGGAATACAATTAATCGATTTTCTCGTACCCATTAATTGATTCATTCCTAGAGAACCTTAAACTACTTTCGTGATTAAGATATCCCTAATTAACTATTAGGTTATGGTATTAATTTTCACCTTTCAGTTCATCAATTAATATCCAAAGACGTGATAAAACATTGGCCAGACATTAATCAACTCATATAATTAATGCATAATAGTCAATCTTTATTAACCATGGATAATACAATTAAGGTTCCAACAATCAATTCAATAGTTCAGTATCATCATACCATAAGTGGGTTTATCAAAACTCTAGATCAAATCTACTCAAGCATAATAGAAACAGAAATCAAACTTATATTCATTAAGTAAATCATTAAAGTTCAATACAAACCAAAAGAAAGGAGTAAAAGAAGAAGTAAGTGCAGAATAGAAAGATAAAACTTGGTTGCAGAATGTGATAGAAATACAATGCTGAATCAATCTCAAATTTAACTTAAGAACATGAAAGTAAACACTAATCTTACACTAAACCTAATCTAATGGTGTTTCCTAAGCCTAAAACTGAGTGAAAGTAAGTCTGAATAAGTCTAGATCTGTCTCCCTGCGTTTCCTCCATGTATATATAACATCTTGGCTGCTCAAAATCCTAAAAATCATGTGTGTACGGACATGAAGCACGACCGTACTTCATCACAAGGCCTAGCCGTGTTTCGGGCTGAAAATCTGGGAAATTCTCTACTTCTTGCAAAGAGCACGGCTTGGCCGTGTTAGGGGCTGTAAGTCTTTTTTTTTTGCCAATTTCTTCAAGGTTGCCTCCTTGCTTCCTCCTAAGCATGTTCCAAGTCCATATGGCACTTTTCATGAGTGTTTTCCTTTGTTTCTTGGCCTCTTTTGCTCACCTACAAGCATAAAACCAACCAAAGCAGTATGCAGAGCAAAGCATAACCAAAAGCAGGAGAATAATCACAAGTTTACTTTAAATTAGGGGATAAAATATAATCATTAAGCACTTAAATTTCTCCTTTATCAGCTTTTCCATGTTTCATTCATTTCCTCCCACTTTTGATAATCCATTTAAGCATTTATAGGTGTTACAACGTCATTGAAACACAAAGGTACTAAATTTTGGCCAACACACTTCTTATGCATTAAAAGTACTCTTGAAAATTTAAACAAAATTTCATGTTCATTCACATCTTTTAGCACTAGTTTCTTGCAATTTTACCATCATATAACCAAGAAGCATTACTCTTATTATTAAAATAGCTTCTAAAACCATCCATTCCAAGCATCTACTTTCATCCATTCCAAGCCAAATTTCAAACAAAATACATGCATTACACATGCATCCATGCTCTCACTCTACATGGCTAATCATAATATATACATTCCACATCATATATCATCAACATATAAAATTTAAAACACTTTTAAATCTTCCAAAAGGCATCAAATTTCAATGAAAGAATATTGTTAAAGCTACCAAAAATCTAGTTTCTTCTAGTTCCTAACAAGATTCACCTAGTTCTCCTTGGTTTTCCTTCTTTAGGCCGTCACTCCCTTTTCCTTCTTCCCAAATTTTATGCAGCTTTTTTCATAGATAAAAGGGTCATTTAAGAAGCCTAAGATGAAGAGAATAAGATATTATGGAGGATAGGAGGAAGAAATTTACCTGAGCTCCCTTTTCTCTTCTCTTTCTCTCTATAGTTTTCGGCTTTCTCTCACTCTCTCCCTTCTTGGCCAAAATTTTGGCCTTCAAAATGTTGTTAATGCCTTCCCATAGAAGTAATAATAAAATATTAGTTACTTGGCCAATACTCCACCTTAACTTCCAACTATATACCTTTAACTATTCCTTATTTTCTTACTTGCCCTTTATCATTTTACCTTTCCTTTACCATTACTTGAGGGCTTGTTTGGATAATCCAATTCTTCCCAAATGCTTTAATTCTCTATTGGAGGGATTAGAATTAGTTACAAAATTATAATTAAGGACATACGCCTAACTTAATTCCTTATTCAAGGTTTTGACTTTAGAAATTTGTGAAATTCCAATTTTACCCCTTTTAATTTTCCCTTATGAATAAATTTTTTCTATTTATCTCCTATGGATATCTACCCTAAGCATAATAAAAATAACCTTATGGGAATTACCCTAGCTAGTTTCTTTCTTTAGTTATTTAAATCATTTTGGCATTTTGGGGGTCTTTATTGGGAAAAACTTCTAGTGCTTTTTCTTTTAGCACTTTCTAAGGCTTTCTTAATGTTCCACTCCAACTATTTTACCTATTCCTAACATTCTAATATTATATTTATGTATTATTTAATAAAATAAAATTGGAGATGTTATAGGTACACTTACACTAAAGCCAATAGAGGCAGTAACAACAAAGGAGCCAAGGAGAACACAGACCCAGCTTAGTTATCACACACTATTGATGAGGTCTAAGAGAGGATTACATCCTTTAGTAGGGAGATTGTCATGCCCCCAATTTAAGGGCACGTGAAACATACGCTTTGCAAACATATTTTCCATAACATGTATGATACACTCCTTTATCATTGAAAACATTTACATATAGAAATTTTTTATGCATACACAATATACATACCAAGTCTATAAATATCATAGTAACAACAGAAGCAAGGATCTTGCCTGTGGCATTCAGAACATACTCTAAAGTACAAGTACAATATAAATCAAAATCTACGAACCTTAGAAATAAAATAGGCTCACCACAGAATATGCCACCTAGCTAATCAACTATCTAAAGGGGAAAGACTAAACTCTGTATTCTTATTTGAAAACAATATAGATATTGTGTAGTGATTTTAACAACTCAGTGAGCAAATAATACCTTCTATGACCTCTTAGGTCAACATATAAATGTACATATATTTCAAAATTTATCACCTAGAAAATTATAGTTTGGAAGTACATCCATATGGGACCCTTATTTCAAATATTCTCAAATCATAGGATATTTATATATCCAAAATCATATACTATACTGTATGATCATTAAACAAATATTATTATGCATCAAAATATTTCACATGAAAATACTAGGAAGATCCCATATTAGAACCATAATATCAGAGTTCAAGCTCTTCTGTACTTTGGTGGTGTAAGATTTGCCTAAACTCAGCATCCCAGCTAAGATTTGTCCTACCACTATTCAAGAACACACGCGAAAGACTCTAATATGGGCAATTTTCCAAACACAGAGCAAGATAGGGCAAATCACATATCGTATAGTCGGCATCTCACCCAGATAGGAAGCATCTCGCTCTCCTTCACATATCATATTCTGTGTGTTGGTCGTCACACAAGGCTAGCACCACCCCTATTAGCTGAGGTATCAAGGTGCACCAAGGCTAACATCACCTGTTGTTAGCAAACAGTGTTTTCAATAGGATTCCTCTACAGAAATCATATTTCACATATGCCATATCATTCAAAATAGAGGTTTCAATATAATACAAAATTTTCAATTTCAGTATAATTTTTCTGTCAAAAACTTCCCAATCAGGGTTATCACATATACATGCCATTTTCTAAGGCAATCTTATAGCTTTACATATCAATGACATGTGCACAACATATTTTCTTTAACATATGATGAGAAATACATTTAAAATCACGTATTCAATGAGTTTAAAAATTTATTTTTAAAACTATACTCTTCTTGAACTATATGTCAGATTGTAAAGAAATAAGGTAATTTAATCCATTTCAGAGACATATAAAAGTATAAATAACTTGTAAACATAATCAATTATACATTTAAAGTTCAAGAAGAGCATAGGGTAAGTCATAGAAAGAATTATCTACTCAAAGGGTAAGGCTCCAGATTGGACAGTCCCAAATTATATTTTTTTCAATTCAAATTTGATCAAATAGACCTAAAAAACGAGTCCATAGGGTCAAAAATCTTGAAAATGACTCTAGAATTGCAAAATTTGACCTCTGAGAGTTTGGTCAACTTATGGGTACTATTCACGATCGAAATTACTATTTACCGCCAAAATCACTATTCATACTAACCAAATTTATTGTTCAAGATGCACAAAAAGTTGTTAGATGGCTGAAAATTTTCATATTCTAAGGTTTATCTATTTCTTGAATCCATTTACAGTGTTAGCTTTTTAATTTGAGACCTCTAAATAGGCGTTTTAGAGTTTACCTTTTTTTAATATTTTTTACTTCTGATCTACAGAGATTCTGCAGTTGATTTGAAAAATTATTCAATCAATATCATAGTACTCTTCGTCCTGAGTCCAGTGGTACCCTTAGTTTTGAAAACGGAGGTTTGAAGATACACCAGATCTAGAGAGAGAAAATGAGAAGAGAGAAAATGAGAAGAGAGAAAGTGAATAGGGGAAAAAAATTTCATCCTTCCATCCGTGCTCTGCTCCTTCACGTTTCCTTTCTCACCTTTTTTTTGTTATTATTTAATAATTAAATATTTAAATTTATTCTTTGATTATATACATATAAATATATTTTTTCATCCAAAAGCATCCCAAAAATTTCTCAAAATTTATATTCTTGCGAAACTTTAGTTGCAATCTTAAATCATATTTTTATTAATAAAAATTTTAATAAAACAAATCATAATATAAAATAAATTCATGCATCTTAAAAGAAAGAAATTTATAAAAATAAAACAAAAAATTATTTAAAGCCAAATATAATTATTTTAAGCAAAACAAAAATTATTTTAATTAAAAGCGTATTTACTTTTAGCAAAACATAACCATTTAAAAATAAAAATATATTTGTTTACAGCAAAACATTATTATTTAAAAATTAAGGGATACTACATTCTTCTCTCCCTTAAGAAATTTGGTCCCTAAATTTTAAACCATCCTATCACAAGTAGAGAATGAAGTCAAGGCATAACTTACAGTTATTAACCTTATTACTCAAGCAGTTGGAGATATCTCTTTTGTATATCATCTTTATTTTCTAAAGAGTTTATTCACTTGAGTGGTTTTACCATATAACCTTAATCATAGAGATTTCTTTTAGCCATAAGTTCTTCACTTGTCGATCAATAATAAATATCGGTTTTTCCTTCATAATTAGGCCAAATTCTTGTCCAATTGAATTTCTGAGAATTAGATAACATGAAAAGAATCTGATAGGTACTTCCTTAACATTGATACAAGAAACATATTACTTAATCCTAATGACAAGGCCAAGCAATGTACTACTATGCCTACTTTGTTCAAGATTTCAGAAGAGCCTAACTTTTTTCTTCTTTCCAAACCTCATTATCTCTTTCATGAGTGAGAACTTCAAGAATATTTGGTCACCAACTAATAATTTCTAGTGCTCAACATTCATGGTCCTTATAGACTTTTGGTCTATATTGAATTGCTTGTATTCTTTTTCTAATTAATTTTACTTTATCAACGACATCTTATCATAAGTTTAACTCCATTGAGTCATTTAACAGAAAGTTTGTAACACCTCATATATAAGGCTTTGATTCATTCAATATCACTTTATTATAAGCGAATTTTGCTAAGGGATCTCCCACAAAACTCGAAGATATACGCTTGAAGCATGCTCTCTAAATTAGTATCATCAATTTAGGTTAGTCATATTCTATCTATTGCATGATATTTCAAATTAAATTCTAAAAGGTTAACCTTATTCAACTCATCCACCTATTAGGAGACCTAAGTAGGACTTTGAGTATGGGTATGTAACTGCAGACATATTTATACTCACGGTGCTGTTATGAAATTCTATAGGGTGTCATCCTTTTCTTCCTTCTAACTCTTTTCCTTAGATATGTGAGATTTAAACATCTATGTGTATGTCCTAGATGGTACATTTTGTGTGTGGACTACTAGTTCAGCTTTTGAACTTGTTTTGACGAAAAGTGATAAAGAGAACCCTCTTGGGAAAGTAGTTGAAAATAAGAAAATTTTATCCGAACACAAAGGGAATGGCTTGTTTGGATGTCAAGAAGGTTTGAATTGATTGTTTGATTTGCTTACGTGAAACAATATGATGAACGGCTAATATAATATTGATAGTGGGTTATGATGTGATTGAGATTGATAACTCCAAGATAATGATTTGAAATAAAGTGAGTGTTTTGAAAATAGATTTAAATCTCTTTTTGGATGGATGAGTTGGAATCTATATATATAAATGAATTTGGTAAGTTGTGGATTGGATTGAATTTGAGAGCGGAGAATCTATGAAGATAATATTTTCAATGATATATTTTGTTGATATAAGGAATTCGAAGACAGTTTGGTTTTCAATAATACTATGTATAAGTATTATGATAAAGGAAGGTTTACTTATGGAAATTTAAAATTTAAGGTATGCAAAATGGATAATTCATGTGAAGGGCTCTTGGATAGACAGTTGAATAAGGTGACAATGTGGAATAAATACCCATTACCTCGTATAGATGATCTGTTTGATCAATTACAAGGTGTTCAATGTTTTTCAAAAATTGATTTGAGATATGAGTAACATTAATTGAGGATAAGAGAAGAGGATGTACAAAAATTTTCTTTTAGAACTCATTATGGGAATTATGAGTCCTTGGTTATGTTATTTAGTTTGACAAATATCCTAATTGCATTCATTGATTTAATGAATAGTAATTAGATCATCCCTAGATCAACTTGTTATGATATTTATTGATTATATACTAGAATATTTCAAAAGTTCAAATGATCATAAGCAACATTCAAAGATAGTTTTACTAACTCTAAGGGAGTATGGTTGGTAAAGATGGTATCCAAGTAGACTCTAAAAAAGTAAAAGTGGTACAATAATAGCTACGTTTTACTACATCTAAAGATGAAGATCCAAATCTAATTTGCGCTTCTTGCGGTTGTCTGCCATCCATTCTATTTGAGTCATAGTTGGATCAGGTACATGAACATATGCTTGTAAAGTATCAATCAACTCCTCAGCATTTGAAGCTGAGACAAGAATTCGTCGTGCTGAGTGTGAGATGAACCTTTGTTCTACAGCATGATCAAGGAAAGACAACAAACCAATAAAGAAGTGGTTAAAATTTAACAAACCTATCGGTTTGTGATGCATATTTAGTTGTGTCCAAGAGACTATTTGAAAAATTTCTTCTAAAATACCAAAATCCTCTGGTAAGGCAATGAAGGCATCAACATTGCTCATCATTCTAGCAATATGCTCATGCATGGAAGCTACCCTAAACTCTTCCCCAATTGTCTTTTCTACGATGTTAGATGCAGCTAGAGCTGTAGGAATAATACCTAGAACTTGGTATCCTCCTACATAAGTAGCTGTAGACACACACCCCATTAATCCACAGTTACCTCCACCATAGACTAAATGAATTTTTCTCCTGGCCAGTACCATACCCAAGTTTTGTGCAGCTTTCACATACTCTCCATCTTTTCCAGGACGGGAACCACAAAAGACACAAATATTTCGAATTTGACGAAATGTGATTCCCTCCATAGCTACACACACCTTAACTTGGAATATGAAAGTAAAGAAATTAACGTGTGCATTTATAAAACTCAGAGAATGACATACTTATGATAGCTATGTGAATAAGCCGGGAATAATTAGAACTGTAACAACTCTATTTAAGTATCAATTTTTTTAAAAATACCATGAAGTTATTACCTCATTACAACTTAACTCAATATAACATTTATTTAATTTATACAATACAGAGTTTATATACATGTCATTAATCAAAACATACGTATAACATATCAAACACATAAAAATCTACATCTTATTTATTCTGGTTGACCAATTCCAAAGATACAGGTGCGGGTCGTTGCACCTTCACCGGGATTTAAGCCAACTCGACCACAAATATTTTATTTGCTTCTGGGATCTGCCCAACATAAAGTACTCGATCCAACGTGCACTAAAAACCAGAGCTATAGAAAAATTTGCATAACTAATTTTCTGAACATAATATGGAAATATAGTAAGAATTAAATCCTAGTAAGTTCAACAATAAATCATCATCAATATAGTTCATCACGTCATGTTTAGCTAAATAAACTATAGAAAATAACATTGGTCACATGAATGCACTATATCTATGCACATGAGAATCGTATAATAATAACATGTATGACAGGGTTAACTATTTTCAGAATATCATATGATAGCCATCAACTTATTCTCATTTCAAGCTACCCCGATCAGGGTGAGTATCGTCTACTCTCCGGTATGGGCTTTTTTCACTCCGTCTGACATGGCACACTTTCTCTTTCTTTTCTCATAATCATAATCATAACCGTTGGTAGGGCGTCCCCTACTGGTGCACCACACGGATTGCCATGTGACCGTACTCATTTCTTTTCTTTTCACAATGATAGCCAAAAATATGCTTTCAATAACAAGTATGTTCATCAAAATATAACTATTACAAAAAATCATTGGTAATCATGCCACGAACATAACCATTTCAAATATCACTTTATAAAATATTTCCATGTCAGAATTTTACACTTAAGATGGTAAGAAGTTCATATAATGGCAATGGCTATGGCTATACTAGTCATTTATTATTTTCATTTATAAGATTCATCTTCTTTTTTAAATATTAATTTTATTTCTTTATTTTCTTGATGCAGGTTTTCATCCTATCTAACCTTCTCTGACTAATCAGAGCATAACTCCCTCAATTTAACTCCTCTATAGGTGATCTTGGTGGCAATTTCAAGATAAAATAATTATCTAAAACTATTATGCTGAACATTGTAGCAAAATATTAAGAAATCAAGGTGATATTACTCCCTCAATGTACAGGTTATTTCTTCTTGGATAAGTTCTGACCTCTACCTACTAATCTATCCATATCTTCCTCATAAAAATTCCAAATTAAGTAATTCCCGTGGCTCAAAATTCGTGACACATATATCTATAATTCATATGTTAACCATTTATTTTAATTCCTTATAGAATGTTCCCAGAAAATAAAACATCGAAACTATCCTAACATATTCTTCCCTGATTAACCATTTTCTGACCATTGCTTACTAATCGGAACAGATCTACCTCATATGGACTCCAACTTGAGTGATTCCAGTGGCTACAAATCCGTGACACACATTTGTATAATTCTTATGTTAACCATTTATTTTAATTCCATACAGATAATTCTCAGAAATTAAAATACAGAAGCTATCCTAACATATTCTTCCCTGATGAACCATTTTCTGACATTTGACTACTAATCGGCTCATATCTTCCTCATATGGACTCCAAATTGAATGATTCAAGTGGATAAAAATCCGTGACACACATAGATATAATTCTTGTGTTAACTATTTATTTTAATTCCATACAGATAATTCCCAAAAATTAAATTACAGAAGTTAAAAATTTTGCCACCCATAGCCATACCTATGCAGAACTTTCTATACCAGCCTAAGTATTCAAACATACATCACATGCAAGATCAATATGTAACATGATATAGCAACATCCATGACAAATCATCAAAGTTCTAAGATCAAAATCTCATATAAATATTATAAGTTTCAAAAGTTTTCTTCAAAAGGAAATATTGTTAAACTTACCTGGAGCACTTAGTCCCCTAGACTTCTCCTTCCTCTTTCTTCCTTTCTTCCTTTCTTCCTCTCCTTTCCTCACTCTATCTTGCTTCTATTTTTCCTCTCCCTCACTTGGACGAAATTATAATGTTGTAAGGGTGGGTTTTCTTATATAGACCACCAAATAATTCACCTTTCATGATCATGGGTCTACCTTATCACAATTAGATTACACTTGGTTGAATTTTTGAAAAACAAACAACTTATGTTCTTGTCTTCCTCTTCCTTAGACAAGATATGCATAGGAAAATGAGATTTGTATTTTGAAAATTATGATAATATGTTCTTAAGATATGGGACAAGGTCCCTTTGATTTAGGGATTCATTTTCATTTTCTTTTGTCTTAAACAAGTATTATTGGTTGGCCTTTTTAGGTGGAAAATTTCTAGCCCTTGAATCTCCATTATTTGGTTTATATTATTTGTGTGGGATAGGAATGTTTTGTCCTAATGCCATGTATTATCATACCACTTGCTAAAATTATGAGTGTAGGATATAGATGTTTTTGTCCTAAAGCCTTGTATTATCATGTCACTTGCCAAAATTATGAATGTAGAATCACACCACTTGCTAAATTGTTGTATTAATGCCATGTAACCTAATCTTTATTATTATTACATTATTATATCATCACCTAATTTATTTTATTTTATTTTTTCTCTTGGATTTGGGCTTATTCTTACCCATTTTCTTTGCTTTGGATAAAATTCTACCTTTCTTGGAGGGCTTAGTCACATTTTCATAATTTTTAGGCTATTAGTCCCATTACTATATCCTAGTCCAAGTCTATGTTTTATTTCTTGCTTAGGTTATCCAATGGGCTTGCTAGAAACTTATGTGAAGTGGAAAAACTCTATATGAAGTGTCGATAGGTAAAAGCTCAATGTATGGATAAAGATTTTAAACTTAGTAACTTTAGTTCTTGAATTAGGAAAAATTACCCTAATCCAATGTTCTTGAAATTTTATGACCTTTACTTGTTTCTAAAAATTTATCTTCCTTATCCAAGAATTTTTCATCTCTTTAGTATGTTATTTATAATTGTTTTTCCTATTAGGTTTTCCCTCTTTATTTGTTCTCTTAATGTTAGAAACAAACATATTTCCTTAGATATCTAAAATATTGTCTAATAAATTTTATTTCCTTAATTAAATATTTATGTACTTTTATCAATAGAAGAAACAAAATTAGGGATGTTACATTTCTCTCCCCCTAAAAGAAATTTTGTGCTCAAAATTTCAGAAATTATCTAATAAGAACAATTGCGGATATTTCTTCCTCGTGACTTCTTCCATCTCCCAAGTTGCTTCTTCCGGAGTCAAACCTTCCCATAACACCTTAACAAGGGGAATGGTTTTATTTCTCAGTTGCTTCACGTCAGTGTCCAATATGGATGCAAGTACTAGCTGATATGTCATGTTCTCCTTTATTTGGATTGGTTCATCCTGTATTACATGTGATGAATCTGGAAGATAATTTCGCAGCTGTGATACGTGGAAAACATTATGCAGGGTGGAAAAATTAGGTGGGAGAGTAACTTGATATGCTGATGTCCCTACTTTCTTTAGAATTTGGTAGGGTCCCAAAAATCGCAGACTTAACTTTCTTGTTTTGAGAGACCTACCAACTCCAGTAGTCGAGGAAAGTTTTAGAAATACATGGTCTCCTTCCTCAAACTCTAGGAGTCTATATCTCTTATCGTAGTAACTCTTTTGCCGACTCTGAGCTGTAAGTATTTTTTCTCGTATCATCCTGATTTGTTCAGTGGTTTGTTGAACTAGATCAGGACCTAACAAGTTCTTTTCTCCTACCTCAAACCAACATAGTGGAGATCAGCACTTCCTACCATATAAAGCTTCGTAGGGGGCCATCTTAATACTGGAGTGATAACTATTATTATAAGCAAACTTTACTAAAGGTAGGTACTTATCCCATCCTTTACCTTGCTCTATCACACAGGCCCTTAACATGTCTTCTAGAGTTTGAATGGTCCGTTCTGTCTGCCCGTCAGTCTAAGGATGGTAGGCAGTACTGAACTACAACTGAGTACCAAAAGCTTCCTGCAACGCTTTCCAAAACCTCGATGTGAACCTAGGATCTCTATCAGAAACAATAGTTAAGGGAATCCCATGCAGTCTAACTATTTCCTGGATGTACAGTTGGGCCAATTTATCCAGTGAAAAGTTAATTTTTATGGGCAGAAAGTGAGCAGATTTAGTTAATCTATCAACTATTACCCAGATAGAGTCATGTCCCACTGAAGTCTTAGGTAAACCCACAACAAAGTCCATCGAGATACTGTCCCATTTCCATTTAGGGATCTCAAGAGGTTGTAGAAATCCTACTAGCTTTTGATGCTCCACCTTCACCTTTTGACAAATTAGACATTTCGCCACGAACTCCGCAATATCCTTTTTCATCCCTGGCCACCAATACATCATGTTTAAGTCCTGGTACATTTTAGTGCATCCAGGATGGACAGTATATTTACTCTGATGTGCTTCCTGTAGGATTTTAGTCCTCAACTCTCGTTCTTGAGGGACACAAATCCTTCATTGATACATGATTGCTCCATCTTCCATGACAGAAAAATTTCCTTGATCTTTATGATCCTGTAAGTATTGGTTGTGAACTTGATCCTCTTTGATCTGGGCTTTAAGGTCACACCCTATATTTAAACCATTAATGGTTAGCTTCTTTGAGGAAAAAGTAGTGTCCAGCTTCAAATTCCGAAACTCCTCTAGCATTTGTATCTCATACAACATCATCTGGACCATGTGTAGAGACTTTTGACTTAAGGCATCAGCTACAACATTTGCCTTTCCTGGATGATACTTTATCTCAAACTTGTAGTCATTGAGAAATTCCACCCATCTCCGTTGCCTCATATTTAACTCCTTTTGATCAAAGAGATATTTAAGACTCTTGTGATCGCAATATACTTCAAAGGTTGCTCCGTATAAGTAATGTTGCCAAATCTTTAAAGCAAACACCACCGCCGCTAATTCAAGATCATGGGTTGGGTAGTTTCCTTCGTGGGGTCTTAGTTGTCTAGAGGCGTAAGCAACTACTCTCTTGTCTTGCATTAGCACACACCCTAGTCCTTTCTTTGAAGCATCACTATACACTTCAAAATGTCATGTGGGGTCTGAAATAATTAAAACAGGAGGAGTGGTCAGTCTTGTTTTCAGCTCCTGAAAACTAGCTTCACATTGATCAGTCCATTTGAAAGGACTTCCCTTCCTGGTCAATTTAGTCAATGGCAAGGCTATACGAGAAAAGTTTTGTATAAACCTCTTGTAGTATCCTGCCAAACCCAGGAAACTTCTGACTTCCGTAACCGTCTTTGGTCTCTCCCACTGAATCACTGCTTCCGTCTTGATAGGATCTACGGCTACCCCTCTATTAGAGATGACATGTCCGAGAAACTTCACCTCTGACAGCCAAAATTCACACTTCTCCAATTTGACATATAACTTTTTCTCTTTCAGCACTTGCAGCACGATTCGGAGATGTTGTTCATGTTCTTTCTCACTCTTAGAGTATATCAAGATGTCATCAATGAACGCTACAACAAATTGATCTAGGTAGGGTCGAAAAATGTGATTCATGTAATCCATGAAAATTACAGGTGCATTTGTCAACCCGAAAGGCATTACGAGAAACTCATAGTGCCCATACCTAGTCTTGAAGGCAGTTTTTGGTACGTCCTCCTCCTTGATCCTAATCTGATGATATCCTGACCTCAAGTCAATTTTAGAAAAGATGGAGGCTCCCTTTAATTGATCCAATAAGTCATCTATCCTAGGGAGAGGGTACTTGTTTTTTATAGTCACCTTATTCAACTGTCTCTAATCTATGCATAGTCTCAAGCTCCCATCTTTCTTCTTAACAAACAATACAAGGGCTCCCTAAGGTGATACACTTGGTCTAATGAATTGCTTGTCTAATAGTTCCTCCAACTGCTTCTTGAGTTCCTGTAGTTCCTTCGAGGCCATTCGATATGGTGCAATAGAGATAGGCCTTGTCCCAGGTAGAAGATTAATAGAGAACTCTATCTCTCTATTGGGAGGTAAGCCTGGAATATCTGATGGAAATACTTCAGGAAACTCATTGGCTATTGGGATTTCATCAAGCTTCGATTCGACTTCTAGGTTTGATAAATACAAGAGAATCTATCCAAGTACTCCATTCTTCAACTCCCTATTAACTTGATTGGCATTTAGCATCAATAACTGGACCTCCTCTTTCGGAGTAGGAGGTAGAAATTCAACGGTCTTGTTATAACAATTCAATAAGACTCGATTTCTAGACATCCAGTCTAACCCTAGAATGACCTCAATACCTCTTAAAGGTAAACAGACGAGGTCTACAGAAAAAGTTTTCTCCTGGATAGTGACTTGACAATCTTTACATACAGAGGAAGTTAATACCCTTTCCCCTGTAAGGGTTACTACGGATAGCTCATAGGGAGTTTCAGAAATAGGAAACTGAAACTTCCTAATACATTCTTCTGATATAAATGAATGACTAGCACCAGAGTCAAATAACACCATAAGAGTAAATCCATAGATATAACATGTACCTTGAATCATTTCAGAAGATTGAGCAGCCTCTTGGCCGCTCAGGGTGAAAACCCTTTCTTTCACCTGAGGCCTCTGTTTTGGCTGCTTCCCCACATTCTGTGGGCAGTTTCTCGCAAAATGTCCCTTCTGTCCGCAATTGAAGCAGACATCTTGTCCCATGTAGCATGGTCGGTTACATGCATGCGTCCGCACTTAGCGCACCTGACTGGGGAGAGGTCTTGTTGAAAAGGTCTAGGACCCGCAGTCAATGGCCTCTTTCCAGCTCCATATCCACTTCTTCTCATGTTCTTTCCAGGGTTGGGAAAATTTTTCTTCCTCTTCTATAGGTTTCGCCTTTACTCCTCTTCCTCTATTGCCCTTAAACTCTTTTCCAGGAGTCTGCATTTATTTATCAGAGGTACAAACTCCCTGATCTCCATAGTTATAACAGCATTCTTTATCTCCGGGTTTAGTCCCGCTTCAAACTTAACCGCCTTCCATGCTTCATCTAGGTTATATAGCAGATAAGAGGAGAACTTAGACAGCTCCTCGAACCTTGCGATATATTGGTCCACGGTCATGTTGCCTTGCCTGAGTTGAAGGAATTCGATCTCTTTCTCTGCTCGTACAATACTTGGAAAGTACTTTTAAAAAAAAATGTCCTTGAACACTTGCCAGGTGATCTGTCTTCCCTGATGAGCTAAAAGTTCTCTAGCTCCACGCCACTAGTATTCTGCTTCATCCTTTAACATATATGCAGCAAAAATAACTTGCTGTTCTTCAGTACATCCCATCACTTCAAAGATTTTCTCTAATTCCCTTATCCACCTTTCAGCTACCGTTGGGTCATAGCCACCTTGTAAACAAGGTGGTCTAGTCCTTAAGAACTCGGATATGCCATTATCTTTTCCAGCTATCCGGTTGTTAGCACCATTCTCACCATTTGGGTTATTAGCATTCTAGAGATATTGTAAAATTTGGTTGGTGGTTATGATTTGATCTCGAATTGCCGTGGCCAGGTTGTGCAGGGTTTCCTCTGCATTGGTTGCTGGATTCCTCCTTGGTGGTGCCATTTCCTACTGTGGCAAAACAAAGTTATGCTGCTATTGAGGTGATCAAGCCCAATAGTTAGTTCAAAAATATTTAATAGCAGTCATAACACCACCTCGGCATATAGATAGGAAGCACTAGAAATTTCTTACCTATATGAATCACTAATCCCCTACACAGCACAACCACAACATACTCAAGACACTATAAGATTGATTCAGATAACCATCCACCCACTGGCCATCTAGGATCGACCTGCTCTGATACCAATTATGTAACAACTCCATTTAAGTATCAATTTTTTTTTAAATACCATGAAGTTATTACCTCGTTACAACTTAACTCAATATAACATTTATTTAATTTATACAATACAGAGTTTACATACATGTCATTAATCAAAACATACGTACAACATATCAAACACATAAAAATCTACATCTTATTTATTCTGGTTGACCAATTCTGGAGATACAGGTGCGGGTCATTGCACCTTCACCGAGATTTAAGCCAACTCGACCATAAACATTTTATTTGCTTCTGGGATCTGCCCAACATAAAGTACTCGATCCAACGTGCACTAAAAGCCAGAGCTATAGAAAAATCTATATAACTAATTTTCTGAACATGATATGGAAATATAGTGAGAATTAAATCCCAATAAGTTCAACAATAAATCATCATCAATATAGCTCATCACGTCATGTTCAGCTATATAAAGTACAGAAAATAACTTTGGTCACATGAATGCACTATATCTATGCACATGAGAATCGTACAATAATAACATGTATGACAGGGTTAACAATTTTCAGAATATCATATGATGGCCATCAACTTATTCTCATTTCAAGCTACCCCGGTCAAGGTGAGTATCCTTTACTCTCCGGTACGAGTTTTTCTCGCTCCGTCTGACATGGCACACTTTCTCTTTCTTTTCTCATAATCATAATCATAACCGTTGGTAGGGCGTCCCCTACTGGTGCACCACACGGATTGTCATATGACCGTACTCATTTCTTTTCTTTTCATAATGATAGCCAAAAATATGCTTTCAATAACAAGTATGTTTATCAAAATATAACTATTACTATAAATTATTGGTAATCATGCCATGAACATAACCATTTCAAATATCATTTTATAAAATATTTCTATGTCAGAATTTTACACTTAAGATGGTAAGAAGTTCATACAATGGCAATGGCTATGGCTATACTAGTCACTTATTATTTTCATTTATAAGATTCATCTTCTTTTTTAAATATTAATTTTATTTCTTTTCATTCTATCTAACCTTCTCTTACTAATCAGAGCATAACTCCCTCAATTTAACTCCGCTATAGGTGATCTTGGTGTCAATTTCAAGATAAATTAATTATCTAAAACTATTACGTTGAACATTGTAGTGAAATATTAAGAAATCAAGGTGATATTACTCCCTCAATGTACAGGTTATTTTTTCCCGGATAGGTTCTGACCTCTACCTACTAATCTGTCCATATCTCCCTCATAAAAATTCCAAATTAAGTAATTCCAGTGGCTAAAAATCCATGACACATATATATATAATTCATATGTTAACCATTTATTTTAACTCTTTATAGAATGTTCCCAGAAAATAAAACACCGAAGCTATCCTAACATATTCTTCCCTGATTAACCATTTTCTGACCATTGCTTGCTAATCGGACCATATCTACCTCATATGCACTCCAACTTGAGTGATTCCAGTGGCTACAAATCCGTGACACACATTTATATAATTCGTATGTTAACCATTTATTTTAATTCCATACAGATAATTCTCAGAAATTAAAATACAGAAGCTATCCTAACATATTCTTCTCTAATGAACCATTTTCTGACCTTTGACTACTAATCGGCTCATATCTTCCTCATATGGACTCCAAATTGAATGATTCAAGTGGCTAAAACTCCGTGACACACATAGCTATAATTCTTATGTTAACTATTTATTTTATTTCCATACAGATAATTTTCAGAAATTAAATTACAGAAGCTAAAAATTTTGCCACCCATAGCCATACCTATGTAGAACTTTCTATACCAGCCTAAGTATTCAAACATACATCACATGCAAGATCAATATGTAACATGATATAGCAACATCCATGACAAATCATCAAAGTTCTAAGATCAAAATCTCATATAAATATTATAAGTTTCAAAAGTTTTCTTCAAAAAGAAATATTGTTAAACTTACCTGGAGCACTTAGTCCCCTAGACTTCTCCTTCCTCTTTCCTCCTTTCTTCCTTTCTTCCTCTCCTTTCCTCACTCTACCTTGCTTCTATTTTTTCTCTCCCTCACTTGGACGAAATTATAATGTTGTAAGGGTGTGTTTTCTTATATAGACCACCAAATAATTCACCTTTCATGATCATGGGTCTACCTTATCATAATTAGATTACACTTGGTTGAATTTTTAAAAAACAAACAACTTATGTTCTTATCTTCCTCTTCCTTAGACAAGATATGCATAGGAAAAGGAGATTTGTATTTTGAAAATTATGATAATATGTTCTTAAGATATGGGACAAGGTCCCTTTGATTTAGGGATTCATTTTCATTTTCTTTTGTCTTAAACAAGTATTATAGGTTTGCCTTTTTAAGTGGCAAATTTCTAGCCATTGAATCTCCATTATTTGGTTTATATTATTTGTGTGGGATAGGAATGTTTTGTCCTAATGCCATGTATTATCATACCACTTGCTAAAATTATGAGTGTAGGATATAGATGTTTTTGTCATAAAGCCTTGTATTATCATGTCACTTGCCAAAATTATGAATGTAGAATCACAGCACTTGCTAAATTTTTGTCGTAATCCCATGTAACCTAATCTTTATTATTATTACATTATTATATCATCACCTAATTTATTTTATTTTATTTTTCCTCTTGGATTTGGGCTTATTCCTACCCATTTTCTTTGCTTTGGATAAAATTCTACCTTTCTTGGAGGGCTTGGTCACATTTTCATAATTTTTGGGCTATTGGTCCAATTACTATATCCTAGTCCAAGTCTATGTGTTTATTTCTTGCTTAGGTTATCCAATGGGCTTGCTAGAAACTTATGTGAAGTGGAAAAACTCTATATAAAGTGTCCATAGGTAAAAGCTCAATGTATAGATAAAGATTTTAAACTTAGTAACTCTAGTTCTTGAATTAGAAAAAATTACCCTAATCCAATGTTCTTGAAATTTTATGACATTTACTTGTTTCTAAAAATTTATCTTCCTTATCCAAGAATTTTGCATCTCTTTAGTATGTTATTTCTAATTGTTTTTCCTATTAGGTTTTCCCTCTTTATATGTTCTCTTAATGTTAGAAACATTTTCTATGCATATATATAAGGTGAAAAATTTCTAAGGATTATATTTCCTTAGATATCTAAAATATTGTCTAATAAATTTTATTTCCTTAATTAAATATTTATGTACTTTTATCGATAAAAGAAATAAAATTAGGGATGTTACAAGAACAGTATGTGAGTGATTGGTGGATATTAGCTAAATTAAAGGTGAAATTTTCAAAAATGACGACAAGCATGTATATGTACAGTAGTTGTGATAATCGCTCATATTCGGCATATAAAGAGAATAAGGTTAAAATATCACCAGAAATTTGTCTTTTCCTTGTTGTCCTTGATGAAGCATTGATATCTTGATTCTTGTAGGGAAGTTGTAAGTGATAGGCATAATTGTAAAAAAAAATAGTTAAAATGCAAACAAGTTAGTTGTTGAAGAGGAACAATCAAATGATTTATTTTGTTTTCACAATGTTCTTGCCAGTCGACTATCGGTATTATTAAGTCGACTAACTATTTTGTGAAATTTTAATTTGGACTGGTTATTTTACAGTTGATTGATTACATCTATTTTGAAGCAATCAACTGCATCCTACCAGTTAACTACATATTATTTGATTTTCACAGACTTTTATAAGCTCAGAAATATATTTTTTTCATGTGCTATTTTTCCACCGAATACCAACAGATTTAAAGTAGATTTTGGCACGTATATTCAAACCTTGCGGCCACCGATTTTTGCCGATATAACAGCTAGATTTTTGTTTACAAATTGTCAAGATTTTCGGCCACCGATTTTAATTTTATTTCAATGTTTTGTCCAAATTTCTAACTTTCTATTTTGGTACCATGCTCTATTAAGTATTCCACATTTTCTGCTGCATTGTTCTACATTAATATTTGGTATTAAATGCAAGATTCTTTTTCCATATTATAAGTAAGATTAATTTATTTTCTTTAAAACGCAGTTATTATGGTGTCCAAATTGGTTAGTAGGTTAAAGTAATAGAGATTTTGAAAGGAGTGGACAGATGATGATCTTATGGTGTTTTGACGAATGTAATCAAGAGAATTAGTGGTGTTGAAGTTCTTGAGGAATAAAATATGGGAAGTAGGATTTAAATTAATTTTTGAACTCTTAATTTGAAAATATGGAGAATACTATGAGAATCCTGTCTGAAAATGAAAATTGATTCTAGTATCTAGAATGTGAATTATGTTGAAATTGAAAATTCATGTAGGAGTAATTGTTAGGAAAAATCTTCTTGAAATGATTGGGTGAATGAAATGGGATTGATATAAGTTGGAATGAGGTGCTTTTAGATATGATAGAGGAAATGTTTGATATTTTTGATAATGAATTTATTGGTGTTAATATAAAGGGTATAGAGTTACTGTGATGAGGTAAGTTAGAATTGTTAGACATATGCCAATGGTACATAAACATTAAAAAGGATTTGTGGATTTATTATTGATTAATAGATTTTAGGATAAAAATAGATGATAAATTAAGATGATGATATTCATGGGATGATGTTGACATGTGAGAATCAAAGATGACTTGATAGAAGTCTGAAATAAGAAAAGATAGTTACCCCAATATGGATGTGAATATGTTCTTTTATGAGTGTATTTTCTAATATCGATCCATAGATATATCCATGTGAGCTTGAGGATATAAAGTGAAATTGATTAGAAAAGGAATACAAATAATTCAATACAGGCCAAAAGTCTAAAGGAATCATGCATGTTGAGCACTAGAAATTATCATTTGGTGACTACATATTTTTGAAGGAATCACCAATGAAAGAGGTAATGAAGTTTGGAAAGAAGTACATATTACAGTCTTCTTATGTTACCTAATTCCAAGAAATTCAATTGGAAAAAAATTTGGCTTAACTATGGGTACAATTGATGTTTATTGTTGATCGATAAGTGCAGAACTTATGGATGAAAGAAATCTCTATGGTTAAATTATATGACAAAATCACTCAAGTGAAGAGACATTTTAAAAAGTAAAGATGTTATACAGAAAAGATATCCCCAATTATTTGAGTAATAAGGTTGGTAACTCCGAATTATGCCTTGATTTCATTCCCTATATGTGGTAGGATGGATTGAAATTCGGGGACCGAATTTCTTAAGGGGGAAAGAATGTAACATCCCATAATTTTCATTTTTAAATAATAATATTTTGTTATAAATAAATATATTTTTATTTGTTTAAAAATGATTATGTTCTGCTAAAAGTAGATCTATTTTTAATTAAAATAATTATTGTTTTACTTGAAATAATTATATTGGTTTTTAATGAATTTTTGTTGTATTTTTAGAAATATTCTTTCTTTTAATATATATAAAGATATCTAATTTGAGATTTGTTTTATTACGATTTTTATCAAGAAAAATCATGATTTAAGAGTTTAACTAAAATTTATGAGAATGTAAATTTTTAGAAATTTTTGGGATATTTTAGGATGAAAAACGAAATTTATATGAATTTATTTAAAAGAAAATCCTACTATTCAATTATTAAATTATTAAATAATTATTATTATTATAAAAAAAAAAGGTAAGGGGGAAGGTCGGGAGACGGCGAAAAGTTCGAAAAAAATTTGAGAAGTGAATAGTGAGTGAATTGTAACCTTCAACTTTTTCTTTAGATCTAGAGTGCCTATTGGCATCCGATATCAAAACTAAAGGTGTTACTGGATTCATGACAAATAATACTATGGTTTTGATTGATCAATTTTTCAAATCAGCCGTTGAAATATCGTAGATCTGAAGTAGAAAATCTCTAAAAAAGGTAAATTCTAAAACTTTTACTTAGAGACCTCTAATTGAAATTCTAACACCGTAGATGGATTCAGAAGTTAGATAAACCTTAGGATATGAAATTTTTCAGCTATCTGACAACTTTTTGTTCGTTGTGAATAGTGATTTTCGGCGGATGAATAGTATTTTCCAGCGAGTGAATAGTATTTTTCCAGCGATGAATAGTGACCAAGCTCCCAGAGTCATTTTTTAAATATTTCGACCCTCCAGACACGTGTTTGAGGTCTAATTGATCAAATTCAGCTTGAAAAAAATACAATTTAGGGCTGTCCAATCAGGAGCCCTACCCTGTGAGTAGATAAATCTTTCTGTGACTTGTCCCATGCTCTTCTTGAATTACAAATGTATTATTATTTATGTTTATAAATTATTTATGCTATTATAAGTTTATTAAATGTGTTAAAATATCTGTTATATTTACAAACTGACACATAGTTCAAGAAGAGTATGGTTTTAGAAATGAATGTTAGAACTCATTGAATATGTGGTTCTAAATGTATTTATCATTATTTGATAAGTGAATATTATGTGCACGATGCATTGATTTGTAAAGTTATATACTTGTGAAAATGATGCATGTCATATTATAAATGAGATTGAATGGCAAGCGTAAAGCTCATGGCGAGTTGCTTGATAATTTTACATGTATATATATGTATTTAAGAATATCGGCTGGTTGTTTGGCTCGTGACGGTACCGAATAGGGGACGCCCTATTAGCCTGACTGAGCCGTGGGAGGGTCGCTCCAACCGGGTGACAGTGGTAATGTGAGGAGGCAGTAGGGTGATGTACTCACATTCCCTGATCATTTATTGTTACTAGGGTCGAGGTCACTATGTGTATAGCAAATGAGTTATATTTTCATTGCATTGACCAGATTTCCGAGTGAGGCAAGTGCATTAAAAGTGATGATTTTTTCTCCAAATCTTAATATTTTACTATAGCTTATACAGTTGAGCATATCAATATTTGTTTAATGATCATACCATGCAGCATATGGTTTTGGATATTTGAATATCCTTTGATTTGAGAATATTTGAAATACGGGTCTCACGTGAATGTACTTCTGAACTGTATTTTCTATGTGACATATTTTAAAATATAAGTACATCCATATGCTGACCTAAGAGATCATAGGAGGAATTATTTACTCACTGAGTTGTCAAACTCACTACACAATATTTCTACATTTTTCATATAAGAATATCAGAGTCTGATTTGGCAGATAGGTAATATATTCTCTGGGTGAGTCTACATTGCTTCTAAGACTCACGGTCTTTGAATTATACTTTGTTTGTATTCTAGAGTGCTCTGAACGCTACAGGCAAGATCCCCGTTTCTGTTGTACTTTAATGTTTATAGACTTGGACTGTATATTGTGTATACATGAGAGATCATATATGTATTTGTTCCCATGATAAAAAATTGAATTATGTATCTTTATGGAAAATATTTGATTGCGGAAAATAATAATAGAAAAAAAAATTGTTTATTTTACGTAACGTAAATTAAGGGCATTACAAATGACATCACTAAGAACTCATAGTGCCTAAACCGAATCCTGAAAGCAGTTTTCGAAATATCCTCTTTCCTTATCCTTAATTAATGATACCTAGATCTCAAATCAATTTTTTTAGTTCCTTAAGTTCAGTCGATATTATTCTATATAGGAGTATATATACTAGTTTGGTTTCAAGAAGTAAATCAATATCAAAATCAATTTCTCGTTTTGGGAGTAATCTAGGCAATTCTTTTGGGAACACATCAGGAAATTCTTTAATTATTGGAACCTAATCTACATTGGTATACTTTATATCAACATCTCTCACCACTACCAAATATCCTTGGCACCCTTTTTATAATAACTTATGGGCTACTAAAGCTGAAATTAAATTACTGGGTACATGCTTCCACTAATTGTTCACTACTTGCAATGCCTTTATTAACCTTTTATGCTATTGATTACATCTTTATATTGTATCAACTAGAACGCACTTCAAAAATACATAAACAAGATCAACCCATTTTGACTTTATTCTTTAACATGCTTATGCAATGTCTTAACAATCAATCATGAAAAGCTTATGTCTATCCAAGAGTCTTTCACACGAATTACTCATTTTGCATACCTCAAATTTTAAATTTTCATGGACAAACCTTCATTTCTTATAATGCTTGTACATAATATTATTGAAAACCAAACTATCTTTGAATCTTTTATATCAACAAAATCTATCATTGAAAACATTATCTTCATAGATTTCTTGCTCTCAAATTCAATCCACCCCACAGCTTGTAAATTCTAATTATATGTGCAAGTTTTAACTCATACATCCAAAAAGATATTTACAACCATTTCCAAAATACATACACTTTACTACAAATTATTATCTTGGAGTTAACAACCTCGATTACATTATAACTCACTATCAATATTGTATTAGTCATTCGTCATATTGTTTCACATAAGCAAATCAAACAACCAATTCAAACCTTCTTGACATCCAAACAAGTCATTGCCTTTGTGTTCGGATGAAATCTTCTTATTTTTAGCTAATTCTTTTTCTTTGTACCCAAGAGCGTTCTCTTTATCATTTTTCATCAAAATGAGTTCAAAAGCTGAACTGGTAGTCCACACTCAATAGGCATCGTCTAGGACATACACATCAATGATTAAACATTTCATACCTAAGGATAAGAGTCAGAAGGAAAAAGAGGATGACACCTTATAGAATTCTATAACAACACTATGAGTATAAATATGTCTGCGGTTACATACCCATACTCAAAGTCCTACTAAAAAATCCTTGCTCCGATAGCCACAGGGAAACCTATTTCTCTGATACCAACTTGTCACGCCCTTACTTTTAAGAGCACATGAAAACACATACTTTACGGACAGATATTTATTATAATAGATATAATACAAGCGTTCATTATAGAAACAGATATAGATAGGTTCTCATATGTAAACACAGTATACATACCAAGTTCATAAATATCAAAGTAACAACAAAAGTAAGGATCCTGCCTATGGAATTCAGAGCATACTCTAGAGTACAAGTACATTATAAATCAAAATCTACGAGCCTTGGAAACAGAATAGGCTCACCAGAGAATATGTCACTTAGTTGATCACCTATATGAGGAAAATGACCCAACTCTGTATTCTTATCTGAAAAATGTGAAAATATCGTGTAGTGAGTTTGACAACTCATTAAACAGATAATACCTCATATGACCTCTTAGGTCAACATATAGATATACTCATATTTTAAAATTAGTCACATAGAAAATACAATTCGAAAGTACATCCATATGAGACCTGCATTTCAAATATTCTCAAAACAAAGGATATTAAGATATCCAAAATCTTATACTGTACTGTATGATCAATAAAAAAAATGTTGTTATGCATCAAAATATTTCACATAAAAACATTAGGAGGATCCCATATCAAAACCATTATATCATAGTTCAAATCCTTTCGTACTTTGGTGGTGTAGGATTTGTCTAAACTCAACATCTCAGCTAAGGTTTGCCCTACCAACATTCAAGAGGACACACGAAGAGACTCTAATATGGGCATTTCTCAAGCACACAACAAGAGAGGGCAAATCACATATCATATAGTCGTCATCTCGCCCAAGTAGGAGGCATCCTGCTCTCCTTCACATATCATATCTCGTGTGTTGGCCATCACACAAGGCTAGAACCACCCCTGCTAGCTGAAGTGTTAAGGTGCACTAGGGCTAACATCACCTACTATTAGCAAACAGTGTTACCAATAGGATTCCTTCATAGAAATCGTATTTGCATATATGCCATATCGTTCAAACCAAAGATTTCAATATAATACAAAATTTTCAGTCTCAGTATAATTCCTCTGTTAGAAACTTTCCAATTAGGGTTATCACATATACATGCCCTTTTCTAAGGCAATCTTACAGCTTTACATATCAATGCACGTGCATAATATATTTTCTTTACCATATGATGAGAAATACATTTAGAATCACATATTCAATGAGTTCAAAAATTTATTTTCAAAACCATACTCTTCTTGAACTATATGCCATATAGTAAACAAATCAGGTAATTTAATCAATTTTAAAGACATATAAAAGTATAAATAACTTGTAAATAGAACCAATTATACATTTAAAGTTCAAAAAGAGCATAGGGTAAGTCACAGAAAGAATTATCTACTCATAAGGTAAGGCTCCAAGTTGGATAGCCCTAAAATGCACTTTTTCAATTCAAATTTGACCAAATAGACCTCAAAATCAAGTCGAGAGAGTCTCAAAACATAGGAAATAACTATGGAATCACAAAATTTGGCCTTCGGGAGCTTAGTCAACACTGATCAACTGATTTGTACTATTTACGGTTGGAATCACTATTTATACCGGCTAAATTTACTATTCACAACGCACAAAAAAGTTGTCATATGGCTAAAAAAATTCATATCCTAAGGTTTATTTATCTTCTGAATCCATCTATGGTGTCAGATTTTCAATTTAAGGTCTTTAAATAGAATTTTCAGAGCTTAATTTTTTCTAAATAGAAGTTTCTACAACTAATTTGAAAAATTATTTGGCCAAAATCATAGTACTCTTTGTCCTGAATCTAGTGGTACCCTTAATTTTGAGATCGGATGCTCGAAAGTACTCTAGATTTAGAGAGATAAAGTTACTATTCATTATTCATTTGCCCCAAAAATATTTCTATCTCTCTTTTTTTAATAAATGATGGAGGACCAATTAGCAATTTGTTAATTGTTAGAAGAAGTCCTTGCAAATATTATTTACATTTTGACCCTTAAACTTGTAAGAAATTACAATTTGACCCCAAAATATTAATAATTTTTCATTTTCATCCCTAAAATCTTTCAACTACATCCCTACTCCTTTATTTCTTTTAATAATCCATACATAAGTGAAAATTACTAAATTTTAGGGGTGTTACATTGGAGAATTATGTTATTAGTAATGACAACAACCTATCAGATGAGGAGATTACAATTTTACATTATTTGCAAATTATGAACCAGACATATTTGAAGAAGTTTCTAATGATCAACATTAGAGAAAAGCCATGGATGACAAAATTCATGCTATTAAAAAGAATGGAACATGGAAACTAACAAAATTGCCAGTAGATAAAAGGTCAATTAGAGTAAAGTAGATATACAAAAAAAAATACAAGCCTAATGCTTAAATTGACCGCTTTAAAGCAAGGTTAGTAGCTAAAGGATATAGGCAAAAGCCAGGTATTGATTACTTTGAGGTATTTGCTCTTTTTACAAGATTAGAAACAATTCACATAATTATTTCTCTATCAGCACAAAATAATTGGAAAATATATCAAATGGATGTTAAGTCTGCCTTTTTGAATGGTACTTTGGAAGAAGTATTTGTTGAGCAACGTACAGGTTATGTCATCAAGGGAAAAGAATATAAAGTTTATAGATTAAAGAAGGTGTTGTATGGTTTAAAACAGGCACCAAAAGCATGGTATAAAAAGACTAACTCCTATTTTGTGTAGCATGGATTTCAAAAATGTCCTTTTGAGCTCACATTATATATTAAATTTGTTGAGTCTGGAGATATTCTTGTTGTGTGCCTCTATGTTGATGATTTAATATTCACTGGAAATAATTAAAGATGATTACAAAATTTAGGGAGGCTATGATTAGTCATTTTAGGATGACAGATTTGGACTTGATGTCTTATTTTCTCGGCATACAGGTAGTTCAACATAATGATGGAATATTCATTTCTTAGAAGAAATATGCTAGTGATATTTTGAAAAAATTCAAGATGGAGAATTCAAAATCAATTTTCACACCCGTTGAAGAGAAATTGAAGCTGAAAGGAGAAAAATAAGGTAAAATGGTATATTTAACTTACTACAAAAGCTTGATGGGGACCCTCAAATATTTTACGTGTTTGTCATTTGCAAGGACCAAAGAGAATTCTTAGATATATAAAAGGTACTTTTACTTATGAAATTTTTTATGCCAATAATAATGCTGTGAAGCTTGTTGGATACACAGATAATGATTGAGCTGGAGATATAGAGACGAGAAAAAGCACGTCAAGGTATGCATTTCATTTGAGCACTGGTGCAATACCATGGTCTTCTAAGAAACAACCAATTTTTGCACTCTCTACAACAGAAGCAGAATATATAGCAGCAACTAGTTATGCTACACAAGCAGTATGGCTGAGAAGAATTCTTGAAGTAATGCATCAAAAGCAAAATAGTCCCACAAAAATATTTTGTGACAACAAGTATGCAATAACACTATGTAAAAATCCAGCTTTCCATGGGAAGTCTAAGCATATAGATATTCGATTTCATAAAATACGAGAGTTGGTGTTTGAGAAAGAAGTGGAAATTAATTATTGTCACGCTGAAGAATAAATTACTGATATTTTCACAAAGCCATTGAAGTTTGAGTCATTTTACAAATTGAAGAACATGCTTGGAATAATGCAAGCTTGATTTAAGGGAGGCAATGTTAGATAATTAAATCAAGTTTATTTCTACTTGTACACCACCAATAATTAAATGCAGAGCCACACTGATACACTAGCCAAAATGCAAAATCTGCACTGGTTATTTCACAGCTAAAATGATAAAAGTCACTGCCTCTTGTTTGTGGTGATAGATGTAAGAATTTACGGCCATTAATTGAATTTCAAGTCTCAAGAATTACAGCTATAAAGCAAATTGCAGCTACACGGGAAGTTTTATTTTTAGCCATTAAGCTTAATATTTTAATATTTAACCATTGTATGAGATTTTCCTATAAAAGGCTACCCATTGTATAGTATTGATAGATCAATTTTGAGTTGAATATAGTGTGTGTTAAAATCTTCTCCTCTCCTTTCTTGTTTTTGTGTGCGTGAGTGCGTGAGAAAAAATATTAAGAGTGAGATAATGTCCCACTGATATCAAAGGCTAAAAAGAACTTGATCTTTGACTAACAATTGCCTTATAATTTATATAGAGACTTCTTATGTTTATGGATATTATATACATAAGCTACAATTTGACCTATTCACACTTGAGGCAAAATTATATTCTGCATTAGTTAAGGATATAAGTGATTTCACTATCAGCTGAGGATAGTGGTTGTGTAATATTGAGACTTGTAGTGAAATCTAAATATAGTTTTAGTAATTTTTAGTTCTTTTGTAAATATTATTGTAGGATGTGATTAAGAAAATGAAAATGAGAGATTGTTCATGCTTGTGCATATTAAATACATAATCCTCTAATTTGTTTGTTTACTTTTTAGATAAAATCCTAGACTACAATATTTAAGGAGCGATTTAGGCTTCTTCTTTTTAGATAATTTGGATCTTTCTAGCCTACCTTGATATATAATAAATCCCTTGTTTATCCTATTTGTGTATAAGTATTTATGCCTCTTGTTTGGATTGCTCAAAATAAAGCATGGCCAGATGAAATATTAATGATAAACCTTCACCAATTAGGCATTGGCATGAATAATGCATTTAATAGAAGAAAGGGAAATCAAAAGGAAAGAGCAAGAAAGAAAAATTAGAAGAATATAATAGAAAAGAAAAGAAAAAAATGATGGATGAGATTGTGAAGAAGAGGTGAAACCCAAAAATGGGTGTGGCTAGAAGAAAAATTAATGGCTCATTGAAGAAAATACAAAAGTAAAAGAAAGTGCCAAAGGTGATATGAGCCTAAAGAATACCTTTATCCTATCTTCACCTTAGCATTTCATTACAAGCTTAATGATAACCAAATGAACATTAATGAAGTATTAGTCAATATGAGTGGAGAGAGTGATAAAAAAACAAACCTATAGGATTTGGCTATATTTACATGAGCATAAATTTATGCGAATAGCATGTGACCATAAGTAAAGAGATCATACACACACATACTAAAAATCCACCTAAGAATGGTGGCTACAGTTGAATTTAACTATTGATTGAATTGTATCCATTTTTTATTATATGGATATAACAAATCTCTAAGGATATTTAGGAAAGCACTTACTCCATGATGTGACTCTAGCTTATTCCCGTTTGATTGACCGAGTGCTTCATTTGTTTGATCTTATTACTCAACTATTGAGTGTTTTCATCTTCTATAGGCTCTCGATTTCCTTTGCTCAAGAACAAGCAAGATCTTAAGTTTAAAGGTGTGAGTTATTGATAAGTCACCTTAGTTGAGTTATTTTACCCATATTTATGCTCATATTTGTAGATTGTCCTTAAGGAAAATGGGGATCATTGTGCTATTTCATCTATAATACATCTTTGGATAAAAGTTGACCCAAACTTTTCTTTTTCTAAATGATTATGATCAATGAGAGGATCAGGAGAAAAGACGTGAGAAAAGGAGTAAGAAGTGGGAGAAGAATTTGTGATTTTTTATGAAGGCTAGAATGTCGTGACTATGAATAGGATTTGCAGAGTTCATTTTGTAACCTACATTTTAGTCCCTAAAATTGTAAAGAGGTATAAATAGAGCTACTAGGAATAGGTTAGGTGTAACATCCCAAGTTTTAATAAATAGAAAATAATTCTCAATGGTGAAGGGAACAGAAGAGAATAAAATGGAACATCGATGAAACCTTAGAAAAAGGATAAAGTGGAATTAAAGCATTTGGTGGAAGTTTTCAACAACCAAACAAAGCCTTATCTAATGGCATAGTTCAATTGTGATAGGATGGCAAGGTTGTAATAGTTGGTTAAAGAAGGGTCCTGAGATAGGAGGATGATGGCTTGTTAAGGAAGGATAAATAAAATATATTATCCTTGCTTGACTCAAGGGGGAGTCAACCAACCAAGGGAGAGAAAGGGAGAGGGATGGCTTGGAAAGAAAGCCTTGACTTGACAAAGTCTTGGCTTGGAGAAGAAGTAGGCCAAAAGGTGAAGGGAGAGGGAGGTAGCAACCAAGGAAAAGAGGAAAAGGGAGAGAGACCGAGAGAAAGAGAGAAAGGAAAAGAAGAGAGATATAGGAGAGAGAAATGCACAAGGTGAAGGTCTAAGGATTTTGTAGAGAAAGGAAGAAAGAGAAGTGTTCAAAGAGGAGGAAATTCAAGGATAGAAAGAATCTCTGATTTGGTAGGTTTAACATTATTCATATTTCCATGGAATTTAATATATTTTGAATGATTTATAAGTGTTTCAAATATCCTCTTTTGATTATACATGATGTATATTTATGTTTATCCATGAAAATTGAGAGTTGGATGGATAAATCATACATGTGTTTGCTGAAATTGGCTTAAAAAGGGTGAAAATTGATGGTCTGAATGGTTGGTTCTGTTGGTTATGATTTATATTGACTTTGGAAATCTATTCAAAAGCTGATTTGTAGCCCTATTTTTAATCTTTTTAATTCATTTGGAATCACCATAATCGGATTTAAAATCAAAGTGATATGCTCTGATGAGTGAAGAAAGGTCAAATCTAACGTGCTGAGTTATGACGCTGTTTTGGAACACATTTTTCCCCTATTTAGATTTCTAATTTTTTCACATGATAAACATAAAAGTTATAGATAATTGTCTTTGATTTCTATAGACACCAATATCACCTTCATCAGAGTTAAAATGATGAAGTTATGATCTTTTTAGTAAGAAAAGGTCTGGCTAGACAGAAATCTGGAGTGTAGGAAAACCTGAAGCACAACCGTGCTTGGTGACACGGCCAGGTCGTGCTTCGGGCTGTTTTGTGATTTTGCACAACTTGAAGCATGGTTGTGCTTGGTGATATGGTCAAGCCGTGCTTGAGGCTGGAATTGCTCTGTTTTGAATTTTGAATGCTCTAAATGAACTCCAATAAATGGATGATGTTAAGGGGAACTAAAATACAAATAAATACCTTATTAATGATGCATTGTAGTGTGAATTCCATCCTTTTATTAGGAGAAATTAAATCACATATTGCATAATGATGAGATGTATGTTTAATGTATGGATAAAAATACATATTAATGAGACCTATGCAAGTGAAATTGTTATATATTGATGAGATATATGTAAGGGAATTGCATATGAGCTAGATGTGCAATGTATGGATGAAATGCATGTTGATTTGATGCCTATGCTAGTATATCAATGCATGAAGATTACATGATATAAGGTATGCATTATTGGTAAGTGTATTAATACATATTTGTTAAATGGTGTGGTGATGATATTATGCATAATATTATTGATGTGCTTGGTTAATGCATAATCCTATTGTGATGATCATGATGATTAAAGAATATGATGTGTACATTACTCTATGACGATAAAGGGGTTATTACATATTGATTATATGGAGAGATGAAGTTGATTGTGGATGGCAAGCATGATGATAAAGGTGAGTTGTTTGATGTATACATGGTTATATCATGTTGATGTATATGGTTGAGATGTGGCTACAGACGATTAGTCACTGAGTGTGGAGATGTGGCTACAGACAATTAGTCACTAAATGTTGAGATGTGGCTATAGACAATCAGTCACCCTGCATGAAAGCACTACAAAGATATATATACAAGCATATTATTGAAGTATAACCTGGTTATTATACATGCCTAATATTGATACATGACCTGTCTATTGAATATGAAAGTATGCTATACATTCTTGTTATTCTATCACATACAAAGAGAAAATGTTTTCTGTAGTTTATACAGCTGGATATAACACTGTGTTTTCCTTATTTACTGTATGATTCTTTTAATGTTAAACTTATTAGGAACCTCCGTTCTCATTATTGTTGGTGTTATGTTCAGATAAGAGCAACCATCATGCTAGCTACTTTCGTGCACTTGATCATTGAGATCTAGTGGATGGTGATGCCTTGTACAGATCCCAATGTTAGCACCATCTCCTCCACCTTTTACACCTAGGGGAGATGTGTGATATAGGGTTTATTGTTAAGTTGATGTAGTTATGTGACTCAGTGTCGCTGATGTATAAATATTAATCTCTGATGTAATTCAAATATTATGATAATGGAATATTAGCTGCTTATATAAATGTGTATGGTTCGCTACTTGGAATGCGTTATCGGTCACCATATATATAAAAAAAAATCAGTCATTACAAATTAGTATCAGAGCAGGTCGATCCTAGGTGACCATGGTGGTGGACGGTTACCTATATCGATCTAAGGATGTCTTGAGTGAGCATGTGGCTTTGTAGTGTAAGGTAGCATATAGTGTCAGTAAGGAAATCACTAGTGTTTCCTATCTGCATACTTAAGTGGTGTAATGACTACTGTAAAAATATTTAATTCGCTATTGAGCCTGATCACCTCAATAGTGATTGATTTCTTTTAATTGATATAGTAAGTGATGGCACCACCAAGGAAAGATTCGATGAAAAGTGTGGAAGCTACCCTGCATGATTTAGCCACAGCGATTTAAGACCAAGTGTCTGCCACAAATCAAATATTGCAACATATGTAGAATAATAACAATGACGATGAGGTTGGAGGAAATCAAAGAAATGCAGGGAATAGAAATGGTTAGGCAGAATTTATGAGGACACAGCCTCCTTCTTTTGTGGGCAAGTATGAGCTAATAGTAGCTGAAAGGTGGCTGACCGAGTTAGAAAAGCTTTTTGAAGTTTTGAACTGCTCTAACGAGCAGAAAGTTAACTTTGTTGTGTACATGTTGAAAGAAGAAGCTGAATATTAGTGGAGGAGAGCTAGGGAGTTGTTGATTCATTAAGGTAGACAAATTACATGGCAGGTGTTTTGGGAAACTTTCCTAGATAAGTATTTCCCCGACAGTGTAAGGGCAGAAAAGGAGGTTGAATTTCTTCAACTTAAATAAGGCAGTAGGACTGTGGACCAGTACATCTCTAAATTTGAGGAATTGGCAAAATTTTCAACCTATTTAAGATATAATCTAGATGAAGCCTGGAAAGTCATGAAGTTTAAGGCAGGTTTGAATCTTAAGATTAGAAGTTCTATAGTTACCTTAGGGATCCGAGAATTTTCTCCCTTAGTCAACAAATGCCGACTGTTGGAGAAAAACTTAAAAGAAGTCAAAGAAGAAAAAGAGAAGCGGATTCTATAAAAGAGAAAGAGGGAGTCTTTGACTAGTGACAAAATCACGAGGGTGAGGAATAATATCGACGATAGAAGGCCTGTTGCAATAGAATCTAGATCTTATCTGTCAGATGTTGCAGTGGATAAATGTGGAAAGTGTGGACAGCCATAAGGAAATAAACCATGTCTTATCAGCCAAATGACTTGATATCACTGTGGATAGAAGGGGCACTTAGCACGGCAATGCCCACAAAGGGATAGAACAGGACAAGAACAACGACAACAGATGAAAGGTAAAGGGAAGATGATATGATGTAATGATAAGTTGACATTAAGGCTTGTAATGTAAAATGCGTACATGGTTGCAAGATATCAAAAATCTTAATAAATATTTTTTATATGATGATCACAATGGTGAACATGACGTCATGAATATAGTTGAATATAATATCATTGCTATGTTTTGGAGGTATGTGAGTAATGGGGGGAATGGCTCACAATACCTTGTTTTTTGTTTGGCTATGTCATTAGCGGGGGGGAATGGCTCACATGGCTATGTGTTTGGAGGTATGTGAGCAACGGAGAGGAATGGCTCACATTACCTTGTTGTTTGTTGTTTGGTGTAAAAAAAATTTTTTTTTTAAATACCATGAAGTTATTACCTTGTTACAACTTAACTAAAAATAACATTTATTTAATTTATGCAATACAGAGTTTACATACATGTCATAAATCAAAACATACGTACAACATATCAAACACATAAAAATCTACATCTTATTTATTCTGATTGACCAATTTCGGAGATACAGGTGCGGGTGATTGCACCTTCACCAGAATCTAAGCCAACTAGACCACAAACATTTTATTTGCTTATGGGATCTGCCCAACAAAAAGTAATCGATCCAACGTGCAATAAAAGCCAGAGCCATAGAAAAATCTGCATAATTAATTTTCTGAACATGATATGGAAATACAGTGAGAATTAAATCCCAGTAAGTTCAATAATAAATCATCATCAATATAGCTCATCACGTCATGTTCAGCTGTATAAACTACAGCAAATAACTTTGGTCACATGAATGTACTATATCTATGCACACGAGAATCGTACAATAATAACATGTATGACAGGGATAACTATTTTCAGAATATCATATGACGACTATCAATTTATTCTCATATCAAGCTACCCCGGTCAGGGTGAGTATTTTCTACTCTCCGGTACAGGCTTTTCTCTCTCCGTCCGACATGACCCACTTTCTCTTTCTTTTCTCATTAACATGATCATAATCATTTGTAGGGCGTCCCCTACAAGTGCACCACACGGATTGCCATGTGACAGTGCTCATTTCTTTTCTTTTCACAATGATAGCCAAAAATATGCTTTCAATAACAAGTATGTTCATCAAAATATAACTATTACCAAAAATCATTGGTAATCATGCCATGAACATAACCATTTCAAATATCACTTTATAAAATATTTCCATGTCAAAATTTCACACTTAAGATGGTAAGAAGTTCTTACAATGGAAATGGCTATGGCTATACCAGTCATTTATTATTTTTATTTATAAGATTCATCTTCTTTTTTAAATATTAATTTTATTTCTTTATTTTCTTGATGCAGGTTTTCATCCTATCTAACCTTCTCTTACTACTCAGAGCATAACTCCCTAATTTAACTACGATGTAGGTGATCTTGGTGTCAATTTCAAGATAAAACAATTATCTAAAACTATTATGTTAAACATGGTAGGAAATATTAAGAAATCAATGTGATATTACTCCCTCAATGTACAGGTTATTTCTTCTCGGATAGGTTCTGACCTCTACCTACTAATCTGTCCATATCTCCCTCATAAGAATTCCAAATTAAGTTATTCCAGTGGATACAAATTCATGACACATATATCTATAATTCATATGTTAACCATTTATTTTAATTCCTTATAGAATGTTCCCAGAAATTAAAACACCGAAGCTACCCTAACATAGTCTTCCCTGATTAACCATTTTCTGACCTGTGTTTACTAATCGGAACATATCTACCTCATATGAACTCTAAATGGAATGATTCCAGTGGCTAAAAATCCGTGACACATATATCTATAATTCATATGTTAACCATTTATTTTAATTCCTTATAGAATGTTCCCATAATTTAAAATACCAAAGCTATCCTAACATATTCTTCCCTAATTAACCATTTTCTGACCTTTGTTTACTAATCGGACTATATCTACCTCATATGAACTCTAATTTGAATAATTCCAGTGGCTAAAAATCTGTGAGACATAAATATACATTTTTTATGTTAACCATTTGTTTAGATTCCCTATAAAAGTTTCCCAAAAATTAAAACACAGAAACTTAAAATTCTGCCACCCATAGCCATACCCATGCAGAACTATCTACACCAACCTAAGTATTCAAACATACATAATATGTAACTTGATATAGCAACATCCATGACCAATCATCAAAGTTCTAAGATCAAAATCCCATATAAATATTACAAGTTTCAAAACTTTTCTTCAAAAAGAAATATTGTTAAACTTACCTGGAGCACTTAGTCCCCTAGACTTCTCCTTCCTCTTTCTTCCTTTCTTCCTCTCCTTTCCTCACTCTACCTTGCTTCTATTTTTCCTCTCCCTCACTTGGACGAAATTCAAATGTTGTAAGGGTGGGTTTTCTTATATAGACCACCAAATAATTCACCTTTCATGATCATGGGTCTACCTTATCACAATTAGGTTACACTTGGTTGAATTTTTGGAAAACAAACAACTTATGTTCTTGTCTTCCTCTTCCTTAGTCAAGATATGCATAGGAAAAGGAGATTTGTATTTTGAAAATTATGATAATATGTTCTTAAGATATGGGACAAGGTCCCTTTGATTTAGGGATTCATTTACTTTTTCTTTTGTCTTAATCAATTATGATAGGTTTGCCTTTTTAAGTGGCAAATTTCTAGCCCTTCAATCTCCATTATTTGGTTGAAATTATTTGTGTAGTATAGAAATTTTTTGTCCTAAGGCTATGTATTATCATACCACTTGCTAAAATTATGAGTGTATCATATAGATGTTGTGTCCTAAATCCTTGTATTATCATACCACTTGTTAAATTTTTGTCTTAATGCCATGTCACCTAGTCTTGATTACACCATTATTTCATCACTTTATTTTTATTTTTATTTTTCCTCTTGGGTTTGGGCTCATTCTTGCCCATTTTCTTTACTTTGGTTAAAATTCTACCTTTCATAATGGGTTTGGTCACATTTTCATGATTTTTGGGCTACCAGTCCAATTTCTATATCCTAGTCCAAGTCTATGTTTTATTTCTTCATTGGGCTATCCTATTGGCTTGCTAAAAATTTATGTGAAGTAGAAAAACTCTATATGAAGTGTCCATAGGTGAAAGCCCAATTTATGGGTGGAGATACTAAACTTAGTAACTTTTGCTCTTAAATTAAGAAAAATTACCCTAATCCGATTTTCTTGAAATTTTAAGACCTTTACTTACTTTACAAAAATGTATCTTCCTTACCTAAGAATTTCACCTTTCTTTAGCATGTTTATTTCTAATATTTCCTCTTAAGTTTTCTTTCTTTACCTATTCCATTAATATTAGAACATTTCTATACAAACACGTAAGGTGAAGAATTTCTAAGGATTATATTTCCTTAGATATCTAAAAATTGTCTAATAAATTTTATTTCCTTAATTAAATATTTATGTACCTTTATCAATAAAAGAAATGAAATTATGGATGTTACTTTGAATACTTTTGTACTTTTATTAATACATGAAACGAAATTAGGGATGTTACATTTGGCTATGTGAGTAGCGGGGGGAATGACTCACATTCCCTTATTGTTTGTTGTTTGGCTATATAAGTAGCGAGGGAGAATGACTTACATGGCTATGTGCTTGGAGGTATGTGAGTAGCAGGGGAGAATGACTCGCATTACCTTGTTTTTTGTTGTTTAGCTATATGAGCAGCGAGGGGAATGGCTCACATGATCCTATAGTGTTGTGCGATATGAGCAGCCGGGGGGGGGGAATGGCTCATATTGTTGTGTTGTGGGGATATGTGAGCAACAGGGGGAATGGCTCATATTGCTATGATGTGGGCATATGTGAGCAGTGGGGGGAATGGCTTACATGATCTTGTGTTTTTGTTGGCTTTATGAGCAACGGGGGGAATGGCTCATATTGCTGTGATGTGGGCATATGTGAATAGCAAGGGGGGGGAATGACTCATATGATCCTGTTATGTTGTTGGCTATATGAACAGTGGGGGGAATGGATCATATTGCTGTGATGTGGGGATATGTGAGTAGTAGGGGGAATGGCTTACATGATCTTGTGATGTTGTTGGTTATATGAGCAGCGGGGGGGATGGCTCATATTGCTTTGTTGTGGGGATATATGAGTAACGGGGGGAATGGCTCACATGATCCTATGATGTTGTTGGTTATATGAGCAGCGGGGGGGATGGCTCATATTGCTATGTTGTGGGGATATGTGAGTAGCGGGGGGAATGGCTCACATGATCCTATGATGTTGTGGACGATATGAGCAACAGGGGGGAATGGCTCATATTGCTGTGTTGTGGGGATATGTGAGTAGGTAGGGGAATGGCTCACATAATTCTGTGATGTTGTGGGCAATATGAGCAATAGGGGGAATGACTCATATTGCTGTGATGTGGGAATATTTGAGTAGCGAGGGGGAATGACTCACATTATCCTATGTTGTTGTGCTATGTGAGTAGCGGAGGGGAATGATTCACATTATCTTATTTTCTGAGGTAGAGAAGATATCAGAAAAAGGAAGTATCCTCAAATTTTCAAGAAGCAAGTAAGCTTCGAATTTTGGAGACAAAATTCCCTTTTAGGGGGGAGAAATGTAACATCCCAAATTTTAATAAATAGAAAATAATTCTTAATGGTGAAGGGAATGGAAGAGAATAAAATGGAACATTGATGAAACCTTAGAAAAAGGATAAATTGGAATTAAATCTTTTGGTGGAATTTTCCAACAACCAAACAAAGCTTTATCTAATGGCATAGTTCAATTGTGATGGGATGGCAAGGTTGTAATAGTTGGTTAAAGTAGGGTCTTGAGATAGGAGGATGATGGCTTGTTGAGGAAGGATAAATAAAATATATTATCTTTGCTTGACTCAAGGGGGAGTCGACCAACCAAGGGAGAGAAGGGAAGAGGGATGGCTCGGAGAGAAAGCCTTGACTTGACAAAGTCTTGACTTGGAGAGAAAGCCTTGATTTGACAAAGTCTTGGCTTAGAGAAGAAGTAGGCCAAAAGGTGAAGGGAGAGGGAGGTAGCGGCCAAGAAAAAGAGGAGAAGGGAGAGAGACCGAGAGAAGGAAAGGAAGAAAAAGAAGAGAGAGAGAAAGGAGAGAGAAATGCACAAGGTGAAGGTCCAAGGATTTTGTAGAGAAAGGAAGAAAGAGAAGTGTTCAAAGAGGAGGAAATACAAGGACAGAAAGAATATTTGGTTTGGTAGGTTTGACATTTTTCATATTTCAATGAAATTTAATGTATTTAAAATTATTTATAAGTGTTTTAAATATCATCTTTTGATGATTCATGATGTATATTTATGTTTATCCATGAAAATTGAGAGTCGGATGGATAGATCATACATGTGTTTGCTGAAATTGGCTTGAAAAGGGTGAAAATCGATGGTCTAAATGGTTGGTTCTGTTGGTTATGATTTATATAAACTTTGGAAATCTTTTCAAAAGATGAGTTGTATCCCTGTTGCTTAGATTTCTAATTCCTTTGGAATCACCATAATCGGATTTAAAATGAAAGAGATATGCCTTGATGAGTGAAGATAGGTCAGATCTAATGCGCTGAGTTATGATGCTGTTTTCGAACAAATTTTCCCTTGTTTATATTTCTAAATTGTTCATATGGTAAACATAAAAGTTGTAGATCATTGTCTTACATTTCTATACACACCAATATCACCTTAATCGGAGTTAAAATGAGGGAGTTATTATCCTTTTAGTAAGAGAAGGTCTGGTTGGACAGAAATCTGGAGTACAGGAAAACCCGATGCACGGTCGTGCTTGGTGACACGGCCAGGCCGTGCTTAACGCTGGAATTGCTCTGTTTTGCATTTTGAAGGCTCTAAATGAGCTCCAATAAATGGATGATGTTAAGGGGAACTAAAATACAAATAAATACCTTGTTAATGATGCATTGTAGTGTGAATTCCATTCTTTTATTAGGAGAAATTAAATCACATATTGCATAATGATGAGGTGTATGTGTAATGTATGGATAAAAATGCATATTAATGAGACCTATGCAAGTGAATTTGTTATATATTGATGAGATATATGTAAGGGAATTACATATGAGCTAGATGTGCAATGTATAGATAAAATACATATTAATTTGATGCCTATGCTAGTATATCATTGCATGAGGATTACATGATATAAGGTATGCATTGTTGGTAAGTGTATTAATACATATTTGTTAAATAATGTGGTGATGATATTATGCATGATATTATTGATGTGCTTGGTTAATGCATAATCCTATTGTGATGGTCCTGATGATTAAAGAATATGATGTGTACATTACTATATAACGATAAAGGGGTTATTACATATTGATTATATGGAGAGACAAAGTTGATTGTGGATGGCATGCACAATGATAAAGATGATTTGTTTGATGTATACATGGTTATATCATGTTGATGTATATGGTTGAGATGTGGCTACAGACAATTAGTCACTGAGTGTGGAGATATGGCTTGTAACGCCCCTAATTTTACAGCACATGAAACAAAAATTTTTTTTCCTACAATAAGATATTTTTCTTAACATGTATAACACTATTCTTTGTCATAAAAATAGACACATATAGGTTCTCTCATGTATATAAATTATACAGACCAAATTATAAATGTCAAAGTAACAACAGAAGCAGGGATACTGCCTATGGCATTTCAGAGCATATTCTAAAGTACAAGTACAATATAAATCAAAATCTATGAGTTATGGAAACAAAGTAGGCTCACCCAGAGATCATGTCGTCTAACTGGTCAACTATTTGAAGAATCAGACTCTGTATTCTTGTCTGAAAAATGTGGAAATATCATGTAGTCAGTTTGACAACTCAGTGAGTAGATAATACCTCCTATGATCTCTTAGGTCAGCATATGGATATACTCATATTTTAAAATTTGTCACATAGAAAATACAGTTTAGAAGTACATCCATATAGGACCCGTATTTTAAATATTATCAAATAAAATGATATTTAGATATCCAAAACTATATTCAACAAGGAATGATCATTAAAAAAATGTTGTTATGCTTAGTTGTATAAACTATAGTAAAATATTAAGTTTTTGAGATAAAGTTATAACTTTTAAAATGACCTGCTTCATTCGGTGATCTGGTTAACCCAATTTAAAATGACATATCTCATTCGGCGATCTGGTCAACCCACACATTCATTTGTTATATGCATAGTGACAAATCGACTACAATCACAATAGTTATCAGGAAATGTGAGTCCATCACCCATCTGCCTCCTCACATTACCACTGTCACCCGGTTGGAGTGGCCCTCCCTCGACTCACTAAGCTAATAGGGCGTCCCCTATTCGGTACCATCACAAGCCATACAACATGTTGATATTCATCCATACATATAAATACATATATATATATATATATATATATATATATATATATATATATATATATATATATATATATATATATATATATATATATATTTATATATATAAATGCATATTCATCGAATGCAATGTAAAATTATCAAGCAACTCGCCATGAGCTTTACGCTTGCCTTTCAATCATAATCAGTAACTTTATAGTTTTACAAATCAATGCCACATGCATAAATATTCACTTTATCATTTAATGAGAAATACATGTGAAATCAGATATACCATGAGTTCAGAAGCCTATTTTTAAAACTATACTCTTCTTGAACTAAATTCTAAATTATAAGCAATTCAGATAATTTTAATGCATTTCAGAAATATTTAAAAGTGTAAATATCTCATAAATATAATCAAATACATGCTTAAAGATCAAGAAAAGTATAGGGCAAGTCATAGAAAGAATCATCTACTCATAAATATAATCAAATACATGCTTAAAGATCAAAAAAAATTTACTTCTGATCTACGACGATTCTACAGCTGCTTTGAGAAATTGTTCAGTCAAAATCGTAGTATTCTCCATCCTAAATCTAATGGTACCCTTAGTTTAGAGATCGGAGACTTGTAGACACTCCAGATCTAGAGAGAAAATATGGAGATATTATTGACACTATTTCACTATTTATTCTCTTCTCGGTTTTCTGTCTCCCTTCCACGTTCTTCTTTCCCTTTTATTATTTTTTTTTATTTTTTTATTATTTAATAATTAAATATTTATATTTATTTTCATTTTATTTCATATATATTCATATAAATACCATTTTTCATCCTAAAACATCCCAAAAATTTCTAAAAATTTATATTTTCATAAAAATTTAGTTGAACTCTTAAATCATGATTTTTCTTGATAAAATTCTTAATAAAACAAATCACAAAATAAATATCTTTATACATAATAAAAGAAAGAATATTTCTAAAAATAAAACAAAAATTTATTAAAGGCCAATATAATTATTTTAAACAAAACAATAATTACTTTAATTAAAAGTATACTTGCTTTTAGCAGACCATAATCATTTTTAAATAAATAAAAATATATTTGTTTATAGCAAAACATTATTATTTAAAAATAAAAATTACGGAATGTTATATGGCTATAGACGATTAGTCACTGAATGTTGAGATGTGGCTGCAGACGATTAGTCACCCTACATGAAAGCACTGCAAAGATAGATATACAAGCATATTACTGAAGTATAACCTGGTTATTATACAGGCATAATATTGATGCATAACCTGTTTATTGAATATGAAAGCATGCTATACATTCTTGTTATTCTATCATATACAAAGAAAATATTTTCTGTAATTTATATAGTTGGACATAACACTGTGTTTTTCTTATTTACCATATGATTCTTTTAATGTTAAACCTATTGGGAACCTTCGTTCTCATTATTATTGGTGTTATGTTCAGATAAGAGCAAACAACATGCTAGTTGCTTCCATGCACTTGATCATAGAGATCCAGTAGATGGTGATGCCTTGTACAGATCCCGATGCCAGCATCACCTCCTCCACCCTTTACACCCAGGAGAGATGTGCAGTATAGGGTTTATTGTTAAGTTGATGTAGTTATGTGACTCAGTGTCACTGATGTATAAATATTAATCTCTGATGTAGTTCGAATATTATGATAATGGAATATTAGCTGCTTATATAAATGTGTATGGTTCACTTCTTAGAATGCATTATCAGTCGCTATATATATATATATATATATATATATATATATATATATATATATATATATATATATATATATATATATATATATATCTCTCTCTCTCTCTCTCTCTCTCTCTCTAAAAAACCAGTCGTTACATTAGGGGTTCTAAAGTTTTCATAGTTCTCAAGAAGGGACTACAACACATAAGGATGTAGAAGCTATCAATTGGCTCAAGGAACATATCCAAAGAGTTGGAATTAGAAAGAATTTCATTTTTCTTCATCTTTTTCTCTTGTAGTTGGTTTGTTATGTGTAATATCTTTAATTTTATGATGTTCATACGTTTAGTTATGAAGTAATTATGTTATCTTGCCAATCGATGGATCTTGTCATGTAGTTTGTTGAGAACCCTATTTTTACCTTTATGTTAATGCATTTGAATTATTTATTCATTGTATGCTTAATATTTGCAATTAATTTATCACTAATGGAATAAGAATGATAACCAAGTTTAATTATTCTAATATGAATTGAATAGTATGCTATGAGCTATAGTAGCCAAGTAGTGAATTAATTGATTTATGTGTAGGATAGTGATATACCTATATGCCATGCGTAATCATTATATCTTGATCCTATTGTAAAAGTTGTGATCTTTTAGTTAGCTATAGTAATATAGATTATTGACTGGATTTGAACTATGCTTATCTATCTTGAAAATGACTTCTAAATAATGAAGTTCTGGTTAGTAATTCAAGGCATTATATTAAGAGTAAAGTTAGGGGGTAGCAAGCAAATGAAATATTAAGTGAAATTGATTGATCTAAGTATTCTCCTATTGATTATCTCTATTGCTATCATTCTGAATTAGCTTTTTCTATGAATGAGGAAGCTATCAATGTTTACTTTTATTTGGTGCTTTTATTTTTATTTTTTTAAGTACATTTGCCATTACATGTAGAAAATTAAGAGTAATGAACTAATCCCTATAGACTGAAACCTAAAAAAGAACTTTTGAGAAGGCCTAGAGAAAATGCACAAACTACTAGAAAGAGCATAAACATGGCAGAGTAGCTTGTACAAAATAAAGTTATAAGGGAATACGGTGTGCCCTTAGTGGATGGATTGCAATTCGGTAATTGAAGCCTAACAATACAAACTAACAATTTTGAAAACGAAACATCTATAGTCCAAATGATACAAGATACTAGGCAATTTAAGGGGTCACCAATTGATGACCCTAATGTTCATTTGGTGGATTTTATAAAAGTATGTTATCAATTCAAGTATAATGGTGCTATAAAAGATACAATAAGGTTGAGATATTTTCCTTTCTCATTGAGAGATAAGGCAAAGTGCTAACTCAACTCTTTCCTAGCAAATTCCATAACTATATAAGAGGATTTGGCCCAAAAGGTTTTGGCTAAATTATTCTTTCTCACTAAAACTCTTAAAATGAGGCTTGGGAGAGGTTCAAAGACCTCTTAAAAAAGCATCTGCACCTTGGATTATGCTCTTTTAAAGGATATTTCCTCTAATCATTATGATTGGAATACTAAAATGACCACAATGTGCAAGGCAACCAGAAAACAAAGAGACGATGTAATAGTTATGCTAGAAACTCAAATAGAGGCAATGAGGAAGATGATAAAGAAGATAGCAACAACAATAATGCAAGGTAACACACCTAGATGTAAGTTATGTAGAGGAGAGCATTTGAGTGTTGAATGTAATTGAGTAATAATTTTTCCCCTAGACTTAAGCAAGTTAATTAGGTGACAAATGTTACTAGGCAGTGGTAGCAAAACCCTTATGCAAACATGTTTAATCCATATTGAAAGAATAATCTTAATGCTCATGGAAAAATACAAATATAGTGCAGTCACCTCCAGCATTCTAGTAAGAGAATAAGCCCAATTTGAAAGAAAGGATGATGAAGTAGATTAGTTTTGTAGATACAAAGGTCCAAAACCAAGAAGAATCAATAAGGATGATAAAGACACAAGTGGGCCATGTAACAACTCCATTTAAGTAAAAAAAAATTAAAAAAAAATACCATGAAGTTATTACCTCATTACAACTTAACTCAAAATAACATTTATTTAATTTATACAATACAGAGTTTACATACATATCATTAATCAATAACATTCGTACAAAATTCTAACACATATAATTACATTTTATTCATCCCTGTTGACCAGTTCTGGAGATACGGGTGCAGGTGGTTACACCTTCACCAGAATCTTAGTCAACTCGACCATAGACACCATATATATTACTGGGATCAGCTTAACATAGAGTAACTCGATCCAACATACGCTAAAAGCCAGTGCCATAGAGAAAATCTGCATAATTATTCTTCTGAACATGACATGAAAATATAGTGAGAATTAAATCTCAGTAAGTTCAACAATAAATCATCATCAATATAGCTCTTCACGTCATGTTTAGCTGTATAAACTACAACAAATATCTTTATTCACATAAATGCACTATATCTATGCACATGAGAATCGTACAGTAATAACATGTATGACAGGATTAACTATTTTTAGAATATCATATGATGACTATCAATTTATTCTCATATCAAACTACCCCGATCAGGGTGAGTATTTTCTACTCTCCAGTACAAGCTTTTCTCACTACGTTCGACATGGCCCACTTTCTCTTTCTTTTCTCATTAACATGATCATAACCGTTGGTAGGACGTCCCCTACTGGTGCACCACACGGATTGCCATGTGATCGTGTTCATTTCTTTTCTTTTCACAATGATAGCCAAAAATATACTTTCAATAACAAGTATGTTCATCAAAATATAACTAGTACCAAAAATCATTGGTAATCATGCCATGAACATAACCATTTCAAATATCAATTTATAAAATATTTCCATGTCAAAATTTCACACCTAAGATGGTAAGAAGTTCATACAATGGCAATGGCTATGGCATATACTAGTCATTAATTATTTTCATTTATAAGATTCTTCTTCTTTTTAAATATTAATTTTATTTCTTTATTTTCTTGATGCAGGTTTTCATCATATCTAACATTCTCTTACTAATCATAGCATAACTCCCTCAATTTAACTTCGATGTAGGTGATCTTTGTGTCAATTTTAAGATAAAACAATTATCTAAAACTATTATGTTGAACCGTTTAGCGAAATATTAAGAAATCAAGGTGATATTACTCTCTTAAAGTACATATTATTTCTTCTCGGATAGGTTCTGTTCTTTACCTACAAATCTATCCATATCTCCCTTATATGAATTATAAATTAAATTATTCCAATGGCTAAAAATCCGTGACACATATAGAAATAATTTTTATGTTAATCATTTATTTTAATTCTCTACAGAATGTTCCCAGAAATAAAAACACAGAAGCTATCCTAAAATATTATTTCCTGATTAACCAATTTCTGACCATTGCATACTAATCGGACCATATCTACCACATATGGACTCCAAATTGAGTGATTCCAGTGGATAAAAATTCGTGACACAAATATCTATAATTCTTATGTTAAAAATATATTTTAATTCCCTTCAGAAAATTCTTAAAAACTAAAACACAGAAGCTATCCTAACATATTCTTTCTTGATTAACCATTTTCTGACCACTGCTTACTAATCAGACCATATCTACCACATATGGACTCCAAATTGAGTGATTCCAGTGGCTAAAAGTCAGTGACACATATATCTATAATTATTATGTTAACTATTTATTTTAATTCCCTAAAGATAATTCTCAGAAATTAAAACACAGAAGCTATCCTAACATATTCTTCCCTGATTAACCATTTTCTGACCTTTGACTACTAATCAAACCATATCTACCTCATATGAACTCCAAATTGATTGATTTCAGTGGCTAACAATCCATGAGACATAAATCTACATTTTTCATGTTATCCATTTCTTTAAATGCCTTACCGAATCTTCCCAAAATTTTAAACACAGATGCTTAAAATTCTGCCACCCACAGCCATATCCATGTAGAACTATCTACACCAACCTAAGTATTCAACATACATAATATGTAACATGATATAACAACATCTATGACCAATCATTAAAGTTCTAAAATCAAAATCCCATATCAATATTACAAGTTTCAAAACTTTTCTTCAAAAAGAAATATTGTTAAACTTACCTTGAGCACTTAGTCCTCTAGACTTCTCCTTTCTCTTTCTTCCTTTCTTCCTCTCCTTTCCTCACTCTATCTTACTTCTATTTTTCCTCTCCCTCACTTGGACTCAAATTCTAATGTTCTAAGGGTGAGTTTTGCTTAAATAGACCACCAAATAATTCATCTTCCATGATCATGGGTCTACCTTATCACAATTAGGATACAATTGGTTGAATTTTTGAAAAACAAACAACTTATGTTCTTGTCTTCCTCTTCCTTAGTCAAGATATGCATAGCAAAAGGAGATTTGTATTTTGAAAATTATAATAATATGTTTCTAAGATAAGGGACAAGGTCCCTTTGATTTAGGGATTCATTTTTTTTTCTTTTGTCTTAATCAAGTATAATAGGTTTTCCTTTTTAGGTGGCAAATTTCTAGCCCTTGAATCTCCATTATTTGATTGAAATTATTTGTGTGGGATAGGAATCTTTTGTCCTAATGCCATGTATTATCATACCACTTACTAAAATTATGAGTGTAGGATATAGATGTTTCATCTTAAAGCCTTATATTATCATACCACTTGCTAAAATTATGAATGTAGGATATCACACCACTTATTAAATTTTTGTCTTAATACCATGTCACCTAATCTTGATTACACCATTATTTCATCACTTTATTTATTTTTATTTTTATTTTTCCTCTTAGGTTTGGGTTCATTCTTGCCCATTTTCTTTACTTTGGTTAGAATTCTACCTTTCATAATGGGTTTAGTCACATTTTCATGATTTTTGAGCTACCGGTCCAATTTCTATATCCTAGTCCAAGTCTATGTTTTATTTTTTCCTTGGGATATCCTATTGGCTTGCTAAAAATTCATGTGAAGTAGAAAAACTCTATATGAAGTGTCCATAGATGAAAGCCCAATTTATGGGTGGAGATACTAAACTTAGTAACTTTACCTCTTAAATTAGGAAAAATTACCCTAATCCAATTTTTTTGAAATTTTAATAGCTTTACTTACTTCACAAAAAATTTATCTTCCTTACCCAAGAATTTTACCTTTCTTTAGTATATTTATTTCTAATTTTTCTTCTTAGGTTTTCTCTCTTTACCTATTTCATTAATGTTAGAACATTTATATGCATACACGTAAGGTGAAGAATTTCTAAGGATTATATTTCCTTAGATATTTAAAAATTGTCTAATAAATTTTATTTCCTTAATTAAATATTTATGTACTTTTATCAATAAAGAAAGGAACTTAAGGATGTTACTTTGAATACATGAAACGAAATTAGGGATGTTACAGGCCAAATAATGAATGCACTTTAAAATGTAAATCAACACTTGGCACATGGCTTGTCTGAAGCATAACCTAGTCATAAGAGGATAAAAGAGTGCAAAACAATCACCATCCAAAGTGGTAAGGAGTTAGAGAAAGAAATTTAGATGACAGAATCTCCAAGTCATCTAAAGTTGAAATGGTTGTTGACAGGCCTAGAGAAAAATTCCTAGAGTAAAAAAGACAAAGTCACATAACCAACCACCACCATTTCCTCAGAGGCTACTAAAAAAAACTTGATAAAAGTTTCCAAAACTTTCAAGATGTTTTTGAAAATTTCACATTAACATACCTTTCATAGAAGCATTGTAATAAGCGTGCAATTACACCAAGTTCATAAAAGGATATATTATTTAAAAAAGAGCAATTTTGTGAAGTCAAGGTAGTTGCACTTACTAAAGAGTGTAGTGACATCCTTTAGAAGAAGTTTCTCCCAAAACTGAAATGGATTTTTACTTTATCTTGCACATTAAATTATAAATTTTAGGTCAAAGACTTATTTGTTTTGAATGAAAGTGTAAATTTGATGCCTCTAACCATTTTTGAGAAGCTAGGTTTAGGGGAAGTTAAACCAACTTCAATTGCCAAGCAATTACCTGATAATAAGGCATTGTCAAAGATGTTCTAATGAAGTTAGATAAATTAGTGTTTTGTACTAATTTAATTTTTCTTGACATGCAAGAGGATAGTGACATACCTATCATCTTAAGGGGCCTTTTCTATATACCAGTAGAGCTCTCATTGATGTGCAAAAATAAAATTTGATTATAAGAGTTCAAAGATCAAAGGTAACATTCAAAGTTCTTAAATCTATAAAGTTACCTCACGAGTCTATTGAATGTCTTACAGACAATGCAATAGATGGTGTGACCAAAGAGCGATCCATAGAAAAATGTCCACCTAATCAACCAAACTCAAAAATGCTTCCTACCATTGAAAATAAAGAAGAAAAGGTTGTTAAGGAGCTAAAACCACTAGATGCTCAATTATTGATAAGAGGTGCGGCTCAAAATGAGCCTTGCAATATCTTAGGTTTCACAATAGTGGTAGATAAGTATCTTGTTAAATCACTTTCACTAGAGCATAAAACAATGCTAGGAAATTTGAAGGAATATGAAAGATTATTAAGATGGTCCAAAGCTAATACAAGAAAAATTAGAAAAATATTGTGGATAAGTAAGCACAAAATTGAGGATAAGCACAAAGACACCATGGAGCAGTGACATTACTTCTATCCTATCCTAAAGGATACTAGTTAAACAAATTGATTTTGGATGTGAGACAATCTAGGCAAGACTATAACTAAGGCACTTCTTGGGAGGTAATCTAAATTTTATTTTTCAGTTAGAATTTTTGTAAGTTATTTTTCTTAATTTTAGATTAGTAGTTTTATATCTCTCTAATTGCATGTATCAAGGAGAAAATTTCAAAAAAAAGAAGCAAAAGGTTTGGAAGGCATTAACATCTCAACACTAGCTTTTTAAGCTTAAAATCCCTGAGACCCTTTGTCTTCATCATTCGTAACCCTAACCACAAAATTTCATCCACCCTTCGTCACCCATAACCTTAAAATTGATGGTTTCAACCAAAATCAAGCCCTCTAGGGAGATTCAAGGTTAGTTTCACAAATTAAATAGCTTAAGAGAAAGAATCAAGGTCTAAAGTACTTAGTCTCATTTTGAATATGTACTTTTCACCTTCAAGACTTCTTAGGAGTGTTCTTTAAGATAGAAACTTGAATGGTGAAATCTTTGTCTTGCATTATATTTTTGGTAGGCAAATTACATAAGACATGAGCACTAGACTAGCAAATAGGCACTTGATTTTCAAATTTTTAAATATTCAATTAATCAAATTAAATCAATATTTTGAGTTCTCAATTGTGTGCATACTCGTTTTCTGAATGCCGAGATTATTCTAGCCAAACATGTTAGTACACTAAACTTCAAAATAGCACCACTTTTATATTACATACTGACAGATAAGAGTCTAGATATAGGCTAACTAATCTATAATGGGGCCAAAAGATATACAAGCACTAATAAGGAAGGATTATGGTACCCTTCCTTTATCAATGTACTATGCAAGAAAGCTAGTTTTGAACGGGCCACCAATGGAGAGGTGGTGCAACCTAAAGCTGCTTTAGATAATTAGTTAATAAGGAAATTATTGAGCAGTAGAGACTGCCTATGGTACCAAAGCCACCTAATTATTTTGACCTTAATGAGGAGGAGGAAGACAATAAGGAGATGGATGATAATCGTGATAAGGGCAAGAAGATGGATGACTAAGAAAGCTAAACCTTTAGTCTATTAGGGGATTTCTTCAATTCCATTAATCTTGTTTTATCATTTTGTAACATCGAGGGCATTATTCAATTTAAGTTTTGGGGAGTGGTTCCTATTATTTTGCTATGTTTTTCTATGCTTGAATTTATTATATGCTTAGTTTTTGCTTACACTACTTTTTTTTGCTTTATTCTGAGTGCATCAATTATTCTATTATTTTCTATAAAAAAATTCTTTGACAGCTAGAATTCTTCTAAGTGTGGTATATTAATTTACCATACAATGATGATTTTGATTGTGGTCTTAATTAACTATAGTAAAGATATCTTAATTATAAGTGTAAGATTCAATTGTGAAAGCTGGTGCGAGATAAAAAATTGTGGCACTCAGAACTCTTACAAGTTGTGCATAATTAGAGACAATTATGTTGCATGCATTAGTTACATGATTTTGAGATTTTCTTAAATTATTTTTGAAGTGAAACATCAATTACCTTAGTTGAAGAAAAGATTTAACCAATCTTTAATCAGTTTTAGTCTTTCTTGTGAAGCCTTAATTGTAATGTTTTTCCTCAGTTAGCCTCTTTCAGCTTTAATAAATTACCTCTTTTATTTAGAATTATCGAGAGAAAATTGCCTTAGCTTAATGACATATGGAGGAAAGAAAAACCTTTACCTAGTAGACATGTGCATAAAAGAAGAATAAAAAAAGGAATGGGTAATAAAAAAATGGATAAAAAGGGAGAATATTCAATTAGAAAACAAAAGAGAGAAACAAAGGAAGAAAATTAATATAAAAAAATAAGGAAAAGGAATAGGAGAGAAAGTATAGCTCCTATGTTAACATGAAGAAGGAAGAAAGGATGAATGGAAGCAAATCCCTAGAGTGAGTAAAGCCAAAATATTTCCTATACCACACTCTTACCTTAGCCCTATTACAACTAAGGCAAGACCTAATGACCTTTGATTATGGGTAATTAGTTTTAGTGAAGAGAATAATGAAGGGTGAGTTAAGAGGTCATGTAATTTTTGCATGTGCATGAATTTGTCTATTTGATTATAACTAGTGTAAAGCACACATACTAATACTGCACAAAACTAGTGTTACAATGGAGTTGGCACTTATTAGTAATATCAATTTGTTACTAATTCAAATTATGAATGCAATTATTGAGATTTTGAGGAAGATATATCCAAGCTATTTTAATTAGTTTACTTTAGCTTGTTTATTTCGTGGCTTTTCATTTGAAGAGTTATAATCCTCACGTTGCTTGGAAATTTGTGTTCGAGTTTCATTCTCATTTGCTCAAGGATGAACAAAATTCTAAGTGTAAGAGTGTGATAAATCACCTTAATTGAGTTATTTTAGCCATAATTATGCTTATATATCCTTGAGGAAAATGGAAATTATTGTGCTATTTTGTTTGTAATACATCTTTTGAAAAGAGTTTGCCCAAACTATTTTTTTATATTTAGGATTATAATCAATAGGAGGACCAAGAGAAAAGATGAGAGAAAAGGAGCAAGAAGTGGAAGAAGAAATGAAGATTATATATGAAGGCCAGAACGTCACGATGATGAGTGCTAACATTACAGTGTTCACTTGAAAAGGAAGTTACAAGAAATCAATGTAAAGAAAAAACGTTGCATTTGCTACATTGATTTTTTAATTTACTTTTTAGCCCTTAAATTTCAAATGGATATAGATAGAGTTATTAAAACTTAGGTTAGGGAGTTCTGAAGTTTTTAGAGTTCTTAAGAGGAGACTATAACACTGGCGGTTGGAGAAGCTGTCGATTGGCTCAAATGATAGATCCGGGGAGTTAGAATTGATAGAATTCCATTCTTCTTCATCTTTTTCTCATACAATTATTTTTATGTATAATATCTTCAATTTTTTTATGTTCGTAGACTTAGTTAATGAGTAATAGTGTAATCTAAGCGATCAATGGAGCTTGATATATAGTTTGTTGGAAACCCTATTTTTATCTTGATGTTAATACTTTTGAATTATTTATTCAATTCTATGCTTAATTATTGTAATTGACTAATCGCCAATTAAATAAGAACAATAACCATTCTTGATAAGGAAGTTTAATTGTTCTACTCTGAATTGAATAAAACATGAGTAGCTATAGTAGCCACGAAGTGTATTAACTGATTTTTGTCCTAGAAGAGTGATATACATGCATATCATGCATAATTGTTAGAGCTTGATCCTATTTCCATATTTGTGATCTTTTACTTCGCTATAGTAATATAGTTGATTAATTGGAATCGAGGTATTATATTAAGAGTAAAATTAAGGGGTAATAAATATATGAAATATTAGGTAAAAATGATTGGCCTAAGTATTCTCCAATTGATTATTTCTATTGCTATCCATCTTTACTTTATTCGGTTATTTTATCTTAATGGATTGATATAGATGGAGTCATTGGATTGATTATTTGTAATTAGTTGTTGAAGTTGCATGTCACTGTAGGGGCTACACAATGTATTACAGTCATGATACCTACACTTGTGTGGTTATAAAATCGACAAATAGTTGTAGAGTTCTTTTACGTTGTTTTCAATTCTAAAAATTGTTAATCCTTGAGAATTATTGATAAATGAGTGATTTTTAGATATTTTTATTGGTATTTGTAGGTATTTAACACTTGATGTACATTTTTTATGGGTATATACTCAACAGGTGGCCAAATGAGGAAGAAAAATATTAAGTCTCGAATTGCACAATACTTGGGATAGCAAGATTAACATTACAGTGCTAAGTGCCATGACAACACGATGATAACAAATATGTAAATTTCTCAAAAAGCTAGCACTGCAATGTTGGAGCAGCACAAAAATTTCCTAATTGACCTGAAACTCTGTGTTTTGGAGCCATCTATTTAAAGGGCACTTAGGGGAACATATAGGGGGTTCTTTTTGGTTTCTTTTGAGTTTTTTTGGGAGTTTGATGATATTTTGTGAAGAAAGAGCCAATTGCATTCAATTGTCAAGATTTGGGGAATATTGAAGATTAAAGATGGAATCTTCTTGTTTTCTATTTTCTATCTATTCTTTCATCTCTTGTATTTTGATGATTTCTTTCCTCTATGTTATGTTTCTAAGGTTTAGTATGTGTTAGGCAAGGTAACCAACACCTAAGAGGGGCTAAATTTGGTGTTTCAATTCAGCATAGACTTTTTTTAAAAAACTCAATTCAAAAACCTTTAAGACAGAACTTATCCTGAAAGATGAATATAAATTTCAAACATCTTAGAAAATAAGGAAAACTTAATGCATCATTTGAACAAGTTAGCATAAGGAAAAATAACTCTTACAGCATAATATTATAGCTAATGCAAAACTATATCAGAAAACTTATGCAGCCATAAATCAGAAACATGAATGTATACTAGTCAAAGTTATATCAAAATAATGCTCAATAATATAGCAACTAAAATAAAAAGCCAAGACAGAGTTGTAACACCCCTAAGTTTAAATGATTTTATTTTATTTCACCATATGGATTATCAAGAGGAATAAAAATAGTAGGGGTGTGACTGAAATTTTTTGGGGTGAAACTAGAAAATTTTTGGAGTCAAAGTGTAAATAACTAAAATTTCAAGGATATTCCCCAACAATTTAGAATTTTCTAGTTGGTCCCTCTGGAAAAATTAAAATTCCTATCCACAGAAAAATTCTCCAAAATTTTATTGTTCATTGTCCCAAGTACTATTCACTTTCTCTCTCTAGATTTTAATTACTTTTGGACCTCCATTTGAGACACCACTAGCATTATCATATTCAAAATGACAAGAACTATGAGCAAGCTAAATAATTTCCCCCAAACAGACAGAAAAGATGCAAAAAACTTTAGGAGAAAAATCCTAGAAATGTGAGTTTTAAAATTTTTATTTGGAATGATCAAAATGAAAAACTAACACCGTACATGGATTCAAGAGGTGGAAAAACCTTGGTAGCCAAAATTTCATAGTCAAATTACACCTACAGACACCGCATGCGCCACACGGACCACGATGGCACGTGAGACCCTTTAGTAGGGGGCTTCCTGGTGCGTGCAGCATGTGAACAATACCTTGTTTTCATTGAACAACATTAACGAACCTCTACAAGCCTGAATTTTGCAATTTTAAAGTAATTTCTTAATTTTTTTCAACCTTCCAGATGTGTTTTTAGGGTTTGTTTGGTTGAATCAGTCTAGAAATGTGTCCTAGGAAGCCAAGCAACCTCAAACTAAATGTTTTATAAGTAGATAACACACACTATAACATGTTTTTAATATTCTTTAAATTTCCAATTTTATATTTTTGCCTATTTTATAGATATGTATTGTAGATTGGAAACTTTATATGCATAGTAATTATTTTTAAATATTTTATTTTTATACTAAAGAACTAAAACCCTAGTAAGAATCTTCATAATTTAAATGTTTTCATTATAGAGTTATTAGGATGCGAGACTAGTATCAATTGTAGGTTACTCCTTCATATTATGAAAGGCAAGGTGTAAATTGAAATTGAGTTTTGGAACCATTGAAGTATAATTGAGTTTAATGTTATGAATATTGGATATTAGAATCTTCAAATGTATATTACATTTTAGATATATATGAAAATGATACTTTAACACCAGATAATTGGAAAATGTTTTCATACACATTTTAGGTTATGATTTATTTGATTTGAATTTATTTATGAAGTGAGAGTCTGATTGAACAATAATTTGACTAAATTGAAAGGTATTGGTCATCTGAGGTCAGCGAGGACCAAATATTTTGATAAGTTTTAAGACATGACATTAATGACATGCATTTTGGAAATAATGGGTTATGTTGTGAATTAAGAACAATATTGAAATTATGTTCTAATTGAATGATACATTTTGTATCTATTAGTAAGAAATAGTATATTGTTCATAAGTTTGGCATATAGCGTGGCTAATTGATTATTGTTATGAAACTATGTTATGGATCTGGAAATAAATTTGACTAATAAAGCACTTAGCAACATATTTTCCTTCTGATTTTATTTAAATATATAACACTATTAATATGATGATTTTATGGGAAGGAATTTTTTCAGAAATACTATTAATTAACAGCAGTAGATGTTAGTCTTAGTGCACTTTGAAACTCTAAGTAATAAGGGTATTGCTAGCATAATATGTTGGCCAACATGCAAGATCTATTCTGATTAATGTTATAAGGAGTGGCAAAATACCTCTTATTATTAGTCAAACTTTTTTTCAGATCCATAACATAGTTTCATAACAATAATTAATTGGCCACGCTATATGCCAAACTTATGAACAATATACTATTTCTTACTAATAGATACAAAATTTATCATTTAGTTAGAACATAATTTCAATATTTTCCTTCTGATTTTATTTAAATATAAAAAATTATTTATATGCTAATTTTATGGGAAAGAATCTTTTTCAGAAACACTATTAGTTAACAGCAATAGATGTTAGTCCTAGTACACATTGAAACTCCAAGTAATAGGGGTATTGCTAGCATCATGTGTTGGCCAACATGTAGGATCTATTCGGATTAATGTTATAAGGAGTGGCAGAGTACCTCCTATTATTATTATGTTATTCAAGAAGAATGCCTTTTGTTATGCAGGTAGAATGCCATTTGATTGGTGATTGCTCTCCCTTATTGCGTGCTTGGGAATAATCAATAGTTTTGGTATGGAATCCTCCCAACCAACTCTAACTAGAGATAATTTATTTTATTTTATTTTATTTTCATAGTAATAAAAATTCTTAAACTTATTAAATTTTTACAAATTACAACTTCGCTCCCTTTTTGTCAAAAACTTTGATATTTGGGTTTATTAATTTTGTTAAACAATAATTGTTAATATTTATAGTTTCTGACTATGGTTCCTTAAATTAAATTTTGTATAGTATGAAAGTTATTGATTTCTATTAGATTGTAGAAACTGCAAGTATTTTAGATTTGTGATAGTTATGATATAATTGAGATGAAATATACAATTGTTGAAGGTGAGAAACTCTTGGAATAGGAAGTTTGACTAGTCTATATTAATAATGATATGTTCCCAATATGATTCTTTCTCTGAGACTGTAAATTTGAGATTGTAAGTTTACTATGAAAAACGTATGCCCATATTTTGTCCTGTATTGTTATAGTACATGTGATCTACTCATTAAGTTGTGAAACTCATTCCACCATTATTATGTTTGTCAAATAAAGTATAGAATTGTGTATGTTCTCTACAATAAAGTCAACAATCATGCTATTCTTGGTGAGCCTAAACTTGTCCTAATGAGCTTTATTTCACTGTTTGTCTGTATAGAACAATTGTACTCTAGATTGCTTCATTTACCATAGGCAAGATCCCTGCTTCAATTGTGTAAAAGTATTTATAATTTTGATAACTAAAATTTTTCTGTATAAAGAGTGAAGCTCTCCAATGTATTTAGGCATACATACAAATGAATTATGTTATATATTATACTGTTATATGGTTTTAGATATTCTGACTTCAGATTGTAGAGCTATGTTTATGATAAGTCAAAGGCTTACATGATGAAATACTTGTGCTATTGATGTAGTCCCTAATTAGGGTTCATGACAAGAATTACAAGCAAAACAAAATATCTTAAGAGAAGAGATTAGTTCAAGAGTATAATGTAAACACTTAGAAAGTAAGAAGGGATTGGGAATAAAAGACACAACTATTTATCATAGTTCAGCTTAACCACGGAGCTTATATTTAGTCTCCAAGACATAACTTGAGATTCTTCACTATATACCATAAGTTTAATAGGGACACTTGTAAGCCACTATAACTACACAATACTACTGAGTTGGTAACCAAGTTCTTTGCCCCTTACAACACATTAGAACAACTTTTCCACAACCAAACATTTCAAGAGACCTTCCCTTGAATCATAACTCACAAACAAAGAAGGTTAAGGTTAATAAAATTCTATCAAAAGAGTGGATGTTATAATACAAGCACCCTATATTAAACAATCATAAGAGCTTAAAAGATAAAACAAGGCATAGACGTGGTTTTCTACTCTTAACAACATTCAACAGAGCCTGGTATTTATAAGAAACTAAAAAAAAATAACTGTTGGAACCATTTACAACCAAATTAAAAGAAATATGACTATTGTAGAATCTTTAATTTCTTTCTAGTTTAATCAACAAGCAACTATTACATGCAATAGTCGTATGTTGTCATGTTAAATCCTTTGATTCAGGCTTCTAGAATGTGAATAGGCTCATGTCTCTTTATAAAATAATTTAAGTGCAAATATCTAAAACTGAATAGGCATTTGTTACCCTAAATAGACGCCTATTGGTTCTTGTGACGGTTAAAATTTAACAAAAATTGAATGAATTGATTTGCGTGTGAGGTAGGAATATACTCACATATCATATGTAGCTATATAAGAGTTTAAGCTTAATGATTTTTTCTTCAATCGATTTATCATAGAAATATAAAGGGTTAGTTGGGAAAGACATTTTTATATTATCTTGAGAAAAATGTATAACTAAACTAGAGCTCTTGGTTAACTACTTGGGATATTAGAATAAGAAACGAGAAAGAGGCAAGAGTCAAGTCAAGTGTTAAGGGAAATTGAAATTCTTAGGCTGCTATCCATTGATTATTTATTTAATTTGTGATTTTCTTTCACTATTTTCTTTTGCAATTTTCAATTAAGTTTTTTATTATTTTTAGGATAAAGTTGAGAGGTCAAGAATTGGTAATTGACTGAATTTTAGTGAGATTCCTAGTGGGAACAATCTCTACTCACTACTTTATTGCTTGTTTTGATACATGCATTTGCATCTTCATATACTGAAAAACAAGTTTTTGGCCCAGTGTTGGGAATTGTCTATTTTTCTAGTTAGTATCAATATTTGACTATCTCAATTTAAATTCAAACGCTTTTCTCTTTTGACTTTCAGGTACTCTTAGGCATTATATATAATATGTTAGGAGAATGTATTTTGTCCTTGATCTAGAGACATAACGCACTATTCAAATACGTCAAAGGGAGAATTATGAGGCTTTTACTCATTCTTAAATGATGGCTAAAGAGATCCAAAAAAAAGGTGGTATGAAAGTTGTGCATAATTTTAGACCATCAATGGAATAATAGTTAGTATTCTAATTCTTAATGAAATGTCTCGAAATCGAAGGAAATGGTTGCAGTTAATAAAAAGTTGTAAGGATCTCACAAGTGTTGGTTTCATGTAGTTCGGATGAAATGTACAAGAATCATTCCACTACAAGTAGAATAGTCATTATCTCAATTTTGGATTAATCGTTCCAAAACATGAAAAACAACAATCATGGTTAAAAACAAAAAGCAGTCATAAAAGCATCATGACAACATCAATTTGATGTGCTTTAAACCAATTGACAATAGAATTTGTTTTTGAGAGCATACTCGCCTTTACCTTAGCTCTCAATTGACTGTCTTGAAATTGAAAAAAATTATAGCAATTAACAAAAGTTGTGAACATCTTTATAATTCCAATTTCACATAATTCGAACTAAACAACACAAGAATCAAATCTCCAAGGGCTTAATGATCAATATTTCAATTCTAGATCAAATATCCGCAATTGGAAAAAATGATTGTAGTTAACAACATAAGTCATTAGTATTTCAACAATGCTAGTTTCACACGATTCAAACAAAACTACAAGACAATCATATCATCGAGGGCATAATGGTCATTATATCAATTCTCAATGGACTATCCCATAATTGGAAAAATTATTGCAATCAATAAAAAAAAAGTCATAAGAATATTAACAATTTTGATTTGACACACTTCGAACAAAACAACATCAAAATCAAACTATGAAGGGCATAGTTACCATTATTTTAGTTACCTTCATTGAAATCTTAAAAAATTATAGCAGTCTACAAAAAGATGATGCACGCACCCTGATTGTGCTAATTTCATGTGCTTCGAACCTAATGGCATGACATTCAACCTTGTCTAAATGGTCAATATATAAGTTTCAGATTGATTGTTGTGAAACTAAAAAACAATTGTTGCAGTCAACAAAAGAAGTTTCATGTATGTTGATGGCACTAGTTTTATGTGGTTTAAATGAAAGGATAGGAGAATTAGACTGCCAAAGGTACAAAGGTCATTATTTAAGTTTTGGATTGGTCATTATAAAATTGGGAAAAAATATTTTCTTGCAACAAAAGAAGTCATAAGCATCTGAACGGCAATGGTATTACTTTGTTTGAATAAAAGGACACAAGAATCAGATCTTTAATGGCATAATGGTTATTATTTTATTTTTGGATTGATTGTTACAAAATTGTTAAAAACATAATCATATTCAACAAAAGTTGTAAGCATTTCAATGATGCCAATTTCACATGGTTCAAATGAAATAGGAGAATCAAACCTCTAGGGCATAATGATCGTCGTTTCAATTCTAGATCGATTATCTTGAAACTAGAAAAAAAAACTGAAATCAACAAAATAATTCGTAAGCATCTCAAGGGCTGCTATTTCCTGCTATTTAAAGGAAATGACTTGAGAATTCGATCACCAAAGACATAATGGCTATTACTCAGGTTTGGATTGACTGCTGTGAAATTAGAAAAACATGTTTTCCTCTTAACTATCTTGACACAATGGTTTCATGTATAAGAAGAAATAACAAGAAAAATCAAACTGCTGAGAGCATAATGGTCATTATCTTCATTCTAGATTGACCCTCACTAAACTAAAAAAATGATTGCATTCAACAAGAGAAATTCTAAGCAGAGAGCATAACGGTCATTATCTTAGCTATGGATTGATTGTCCTTAAACAAATAAAAAAATAACTCTAGTCTCCAAAAGAAGTTGTAAGTATCTCAATGGTGTCAATTCACTCAGTTTAGATAAAAGGGACGGAGAATTGGACCTTGAGGGCATTACTGGCATAATCTTCATTATCTTAATTTTGGATTGACCATTGCGCAATAAAAAATTGATTGCAGACAACAAAAGAAATTGTAAACATAAAAGCATCAATTTCGCGCAGTTTGAACTAAATGGTAGAAAAATTGAATAGCTGAAGACATGATTATTATTGTTTTTAATTTTAGATCGAAAGTGATGAACTAAAAAACAGTAATAATCACATTGAACATAAAAAAAAAAATTAAGCCTCTTAGTGATGTAGGATGATGTGGCAGTAAGTGGAGTAAATTGTAAAATAAAATTGAAAGTGTGATGGAGTGGAAAATATTTTTGAAGTTTTGTATATTTTTTATGAAGAGAAAAAAGCCAAACTTATATACAATGAGTCAATAAAGAAATAACATCTACTATTTGAATTAGTGAGCAATCATACCTATATGGACATTTAGATTATTCACTCTATCTAAAATGCTAGTAATTCACTTGCAATAACATTTGGATAGCAAAATAATCACATATACATAAACAGATCTAATAAATCCTTTAATTGTTTGATTCATTTTAATCTAGGTTTTAGTTATATATATTAGTTTATATTTATATAAAAAAATATCTAACACAAGAAGCTAAGAAAAAGGAGATGAAAAAGCAAAGAACATTAGTAGCATAAAGAAACGGCAGCAAAGTGTTTCCAAAATTGCAATCGAGTCTATACAACAAATGTGACATTCGTCCCAACAGAATTCAAGAAAAATAGCAACAAAGTGTTTTCAAATTGCAATTGAGTATATATAACAAATGTGACATTCATCCAAACAGAAATTTTTGGAGGATACTTACAAATAAAAAAAATTTATTTAAAGGCCTAAGGAAAAAAGAAACAAATCTCTTTTCATTGCTTAATGATGGCGTTTTGATGATAGAATTCACAGTGTGTGGTATTTACCACATTGTATAAACATTAGTAATAGTTTGTTGTGTATAAGGATTGTATAAAATTTGATAGTATAATTTTATATGATACAGATTATTTTTATCGAGAATTTAATATATTTACTGCATTGTATAAACTTATTTTATCAACCTCTTTTAATATGGTTGATTACTGTATAATTTAATCATGTCACCTACACCTAATTATGCTAAATGAAAGAAGGGGTGAATAAAAAATTTAAAAGAAATCAAAATTGCCCTTTTTTCCTCACAATACTCCATCTGTGTTCTTATTCAACCTCCCTTCGTCGCCAACCCCACTTATTCTTTCGTTGTCTTCTGCCCTCCTCTCTCATACCCCACCTCTTTCTATCTTCCTCGTCTTCATAACCAACCCCGCCTCTTCCTTCCTTAGAAGAGTAGAAAATAATAATAATAATAACAATAAAAGAAATATATTTTCTCCCTCTTATAAAATAAAAATAAAAATAATTAATTTAAAAGAATAAAAAAATGTGTAAAGACTGTGGCAATGAACTCTTATGGAAGGGTTTTTTTTTATATTAAAATAATTATTTTTTTATTTTATACAATTCTATACATTAAACACATAATTATATAATGTTATACAATTCTAAGTGCTATACAATGATGCACTAAATATCGTAATTTATAAAAAATTTATATAATTCAGTCTTATCTTATACGATATTATCCTATGTAATTGTATCCAGCATCATTATATATCATGCGGCAAGAGTGTGTAGAAACCTTTTTTATTTTTTACACCAAAGCATACAGATATGAAAATTTTTAGTATTTGCATATCTCATTGAATAGGAATCTACATAAATTTTATCTCCACTATAAAGAAGAGTATGTCAATACCTTAAAATACATTTTAAAATGGTATTATTTAATATTATAAGTTGATAATATCAAGAATTTAGGCCCATAACTTTTTTTTCATGGTATGAGATACTAACATAATGAAGACATTTTATCTATGCCTTGAAAACTCTTGAATATCAATATCTCCCAAACATTAAGGTTCTGTTGGACCCGATCACTTTTAGCAAATAATATGTGGATTGAGGATGATGTTTACAACAACCAATCCAATGCTAAAATTGATTCCATTGAATATGTGAACAGTGTGCATAAATTTTCGATCATAATATATATTAAATAAATAACTATTTGTCTATAAGAAAATACCCTGTAATCAAGTACAACAATTTTCACCCATCCTGTTTTTTAAGAAGAATAAAGAATCAGATAAGAAGTTGGATCTAAAAAAGAAAAAGAATTCTTCCTTACACATAATAACCAAATAAACCTAGTCACTTCTATCATCATATCATGATCCATTTTATCCAACTTAATTTGCAAGAGTGTAGCTAATCACAATCCAATCCACATTCCTCTAGAACTGGACCATTTGATTTGGGCAAAAATGGATCTATTTTCACCCACAAAACAGAGAAGAAAGAAGAAAGCAAAATTGACCAGACAAGAATGATGGTGGGAGTCCTGTTCTGCCTACCCAGCATAGCCTTGAGGAAAGGGTATAAGTGAACAATTACCCAGAATGAGAAGAAGAGTTTGCCTAATAGAGGCCCCCACGAGTCAAAACCATTGTTTATTGCATATGAGACTCCTGCAACAATGGCAATCATGTTCAAAACTAGCAACGTTGTTGGTATGATTAGCAAAGTGGTCCACTTCAATGCAAATGTCTTGGACAACTTGTCATCTCCTGCGTTTGATTTCACAATGAGTTTTGCATCTACACCTGCTAAGACTTTAAAGAGCCCGAGGAATACAGCAAATAAATGTGCTGAAACACCTCCTATCACCCAGAATTGCTCATTTCTCCACCATTCATCAATTGTAACTCCACTCCATCTCATCTCTAGCATACTTGTTCCAAAGATGCAAACAAAAAGTGACAGGAACCACATGCCAGCTAAATTGCTAAGCTGCAATGCCAAAAAAAATATTGATAAGCATATGAATTTTTCTGCAACATTATAGCAATACAACTGTGCTGCTCCGAGTCTCCTAAGACTTCAATGGGAACAAAGGCGTGTTTGGCAATGCCACAAAATTTTATATTTTACTTCTAAGATCACTTCTAAAATATAATTTTTAGAAATAATGTAAAAATAATTACTTTAGTGTTTGGCCAAAGTAAAAAGTGTTAGAATTATTGGACTTAATTGAATGAACTGTTTTGGTTTAAAAAAATAGATTGAGAACTTGATACGTATTATTGAGTGATCAATTAGATAGACTATTAAACTTTAACGTAGCACAGATGTAATATGTCTATATAGGTTCAATGATAGATGAATTAAAAAAACTGAGTTTCCTTTCTAATCCGTAGAGTAAAATCTAAAGAGTTATAAATTTAAAGAATGAGGAGAGGAAGACTTAGTCTAGACGTGTACAACTGAAATCTTTCAATTATGGATGCTTAGAAAATTTAACAAAAAGAAAAAGCCGGTCTTTCATAATGGGATTAAACAGGCACCAAGGTTGCAGTCTCGATAAGCAAGAAGAAAACTTAAAAGGGTGTTTTTCTTCGTACCTCAGGAATAATAGATTTCCCTGTGAGCAAGCAGACTGCAGGCAGAGTACAATATGCCACCAAAGGAATTGATGTCCATGGATAGAATGTAGCATTTACGTAGGAAAGACGTTCTAACCACTTCAATCCCCCTCCGTATCCATACCAAAGAGGGCAGTGTCTGCTCAAGAATATCTCAGTGGATCCAAGAGCCCATCTAAAGACTTGGTGCAGACCATCAGAAAGGTTTCTTGGGGCAGAAACTTTGAAAGCAGGTCTTTCAGGGATGCAATAGATAGATCTCCATCCATGGCAGTGCATTTTAAATCCTGTCAATATATCCTCTGTAGTTGAACCGTAGATCCACCCAACCTAAGAGATTAAAAGAGTTTCTGCTGAGCTGAATCCTATAGTAACAACCCTCAAACATGAGCATAGAAATGCAGAACATTACTTTACCTCTTTTCCCCATTCTGTCTTCTCCTCATAGCCACAGCTAATTACATGAATGGCTTCTTTGAGTAGAGATACAAGGTTACCATCTTTCACAGTCTCACCCTCCTCTAGCAGAGTAGATGCAATGAACACAGGAGATTGTCCAAATTTCTTTCCCAACTTTGGGTCAGGGTTTGAAGCTAAAACTTGGCCTTCAACTCCTACATACAAGGTTCCAATGTCAGGTGAGAAGGGAAAAGATTAGAAACAGAAAAATAGACGCGAGTTGTTTTAAAGGTCCTAGAGTGATAGTAATTAGCATACATGAACCATGCATTTATGAAACAACCTGGTTCTTTCTTCTTAGGCTCATTAAAGGCGTCAATATATTTACAGAACTCAACATTTAGATATCATCAAATAGGCATGAGACACAGTTTTGTTGACTTCCGAAGAACAAAATAGATATTGAGAAGTAAAATGATAGCTTTTTTGGTTTGCACCTTAGAATCAATGGTGTTCAACACCAATATCATCAAAGCAAATCAACCAAACTGCCAAAAAAACTAATTAAATCAGTTTAATTTGACGAGGTAGAAAGAGGCCACTGTGGCGAGCAGATAGTCATAAGAAGAGAAAGATTAAAAAAAATGATAGGTGAAATCATTAATAAAATTTTAATTATTAATAATATCTCTATTAACTTTATTTATAATAAATTACTATAGCGTTATATAATTTATATAATCGATCGTAGAAAAAAGTTTAGTTTTAAATTTTGGATTGAAAGAAAAAGTAAAAAGAAATACGGATTAAGCTGGACCAAACTAAATCAATCTTGAATGGTTTGGTTTGTTTGGGTTGTGTCATTTCAAACAATTTCAACAAGTCCTACTGAAATTAATTATTGACAGCAAGATTTAAGGGTAATGGTGACGGGAGGTGAATATAATATCATAGCAAATGGAGTGGATTTGTGGTATATCTTGTATATGCAAAGGTACCTTTGGTGCCCTGTTCAATACAGTTTGTAGCACGCTCTGCCACAGATGCCTCCGCATGTACTTTTCTGTGATTGCTCTCCTTTATGTGAAACTTGGGATTCTTCAACTTCTTCTTCCCTAAGCAGCAACATTTACAGCAACACCACTTTGGCCAGCAATTGCAGGTTTTGGTTGGTGGCTTCTTTTTTCTTGGTGCATCATAACCATATAGTGTTTGTCTTTTAAAGACACATCCTGTCCCAACATATAAAGGTCCTTGGATACCATCCAAGCCTTTCATGTTAATCTGAAATGAAATAGGAAAACCATATTATATTTTGCATCAAAGATAGAAAATGGTGGGAAATGGAGCATTTAATGAGAATGTGAGAGAATGTTCTTACATCAAGGAATGCAGTACTTTGATTGCCATATCTTTCATTGTTGTCAATGCCATCAAATCTCTGAGAGAACTGAACATAGCATACCCTTTTTCCTAGTAATGGGTCCATCATGAAACACATTGCTTCTCTAATAGCCTTGCTATTATTGACATAATGATCATAGTCCAAGTTTAACAGATAAGGTGCATTGGAAACTACAGCAGACACTTTAACCTACAATTTGATATAGAAATCAACGAATTATATCAGACAAATTATATTCTTATCTCACTCAATTTTTCCCCTTTTTCAGGGTAGGTTTGATTTTTAAGCCAATTATTGGTTGATTTTCCATGTATTACTTACCAAAGCATTCAGTGCTCCAGCTTTTTTATGGTGTTTGAATTTAGGTCTCTTTTCCCTAGAAACATATACCAGACGTGGTAATTTATTTCCATCCATGTCATGTCTTCCATATTGGCCAAGAAAAACCTGTGAAAGAAAATAGAAGCATATGTTTATGCTAAGATTTCCATACATGAGAGTCATGCCTATGACATTATGTAATAAACACCAACAGTACACAGATACAAGAGACAATATAATATGAATGTTGTGACAAGATAATATATGAAGTGCAATTTAAAAAGTAATATCTGCCTAATATATGTGTTAAACACAACATAGCTTCTTTTTTGAAGTGTTAGTGCGTCACAGGTTCTTCATGTACTAACCTGGATCATTCCAGGGTGGTCACAAACATTATTTCCAGGCCATGCTGTTCCATCCTGCATTGTCCATCCTTCTTCAGGGGCCTTTCGAGCCCTTGCAACCAAAGAATTAATTCGAACTCTAAATTCTTCATACTCTCTCTGTAGGGTTAATGAATAGAATTTTACCATATAATATATGATGAGAGATGAGCTATAGAATCAACCAAGAAGTGGTCTTTACCTTCATTGCTCTTCTCTCCTTCACATAAGCTGGGTGCACCTTATCTTTCAGGTAATTTATCTTCTCTGCGAAGTACCACTCAGGAGCCCGAGGCTCAATATTGAATTTCTTACAGAAAGGAACCCATTTCCTTGCAAATTCAGAAGTTTCAGATAAGGCCTCAAATGTTAACATAGCAGCCCCATCATCAGAAACATAGCATGAGATCTTTTCAGAAGGGTAATCCACTGCAAGAATGGAAAGAACTGTGTTTGCAGTCACCAGAGGAGGTTCTTTCAGCGGGTCAAATGTAGTCACAAATATATCAACCGGAGAAAGCTGTGAAGGCTGGCCATCTTTCTCATACCTGAGAAGAGAAGAGAGGAAGAAAAGGGTATTAAACATGTGGATACTTGATCGCCAGCCAGTAGTTATGCATTGAGGGGGCTTTAGCCCCCCCCCCCCCCCCAAATTTTAAAAAAATGGTGTATAATTTATTACTTAAATATGAATATATTATAATTTAGGCCCCCCTCAATTAATATTTTGAAGTTTTTTCTCTTCAGCCCCCCCAATAAAAATTGCCTAGCTCCGCCCCTGTCGCCAGCTAAGTGTCCAGTTTTATTTTACATAGAAATTTGTCATGTTTTAAGCTGGCGCCCTTAAAAAATTAACAAAAGTCAGGTTCACGGCCCGTCCGACCATGATCTGGTCTAGACCTGTAACAGAAAGCACAATGAGCACACAATAACTCGCAGATTACTTGCCTTAATGATAGCCTATCCAGATAAGTTTCCCTCCTTACAGGGAGCCACTTTGGGAACTGATCAAGAATCCATGAAAGCGTGAACCAAAGCTCACATATTATAGCTACAAGCCACAAAGCATAGGCATTGTCTACTGGATGCATTACTCGATAATGGAAGAAGAACCCAAAAATTAGAAGTCGAATTATTATTATCATGCGGTAAGGGTTGATTTGGCTGGATGGAATAGGCAACTTTCTTGATAATGGCTGTCTTCCCTCATCCATTCTGATTAACATGAAGAAAAACAGAGTTACCTAGCAATCTTCAACTATCAATGGCCTTTGAATCACAGAAGATAAATTCACAGAAGCACTCACAGTGGCAGTTCTGTGTCATCTTCAACATTTTCCTGATCTTCACTGCTATTTTCTTTCTTCATTTTACGAAGTTTCTCTTGTTTTTGCTTCCATATCTCCATCCTCTCCTTCCATGCAACACTTCCATAGCCATAAGCTGCCAAGTCCTTAGAAGGGTCCATAGGTCTAGCTTGCATTTTCAATGCGATTATCTGATTGCCCATGGTTGAGGGGACGATAGCATGATGCTCTTGCCGTATATCATCAACCTGTTTCAGTAAGCATACAAAACGAAAAATTGCTATGATTTACCTCACTATATGAAAAATTTGTTTCGAAAATTAAGGTTAATCAGATAAACATTATATTAAGAACCAATTGCATGACTATCAATTTTAAGTGAATAATTTGACAAGTAATATTCACTCTTCATATTTTGCTTCCAGCCATTTTTTATTTACGGAAGAGTAAATTACTTTTAAAAAAAATTATACTCATACCCTTTCCACCTTTAAATTGAGATAAAGAATTTTTCGTCAAGTTTATAAATCTACGTACTAGAGTCTGATGATCTTCTCTAAAATAAATATTATTCACCATCAATATATAATTTTATAGGGCGATAAATTTTCTTAACTAATTGTTGGCAACCGGCTTTTTAAAACGTTTATGGCCTTCTAGCTCCCACGTACTAATAAGTGCTTAAGAAAAATTGAAATGATTTAGAAATCTCTAAATTATCATAAAGTAAAAAATATAATTTAAATATGAATTTAAAAAATTAGGGCAAATTATACCCTATAAAGTTTGGCCCAAAATCAGTTTGTTCCTTGTTGTTTAAAGTATATCATTTAACTTTCTTGAGATTTGTTATATAATCATTTAGTTATCTTGTAATGATTTTTTAATCTAAATTTTGATAGTATAATCACAAGAGTGTAAAAGCGATGAATAATTTTATTATTTAAAATATATTTTATTTATATTTTAAACAGTTTTATAAATTTTTGAAGTCATTGTTTAGATTCATCTGACATATAGAAATTGAATTGGTTAGTTTAATATCAGCCGCACTCTCATAACACTACAAAAATTATACAAATTAAAAGAGAAATAGACTATTAACAATAAAAATTATTAATCATTTAACTTTTATATGATTATTTATGTTAAAATTTAGATTAAAAAATACCATAAAATAGTTAATAATTACGTAATAAACTACAAAAAAATTTAAATGACACACTTTAAATCAAACGAGGACAAATTAATTTTAAGTCAAATCACAAGAGAGTAAACTATAATTTTTCTGAAAATTATTGTCTTATATGTTGCTTTTGCAGAATTCAACATGATAAAGATTTTTAAATTATCTGAAAGATAAGTCCAAATTATCTTTTCGATTAAAAGTAAAAAAAAAAAAAAAATGTGTCCTTTGCATTTCTTGATCTTCCACGAGCAGTTTTTTTTAAAAAAAAAAATCTACAAACTTACCTTACAATCTACATAAACCTATATAGACCTTCCTTGAAAACCTAGACTAATTTCTCCTGGATTTTTATTTCTCTTTTTACAAACCTTTATATGTTCAAGGAAAATGTTTTGAAATAGAGGTGAGGTTTCTGTGCTTACCTTAACTCAATCCGAGATAACTTAAAACAAATTAATATAACCCGTACAGAATTTAATAATGATATATTTTAACCGTAACATAAGAGTCACGCAACCACGCATGCCACAATTTCGGTCCATCATTATTGCATTTTTTTTCATATTAATTTTCCGACTATTGATCGACGAAGCCACAAATAGCACAAGTATAATCACAATAGCAGTTTTAAATCATAGATATATATCTTTCTTAGTCTAATAGAAGGACAAACCAGTGATTTATCTTTATCCAAATCCCAGCCGCCACCCCCACTGCTCATGGATATATAAACATAAAGGGAAAAGGCATGCACCAACATAATATTGAAACAATACCTTGGTAGCAATAGCCAGCTGCATATCCTGTTTACTTCCTCCAACAAGATCGAATTCATTCTCCAAGTCATCACTGTCATCCTCTTCCTCATCTCCCTCAACTCTAGCACTTCCTGTAACAACACTCAAGCCATGCACAAACCACTGATCATCAATAGATAAACGAAGGAGCAGTAACCTATATATATATATATATATATATATATATATATATATATATATATATATATATATATATATATATATGCTCTTGCAAAACTAGCAAAACATAGTACCTTTGAGACGTTTATATCTGGTTTTGCATTGAGGGCACACTTGGCTTCCTTCCGTTCTCTCATACTCGTAGCAGTTTCTACAAACAGGAAAGGCACACTCATTGCAGGCCACAAAGAGTTCACCATCTGCATTTAGCCTAATCTCATCTCCACATATTTGGCATACTTTCCCACATAACTGCTGCACCTGTGATCTCTGCTACACACCAAAATGTTACTCTCTCTTCTCTTTGTTCCTTCATATGTCCCTATATGCATGCATATATTGGACTGAAAATAGTCAAAAACCACTTTGTTTGAGAGAAGATAATACTTACAGGAAAATTTCCATCTTGGTTGATGATAATGAATTCGTTGCTGTTATGAGAGCCTGCAACTAGTCCCAAATTGACCTCCATTTTTGGCACTGATCACTACTTTCCCTCCATTAATTTCTATGATCACTATATTTCACAGTGTGTTTCCTTTCCCTTTTTAATATTCCTTTGCCTTTCAGCTTAAGGAACATGGACCCACTTTCCTTGAGGAAGATTAAAGATTATTCCTTTTTAGCCAAAAAAAGAAAGAAATAAAAAACTCTCAAAAGCCCTAATATATAATTTCAATGATTATTCTTTTCTTCTTCCTTATCTCAGCCCATTCCCTCATCTCTTTCTCCGCCGACGGTTGTTTCTTTTTGTGTTTTATTCATTAGCCACATTTTGCTTCTTACTTTTCTTCGCTCTTCTATAATTCCGCCAACAAAGCTTCTGCGTCATTAGCTCAAGCCCTTAAACCGGCAAAATCAAGAAAAAGAAAGAAGAAAAGCAGACCTTTCCGCATGTCTTCTAGCTATTTCATGTTGTCATTTTCTTGACTAATCATTTTATATGCTGCTCTCAGGTTCTATTTTACAGAGATGACACTGACATTATTGTGAGTCCACTGCATTTGCTTCTAACCTAAATAAAGTCATTTCATTAGGCCACGTAGCATGCAGTTAAATCTATAGAATTATTTTCTGTAACTTCATTTGTGCTCAAAAATCATCACTTTTAAGTGCTTGGTTCAAAACACAACAGATGTGGATTGGTAGAGGTAGAGACCACCAGAGAGCAATATAAAATAAAATGTAAGTAATTTGTTCAATTCTGAATTAAATTCTATTATTTTACTTTTGGTGGTTGGTAAGAAAATTTTAAAAATTATTATAAATCTACAATTTTCTATCAGATTAATACGTTTTTTTTTTATAAAAATTTAAAATGTATTTAATTTTTTCATCAATAATAATCTTTTTCGCAAGAGGATTTTAGATTTTTTTTTCTTCTTCTTCTTTTTGTAGTAGGCAATTTAGTGAGTCTTGAATAACTATATGCCAGTGTTGTGGAAGGGAAATTTTTTTAGGAAACAATTGTTAATTAGTTTTTTACAGTTGTTTGATGAATATATAAAATCGCTTTATAAATAAAAATAAAATTTATTTTCTGGTTTAAGATATAAATATAAATAATTAGACTATAAATAGTTAGAGATTCTCCCGGAAAGAATAATGAGAAGCAAATTTAAGACAATTTTTTAAAATTACTTTAATTAAAATTAAAAATTGCAAACACTATCACTAGTGAATTTCACCCTCCTCCACCACCATCATTGAAGATATCGTTGCTGTTTAATTATTTACCATGCCATGGCTACCATCGCCATATATAAAAATTTTAAAATACTTTGTGTGTGTGTGTGTGTGTGTGTGTGTCCATTTTTATAAAATAAATTAATTATTAATATATTTTTTGCAACTTAATGAAAATTATTTTTTAATAATAGTGGCTGAAAAAACCATTTTTAAATGATTTGATCAAAAATCAAATTAATAATACATTTTTTATTAAAAAATTTAGAAAATTTATTTTAAAAAAATTGAAATTAAAAAGAAAAAAAGAAATTGAAACATCATTGAACAGACTGCCAATATCCTTCTTATTCATACGGTTATAAACATGTAGATTGATGATATCAAAAGGTAATCAAAAGTAATATAGTTAGATGGCGTTGAGTGTGTGTGGACCATGGACCGTGACTTTTGGCCGTTCCTTACGCTCAACGATATCTATGTACTCACACTTCGTTTTGAACTCCTTATATGGAATTACATTCTCTCCTTTCGCCTTTTCTCAATTTTCGGTAACTAAAGGGATCAAAGTTCACAACAAAGAGAAACAGAAACTACACGAAAAGCACATTGGTCCCCTTTATCCCTTTTGCCTACCTATGTTGTGATTTATAAAGCACAAATTTAATTTTAGGCATCTGGCATATCAAATATTGATACTGGTATGACACACTGTGAACACGTGTGTTGTTCTTCTGCAACATGAAAATTAGAGAGAAATATAAAATAATATATCAATGTCAGTAGAAAAATATGCATGGCTCTAATGGAGGCCTAGTTATCTTTTATGAAGATTCTCGCCTCCCATGAGTTAATTTTTCAGTATCAACTAGTGTAGTAAGTCTTACGCATATCACGTACCCTCTAAGATACAACAGCCAAACAGATTACTATTTGCTGATCTGTGAATTAATTCGAGAATCTCCACGTTCTAAATTAAAAACCAACAGGGTCAATATTATTCATGCCTTTGTTATTTAAAGTTTTGTATAAACTTTGTTTTGAAGACTTATAATAGACATTATTTTATGTAAAATTATATTAAAATATTTAAATTTTATGTGGATCTTATTGTTAAATTTGACTTGCATTGATTTCTTTATTTTTATTAAGAAAATATTATTTAATTATTTTATTGTAGTACATATAAAGAAAATCATATATGAACATTTTTGTGCCAATATTTTTTCAAAAAAGAAAAATTGTGTTTTACAAAAATTACCCAATTTTTTTTTTAATTCTTAAAATTAATTTTATAATAAATAATATCCAAGCGATTATTTTATCCTTCAAAAATGTATTTAAAGATTGTTTTTCAAAACAATTTAACAAAAACAGCTCCTAAAAAGTTTTCAGTTTGTAACATAATACAATTTTAATATTTTTATCATTGTACATAAATAATGTAAATAATATAATTTAAATTTTTTTCTGCTCTTTCTTTGTTATTCTATATATAACTCTGCCAACAAAGAATCTGCGTCATTAACTCAAGTCCTCAACCAGCCAAAACAAGAAAAAGAAACAAATATGTTAAAATAAAAAGAAGAAAATCCTTTCCACATGTCTTGTAGCTAGTTCATGTTGTGTCATTTTCTTGACAAATCATTGTTTTATATGATGCTCTCGCAGCTTCTAATTTATAGAAATTACAACATTAGTTACATTATTGTGAGTCCTCTACGTTGCTTCAAACCTAAATAATTTTATTATTCTATAAGTTGCTATCAGATTAATAATTCTTCATAAATTTTGTCATAAATAATAATCTATATTTGTACATTTTTAGAAGACTTTATTTCTGTAGTAGTTTGATCATAGTGGTATTTAGAACCTTTGGAATGGACCTACGGGCGTTTTGAGTTCTCTATGTTTGCCGCAGGAACAGAGGTATAAATAATGTGAAAGTTACCTTTGCATTGAGCGCCCATAGGCAGCACTTGAAAGGACGCATACTAACTCACCTGCCATTACTGAACATTCAACTTCTCACACTTTCATGTTCATTTTCAGTACCTGCTTTCCCAATTGAGTTGGATTTTAGTTGAACCTGTCTGCTGACAGTTTTAAAATTGCTTTAAATAGTTTCGCTCCATATTTTCTATATATATCAACTCGATTCCTTCTAAAACCTGCATGCCTGCAGGTCAGATGTACTTCACGAGGAACTTTTGAGTGTTCAAAGCATAAAATCCTGCTATGTTAATCTTTTATATTTGATTTATGATGGCACTAGTACTGATAGCTATTCTCTTTTCTGTGCAGGCAATAGCGAAGAAATTGGCAGAGCTCAGGTGCAAGAGGGTGATTACCATCATTGGAGGAGGTGACTCGTTTCCTCCTGTAGAGAAAGTTAGTCTTGCGGACAAGATGAGCGACGTCTCTACTGGTGCTAGCTTAGAATTGTTAGTTCAACGTTGTATATTTTGATGATAATAATTTTAAGGGGAACAACTAAACAATTATTCAGAATAGATTTAATATTGAATTCTGGACGTTTAAAGGATAAAATTGTATTCAATTATATAAATACTAGTTGAAAGCTTTAAAGAACAAAATTACATTAAATATTGATTGACAACTACTTTTATCATTTAAATGTAAGGTCACCTTACATACTTAAGTCAATCTTTGATTAATTATCAGACTTTCAATTACGAGGGATCGATAGTTGTCCAAATGGTCAAGAGGATTTTAAGGAACAAAATCTCAGCAAATCAAGAAGGTCAATGGAATAAAAAAAGGGAAAGGATGATAAAGACTTGATCCTAGGCAAGACACAAAGGCATACAACTATATTATCAAGGAACTCAGCCCAGAAGATTTCGTCTGGGAGCAAATTCAAGCAAGATACAAGCTGCCACGAATGGAAACCAGATAGTAAGACAAAATCAAGCCTTAACTCAAGCTCCTTAATGGAAGATTAACGATCCTTTGCGCCAAAACACTTGAAATAATGTGAAAAAACATTTTGGAGTTGGACACCTAGAAATAAGAAGGAAGCTAAAAATTAGTTGGCTAAAAAATATTTTCAATTGACTAATTTCTACAGTAAAGTGCAAAAAGTTAGTAACGGCTAATGAACCCTCTCAAGAGTCAAATGGAGTCTAGGAACTATAAAAGAACCTCTAGAAGACTCGAAGACACCAACAAGATTACCAAGCCTATATTGTGTTATCCTTGAGTCTTACTTTGCTTATACTTTGAAGAATTCATCTTAAGCTTTGTATCCAGCTTCTTTGCTGTTTTAGGATTGCGATATTTGAGTGCATTGAAAGCCTTTCCTTGTATTAGGCAAGACCAAATATTTCTATATATATACCTCTTATAATCATTGTTGAAGAGCAAGTGAAAATCAACCTTGTAACATGCGAAAACATTGATGTTATGAGTGAGCATGATAAACCTTCTTGTAATCGTTGCTTTTGAGCAGGTTAGAAAACAAGCATTTGTATTTAGTGGAAAAATACCTTGGGAGTGTTAATTAAAATTTATAATATAACTACTATTTAAGTGCACGTATCACGATTGCAATACAATGAATGAGTAGTAGGTCATCTCCTACAAGAAATCTTTATCTTCAAATAACTACTAATTACAATCACTCAAATTTCATTCAAGCTACCAAAAATCAAGATGGAAATAAGAAAATAAAAATAAACTATCCTAAGTAAATCAAGCAAGTCAAATATCAATCAAGTGAATACAATCTAGATTTCTACTTCACCTAATACTTCATCTAAATTTTCCCCCTTTATTCACTTAATCCAATATCATGAATTGTTAACCAGAATACTAGTTTATTTATAAGTCTTATCTAAGATCAAATAAATTTGATTCATTCATAACTAAACTCTTATGTTCATATAAGAAATTAATTAAGATTAAAACATAAATCGGGCATAAGATCTTCATGGCTATGCAAGGTATGCAAGTATGCTCCTATCCATACACACAAATCAATCTGTTCAACTCATGCAGACAAGATCAATCAAGCGTATTTAATTCAAGGTCTCAACAAAGTAATCCATTTTTCTAGTTCATTACTTATAACTGAATCATCCAATTTGTTTCCACACAATTAAAATCATTAATAATAGAATTGAATAAATAATCCAAAATATCTTTGTAACGCGACAAAGGGATCAAATTAAACTACTATTAGGATCCATTGATTTCCTAGAACTAAAATTCTACTCCATAGAAAGTGGAATAAACATGCAAACTACTAGAAAAGATATAGGTTCCATCTAATTATAAAAGAGAAAGAAGAAAATATAAGAAAATAGGGATTGTTCCCAATCTTACAAACTCTATAAATCTCTCCAATTAGATATTGTACCTGGCCTCCTTAGAATAGGCTTCTTCCTTCTAGCACTTTTCAGAGAGAAAAATGCTCTTTGGAAGCCTTAAGGCTCATATATATAGTCTGAATCACATGCATATTTAAAACCTAGAATTTTTAATATTTTTTACCACCTCGTCGTGATATAGGTCATGAAAAGCGCCCAACTTGGCCTCCTTTGTATTTTCCTCATCACGATGAGCATGGAGATGAGGGAAAAAACCTTTCTTTCTTTGAACATCCATAACTCTTTCCTCAGTTGGAGTTTTAGAGTATGTAATATACTGTTCTCTTTTAAAGCCCTTTAATTTGATACCAAATTCTGCCAAATTCGAGGTCATTTTCATATTGAAAAGTTTGCATTACTCCATTATTGCCAACTTGCAACTTTACACTCTCAAAGCTTCTTTATGCACTTTCCCATCTTTAGCTTCTCAATTGAGCATTTACCTACACAAATTCATACCAAGAGTCATCTAATCCTCATTGAAAAATTTACTACCAAAAGATAAAGAATTGTACCCAAAATGACTCAAAGACAAGAAAACTCATACAAAAATTAAGTTAAATAACTCTAAATAAGGAGTTATCAAGGAGTCAAGGGGATTGGACGTAGGCCATTGTTAGGGCAGACCAAGATAAATTCTTATGTTCTTTTCTCCTTCCCCTATCTCTTTTATTTTGTGCATTGATATCTTTGTTTACTTGCTTAAAATTTCATGTATATGTGTCCCTATGCATTCTATTTTGATTTGTCTTAAGTTTTATAGAACTTGTTTCCAAGAGCTAACTCCTAATTTATTTTGGTATAAGCTTCATGGAATTGGACTTGTTCTAGTTTTTATTTTAGTTCATTGTTTAAGTTCTTTCATGGTGCAAATAATTATTTTTATTACTTATTTATCATATTTATCTTTCCAACTAATATTTTGGATATTACTTGGTTAATTAACTCTCCATTTCAGCTACAGGTTCAAGTTTGTTGCTTTGAATTTATAATTTTAGTTAGAAGGGATTTTTTATTATTATGCCACTTAATTTACCCCCTGTTGAGTCGTCTTTCCATTTAGTATTAGAGCTTGATTCTTATTTTTGTGCTTAACATCCAGACAAAAGATTCGTAATTGATTGGAGATGGCACACTTTGCACACCTTCAAGAAACTTACTTCATGGAAGGACACTCCAACACAAGACCTCCCTTTTCAATGGGAGTCACTACATATATTAGAAGGCGAGGATGAAGATATTCATCCAATCCACTAACTATCCATCATGGGAAGTACCTTCAGGGAACTTACTTCGTGGAAGAACACTATAGATGAGAGTAGGGACTAGTCATATGAGCCATATATAGATAATCCAACCCATCATAGACTAACCATTTACAAAATCCATACAAATAAATTAATTGGCCGAGTGCTATGTGTAAATAACATAATATAACAATATTTCATAAGTGATATTATTTAATAATCCAATAAAAAAATTCTTAATAATTAATTAATATTAATCCACAAAATTATTAAAAAATACAGCATTCTCCCACTTGGATAGCATTAGTCAATTATTAGAAATAAAAGATTATTTTAACTATGATAAAGTATCAATTATGACCAAAGCACACATCGACAAACAATTCAAAAGAAATATAAAGCCTTTAATCATGTAGAACATCGTCTTCGATTGGGATAAAATGTCATACACATCTACAACCTCATATTTCATATAAAACAATTATGGATAGAGAACTGTATAACAAAATGTGCAATACTCAAACAAATTGTCCAAACATCTTAATGATGCTATCAGAGGTATTATGATATTATTGACATATCATTCAGTACATGCCTCAAATAAAAACAAATAAATGCATGAAATTCAGGCTACCACTAACCCAAAATGTCAAAAGACTTAATCCAACCGTGTGAGTTACATGATTTTGAATTCCAATAGATAGGTCTTTGGTTAGTGGATCTGCTAACATATGTTCTTTAGCAATGTATTTAACTTGAGTTTGAAATTACCGAACTTTCTCTCTAACAAATAGGCATTTTATATCAAAATGCTTTGAGGTAATAGAACTCCTGTTGTTTTGAGAGAAATGTATAGCAATAGTATTGTCACAATATACTAGAAGTAGCTTGGATATACTTTCAACAATATGAAAGTCAGAAATCAAGTTCTTTAGTCACATGGCTTGATAAGTAGCCTCATGACAAGCTATATTTTCTACTTCCATAGTTGAGGTAGTGTAAGTGTTTATTTAATACTTTTCCCAAAAATAGCTCCTCCTGCCATCATAAAAATAAAACTAAAGGTAGACTTCATGTCATCTGGGCAACCAACAAAATAAAAATTGGAATAGCCAGTGACTTTAGGTTAATTGGACTACTTGTAAGTCAACAAATAGTCTTTGGTACTTTACAAGTACCTCATGACCTTTTTCACAGCTTTGCAATTATTTAGACCTGGATTGCTTAAGTATCTCCCTAAAGTATTAACAACAAATGCAATATCGAGAAGAGTACAAACTTGAGCATACATCAGGTTGCCAACAGTGAAATCATATAGGACCTTTTCAATTTTAACTCTCTCATAATCATTTTGAGGACATTGAGATTTAGAAAGCTTATCACCCTTTTGAATAGGTGCAACACATGAGGAACAAGATTGTATGTTAAATTGCTTGAGAACTTTTTCAATTCATCCACTTTGAGACAATCCAAGAACACCATTAGATCTATCACAATGAATTTGGATTCTTAAAACAAAGAAAGTATCACCAAGGTCTTTCTTATCAAAGTGATTATTCAATATTAGATTTGTCTTATTCAAAAGTTTAACACAGCTACTATCAAGAAGTATGTCATCAACATACAAAATAAGAATGATGAATTTACTCCCACTCATCTTCAAATAAATGCATTGGTTTGAAGCATTTTCCTTAAAGCCAAAGGAAGTGACTACTTGATCAAATTTCAAATATCATTGTCTAGAGGATTACTTCAGCCCATAAATAAACTTTCTTAGTTTGAAAACTAAGTGTTCTTTACCCTCTTCAACAAAACCATAAGGATGAACCATATAAATATCTTCAGTTAAATCTTCATTCAAGAAGGTTGTTTTTACATCTATTTGGTGAAGTTCTAAATTAAAATGAGCTACCAAAGCCACAACAACTTGAAATGAATATTTAGTGGAAACTAATGAGAAAGTCTCCATATAATCAATGACCTCTCTTTGACTGTATTCTTTTGCTACCAATCTAACTCTCAAATGCACCATATGAACTACGCTTGATCTTAAAGACCCATTTGCATCCTACTGGTTTGCAACCATGGGATAACTTCACAAGATCTCAAACACCATTGTGAGACATGGAAGCTAATTCATCTTACATAGCGATTAGCGATTCAAAAGCATGAAAACAAGAAATAGCCTCCTAAAAAGTCACAAGATCGTTATCATTACTAAGATCAAACCTATATTCCTAGATATACACAATATAATCATCAAGTACAGATGGTCTGGATATTATTTTAGATCTTCTTAATGGAACTTCTTCTTCAACAACATTATCATGTTCCTGTTCATCCACTAATGGTACCACTATATCATTATTTTTAGTAGTTTGATCACCACCATAAACAAGTGGAAGCATAACATCTTTTGGAAGTGAAACAGCTGGCATAGGAACAACAATACAATCCTCTCTAACAATGACTGATCGCAGTGTTAATTTCCCATTCACCAAGTCATCCTCAAAGAAGACAGCACTATCAAATTCAATAACTCACATGGAGTGAGAAGGGCAATAGAATTTGCTGCCTCTGGAATCTACATAATAACGAATGAAAAAATCACTAATTGTTTCAAGATCTAGCTTCTTTGACTTAGGATTACAAGTCTTACTTTTACCTTACAACCCTATACATGGAAATGTTTAGGCTTATTTCCTGTCATCAATTCATAAGGAGTCTTTAGTATAGACTTGCTGGGCACTTGATTCAAAATGTATACTGTAGTTACTATAGCATCACCCTAGATAAATTCAGTCAAAGATGAATGACTCAACATGTACCTCACCATATCCAAAAGCATATGATTTCACTTTTTTGCAACCCATTTTGTTGAGGGATACCAGGCATGGTGTATTATGCCTCAATTCGCCATTCTTGAAAAAATCTAGCAAAAGGTCTTGAGTTTTGACCAATTTCATCATACCTGCCATAGTACTCATCATCCTTATTAGATTGTATGCATTTAATCTTCTTGCTTATCTTCAATTCAATAGTATCCTTAAAAGACTTAAAAGCATCCAAGGAACTAGCTCTTTTCTGAATAAGCTCAATCCAACCAAACCTAGAAAAGTCATCTATAAAAGTGATTAAATACTTATAATCACCCATGGCAGTAAGTGCAATAAGCCAACAAATATATGTGTGAATTAATTCTAGCATATTAACATATCTATTTGCCCCTTTGTTTCTAACTTCAGCAGAAAGCTTACTTTTAATACGATCAATACAAGTGTCAAAATCTAAAAAATCCAGATAATACAATATGTCCTATTTAATCATCCTCTCAATTTATGTCTAGAAATATATCACAAATGCCTATGCCACAACATAGAAGAATTTTCATCAACCCCAGTATACTTATTTCCACTAATGTAGTTAATAGACATACTATTTAAATTCAACATATATAGCCCATCACATTAAATTCTAAAACCAACCAAAATATAGTCAAAATGCATAACAAGTTTTTCATTTCCAAATTTAGAAGTGTAGCCACATTTATCTAAAGTTGAAACAGAAATCAAATTCCTTCTCATGGAAGGTACATGAACAATATCTTTTAACAATAAAGTATGTCCTAAAGGACAATTCAAAAAAACTACTCTTATATCTTCTACTGCTATTTTGGATCCATCTCTTACAATAATTTCTGACTCTGCTTTACTTGGCTTGCTCATACTTGAATCCCTGTAAGGAATTGATACATGAATAGTTCCACCGAATCAAACCACCAAGTATTAGGGAAAACATCAGCCATGTTTGACTCAAAACAAACTAGAGCTAGAGGAATACCTTCTTTTTCACATTTCTTTTTAAGGAAATAGTAATCTTCTAGCTTAAGACCATATTTCTTGCAATATTTGAAATTCTCCTTGAATAATTTCTTCTTAGGCTCCTTCTTAGTCTCTACAAATTGTGTTGACTTCACTTCTTTCCTTTTATCAAAATGAGAATAAGATTTTCCTGTACCAACCTTATTGGATTTACTATTAGAACTAGATGCAGCAAAATTAGCACTGTAAGGCTATTCCTTTTTCATAGACTCTTCCTCTTATGTAACAATGGCAATCATCTCATCAACAGTCAACTAATCTTTTTTAGTATTACAAGATGTCTTTAGAAAATCAAATTGGGGTAGAAATGACTTCAAGACTTGTCAGATAAATAACTTTCACCAAGTTCAACTTTTAGAAATTTTTGCTACTTGTAATAATGCACCAACTTTATTATGTGCTCATGCACTCCACTCATACCATCATACTTTGTCTGCTTAAATAGAGAGAGCAATTGACCCTTTTGTACTTTATCATATTTCTTAAACTTCTCACCAACAAATTTCAAAAAAGCCACAACATTATCCGTCTCTAGAATACTCTGGCCAATCGGCTTCTCCATGGTATATTTCATAACCATAAGGCACACTCTATTTGAGTGTTCTAATTTTTTCAAGAAGCCTTATCAGTAGCTATAGATAGATTAGTCAGAGTAAGAGGCTCTTTCTCTCTCAAGGCTAAGTCCATATTTGTGATAGCTAAATATAGATTCAGGGACTCTTTCCAATCCTCATAATTGGTGCCATTCAAAGTTTTGACTAAATTCAATTGTATAAGCAATGAAGCTGGCACCAAATTTAGAAGAGAAACATTTAATATGCATGTAAAATAATATTATCATGTGATCACAAATAAATGATTCCTTATGCTTAGCCAAACATGCCTTTTAAATAGATTTCCTATTTTTCATTATCCTGCCTAAGGGTCCCGAATCACAACAAATAAGAAATATAAGCATTCAATGTGCATGATCTTATGTCACAAAAATTCTAATACGGATAGAGTACTCGAAACATAATTGACATAAGTCTATATAACAAATAATACATTACATTAATAACATATCACATTAATAATAACAAACCGACATGGTATAATTATCATTAATGAAAATATATATAGAAATTCAATTTAATTTTTAAAAGAAATTAAAATTACTTAATTCCATAAAGTTTTGCATAATTATAAATATTATAGGAAAGTTCACAATTATACAGAAAAATATTATAGTTGTTGGCATATAACAATATATTATTACATAATCTACAAAATACATCAATTCAATGTAAAATATATGGTCTTAAATCTATATTAAGACCCCAATTTTTGTTCTGTGACCAAACACATTGATAGGGAGAGTACCTAGCATATATATGTCACAAAAATGAAAATAACATACGATAAAAATTTTGGGTCTAAAAGGCGAGAGTACAGTAACTAAAATTACTAAATTATTCTCTGTATAATCAAAATAAAATATATAATGAAAATATAAAATTGCATAAAATATACAAAAAATAATGAAATAAAAAATAAAAAATTTTGGCACAAAAAATAGAAAAAAAATTGGGCCAACGCGTGTATTCACCCATCACATTCACATGGCCCTGCAAGTGGGCCATGTGCCAGGGAATTGTCTTCCTTACTTGAAAGACTGTAAAACTAATCATTTGACTCCAGATCTTGACCCAAATTTTTCTAGCAATTTACTCAACCAAAAATGGTAATTTTAATGTATGTTGGCTTAAGGATCACCTACAATCATAATCGTAAATTAATTTCAAGTTTCATTGAGCCAAAAAACAGTTTGAAAGTGATAAAAATAAAGAAAAACGTCCCAATCTATTCACTTCTTTGTCTTATTTTGCATAGTGGAAGAACACAATTTTAATATTTAATCATTATGTGACCATGTCTATCATAACCCTCTATCAATTTATAATTTTATGGGAGAAAATTAGAGATCCTAAGATGACGTTAAATTCACATAACTTGGTATAATTTCAAGTTACTTTCATGGGTTTCTTCCTTAATTATGGGTATAGGCTGTTAATCTAACATTAACTAATCAAAAACCCTAACATAATTTGTTCAATATAAGTTAAAATCGAAGTTAACACAAAATTAGGGTTAATGCGTTGAATTAGTTGTGTGAAAAGGAATATATGTATACATAGACAGATGAATAGTTATAATACGTAATCTAACCAAACTTTGATACCAATTGATAGAAAATTGTATATTACCTAGATCAAATCTTTCTTGTAGATACATAATATAGCATGTTCAGAAATAGATATATGGAGAATTGGGATAAAATTGTTTCTTGGCACCATAGAAGGATCCATCCTTTCTTGGGAAAGTGATGGTTGCAAAACAAATTCATAAAGAGTAATTGCTCTTTTTCTGATAAGCCAAAATAAAAAAATCTCTGTTTAATGGGGCAACTAGAGAGGTTATATTAGATGAAAATAAGGACCTTTCATGTGGGTCATGTAACAACCTCTTTTTTTTTTATTATACAATATAGAGTTCACATACACGTCATTAATCAAAAAGTACATATAAAAACATCAAACACATATATAACCACATCTTATTTATTCTGGTTGACCAATTCTGGAGATATAGGTGCGGGTGGTTGCACCTTCACCGGGATCTGAACCAACTCGACCACAAACATATTATTTGATTCTGGGATCTGCCCAACATAAAGTAATTCGATCCAAAGTACACTAAAAGCTAGAGACATAGAAAAATCTGCATAACTAATTTTCTAAAAAGGACATGGAAATATAGTGAGAATTAAATCTCAGTAATTTCAACAATAAATCATCATCAATATAGCTCATCACGTCATGTTCAGCTGTATAAACTACAGTAAATATCTTTGGTCACATGAATGCACTATATCTATGCACATGAGAATCATACAGTAATGACATGTATGACAAGATTAATTATTTTCAAAATATCATATGATGACTATCAATTTATTCTCATATCAAGCTACCCCGGTCAGGGTGAGTATTTTCTACTCTCCAGTACGGGCTTTTCTCGCTTCGTCCGACATGGCACACTTTCTCTTTCTTTTCTCATTAACATATTCGTAATCGTTGATAGGGCGTCCCCTACTGGTGCACTACACAGTTTTTTCATGTGACCGTGCTCATTTCTTTTCTTTTCACAATAATAGCCAAAAATCATTGGTAATCATGCCATGAATATAACCATTTCAAATATCACTTTATAAAATATTTTCAGGTCAAAATTTCACACTTAAGATGGTAAGAAGTTCATGCAATGGCAATGGCTATGGCATATACTAGTCATTTATGATTTTTATTTATAAGATTCTTCTATTTTTTAAATATTAATTTTATATCATTATTTTCTTGATGCAGGTTTTCATCCTATCTAACCTTCTCTTACTAATCAAAGTATAACTCCCTCAATTTAACTCCGATGTAGGTGATCTTGGTGTCAATTTAATGATAAAACAATTATCTAAAACTATTATGTTGAACAGTTGAATGAAATATTAAGAAATCATGGTGATATTACTCCCTCAAAGTACAAGTTATTTCTTCTCGGATAGGTTCTGACCTCTATCTACTAATCTATCCATATCTCCCTCATAAGAATTTCAAATTAATTTATTCCAGTGGCTAAAAGTCTGTGACACATATAGCAATAATTTGTATGTTAATCATTTATTTTAATTCGTTACAGAGTATTCTCAGAAATTAAAACACAAAAACTATCCTAAAATATTATTTCCTGATTAACCAATTTCTGACCACTGCATACTAATCAGACCATATCTACCTCATACGGACTCCAAATTGGGTTATTTCAGTGGGTAAAATTCCAGAAGACATAAATCTACATTTTTTAAGTCAACCATTTGTTTAAATTTCTTACCGATTCTTCCCAAAATTTTAAAAACAGAAACTTAAAATTTTGTCACCCATAGTCATACCTATGCAGAACTATCTACACTAGCCTAAGTATTCAAACATACATAATATGTAACATGATATAACAATATCCATGACCATTCTTCAATGTTATAAGATCAAAATCTCATATAAATATTAAAAGTTTCAAATCTTTTCTTCAAAAAGAAATATTGTTAAACTTACCTTGAGCACTTAGTCCTCTAGATTTCTCCTTCCTCTTTCTTCCTTTCTTCCTCTCCTTTCCTCACTCTACCTTGCTTCTATTTTTCCTCTCCCTCACTTGGACGAAATTCTAATGTTATAAGGGTAGATTTTGCTTATATAGACTATCAAATAATTTACCTTTCATAATCATGGGTCTACTTTTTCACAATTAGGATGCACTTGGTTGAATTTTTAGAAAACAAACAACTTATGTTCTTGTCTTCCTCTTCCTTAGTCAAGATATGCATAGGAAAAGGAGATTTGTATTTTGAAAATTATGATGATATGTTCTTAAGATAAGGGACAAGGTCCCTTTGATTTAGGGATTCATTTTCTTTTTCTTTTGTCTTAATCAAGTATGATAGGTTTGTCTTTTTAGGTGGCAAATTTCCAACCCTTGAATCTTCCTTGCTTAGCTAAAATTATTTGTGTAGGATAAAGATGTTTTGTCATAATGCTATGTATTATTACCCACTTGCTAAAATTATGAGTGTAGGATATAGATGTTTTGTCCTAATGCCATGTATTATCATACCACTTGCTAAAATTATGAATGTAGGATATCACACCACTTGCTAAATTTTTGTCTTAATGCTATGTCACCTAATCTTGATTACACCATTATTCCATCACTTTATTTTTATTTTTATTTTTATTTTTCCTCTTGGGTTTGGGCTCATTCTTGCCCATTTTCTTTACTTTGGTTAAAATTCTACCTTTCATAATGGGCTTGTCACATTTTCATGATTTTTAGGCTACCAGTCCACTTTCTATATCCTAATCCAAGTCTATGTTTTATTTCTTCCTTGGGCTATCCTATTGGCTTGCTAAAAATTCATGTGAAGTAGAACAATTCTATAGGAAGTGTCCATAGGTAAAAGCCCAATTTATGGGTGGAGATATTAAACTTAGTAACTTTATCTTTTAAATTAGGAAAAATTACCCTAATTCTATCTTCTTGAAATTTTAATACCTTTACTGACTTCACAAAAATTTATTTTTCTTACCCAAGAATTTCATATTTCTTTAGTATATTTATTTTTAATATTTCTTCTTAAGTTTTCTCTCTTTACCTATTCCATTAATGTTAGAATATTTCTATGCATATACGTAAGGTAAAGAATTTATAAGGATTATATTTCCTTAGATATCTAAAAATTGTCTAATAAATTTTATTTTCTTACGGGATGTTACATTCTTCCCACCTTAAGAAATTCGGTCCCCGAATTTCAACCCATCCTACCACATGTAGGGAATAAAATTAGGGTACAATTCAGAGTTACCAACTTTATTACCCAAATAATTAAGGATATCTTTTCTGTATATCATCTTTACTTTTTAATATGTCCATTCACTTGAGTGATTTTGCCATATAACTTAACCATAAGAATTTCTTTCATCCATAAGTTCTTCACTTTATATCCTCTAGCTCGCATGGATATATCTATGGGTCAATATTCGAAAACACACACATAAAGGAACATATTCACCTTCATATTGGGTAACTATCTTTTCTTATTCCAAACTTCTATCAAGTCATTTTTGGTTTTCATATATCAACATCATCCCATGAATATCATCATCTTAATATATAATCTATTTTTATCCTAAAATCCTTTAATCATTATGTTAAACATACATAGCAATAAATCAACCAAACCTTTTATAATGATTATGTACTATTGACACATGTCTAATAATTTCAACTTATCTCATCACAGTAATTCTATACCAGCTTATTAACACCATTAAACTCATTGTCAAAAATTTTAATTATTTCTTCTATCATATCCAAAAGCACCTCATTCTAGCTTATGTCAATCCCATTTAATTCACCCAATCATTTCAAGAAGATTTTCCCTAACAATTACTCATACATGAATTCTCAATTCCAACATAATTCACATCCTAGATACTAGACTCAATTTAGCATGATATAAACCTTTAACACAAATATCTTGATCACTTACATTATTTTCGGACATGGTTCTCAGAATATTCTCTATATTTTCAAATTAAGAGTTCAAAGATTAATTTAAATCCTACTTCCCATATTTTATTCCTCAAGAACTTCAACACCACTAATTCTCTTGATTACATTCATCAAAGTACCATAATAGTTGAGTTTCAAATATAATAATAGTAAATAAATAAATAAATTAACTTTTCTTGTAATATGAGAAAATAATCTTGCATTTAATGCCAAATATTAATGTAAGAAAATGCAGTAGAATAGACGAAAAACATAATAAGGAACGGTGCTAAAATAGAAAGTCAAAAGTTTGGACAAAACATTAGAAAGAGTTAAAATCGGTGGCTGTAATTCTTGAAAATCTGAAAACAAAAATTTAGCTGTTATATCGGCAAAAATCGGTGGCCGTAAGGTTTGAATATATGTGCCAAAATCTACTTTAAATTTGTTGGTATTCAGTGGAAAGATATCACATGGAAAAAGAAACATTTCTGAGCTTATAAAAGTCTGTGAAAATTAAAGAATAGTAGTTAACTGGTAGAATGCAGTTGATTGCTTCATAATAGATGTAATCAATCAACTGTAAAATAACCAGTCCAAATTAAAATTTCTCAAAATAGCTAGTCGACTTAATAATACCAATAGTCTACTGGCAAAAATATTAGGAAAACAAAATAAATCATTTGATTGTCCTTCTTCAATAACTAACTTGTTTACATTTTCACTTTCTTTTGTTTTTCAATTACGCCTATCACCTACAACTTCTCTACAAGAATCAAGATATCAAGGTTTCATCAAAAGACAACAAAGACAAATTTCTAATGATATCTTAACCTTATTCTCTTTATATGCCTAATATGAGCGACTATCACAACTACTATACATGTACATGCTTGCCGTCATTTTGGAAAATTTCACCTTCAATTTAGCTTATATCCACCAATCACTTACATAACTGTTCTAATTATTCCCGGCCTATTCGCATAGCTATCATAAGTATGCCATTCTCCAAGTTCTATAAATGCACATGTTAATATCTTTACTTTCATACTCCAAGTCAAGGTGTGTGCAACTATGGAGGGAATCGCATTTCGTCAATTTCGAAATATTTGTGTCTTTTGTGGTTCTAGTCCTAGAAAAGATGGAGAGTATGTGAAAGTTGCACAAAACCTGGGTATGGTACTGGCCAAAAGAAAAATTCATTTAGTCTATGGTGGAGGTAACTGTGGGTTAATGGGGTGTGTGTCTACAGCTGCCCATGTAGGAGGATGTCAAGTTCTAAGTATTATTCCTACAACTCTACCTTTATCTAACATCGTAGGAAAGACAATTGGGGAAGATTTTAGGGTAGCTTCCATGCATGAACGCATGGCTAAAATGATGAGCAATACTGATGCCTTCATTGCCTTAACAAGTGGTTTTGGTACTTTAGAAGAGATTTTTCAAATAATTTCTTGGGCACAACTGAATATGCATCACAAACCGATAGGTTTGTTAAATGTTAATCACTTCTTTGATGGTTTGTTGTCTTTTCTTGATCATGCTGTGGAACAAAAGTTCATTTCACACTCAGCACGACGAATTCTCATCTCAGCTTCAAATGCTGAGGAGTTGATTGATGCTTTACAAGCATATGTTCATGTACATGATCCAACTATGGCTTAAATAAAATGGACGGCAGACAAATGCAGGAAGCGCAAATTGGATTTAGATCTTCATCTTTAGATGTAGTAAAACGTAGCCATTGTTGTACCACTTTTACTTTTTTAGAGTCTACTTGGATACCATCTTTACCAACCATACTCCTTTAGAGTTGGTAAAACTATCTTTGAATGTTGCTTATGATTCTCTGAACTTTTCAAATATTCTAGTATATCATCAATATATATAATAACAAATTAATCTAGGGATGACCTAATTACTATTCATTAAATCTATGAATGCAGCTAAGATATTTGTCAATTTAAATGACATCACCAAGAACTCATAATGCCCATAATAAGTCCTAAAATGAAATTTTCGTACATCCTCTTCTCTTATCCTTAATTAATGTTACTCATATCCTAAATTAATTTTTGGAAAAATATTGAACACCGTATAACTGGTCAAACAGGTAATCTATACGAAGTAATGGGTTTTTATTCTACACTGTCACCTTATTCAACTGTCTATAATCTATGCATAGTCATAGTGATCCATCTTTCTTTTTTACAGATAGAACTGGAGCACTCCAAATAAAATTACTAAGTCATTTAAATCCCTTGTCTAACAAGTCTTGTAACTATTTTATTTTAAATTCAATCAATATCATTCTATATAGGGATATAGATACTAGTTGGGTTCTAATGAGTAAATCAATATCAAATTATCGAATTTCCATGGCAAGTTTGTGCAGGGTTTCCTCCATATTGTTTGCCGGATTCCTCCTTGGTGGTGATATTTCCTACCGTGGCAAAAATAAAGTTATGCTGCTATTAAGGTGATCAAGCCCCATAGTTAGTTTCAAAATATATTTAACAGCAGTCATAACACCACCTCGGCATATAGATAGAAAACACTAATAATTTTTTACCTATATGAAATCACTGATCCCCTACACAGCACTACCATAACATACTCAAGATACTATAAGATCGATTCAGATAACCAACCACCCACTGGCCATCTAGGATCGACCTCCTTTGATACCAATTATGTAACAACCTCTTTTTTATTATTATTTATTATACAATATAGAGTTCACATACATGTCATTAATCAAAACGTATGTACAACAAAATCAAACACATATATAACCACATCTTATTTATTTTGGTTGACCAATTCCAGAGATATAGGTGCGGGTGGTTGCACCTTCACTGGGATCTGAACCAACTCGACCACAAACATATTATTTGATTCTGGGATCTGCCCAACATAAAGTAATTCGATCCAACGTATACTAAAAGCCAGAGACATAGAAAAATATGCATAATTAATTTTCTGAACATGACATGGAAATATAGTGAGAATTAAATCCCAATAAGTTCAACAATAAATCATCATCAATATAGCTCATCACGTCATGTTCAGCTGTATAAACTACAGTAAATATCTTTGGTCACATGAATCCACTATATCTATGCACATGAGAATCGTACAATAATGACATGTATGACAAGATTAATTATTTTCATAATATCATATGATGACTATCAATTTATTCTCATATCAAGCTACCCCGGTCAGGATGAGTATTTTCTACTCTCTGGTACGGGATTTTGTCGCTACGTCCGACATGGCCCACTTTCTCTTTCTTTTCTCATTAACATGGTCATAACCGTTGGTAGGGCGTCCGCTACTGGTGCACCACACGAATTGCCATGTGACCGTACTCATTTCCTTTCTTTTCACAATGATAGCCAAAAATATGCTTTCAATAACAAGTATGTTCATCAAAATATAACTATTACCAAAAATTATTGGTAATCATGTCATGAACATAACCATTTTAAATATCACTTTATAAAATATTTACATGTCAAAATTTCACACTTAAGATGGTAAGAACTTCATACAATGGCAATGGCTATGGTTATACTAGTCATTTATTATTTTCATTTATAAGCTTCATCTTCTTTTTTAAATATTAATTTTATTTCTTCATCTTCTTGATGCAGGTTTTCATCCTATCTAACCTTTTCTTACTAATCAGAGTATAACTCCCTCAATTTAACTCCGATGTAGGTGATCTTGGTGTCAATTTCAAGATAAAACAATTATCTAAAACTATTATGCTGAATAGTTTAGTGAAATATTAAGAAATCAAGGTGATATTACTCCTTCAAAGTACAAGTTATTTCTTCTCGGATAAGTTCTGACCTCTACCTACTAATCTGTCCATATCTCCGTCATACCAATTCCAAATTAAGTTATTCCAGTGGATAAAATTCCGTGACACATGTAGCAATAACGTTTATGTTAATCATTTATTTTAATTCTCTACAGAATTTTCTCAAAAATTAAAACATAGATGCTATCCAAAAATATTCTTTCCTGATTAACTATTTTCTAACCGATGCTTACTAATCAGACCATATCTACCTCATATGGACTCTAAATTGAGTGATTCCAGTGGCTACAAATCCGTGAGACATATATATATAATTCTTATGTTAACTATTTATTTTATTTCCCTATAGAAAATTTCCAGAAATTAAAACACCGAAGCTATCCTAACATATTCTTCCCTAATTAACCATTTTCTGACCATGGCTTACTAATCGGACCATATCTACCTCATACGGACTCTAAATTGAGTGATTCCAGTGGTGAAAAATCCGTGACACATATATCTATAATTTTTATGTTAACGATTTATTTTACTTCCATACAAAAAATTCCGAGAAATTAAAACACAGAAGCTATCCTAACATATTCTTCCTTAATTAACCATTTTCTGACCACTACTTATTAATCGGACCATATCTACCTCATACGGACTCTAAATTGACTGCTTCCAGTGGAAAACAATCCGTGACACATATATCTATAATTCTTATATTAACTATTTATTTTAATTCCCTACAGACAATTCCCAGAAATTAAAACACAAAATCTATCCTAACATATTCTTCCCTAATTACCCATTTTCTGACCACTGCTTACTAATCGAAACTTATCTACCTCATATGGACTCTAAATTGAATGATTCCAGTGGCTAAAAATCCATGAGACATAGATATAGATTTTGTATGTTAACCATTTGTTTCAATTCCTAACCAATTCTTCCCAGAATTTTAAACATATAAGCTTAAAAGTTTGCCATCAATAGCCATACCTATGCAAAACTATCTACACCAGCCTAAGTATTCAAACATACATAATATGTAACATGATATAGTAACATCCATGACCAATCATCAAATTTTTAAGATCAAAATCTCATATAATTATTATAAGTTTCAAAAGTTTTCTTCAAAAAGAAATATTGTTAAACTTACCTGGAGCACTTAGTCCCCTAAACTTCTCTTTCCTCTTTCTTCCTTTCTTCCTCTCCTTTCCTCACTCTACCTTGCCTCTATTTTTTTCTCTCCCTCACTTGAACGAAATTCTAATGTTGTAAGGGTGGGTTTTCTTATATAGACCATCAAATAATTCAACTTTCATGATCATGGGTGTACCTTATCACAATTAGGTTACACTTGGTTGAATTTTTGGAAAACAAACAACTTATGGTCTTGTCTTCCTCTTCCTTAGTCAAGATATGCATAGGAAAAGGAGATTTGTATTTTGAAAATTATGATAATATGTTCTTAAGATATGGGACAAGGTCTCTTTGATTTAGGGATTCATTTACTTTTTCTTTTGTCTTAATCAATTATGATAGGTTTGCCTTTTTAAGTGGCAAATTTTTAGCCCTTCAATCTCCATTATTTGGTTGAAATTATTTGTGTGGGATAGAAATGTTTTGTCCTAATGTTATGTATTATCATACCACTTGCTAAAATTATGAGTGTAGGATATAGATGTTTTGTCCTAAAGCCTTGTATTATCATACCACTTGCTAAACTTTTGTCTTAATGACATGTCACCTAATCTTGATTACACCATTATTTCATCACTTTACTTTTATTTTTATTTTTATTTTTATTTTTCCTCTTGGGTTTAGGCTCATTCTTTCCTATTTTCTTTATTTTGGTTAAAATTCTACCTTTCATAATGGGCTTGGTCACATTTTCATATTTTTGGGCTACCGGTCCAATTTCTATATCCTAGTCTAACTCTATGTTTTATTTCTTCATTGAGCTCTCCTATTGGCTTGCTAAAAATTTATGTGAAGTATAAAAAACTCTATATGAAGTTTCCATAGGTGAAAGCCCAATTTATGGGTAGAGATAATAAACTTAGTAATTTTTGCTCTTAAATTAAGAAAAATTACCGTAATCCGATCTTCTTGAAATTTTAAGACCTTTACTTACTTCACAAAAATTTATATTCTTTACTTAAGAATTTCACCTTTCTTTAGCATGTTGATTTCTAATATTTTCTCTTAGGTTTTCTTTCTTTACCTATTCCATTAATATTAGAACATTTCTATACAAACGCGTAAGGTGAAGAATTTCTAAGGATTATATTTCCTTACATATCTAAAAATTGTCTAATAAATTTTATTTCCTTAATTAAATATTTATGTACCTTTATCAATAAAAGAAATGAAATTATGGATGTTACTTTGAATACTTTTGTACTTTTATTAATACATGAAACGAAATTAGGGATGTTATATTTCTCTCCCCCTAAAAGAAATTTTGTCCTCAAAATTTCATAAATTACCTAATAAGAACAATTTCGGATATTTCTTCCTCATGACTTCTTCTAGCTCCCAAGTTGCTTCTTCTGGAGTCAAACCTTCCCATAACACCTTAACTAGGGGAATAGTTTTGTTCCGCAATTGCTTCACATCAGTGTCCAATATAGATGCTGGTACTAGCTGGTATGTCATGTTCTCCTTTATTTGAATTGGTTCATCTCGTATCACATGTGAGGAGTCTGGAAGATACTTTCGGAGTTGTGATACATGGAAAACATTATGCAAGTTGGACAAATTAGGTGGGAGAGCAACTTGATATGTTGATGTCCCTACTTTCTTCAGAATTTGGTAGGGTCCTAAAAATCGCGGATTTAGCTTTTTGGTCTTGAGAGACCTACCAACTCTAGTGGTCAGAGAAAGTTTTAGAAATAAATGGTCCCCTTTCTCAAACTCCAGAGGTCTATGTCTCTTATCATAGTAACTCTCATAGTAACTCTTTTGCTGACTTTGAGCTATGAGTATTTTATCTCGTATCATCCTGATTTGTTCAATGGTTTGTTGAACTAGATCAGGACCCAGCAAGTTCTTTTCTCCTACCTCAAACCAACATAGTGGAGATCGGCACTTCCTACCATATAAAGCTTCGTAGGGGGCCATCTTAATACTGGAGTGATAACTATTATTATAAGCAAACTCTACTAAAGGTAGGTACTTATCCCATCTTTTACCTTACTCTATCACACGGGCCCTTAATATATCTTCTAGGGTTTGAATGGTTCATTCTGTCTGCCCGTCAGTCTGAGGATGGTAGGCAGTGCTGAACCGCAACTAAGTACCAAATGCTTCCTGCAATGCCTTCCAAAACCTTGATGTGAATCTCGGATTTTTATCAGAAACGATATTTAAGGGAATTCCATGCAGTCTAACTATTTCCTAGACGTACAATTAGGCTAATTTATCTAGTGAATAGTTAATTTTTATGGGCAAAAAGTGAGCAGATTTGGTTAATTTGTCAACTATTACCCAGATAGAGTCATGTCCCACTAAAGTCTTAGGTAATCCCACAATAAAGTCCATTGAGATACTGTCCCATTTCTATTTAGGGATCTCAAGAGGTTGTAGAAATCCCACTGGCTTTTGATGCTTCACCTTCACCTTTTGACAAATGAGACATTTCGTCATAAACTCAGCAATGTCCTTTTTCATCCCTGGCCACCAATACATCCTCTTTAAATCCTGGTACATTTTAGTACATCTAGGATGGACTGTGTATTTACTCTGATGCGCTTCCTGCAGGATCTTAGTCCTCAACTCTCGTTCTTGAGGGACACAAATCCTTTCCAGATACATGATTTCTCCATCTTCCATGACAGAAAAATTACATTGATCTTTATGATCCTGTAAGTATTGGTCGTGAGCTTGAGCCTCTTTGATCTGAGCTCTAAGGTCACACCCTATACTTAAACCATTAATGACTAGCTTCTTTGGAGTAAGAGTTGTGGCTAGCTTCAAATTTCAAAACTCCTCTAGCATCTACATCTCATACACCATCATCTGACCCATGTGTAGAGATTTTTGACTCAAGGCATCTGCTACAACATTCGCCTTTCCGGGATGATACTTTATCTCAAACTTTTAGTCATTGAGGAATTCTACCCATCTTCGTTGCCTCATATTTAACTCCTTTTGATCAAAGAAGTATTTAAGACTCTTATGATCACAATATACTTCAAAGGTTGCCCCGTACAGATAGTGTCGCCAAATCTTTAAGGCAAACACCACTGCCACCAATTCAAGATCATGGGTTGGATAGTTTCCTTCGTGGGGTCTCAGTTGCCTAGAGGCGTAAGCAACTACTCTCTTATCTTGCATTAGCACACATCCTAGCTCTTTCTTTAAAGCGTCACTATACACTTCAAAATGTCCTCTGGGGTCTGGAATAATTAAAACAGGAGGAGTGGTCACTCTTGTCTTAAGCTCTTGAAAACTAGCTTCACATTGATTAGTCCATTTGAAAGGACTTCCCTTCCTGGTCAATTTAGTCAATGGCAAGGCTATACGAGAGAAGTTTTGTATAAACCTCCTATAGTATCCTGCCAAACCCAGGAAATTTCTGACTTCCGTAACCTTCTTTGGTCTCTCCCATTGAATTACTGCTTCCGTCTTACTAAGATCTACGGCTACCCCTCTATTTAAGATGATATGTCCGAGAAACTTTACTTCTGACAGCCAAAATTCACACTTCTCCAATTTGGCATACAACTTTTTCTCTTTCAGTACTTGCAGCACAATTCGGAGATGTTGTTCATGTTCTTTCTCACTCTTAGAATATATCAAGATGTCATCAATGAACACTACTACAAATTGATCTAGGTAGGGTTAAAAAATAAGATTCATGTAATCCATGAAAATTGCAGGTGCATTTGGCAACCCGAAAGGCATTACGAGAAACTCATAGTACCCACACCTAGTCCTGAAGGCATTTTTTGGTACATCCTCCTCCTTGATCCTAATCTGATGATATCCCAACCTCAAGTCAATCTTAGAAAAGATAGAGGCTCCCTTCAATTGATCCAATAAGTCATCTATCCTAGGGAGAGGATACTTATTTTTGACAGTCACCTTATTTAGCTGTCTATAGTCTATGCATAGTCTAAGGCTTCCGTCTTTCTTCTTAACAAACAATACAGGAGCTCCCTAAGGTGATACACTTGGTCTAACAAATTACTTGTCTAACAATTCCTCTAACTGTTTCTTGAGTTCCTGTAGTTCTTTCGAGGCCATTCTATATGGTGCAATAGAAATAGGCCCTGTTCCAGGTAAGAGATCAATAGAGAACTCTATCTCTCTCTTGGGAGGTAAGCCTGGAATATCTGATGGAAATACTTCAGGAAACTCGTTGGCTATTGGGATTTCCTCAAGCTTCGATTCGACTTCTAGGTTTGATAAATACAAGAGAATATATCCAAGTACTCCATTCTTCAATTCCCTATTAACTTGATTGGAATTTAGCATCAATAACTGGACCTCCTCTTTCGTAGTAAGAGGTAAAAATTCAACGATCTTGTTACAACAATTCAGCAAGACTCGATTTCTAGACATCCAGTCTAACCCTAAAATGACCTCAATACCTCTTAAAGGTAAACAGACGAGGTCTACAGAAAAAGTTTTCTCCTGGATGGTGACTTGACAGTCCTTACATACAGAGAAAGTTAATACCCTTTCCCCTGTAGGGGTTACTACGGATAGCTCATAGGAAGTTTCAGAAATAGGAAACTGAAACTTCCTAATACATTCTTCCGATATAAATGAATGACTAGCACCAAAGTCAAATAACACCATAAGAGCAAATTCATAGATATAGCATGTACCTTGAATCATTTCAAAAGATTGAGCTGCCTTTTGGCCGCTCAGGGTAAAAACCCTTCCTTTTACTTGAGGCCTCTATTCTGCCTGCTTCCCCACATTCTGTGGGTAGTTTCTTGCAAAATGACCCTTCTGTCCGTAGTTGAAGCAGACATCTTGTCCCATGTAGCATAGCTGATTACCATGCATGCGTCCGCACTTAGCGCACTTGACTAGGGCGAGGTCTTGTTGGAAAAGTCTGGGACCCACAGTCAATGGCCTCTTACCAGCTCCATATCCACTTCTTCTCACGTTCTTGCTAGGGTTGGGAAAATTTTTCTTCCTTTTCCATAGATTTCACCTTTGCTTTTCGTCCTCCACTGCCTTTAAACTTTTCTCCAAGATTCTGCATTTATTGATCAGAGGCACAAACTCCCTAATCTCCATAGCTACAACAGCATTCTTTATGTCCGAGTTCAGTCCCGCTTCGAACTTAACAGCCTTCCATGCTTCATCATGGTTAAATCGCAGATAACAGGAGAACTTAGACAATTCCTCGAATCTCGCGATGTATTGGTCTATAGTCGTGCTACCCTACCGGAGTTGGAGAAATTCGATCTCTTTCTCCGCCCTCATAGTACTTGGAAAGTACTTTTCTAAAAAGGTGTCTTTGCCAAGTGATCTGCCTTCCCTGGTGAGCTAAACATTCTCTAGCTCCACGCCACCAGTATTCTGCTTCATCTTTTAGCATATATGCAGCAAAGATTACTTGCTGCTCCTCAGTACAGCCCATTACTTCAAAGATTTTCTCTAACTCCCTTATCCATCTTTCAGCTACAATCAGGTCAAAGCTGCCTTGAAAACAAGGTGGCCTAGTCCTCAGGAACTCGGATATGCCGTTATCATTTTCAGCCATCCGATTGTTAACACCATTCACACCATTCGAGTTATTAGCATTCTGGAGGTATTGTAGAATTTGATTAGTGATCATGACTTGGTCTCGAATTGCCGTGGCCAGGTTGTGCAGGGTTTCCTCCGTATTATTTGCTGGATTCCTCCTTGGTGGTGCCATTTCCTACTGTGGCAAAAACAAAGTTATGCTGCTATTGAGGTGATCAAACCCAATAGTTAGTTCAAAAATATTTAACAGCAGTCATAACACCACCCGGCATGTAGGTAAAAAACACTAGTAATTTCTTACCTATATGAATTCACTGATCCCTACACAGCACAACCACAAACATACTCAAGACACTACAAGATCGATTCAAATAACCATCCACCCACTGGCCATCTAGGATCGACCTTCTCTGATACCAATTATGTAACAACTTTTTTATTATTATTATACAATATAAAGTTCACATATACATCATTAATCAAAACGTACGTACAACATTTCAAACACATAAATATCTACATCTTATTTATTCTGGTTGACCAATTCCGGAGATTCGGGTGCGGATGGTTGCACCTTCACCGGGATCTGTGCCAACTCGCCCACAAACATTTTATTTAGGATCCACCCATCATAGAATAACTCGATCCAACGTGCACTAAAAGCCAGAGCTATACAAAAATCTGTATAACTAATTTTCTGAACATGACATAGAAATATAGTGAGAATTAAATCCCAGTAAGTTCAACAATAAATCATTATCAATATAGCTCATCACGTCATGTTCATCTGTATAAACTACAATAAATAACTTTGGTCACATGAATGTACTATATCTATACACATGAGAATCGTACAGTAATGACATGTATGACAGGATTAATTATTTTTAGAATATCATATGATGACTATCAATTTATTTTCATATCAAACTACCCCGGTCAGGCTGAGTATTTTCTACTCTCTAGTACGGGCTTTTCTCGCTCCTTCCTGTAACATCCCTAATTTCGTTTCTTTTATTGATAATTAAGGAAATAAAGTTTATTAGACAATATTTTAGATATCTAAAGAAATATAATCCTTAGAAATTCTTCACCTTATGTATATGCATAGAAAATATTTCTAACATTAAAAGAACAAATAAAAAGGGAAAACCTAATAGGAAAAAATTAGAAAGAACATACTAAAGAGATGTAAAATTCTTGGATAAGGAAGATAAATTTTTAGAAACAAGTAAAGGTCTTAAATTTTCAAGAACATTGGATTAGGGTAATTTTTCCTAATTCAAGAACTAGAGTTACTAAGTTTAAAATCTTTACCCATACATTGGGTTTTTACCTATGGACACTTTATATAGAGTTTTTCCACTTCACATAAGTTTCTAGCAAGCCCATTGGATAAGTAAGAAATAAAACATAGACTTAGACTAGAATATAGTAATTGGACCAATAGCCCAAAAATTATGAAAATGTGACCAAGCCCTCCAAGAAAGGTAGAATTTTATCCAAAGCAAAGAAAATGGGTAGGAATAAGCCCATAATGGGTAGGAAGACAAACCTATCATACTTGTTTAAGACAAAAAAATGGAAATGAATCCCTAAATCAAAGGGACTTTGTCCCTTATCTTAAGAACATATCATCATAATTTTCAAAATACAAATCTCCTTTTCCTATGCATATCTTGACTAAGGAAGAGGAAGACAAGAACATAAGTTGTTTGTTTTCCAAAAATTCAACAAAGTGTATCCTAATTGTGATAAGGTACACCTATGATCATGAAAGGTGAATTATTTGGTGGTCTATATAAGAAAACCCACCCTTACAACATTAGAATTTCGTCCAAGTGAGGGAGAGGAAAAATAGAGGCAAGGTAGAGTGAGGAAAGGAGAGGAAGAAAGGAAGAAAGAGGAAGGAGAAGTCTAGGGGACTAAGTGCTCCAAGTAAGTTTAACAATATTTCTTTTTGAAGAAAACCTTTGAAACTTATAATATTTATATGAGCTTTTGATCTTAGAACTTTGATGATTGGTCATGGATGTTGCTATATCATGTTACATATTGATCTTGCATGTGATGTATGTTTGAATACTTAGGTTGGTGTAGATAGTTCTGCATAGGTATGGCTATGGGTGGCAAAATTTTAAGCTTCTGTATTTTAATTTCGGGGAATTATCTGTATGGAATTAAAATAAATGGTTAACATAATAATTATAGCGATGTATGTCACGGATATTTAGCCACTAGAATCATTCAATTTAGAGTTCATATGAGGAAAATATGTTTTGATTAGTAAACAAAGGTCAGAAAATGGTTAATCAAGGAAGAATATGTTAGGATAGTTTCGGTGTTTTAATTTCAGGGAAAATTCTATAAGGAATTAAAATAAATGGTTAACATATGAATTATATATTTATGTGTCACGGATGTTTAGCCACTAGAATCACTTAATTTAGAATTCGTATGTGGGAGATATAGTCAGATTAGTAAGTAAAGGTTAGAACCTACCCGAGAAGAACTAATATTGAATTTAAGGGAGTAATAACACCAAGATTTATTACTATGTTGCTGATATGATTAACATAATGGTTTTACATAATTGTCTTATCTTTCCATAGACACCAAGATCACCTCAATCGGAGTTAAAATGAGGGAGTTATTCTCTGATTAGTGAGCAAAGGTCACAGAGCACGGCCAGGCCGTGTTCTGGGTGCTTCAAGCACGGGTTAGCCGTGTTCGGGGCTATTTTTGAGTACATTTGAAGTATTTTTAAAGCATGGCCGTGTCCTAGAACATGGCTAGACCGTGTTGGAAGCTGGTGAAGCCTATTTGCAATATTTTTGTACCCTAGATGAACCTCTTTAACTATAGGGTAATAGTAGAAATCAAATTGGAGGAAAATGCTCTATAAATTTGTAAGAACATGTGTTAGAAATGATATAAATAAGAAGAAATTGACTAAAGGCCAAGCATAAAGAAAATGAAGAGATGAAATTAATATTTAAAAAAGAAAACGAATCTTATAAATGAAAATAATAAATTACTAGTATATACCATAGCCATTGCCATTGTATGAACTTCTTACCATCTTAAGTGTGAAATTCTGACATGGAAATATTTTATAAAGTGATATTTGAAATGGTTATGTTCATGGCATGATTACCAATTATTTATGGTAATAGTTATATTTTGATGAACATACTTGTTATTGAAAGCATATTTTTGGCTATCATTGTGAAAAGAAAGAAATGAGCATGGTCACATGGCAATCCGTGTGGTGCACCAGTAGGGGACGCCCTACCAACGGTTATGATCATGTTAATGAGAAAAGAAAGAGAAAGTGGGCCATGTCGGACGGAGTGAGAAAAGCCCGTACCGGAGAGTAGAAGATACTCACCCTGACCGGGGTAGCTTGAAATGAGAATAAATTAATGGCCATCATATGATATTCTGAAAATAGTTAATCCTGTCATACATATCATTATTGTATGATTCTTATGTGCATAGATATAATGCATTCATGTGACCAAAGATATTTTCTGTAGTTTATACAGCTGAACATGACATGATGAACTATATTGATGGTAAATTATGATATATTGTTGAACTTACTGGGATTTAATTCTCACTATATTTCCATATCATGTTCAGAAGAATAAATATGCAGATTTTCTCTATGACACTTATTATTTCTGTACGTTGGATCGAGGTACCCTACCTTGGGCAACTTCCAGTTATTTCAGATGTATCTGTCGTAGATGTGACTGAGATTCCGGTGGACGTGCCACCCGCATCAGTGTCTCCAGAAGTAGTCGACATAGATGATTAGAGCTAATATGTATCTTTGTACAAATGTTTGTAAAATAATAGTGTGTAAGGAAACTCAGTATTGTATCACAGTTAATAACAATTTTGCTTGGTTAAAGTGGTTATTATTACGAGTTAAGTGGTTAGAATTAAAGTAGTAATAACTTCATGGAATTTTACAAATATAAAAAAAAATACATAAATGGAGTTTTTACACGTCCGACATGGCCCACTTCCTCTTTCTTTTCTCATTAACATGATCATAACCATTGGTAGGGTGTCCCCTACTGGTGCACCACACGAATTGCCATGTGACCGTGCTCATTTCTTTTCTTTTCACAATGATAGCCAAAAATATGCTTTCAAAAACAAGTATGTTCATCAAAATATAACTATTACCAAAAATCATTGGTAATCAGGCCATGAACATAACCATTTCAAATATCACTTTATTAAATTTTCATGTCAAAATTTCACACTTAAAATGGTAAGAAGTTCATACAATGGCAATGGCTATGGCTATACTAGTCATTTTTTATTTTTTATTTATAAGATTCATCTTCTTTTTTAAATATTAATTTTATTTCTTTATTTTCTTGATGTAGGTTTTCATCCTATCTAACCTTCTCTTACTAATCAGAGCATAACTCCCTCAATTTAACTCCGATGTAGGTGATCTTGTTGTCAATTTCAAGATAAAACAATTATCTAAAACTATTATGCTGAATAGTTTAGTGAAATATTAAGAAATCAAGGTGATATTACTCCTTCAATGTACAAGTTATTTCTTCTCGGATAGGTTCTGACCTCTACCTAATAATCTGTCCATATCTCCGTCATAAGAACTGGAAATTAAGTTATTCCAGTGGTTAAAAATCCGTGACACATGTAGAAATAACATTTATGTTAATCATTTATTTTAATTCCCTACAACATGTTCCCAAAAAATAAAACATAGAAGCTATCCAAAAATATTCTTTCCTGATTAACCATTTTCTGACCACTGCTTACTAATTAGTCCATATCTACCTCATATGGAATCTAAATTGAGTGATTCTAGTGGCTACAAATTCGTGCGACATATATCTATAATTCGTATGTTAACTATTTATTTTAATTCCCTATAGAAAACTCCCAGAAATTAAAACACAGAAGCTATCCTAACATATTCTTCCCTAATTAACCATTTTCTGACCACTGCTTACTAATCGGACCATATCTACCTCATACGGACTCTAAATTGAGTGATTTCAGTGGTAAAAAATCCGTGACACATATATCTATAATTCTTATGTCAACAATTTATTTTAATTCCATACACAAAATTCCCAGAAATGAAAAAACAGAAGCTATCCTAACATATTCTTCCATAATTAACTATTTTCTTACCACTGCTTACTAATCGGACCATATCTACCTCATACAGAATCTAAATGGAGTGCTTCCAGTGGAAAACAATCCGTGACACATATATCTATAATTCTTATGTTAACGATTTATTTTAATTCCCTACAGACAATTCTCAGAAATTAAAACACAGAAGCTATCCTAACATATTCTTCCCTGATTACCCATTTTCTGACCACTGCTTACTAATCGAACCATATCTACCTCATATGGACTTTAAATTGAGTGATTCCAGTGGCTACAAATCCATGAGAAATATATCTACATTTTGTATGTTAACCATTTGTTTCAATTCCAAACCAATTCTTCCCAGAAGTTTAAAAACAGAAGCTTAAAAGTTTGCCATCAATAGCCATACCTATGCAGAACTATCTACACCAGCCTAAGTATTCAAACATACATAATATGTAACATGATATAGTAACATCCATGACCAATCATCAAAGTTTTAAGATCAAAATCTCATATAAATATTATAAGTTTCAAAAGTTTTCTTCAAAAAGAAATATTGTTAAACTTACCTGGAGCACTTAGTCCCTTAGACTTCTCCTTTCTCTTTCTTCCTTTCTTCCTCTCCTTTCCTCACTCTACCTTGCTTCTATTTTTTCCTCTCCCTCACTTTGACGAAATTATAATATTGTTAGGATGGGTTTTCTTATATAGACCACCAAATAATTCACCTTTCATGACCTTGGGTCTACCTTATCACAATTAGTTACACTTGGTTGAATTTTTGGAAAACAAACAACTTATGTTCTTGTCTTCCTCTTCCTTAGTCAAGATATGCATAGGAAAAGGAAATTTGTATTTTGAAAATTATGATAATATGTTCTTAAGATATGGGACAAGGTCCCTTTGATTTAGGGATTCATTTACTTTTTCTTTTGTCTTAATCAATTATGATAGGTTTGCCTTTTTAAGTGGCAAATATCTAACCCTTCAATCTCCATTATTTGGTTGAAATTATTTGTGTGGGATAGAAATGTTTTGTCCTAATGCTATGTATTATCATACCACTTGCTAAAATTATGAGTGTAGGATATAGATGTTTTGTCCTAAAGTCTTGTATTATCATACCACTTGCTAAACTTTTGTCTTAATGCCATGTTACCTAATCTTGATTACACCATTATTTCATCACTTTAATTTTATTTTTATTTTTCCTCTTGGGTTTAGGCTCATTCTTGCCTATTTTCTTTATTTTGGTTAAAATTCTACCTTTCATAATGGGCTTGGTCACATTTTCATGATTTTTGAGCTACCGGTCCAATTTCTATATCCTAGTCCAAGTCTATGTTTTATTTCTTCATTGAGCTATCCTATTGACTTGCTAAAAATTTATGTGAAGTAGAAAAAATTATGTATGAAGTGTCCATAGGTGAAAGCCCAATTTATGGGTGGAGATACTAAACTTAGTAACTTTTGCTCTTAAATTAAGAAAAATTACCCTAATCCGATCTTCTTGAAATTTTAAGACCTTTACTTACTTCAGAAAAATTTATCTTCCTTACCTAAGAATTTCACCTTTCTTTAACATGTTTATTTCTAATATTTTCTCTTAGGTTTTCTTTCTTTACCTATTCCATTAATATTAGAACATTTCTATACAAACGCGTAAGGTGAAGAATTTCTAAGGATTATATTTCCTTAGATATCTAAAAATTGTCTAATAAATTTTATTTCCTTAATTAAATATTCGTGTACCTTTATCAATAAAAGAAATGAAATTATAGATGTTACTTTGAATATTTTTGTACTTTTATTAATACATGAAACGAAATTAGGGATGTTACAGAGAACTTATTTGAAGTAGAAATAACCTTCTTCACCAACACGATTACCAACTATGCAAATAGAAAGCTTAATGATGGGAGGAGGCAAAAGAAAGAAGCGAAGCGAGGAGACCAAGGTAAAAATAGTATTATTTGTTATTAATGCAATAGAATCGGACATTGAATGCCATTTGCTAAAGAAAAAATGGATAAAGAAGGAAATGATGAACTTAAGGAGCAATGAAGATAATGATATCTAATATGAAGATGATGACAAGGAGGAAGTAACCAATCTTTGCTTCAAGGATATTGAAGAGTCATCTAAGGTATGTTTTATTTCAAATACTAAAAATGAACTTTCTTATGAAGAATATTTCAAAACAATAATGTTTAAGTATAATTCTCTCAATAAAACAAAAGTTTCTTTTGAAAAGGATTTTGAAAATATAAAAATTAAACATGAATTTCTACTTCATGAAAATTATTTGTTAAAAGAAAGAACTTGGAAAACTCAAAGCTACAAGTTCCCTTGAACTTGAAGAGGAGAACAATGCTTTGAACTTACAAGTTGTTACTTTAACAAATGATTACAAAACTTTGTTCAAGGGGAATAAAACTTAAACATCCTTTTGGGTCAACAAAAATGTATGTTTGATAAGACTAGCCTTGATTTTGAATAGACAAAAAAACTCAAATTCTACAAGAACTTCTTTGCAAAGTCTTCAAATCCAATCAATCCTTTTAAGAGATGTTTTTATTGTAGAGGCATGTCACATGTAATTGCTATCTAAAAAGAAAATAAAATGTTAGTTCTAAGTTCATGTGGGTGTCTAAGAGTACTTGTGTACCTAAGGTTGATAGAACTAACCCTAAAGGACCTAAGAAAACTTTTGTACCAAAGTATAAATAATTCTTACATGTAGGTATGCCTAAGGTTTAGTTTCAAAAAAGAATTTTTATAAACGACTCTAAGGCATATGAAGAATTTGTTAGATTTAATGGAAAAAGTAAAGAGAATATCTCATTGGATTGAAATTGCTAATTATTCAAAGGAAGATGATAATTTAAATCAAGCTTATATAGCAAATGATTAGAAATAGAAGGTTATTCTGTGATAAGCTAGATGATCAAGGAAAACTAGTGAAATACAAAACTAGTCTTGTAGTCCAACATTTCAACCATCACGGAGATACCAATATATCTACAAAGCACTCTAAGGAAGGAATGTGATATGTCTAATGGCTTAGAAGGTTTTTGGTATGTCACAAATTGCTTTGGTTAAATTACATGTTTTTTTGGACATATACATCTATTGCTTTAAAAAAAATCTCTTTTTCATTTAAAAACATATGGTAAAGTTTTGTTTTTCAAACATTTTTGCATAAACATATTTAAAATAATTTATTTTGCTAAATTGGAAAGTTTGAATTCATTTTGAGATTTCTTAAAATTTTCAATTAACTAAAAAGAAGGTTTTCAATTGACTAAATCGAAAGTTTTCAACAACAAAAATTAGCGTAGGCAAAATGCATGTGTTTTGATTTGAAAAGTTTATATTTGAGATATCTTTATATAAAATCTTTAGTTTACAACCTTATGCATTTTATTTTCATTTTATCATGTTTTAACGTTACTTCTCTTAAATTTCATTTGAAACATAACTTAAAAATAGTTTTTAGTGAAAATTTTATGCAGAAACATGTTTTAAATATGCTAATATACTATTCTGGAAGGTTTGATAATATTTGGAAATGTTTTGAAAATTTTCACCTTCACATGCTACTATCTTTTATTGCTGAAAAGGTTTTACAAATTATTGTGTGATAACTTTTATATCTTGATGTTGTACTAATAATTTATATCTTATGTTTTTCTATTTGTTTTCATAACCTAGCCATCTTTATAACATCAAAAAGGGAAAAAGAAGCTATCAAGCAATCAATAAGGGGTAGAAAAAGAAAAAGAACTCATGAATCTCAAGTGGCTTACTTTTAGCTATGTCTAATGAGTATTATGAAATTGTTTGCTTAAGCTCTAATATTTTTACTGTGTACACTATACTTGTTGGGTAAAAATCTTCAGGGGCACATACAAGAAATTTCCTTGAAAATTGTGCAAGGAAGCTCATACTCATCTCACCATAGGTTTTAGATTTTGTTTAGACCCAAATGGCATGCATATTTTGTTGGCCCTTTTTCACTAGTATGTCATATGCCATGTCCATGCATACTTATCTCACCATAGGCCTAAAATAAACTTTTAGTTTGCAAATATATATGTCTTGGGCATTGGATATTTGCTTACTTTAGTTCTTTTGGCCTTCATGAAATGATGCACACTTTGGGCGCCAATAATGGAAAATTAGGCAAGAAATTGAGAGCTTTTGGACCAAAGAAAGAGAAGGAAGCATATAGATTCAAGGGCAAAATGCATTTCCCACCCTGATGTTTTAGTACAATTGCAACTTCCCCCCTTATCTTTTAATTGTTGCAATGTCCCCTCTATTCTTTCATTTGATTTCAAATTCCCCCCTGCCGTTAAATTTCTCCTTCAATTCTAACGGTAGAGATTGCAAAATTACTAAATTATCCCTTTTATTTATTTTTAAAAACCATTGTAATATACTTTGTTTTGTACTTGAATGACAATTTTTTTTCTCCCCCACCCCCATCGGAATCCGAAACCCAGTTTAGCCAAGAACAGTAGTGGTGGAACTTCTGCTTCTCTCTCTTCTCGCATCCTCTTCTCTTACACATCTCTCTATGATATCTCTCTGTGTATGTTTTTGGGATTGTTTTCGTGAAAGGCTTGAAAATGTGTTAATCCTGCGATACGGAGGGAGAATGAAATTCTGAAGAAAATAACTACTCATTTAAAACTAGAACATAAAATCAGTGGCTTCTTGGCATTTGTAGACAAAAGGCCCAGTGTCTTTCCTAAAGCATTCTTGTTATTGGAAATTCCAATGGAGGTGGGGGAGAATGTTTGTAGTTATTTGTTTAATATGGGTTCGTAGATTAACAAACATGCCCAAAACAGGAGAGAGAAGAAGACGAACATGGTTTCTATGTTCTTGGCTAAAATGGGTTTCGGATTCCGATCGGTATGGGGGAGAAAAAAAATTGTCATTCAAGTAAAAAAAAGTTATATTAGAATGATTTTTAAAAATAAATAAATAAAAAGGATAATTTAGTGATTTGGCAATCTCTACCGTTAGAATTGAAGGAGAAATTTAACGGCAGGGGGGAATTTGAAATCAAATGAAAGAATAGAGGAAACATTGTAACAATTAAAAGATAAGGGGGGAAGTTGCAATTGCACTAAAACATCAGGGTAGAAAAATGCATTTTGCCCTAGATTCAAATAAGTTTTTATTTATTCCTTTTTTTATTGTTTGGTTGTATGGTATATATTGTAATCCTTGAAATAGTGTCATTGATCACAAATCACATAGACACGCAATAATATGCATGTTTTGTTTATAAATTTTAGGGTTGCTGTCTCTGGGCCTTACGTCTACCATAGAGCATAAGGTGTTAAATAGTTTTTTTGAAAATTCAAAAAATATTTGAAAATTCCAAAAAAAGAAAATATTTTTAATAAAAATAAAATAAAACTATTTTTTCCTAAAAATCCCAAAAAATCAATAAAAACAAAAAAAAATGAAAGATAAGACAAAGGGTGGTAATGTTTTTTAAAATAAAATCCACCAGACTCACTTAGGAATGGATGTTGTGGGGTGACTAACACCTTCCCCTCACACAATCAACTCCTAAACTCTTCTTGGTTCTTAGATCTTGCTTTCAAAAGGTTTTCTTTTCCAAAATCTTCCATTTTAAAATAAATTTTAGTGATGACTCCATTGAAAAAGGATTTTTAAAAATTTTTTTAATTATGCCATGCGTGTTGCATGGTTCCCTTATGAGGCAAGTATAACACTAATCAAAGGTGGATTCAATATTGAATTGTGGACTTTTAACAGATAAAATTGTATTAAATGAAATAAAATACTAATTGAGAACTTTTAAGAACAAAATTACCATAATTATTGATTGAGATCTACTTTATCATTTAAATGTAAAGTTACCTCATACATTTAAGTCGATCTTTAATTAAGTACCATATACTCAATTAAGAAGGAATGTTATGTCCCCATATTTAAAAGATTATATTTTATTCTATTATAGGGTTCATTAAGAGATTCAATGTGTAAAGATGTGTGATTAGGACTTTATTTAAGTGAATTAACAATTTCGAGAAATTTGGAGGACATAATTTTTTTTTTAAAAAAAAAAGAGTTAGCATCACAACATTAGATATACACTGGCATGACACTAAGCTTCCCAGGTGCAATCCTCAGAATCCAAAATGGTCAACATCGTGATGCTAGATCACCACGATTGCGACACTAGCATACTAGAGACACTATTCCAAAAGTGTAGAGATCTCAACATAACGACGCCAATTTCTCAGACTCTTGATGCTAAGACTATAACACATAGACCTCTTAATCTAGAGAGCCTATTGTCGTGGCATTAAAACTTTAGCACCACAATGCTAGCCCAAAATTTCCTGAAATATCTAAAATTACAAAAAATACCTTCTTCAGAAAAAGATATACCATCCACAAAATTTTCTCTAGATTTCTTTACAATTCTCATTTCTCCTAGTTACTATTCATCCTTCTTTCTATACCTTCTCCCTAAAATTTCAAGTACTTTTAGGCCTCTAATTGCGATACTATTGGTACCGTTAGATTCAAGATAGAGAATACTTTGATTTTAGCTGAATAATTCCTTCTAACAACCATAACATTTAAGGAAAACTTATTTAAGGCAAGCGGATGTTGGGGAGTCTTACTTACAAAGCTTTAAATGGAAAACTAATACCATATATGAATTCAGGGACTGTCAAAACCTAAAGGCTCATAGTTGTGTGGTCCGATAGCATTTTGGTCATTACCATGATTTGTAGTTAGACTTAAATCCTCTATCTATTAGTAAATAACATTTAATATAACCTATTTAATTGTTATCATAATTAATTTCTATATTGCATTAGGTAGTTGATATGTTATTCTTATTATTCTTAAATTTCTGAAAATGATTTATTGATAAATTTGTTTTAGTTTTCTATGATTAATGAATTTTAAATGAAAGGAACTTCCTTGTTGATATTTTTCTCAAAATAAAATCCTTAAATAGTTAGGACAATCCTCACATGTTGTACCTCCATCGAGTTTACAAAGATTAGAATTGTATTAGAATTTATGATTTCATGAAGTGGACTGCATAAATGATTTATTGTTATGAACAGCTTGAAATATAGTGTTTGATATGCTAAATATGAATCATTTGTTTTGAATTGGGTATTATGAAATTTTACTTAAAGATGGGAAGTTTTCTAAAAATATTTAAACTGACTAAAAGATAAAGTATTAGGTTTCTGTTAGACTATAATTGTGAAGACATGGATTTAATGGTGTGTATCTTGGAAATAGTGGATTGAATTATGAGTTAAGGAATGGTAAAGCATGTAATTCTTGCATGTAAGCAGTGTATAGCTATGATTCACACCTATAATAAGTAAGGATAATGGTAAGCAATGTATAGATGTGATTCCCACCTACAATAAGTAGGGATGGCGGTAAGCATTGTCTAAAAGATAGCAATTCTTGCCTACAAAACTAAAGCAAGGATGATGGTAAAAAGTGCTTGGAAGGATGTTATTCTCGCCTACCAAACAATTGTTTGAATGGCAACTATAAATGGAATACCTGGTAGTTATGTGGACAGAATGCTTAATGAAAATATCTTGTTTAATGAATTGGTGATAGCTCTTTTATGCTATTGTTGCATATTAAGGTATGGTTCTAAATAGGGCCCTTACAATTACTTCTGATTTAGTAAGGTAGTGTTTATGATTTATTAAACTTTCTTGGAAAATTGATGGACCTCTTATTACCATCATTTAGTTATTTCATTCAACTTTTAGGAGTTTGTTATTATTAATATCACCTAATTTAACATTCTCTTCTTACCTTGTAAGTTTACTATGAATAATTCATGCCTCTGCTTGTCTTATTTCTATTATGGTATGTATTATTTGCTCTCTAAGTTGTAAAACTCATTCCCTATTATTTATATTTTTTTCATATAAAGATACAAAGATTGTTCCATCTTCTACAATTAAGTTATCTTTACTAGGTGAGCCTATTTTGTTTATAAGGCTTGTAATATTTTATCTGTATATATTGTATATTGTACTCTAGAATATGCTTCGTATGCCAGAGGCAGGATCTATGCTTCTACTGTGTAATTGATATGTATATTGCGACTATTGATATTGTATAAATATGATAACAAAGTTCTCAAACGTGTATACATTTAAACATCTGAATTAAATTTTATTTGATATATTATGATTATACTTCTATATGTTTAAGGATTACAAGATGAGATTATTCTCAATACTGTGCTAGTTATGTACTACTAAATTGGGGTCAAGATAAAATGGTGTTAGAGCTTTAGGTTTTCCTATGGCTAATAAAGTAAAAGATTCTTTAGTAGGACTTTAAATATGAATATAAGTCGGACATATTTATAATTAAGTGCTCCTAGGGGATTTTGTAAGATGTCTTATTTCCTTCTAATTTGAGTTTGTTAATTTTATTTAATATGATATGAGTTAAATGTTAAAAGGTATTCTAAATAGTGTTTTGTTTTGAATAATATAAGATGCTGCCAAGAACAAGGGCAACTTTTAAAAAAGTTCTAGATATTGCACCATGTGTTAAAAAATTTACATAGTTTGCAATACTAAGCTTGATAAGTTGTGGTAGAGACTAACCTAGTGAAAGAGCTAGGGGATGCACATTGGGGTGCAAAAACCCCTAGATAGGATATGTAGGGTTATACTCTTAAATGACCCTCTAAGGAAATAGTAGCGCCTCCTTAGAATCCATAGGATAGAACTATGGCTAAGATTGTACAAAGGCTACAAACAACTGTAGAAACCTTAGTTGAGCTGATAACAAAACAAGGTAAGAGGATTAATTATTAGCTAAAGATTGTTGTTATAGCTCAAAGACAAGAACTATTTAGACTAGAAAATATATCCATTGGCATTGAAGAGACATTGTCGTAGTTTCTAAAATTGAAGTTACCTACTTTTACTTAGCCAGATAGTCATAAAGGTCTACAATTATTTATTGATACTGTAGAAAGAATTTGTAAAACTTTGGGATGTTTTAGTATAAGATCAATGGAGTTAGTATCTTTCTAGCTTTTAGATATAGCTCAAACCTAGTTTAAAACTTTAGTATAAGGAAGAGCAGTCACTTCCCCACCAATGAAGTAGAGAGAGTTTAAAGAAGATTCATGAAACACTTCTTGCTAAAAAGTGTTAGAGATATGTGAGCGATGGAATTTAATGAGTTAAAATATATGCCAACTATGAAAGTTACTGAATATGACATTCATTTTACTCAGCTATCTTAGTATGCACTACATTTTTTTTCTTTTAAAGGGGAAAGAATTAAAAGATTTGTTATAGGTTTGGTATGCCCATTATTTAAATTAATGGCTCCCTAAATTAAAAATTCCCAATTTATGTAGTGGTTGTAGATTGTGCTAAACTAATTGAAACAAGGGAATTGGCCATAGTGGAAAGTCAAAAGAAATGAAAAAAAGATGGAGATATAGATAGTGGTGCTCAAATTGGGAATAATCCTAATGTTAAGTGACCCAGATTTCTAAGTCCACAACATTTAATACCAATAAGATTTGGAAGTTCAAGTCAAGTATTGGTTAGTGGTAGTAAATAGAAATTCAAGAGTCTTAAATAGATTAGTCAGTAGGGCCCAATGCCAACCTATTAAACTAAACCTCCATGCCCTATATGTCACAAGTTACATGTAAGGCAATGTCATAGAGAGTCAGGTGTCTACTTTCAATATGAGCAAATGAGGAATATGAAAAAGAATTGTCCACATTTGTATAGTTTAAGCCAAGGATTAGCATAGGCAGTTCTACCATTTGTACCGATGCTAGCTCGACCAGTTAAAGTAGTACCTAGGTAAATAGGGATCAGTGGTTTTGGATGAGGATTAGAAGGTCAAAAGGAAGGGCAAGTAAGCAGAAGGCAAGCCCGAATTTTTTCTTTAACATGACTAGATGCCCATCTTCAAATGCAGTAATGATAGGTACATTATTAGTCTGTTCTCACAAAGCAAGTGTATTGTTTAATCCTGATTCTACATATTCTTATATGTCATCATATTTTGCTAAATAAATGAATAAAAATCTTGTCAAATTAGATTGTTCTTTTATGGTTGCTACTCCTATTGGAGAATCCTTTTTGGTAGATAATGTGTATAAATAATGTGAAATCTCAATATTAAATTGGGAAAGTTTTGTTAATCTGATAGTGTTTATATAGCAAACTTTGATGTTATATATGGCATAAACCAGTTAGCATCACATCACACTACTCAAGATTGTCACCTTAAAATGATTAAGTTTGATCTTCCAGGTGAGCCCCTTTTCTTAATTCAGGGTGATCATAATGAGGCACACAATAATTTGATTTCCACCTTAAAAAATGAAGATTATTACTAAAAAGCGTCAAAGGTATTTAGCTGTGTTCAATTATGTTTATATGAAATACACTAGTATAGATCAAGTTCTAGTAGCAAATGAATTTCACGATGTATTTGCAATAGGGTTGTACAAAACTGAACCGGGCTAACCAAACCGACTCAAACCAAAGTAAAACCAATTTAAATCAATTTAAATCAATTTTTTCTAGAAATACTTATTGGTTCGATTTTGTAATAGCCCTTAAAAAAAGAGAAAACCCTAAATAAATGAAAAAATTTGTAAATTAAAGAAAATTTGGAATGTAAGTAAAGGTTATAAAAATGGAGATAAGAATCATTAGAAATGTGTTTATTTATTATATTGTTTGAGAAATTATGAAGGTGATATGAGAATTTAAGTTTTGGGGCCAAAAAATAATTTTCTAAAAATTTAAGCGTCAAAATGTAAATAACAAAAATTGCAAGGACACCTTTCAACAAATGAAATTTTGCTAATAGGTCCCTCAGATGATTTTAAGAGAATCCAGAAGAAGAACTAGCGTGAAAAATTCTGCACTCTCTCTCCCTCCCTATTTCTAGCACTTCTGAACCTCGGATTTCGACATCACCACCACCATCAGATTCAGAACAACGAGGACTACAATTCTATCCGATTGGTTTCTGGAAATTTGGCCAAAAATTTGTCAAAAAAAGGAGGAGAAATCCTAGGAAGAAAAGTTCTAAAACTCCTACTTAGAGTCCTTAAATTAAAAATTTGACATCATAGATAGATTCAGGAAGTGAAAAAACCATAGGATATGAAATTTTGCTACCATCTGACAAATTTTGTATGTCGTGAACAGTTAATCTAGCAATCGTTAATAGTGATTCCAACGGTAAATAGTAATTCTGACTGTAAAAAGTAACCCCCACAGTTGACCAGCGTTGACCAAGCTCCTAGAGGCTAAATTTTGCGATTCTGGAGTCATTTTTTAAGTTTTCAAACCCTATGAACTCGTTTTTTAGATCTATTTGATCAGATTTGCCTTGAAAAAATACATTAAGGATATCCAACTTGAAACCTTAGTTTTGTGAGTAGATAATTCTTTCTAACTTATCCTATGCTCTTCTTGAACTTTAAATGTATAATTGGTTATGTTTACAAGTTATTTATACCTTTATATGTCTCTAAAATATATTAAATTACCTTATTTATTTGCAATTAATGGATTTTTGAACTCATTAGAACCACTGTTTACTAACAGCAGGTTATGTTATCCCTGGTACAACTTGACACCTCAGCTAGCAAGGGTGGTACTAACCTCGTTTGACGGTCAATACACGGGATATGATATGTGAAGGAGAGTAGGATGCCTCCTATTTGGGTGAGATGCCGACTATATGATATGTGATTTGTCCTCCCTTTTCGTGTGCTTGGGAAATGCCTATATTAGAGTCCCTTCACGTGTCCTCTTGAATAGTGGTAGGGCAAACCATAACTGAAATGTTGAGTTTAGGTAAATCCTACACCACCAAAGTACGGAAGGGCTTGAACTCTTATATGGTGGTTCTGATATAATATCCTCCTAATGTTTTCATGAGAAATATTTTGATGCATAACAATATTTGATTAAGGATCATACCGTATTGCATATGATTTTGGATATACGAATATGATTTGAACTGAGAATATTTGAAATACGGGTCCCATATGGATGTACCTCTGAACTGTAATTTTCTATGTGATAAATTTTAATATATAAGTACATCCATATACTAACCTAAGAGGTCATAGGAGGTAATATCTGCTTACTGAATTGTCAAACTTACTAGACGATATTTACATTTGCTTTTAGATAAGGATACAGAGTTTGGTCTTGCAGCTACTTGATCAACTAGGTGTCATACTCTTTGGGTGAGCCTATGTTGCTTCCAAGGCTCACAGTGTATAAATTATTTTGTACTTGTATTCTAGAGTATGCTCTGAACACTACAAGCAGGATCCCTACTTCTTCTATAATATGTGCATAAAGACTTGGCCTGTATATTTGGTTATATTGGAGAACTTGTAAACGTATGTTATTAATCCTAATATGTGATATACTTGAAGCAAGTATGCAATATAATAAGGTTAAAGTTATCTGCTACTCGTGACAATCGTGTTCCCTTAAATTGGGGGCGTGACAAGTTGGTATCAAAGCATTATATTTCCCTGTGGTTATCAGAGCAAATGATTCTTTAGTAAGACTTTTAGTATGGATATGAGTCGAACTTTTAGTATGGATATGAGCCAGATATATTTACATCAGTAGATAGAGATACCTGAATGGAAATGGGAAAGAATAACTATAGATTTTGTTACAGGACTACCGCAGACACCAAAAGGGTTTGATTCCATATGGGTGATCATTGATAGGTTGACTAAATCAGCACATTTTCTACTAGTGAAAACCACATACAACGTAGCTTAATATGCAAATTTGTATTTGAATGAGATAGTGAGGTTTCATGGAGTGCCAATATCGATTATTTCTTATCGAGGACCACAATTCACAGTTCATTTTTGGATAGCCTTCTAAGAAGCTTTCAAGGTAATTGAGAAATATTTTTTGTAACGTCCGGGGTTTTTTTTTTCATTACGCATGTTAAATACGCCATATGTATAAACAATATATATATATATACATATTTATTACAAACCTCATACATGTTATAATTATTCAATACAACATTTCAAACACAATATACATGTTTACATATACATTACAAACCTCACACATGTTATATTTATATAATACAACATTTCAGTACATAAATAAGAGTCTTTATACAGCAATTAACCCATAAAATACAAAGGGTGAGGAGGTGGTGCTGACATCGAGATCACCATCAATAACTTCATTTTGTGTCGCATCTTATTTCTTTTTATCTGAACATAACACCACAATAATAGTGAGAACAAAGGTTCCCAGTGGACTTAACATAAATAAAATATGATGAGAAAACATGAGTTATGTTCAGCTGTATAAGCTACAGAAAAATATCAAAATTTTGAGATAAAATCATAATTTTTGTTTATGCATAATTATCATACTACTCATGCACCAAAAGTCCTTTTTTTTCTAATGCTCAGTCCTATCACAGCTTTTAATTTACTCGTTTACTATATGCATAGTGACCTATTGACTACAGTCACAATAAGTGATCGGGGAATGTGAGTACATCACCCTCCTGCCTCCTCACATTACCACTGACACCCGGTTGGAGCGGCCCTCCCTTGGGTCACTCAGGCTAATAGGGCGTCCCCTACTCGGTACCGTCACAAGCCATACAACCCGTCGATATTCATTTATACATATAAATACATATATATATTAATGCATATTCATCAAATAGAATGTAAAATTATCAAGCAACTCACAATGAGATTTACGCTTGCCATAATTATCAAGCAACTCGCCATGAGCTTTACGCTTGCCATTCAATTTCTTTCATAAAATAATATGCATAATTTTCATATTCAACAATTAATAATTATTCATCAAATATTAAATGTCCAATATAATAAATTTGGAATCAAATAAAGAAAAGGGTAATTTTCTTGGACATTTGTCTTCTAAAAATATTTCAACAAATAAAACTATTTTTAGGTAGAAAAAAAATGAAAAAAAATATAATAAATCAGCACCTAACACGGCCTACCCATGTTGAAATAACTCAGAACACAGTCTGGACGTGTTCTGTGACCTTTCTTCACTTATTCAATCATATCTCCCTTATATGAATTCCGATTGAGGTGATCTCAATGCCTATAAAAAAACTAAGACAATTATCTACAACTTCTATGTTTATCATTTCTTTAAATTCTTTACGGTTTATTCCCAGAAAATTAAAAATAAAACACTTAATTTGCTATCCTGAATTCCGACATTTTCTCAATTCATCAACCATATCTCCCTCATATGAATTTCGATGGAGGTGATCTCAAAGCATATAAAAATCTAAGACAATTATCTACAACTTCTATGTTTATAATTTCTTCAAATTCTTTACAGTTTATTCCCAGAAAATTAAAACATAAAATACTTATTTTTATTGTCCTGAATTCCGACCTTTGCTCAATTAATCAACCATATCTCCCTCATATGGTCTCCAAATCAAGTAATTCCAAAGCCTATATATCCGTGAGACATATATCTATAATTCATATGTTGATTATTTCTTTAAACTCCTTTCCAAATTTTCTCAGAATTCCAAAAACCGAAGCTACCCCAATTATTCCGAAATTCAGCTAAATTTATCTTCTCCTTTGATTTCTTTTATATAATCCCATACACCCATATGCATGTCCAAACATCCAAAACAGAATTTCATATAAATATCCAGACCACATGTTATCCAAAATTATATCTAAACAAATATGAAAATGTATATATAATTTTGTACAAAAATGTATTAGAAGATGTTAATCCTACCTCAAATTCCAGTAAATTCGGTGCTTGATTTCTTGATTTCTCTTCCATCTCCATTCTCCTTCTTCTTCCTCTTTCTCTTCTTCCTCTTTCTCTTCTTCTTCTTCCTCTTCCTCTTCTTCCTCTTTCTCTTCTTCTTCTTTCTCTTCTTCTTCTTCTTCCTCTTCCTCTTCTTCCTCTTTCTCTTCTTCTTCTTTCTCTTCTTCTTCTTCCCCTTTTCTCTTCTTCACTTTTCTATTTCTTCTTTCTTTTTTCTTCTCCCTTTTTTTTCTTCTCTTTTCCCCTCCATCACTTCCCCCTTCTCTTTCTTATCTTTTATTATTTAATTCTATTTTATGTTTTTCCCTTCTTACCCCCTACCTCCTTTTCTCTCAAATGCCCTTGCCACCATCCATAATTACACTAATGCCATCCCTTTATTTTTTTTCCCTTCTTACCCCCTACCTACCACCTCCTTATCTCCAAAATACCCTTATTTTCTATAAATTAAATGTCATTTTAACCATTATTACTATCTTATTTGACTTAAGTCAAATAAGTTAATCCTCCCATGAGATCCAAAATTCGTTCTCCTCTCTGAAAGAAATAAATTTCAATTAGTAACATAAGAGAAAATCGGGGATGTTACAGTTCTCCCCCCCTAAAAAGAATTTTGACTTCAAAATTCAAGGTTTACCTGTCTTCAAACAGTTGTGGATACTTCTGTCTCATGTCATCTTCCCTTTCCCATGTGGCTTCTTCCATTGTTAAACTCTCCCAACCTACCTTCACCAATGGAATGGTTTTATTTCTCAACTGTTTCACGTCTTTATCCAAAATTACTATCGGCCTCGGTCGATAGGTTAGATTCTCGTCTACAGTTATTATTTCTTCTTGAATTATGTACGACAGATCTGGTAGATACTTTCGAAGTTGAGAAACATGGAACACATCATGCAGATTTGACAAATGCGGAGGAAGTGCAATCTGATACGCCGATGACCCTATCCTTTTTAGAATTTGATATGGTCCTAAATATCTCGGACTCAATTTCTTAATTTTCATTGCTCGGCCAATTCCGGTAGTAGGAGAAATTTTCAAGAACACATGCTCACCTTCTTGGAATTGTATCGGTCTCCTTCTCCTATCGAAATAGCTCTTTTGTCGACTCTGAGCTGTTCACATTTTATCTCGAATTATCTGTATTTGCTCAGAAGTATGTTGCACTAACTCAGGCCCCAATAACCTTTTCTCCCCCACTTCATTCCAACATAATGGCGATTTACATCTCCTACCATACAAAGCTTCATATGGTACCATTCCGATGCTAGAATGATAACTGTTATTATATGAAAACTCAGCCAGTGACAGATATCCATCCCATCCTTTTCCTTGCTCTAGCATGCACGATCTTAACATATCCTCTAAAGTCTGTATAGTTCTCTCCGTTTGACCATCTGTTTGAGGATGATATGCAGTACTAAAACACAAACGAGTACCAAAAGCTTCTTGTAGTGCTCTCCAAAATCTGGAAGTAAATCGAGGATCTCGATCTGAAATGATACTATTAGGAATTCCATGCAACCGTACAATTTCCTTCATATACAACTGGGCCAACTTATTCAACGAGTAGTTTTTCTTAATGGGTAGAAAATGCGCAGATTTCGTCAGTCTATCAACTATTACCCATATCGCATCATAACCTGTCTGAGTCTTAGGTAATCCGACAATAAAATCCATAGATATACTATCCCACTTCCACTGAGGGATTTCTAAAGGTTGTAACATCCCAGAAGGTTTTTGATGTTCTATCTTCACCTTTTGACAAACCAGACACTTAGACACATATTCAGCAATGTCTCTCTTCATTCCTGGCCACCAGTATAATCTTTTTAAATCTTGATACATTTTTGTAGATCCTGGATGGATTGTATACTTACTTTGATGAGCTTCTTCCAGAATCTTAGCCTTCAAATTATCTCCTTGTGGTATACATGTTCTGCCCCGGTACATAATAATTTTATCCTCTGACATTGCAAAGTCAGGCTGATCTCTTCGATCTTGTAAAAATTGATCATGTGTCTGCGCTTCTTTAATCTCAGTCTTCAAGTCACTTTCAATTCTTAATTCACTAACAATCAAACTATCGGGACAGTCATAACTGATAATTTCAAATTTCTGAATTCCTCAATTAGCTCCATTTCCTTTATCAGTATTTGACTTAAATGCAACGACTTCCGACTCAACGCATCAGCTACTACATTTGCCTTCCATGAGTGATACTTTAATTCAAATTTGTACTCATTAATGAATTCTATCCACCTTCTTTGCCTCATATTCAATTCTTTTTTGTCAAAGAGATACTTTAAACTCTTGTGATCACTGTATATTTCAAATACAGCTCCATACAAGTAGTGTCTCCACATCTTCAGGGCAAAAACTATTGCAGCCAACTCTAAATCATGAGTAGGATAGTTCTCCTCATGCGGTCTCAATTGTCGAGATGCATAAGCAACTACTCTACTTTCTTACATCAAAACACAACCTAAACCTTTCTTTGAAGCATCCGTATAGACTACAAAGCATCCAGAAGGGTTAGGAACAACTAGAACAGGTGGAGAAGTCAATTTGACTTTAAGCTCTTGGAAACTATTCTCGCATTCTTCAGTCCAATTAAAGAGACTTCCCTTTCTGGTCAATCGAGTCAAAGGCAAAGCTATTTGAGAGAATCCCTGTATAAACCATCTGTAATATGCTGCTAAACCCAAGAAACTTCTAATTTCAGTCACAGTTTTAGGTCTCTCCCATTTCAGCACTGCTTCAGTTTTACTGGGATCCACCGACATGCCATCTTTAGAAATTACGTGACCCAAAAACTTCAATTCTTCCAGCCAAAATTCACATTTTTCCAACTTAGCGAAAATTTTCTTTTCCTTCAAGACCTGAAGTACTAATCGGAGATGCTGGTTGTGTTCTTCCTCACTCTTAGAGTAGATTAAAATATCATCTATGAACACTACTACGAATTGATCCAAGTAGGGTCTAAAAATGCGATTCATATAGTCCATAAAGACTGCAGGTGCATTGGTGACCCCAAAAGGCCTGACTAAAAATTCATAGTGTCCATACCGAGTTCTGAAAGTTGTTTTTGGAATGTCTTCTTCTTTAACTCCGATCTGATGATATCCTGACCTCAAGTCTATCTTAGAGAAAATAGTAGCTCCCTTTAATTGATCTAGTAAATTGTCTATTCTAGGCAACGGATACTTATTCTTAATAGTCGCCTTATTCAATTGCCTGTAATCAATATACAATCTCAAACTGCCATATTTCTACTTTACAAACAATACAGGCACTCCCCAAGGTGATACGCTAAGTATGATAAAATTCTTTTCTAACAGCTCTTCTATCTGCTTCTTTAGCTCTTATAGTTCCACAGGAGACATTCTATAGGGAGTGATAAAAATAGGCCTCGCCTCTGGTGCTAGATCGATGGAAAATTCCACTTCTCTATTCGGTGGAGGTTCAGAAATTTCAGAGGGAAAAACCTCTGGAAATTCACGGACTACTGGAATCTCAAGCAATTCCCGTTTCACACTCGGATTGATGGTATACAAGAAAACACATTTCAAATCTGCATCCCTCATCTCCTTATAGAGTCGGTGAGTACTAATAATGCTATACTTTTGGTCCTCTGGTGGGTCCAAGAGAAACTCAAAAGTCTTATTGCAGCAATCCAGTAGGACTCGATTCTAACTTAACCAATCCATACCCAAGATGACATCTATACCGTCCAGAGCTAGACAGATCAGATCCACTACAAAGGATCTGTCATTCAATACAATGGGACAATTCAAACACACTGAGGAGGTAATTATTTTTCCTTCTGTAGGTGTCACCACCACTAACTCATATGGTAACTTTGCAATAGAGTGTTGTAATTTCCCTACACATTTTATTGCTATGAAAGAATGGCTCGCGCCAGAATCAAACAATACATTCAGAGACAAATTGTTGATACGGCACGTACCTTGCATCAAATCAGGAGCTGTTTTTGCTTCAGCACCACTCAAGGTGAAAACTCTTCCTGTTGTTTGTTGTGTTCGTGCAATACCTTTCCCTCTTCCCAGTGGACAATATCGTGCCACGTGCCCCTTCTGTCCGCATTGGTAGCAAGTAACTGAATCAAAATAACATGGATTATTCCCATAGAATTTCCCGCATTTTCCACACTGACTCGTTGTCAGACTTTTCAGAAAAGGTCTGGGTTCCACAATTGCTGGTTGTTTACCTCATAATATTCTTCCCTCTGGTATTTCTATCCATAACTGGGAACTCTCTCTTTCGCTTCCACTGAGTCTGCCTCTCATTTTCATCCTCGACTGCTTTTAGACTTGTCGCCAGCATCCGACATTTATTTACCAATGGGGCATATTCCCGAATCTCTAATGCCACCATAGCATTTCTAAGCTCCGGGTTCAGTCCTGATTCAAACTTCACTGCCTTCCAAGCTTCATCTGGATTATTCTTCAAAGTACTTGAGAACTTAGACAGTTCTTCAAACTTGGTAATATAGTGCTCAATGGTCCCATTTCCCTGTCTAAGTTAAAGAAACTCAATCTCTTTCTCAGCTCTCACATTACTGGGAAAATATTTGTTCAGAAAAGTCTCTCGGAACAAGTGCCATGTAATTTCCCTATCTTGATGTACCAGTAACTCTTTGGCTCCTCTCCACCAGTATTCAGCTTCTTCCTTCAGCATATATGTCCCAAGATTAACCTTCTGCTCATCAGAACAATTTAGAACTTCAAAAATCTTCTCGAGTTCCATCAGCCATCTCTCAACAACTATTAGGTCATATGCACCCACAAAAGATGGAGGCCGCGTTCCCATAAATTTAGACCATCCATTACCATTTCCAGTTCTGTTCCCATTTCGATTTCTTTCATCTCCCCTAACCTCGTCATTATTATTAATATTCTGAAGATGTTGCAGAATCTGATTCGTAGCAGCTGCCTGAGCTTGAATAGCTGCGGCTATGTTATTTAAGGTAGCATCTGCGTTGCCTGGTAGATTCCTTCTTGGTGGTGCTATAACTCACTGTATTTGTAAAGAAAAATATTAGTCACTATTGAGGTGATCAAGCTCAACAGCAATTCAAAATTTTACAATAATTATCACACTACACAAAATTATAAATAGGAAATACTAGTACTTTCCTACTGTATTTATCCGCTACCTTATACAACGTTTCCACATAACTATTCAAGATTCCTCTAAGTCAATTTAGGTGACCACCCACCCCATGGTCGCCTAAGATCAACCGCTCTGATACCAACTTTGTAATGTCCAGGGTTTTTTTTTTCATTACGCATGTTAAATATGCCATATGTATAAACACAATATATATATATATATATATATATATACATACTTATTACAAACCTCATACATGTTATAATTATTCAATACAACATTTCAAACACAATATACATGTTTACATATACATTACAAACCTCACACATGTTATATTTATATAATACAACATTTCAGTACATAAATAAGAGTCTTTATACATCACTTCACCCATAAAATACAAAGGGTGAGGAGGTGGTGCTGACATCTAGATCACCATCAGTAACTTCATTTTGTATCGCATCTCATTTCTTTTTATCTGAACATAACACCACAATAATAGTGAGAACAAAGGTTCCCAGTAGACTTAACATAAATAAAATATGATGAGAAAATAGGAGTTATGTTCAGCTGTATAAGCTACAGAAAAATATCAAAATTTTGAGATAAAATCATAATTTTTGTTTATGCATAATTATCATACTACTCATGCACCAAAAGTGATCGGGGAATGTGAGTACATCACCCTCCCGCCTCCTCACATTACCACTGACACCCGGTAGGAGTGGCCCTCCCTTGGGTCACTCAGGCTAATAGGGCGTCCCCTACTCGGTACCGTCACAAGCCATACAACCCGTCGATATTCATTCATACATATAAATATATATATATATATATATATATATATATATATATTAATGCATATTCATCAAATAGAATGTAAAATTATCAAGCAACTCGCCATGAGCTTTACGCTTGCCATTCAATTTTTTTCATAAAATAATATGCATAATTTTCATATCCAACAATTAATAATTATTCATCACATATTAAATGTCCAATATAATAAATTTCGAATCAAATAAAGAAAAGGGTAATTTTCTTGAACATTTGTCTTCTAAAAATATTTCAACAAATAAAACTATTTTTAGGTAGAAAAACAATGAAAAAATATATAATAAACCAGCACCTAACACGGCCTACCCATGTTGAAATAACTCAGAACACAGCCTAGACGTGTTCTGTGACCTTTCTTCACTTATTCAATCATATCTCCCTCATATGAATTCCGATTGAGGTGATCTCAAAGCCTATAAAAAATTAAGACAATTATCTACAACTTCTGTGTTTATCATTTCTTCAAATTCTTTACAGTTTATTCCCAGAAAATTAAAAATAAAACACTTAATTTTACTATCCTAAATTTCGACATTTGCTCAATTAATCAACCATATCTCCCTCATATGAATTCTGATTGAGGTGATCTCAAAGCACATAAAACTCTAAGACAATTATCTACAACTTCTATGTTTATCATTTCTTCAAATTCTTTACGGTTTATTCCCAGAAAATTAAAACATAAAATACTTATTTTTATTGTCCTGAATTCCGACCTTTGCTCAATTAATCAACCATATCTCCCTCATATGGTCTCCAAATCAAGTAATTCCAAAGCCTATATATCCGTGAGACATATATCTATAATTCATATGTTGATTATTTCTTTAAACTCCTTTCCAAATTTTCTCAGAATTCCAAAAACCGAAGCTACCCCAATTATTCCGAAATTCAGCTTAATTTATCTTCTCCTTTGATTTTCTTTTATATAATCCCATACACCCATATGCATGTCCAAACATCCAAAATAGAATTTCATATAAATATCCAGACCACATGTTATCCAAAATTATATCTAAACAAATCTGAAAATGTATATATAATTTTGTACAAAAATGTATTAGAAGATGTTAATCCTACCTCAAATTCCAGTAAATTCAGTGCTTGATTTCTTGATTTCTCTTCCCTCTCCCTTCTCCTTCTTCTTCCTCTTTCTCTTCTTCCTCTTTCTCTTCTTCTTCTTCCTCTTCCTCTTCTTCCTCTTTCTCTTCTTCTTCTTTCTCTTCTTCTTCTTCCCCTTTTCTCTTCTTCCCTTTTCTTTTTCTTCTCCCTTTTTTTTCTTCTCTTTTCCCCTCCGTCACTTCCCCCTTCTCCTTCTTATCTTTTATTATTTAATTATATTTTATGTTTTTCCCTTCTTACCCCCTACCTACCACCTCCTTTTCTCCCAAATGCCCTTGCCACCATCCATAATTACACTAATGCCATCCCCTTATTTTTTTTCCCTTCTTACCCTCTACCTACCACCTCCTTATCTCCAAAATACCCTTATTTTCTATAAATTAAATGCCATTTTAACCATTATTACTATCTTATTTGACTTAAGTCAAATAAGTTAATCCTCCCATGAGATCCAAAATCCATTCTCCTCTCTGAAAGAAATAAATTTCAATTAGTAACATAGGAGAAAATCGGAGATGTTACATTTTTTCTGCTAACTGAATTTGCTTATAACAATAGTTATCAATCTAGTATACAAATGACCTCTTTTGAGGCATTATATGGTATACGTTATTGTTCTCCGATCGGATGGTTTGAGATGGGCGAAGGTAAGATTTTAGGGCTTGATTTGGTACAAAATGCACTTAACAAGATAAAGTTGATTAAGGAAAGGTTATTAGTAGCCCATAGTAGACAAAAAGCTTATGTCGATAATAGACATCGACCATTGGAATTTGCCATAGGCGAACATGTCTTCTTGAAAATATCTCCTATGAAAGGCGTAGTAAGATTTGAGAAGAAAGGGAAGTTAAGTCCATTGTACATAGGACCATTTAAAATTCTTGATAGGATCGGCCCAGTAGCTTATCGTCTGGCTTTGCCACTTTAATTGAGTAATGTCTATCCAGTCTTTCATGTGTCTATGCTACGAAAGTATATACTAGACCCAATGCATGTTATTCGATGTCAGGAGATTTAGTTAGACAACAATTTATTATATGAGGAAAAACCTGTAGCTATAGTAGATAAATAAGTAAAAAAACTGCTCTCAAAGGAAATACCCACAGTGAAAGTGATGTGGCAAAATCACTCTTCGGAGGAGACTACTTGGGAAAGAGAGGAGGATATGCGTGCTAGATAACCACATCTTTTTTATTCATAAGGTTAGTTTTATTTGTAAATATGGATGTGAAATTCGGGGACCAAATTTCTTAAAGGAATGGAGAATATAATAGCCCTTAAAAAAAAGAGAAAACCCTAAATAAATGAAAAAAAATTGTAAATTAAAGAAAATTTGGAATGTAAATAAAGGTTATAAAAATAGAGATAAAAATCATTGGAAATGTGTTTATTGATTATATTGTTTAAGGAATTATGAAGGTGATATGAGAATTTAAGTTTTGGGACCAAAATGAAATTTCTTAAAAGTTTAGGGGTCAAAATGTAAATAAAAAAAATTGCAAGGATACCCCTCAACAATTAGAATTTTGCTAATAGGTCTCTAGGATTATTTTAAGAGAAACCAGATGCAGAACCAGTGTGAAAAATTCTACACTCTCTCTCCCTCTCTATTTTCTCTCTCTAAAAATCCTAAAACTTTTCTCTAGATTTCTAGCATATCTGGACTTCGAATTTCGACACAACCACCACCAATAGATTCAGAACAACGAGAACTACAATTCTATCTGATTGATTTTTAGAAATTTGGCCAAAAATTTACCACAAAGGGAAGAGAAACCTTAGGAAGGTAAGTTCTAAAACTCTTATTTAGAATCCTCCAATTGAAAATCCGACACCGTAGATGGATTCAGAAGGTGGAAAAACCTTAGGATATAAAATTTTACTGCCATTTGATAACTTTTGTATGTCGTGAACAGTAAATCCAGTCATCGTAAATAGTGATTCCGACAGTGAATAGTAATTTCGACCGTGAATAATGACTCCCCACAGTTGACCAGTGTTGACCAAACTCCTGGAGACTAAATTTTGCGATTCTAGAGTAATTTTTTAGGTTTTTAAACCCTCTAGACTTGTTTTTTAGGTCTATTTGATCAGATTTGCCTTGAAAAAATACATTTAAGGATATCAAACTTAGAACCTTAGTTTTGTGAGTAGATAATTCTTTCTATGACTTATCTTACGCTCTTCTTGAATTTTAAATGTATAATTAGTTTTGTTTATAAGTTATTTATACATTTATATGTATCAGAAATGGATTAAATTACCTTATTTATTTATAATCTAGCATATAGTTCAAGAAGAGTATGGTTTTGAAAATGGATTTTTGAACTCATTGAATATGTGATTTTAAATGTATTTCTCATAATATAGTAAAAAAAATATTGTGCGCATGGCATTGATATGTAAAAGTTATAAGATTGCCTTGGAAAAGGGCATGTATATGTGATAACTCTAATTAGAAAGTTTATAATAGAAGAATTATACCGAGACTAAAAATTTTGTATTCTATTGAAACTTCTGTTTTGAACGATATGGCATATGTGCAAATATGATTTCTGTGGAAGAATCATATTGGAAACAATATTTGCTAACAACAGATTATGTTAGCCCTAGTGTACCTTGACACTTGAACTAGTAGGGGTGGTGCTAACCTCGTGTGACGGCCAACACACGGGATATGATATGTAAAGGAGAGCGGGATGCCTCTTATTTGGGCGAGATGTCGACTATATTATATGTGATTTTTTCTCCCTTGTTGTGTGCTTGGGAAATGCCCATATTAGAGTCCCTTCGAGTATCTTCTTGAATGGTAGTAAGGCAAACCTTAGCTGAGATGTTGAGTTTAAGCAAATCCTACACCACCAAAGTGCGGAAGGGCTTGACCTTTGATATGATGGTTCTGATATGGGATCCTCCTAATGTTTTTATGAGAAATATTTTGATGCATAACAATATTTGATTAATGATCATATCGTATTGCATATGATTTCGGATATATGAATGTAATTTGAACTGAGAATATTTGAAATACGGGTCCCATATGAATGTACCTCTGAACTGTAATTTTTTATGTGATAAATTTTAATATATGAGTACATCCATATGTTGACCTAAGAGGTCATAGGAGGTATTATCTGCTCACTGAATTGTCAAACTCATTACACGATATTTATAATTTTTTTTCAAATAAGGATACAGAGTTTGGTCCTACAGCTACGTGATCAACTAGGTGTCATACTCTCTAGGTGAGCCTACGTTGCTTCCAAGGCTCACAGTGTTTAAATTATTTTGTACTTGTATTCTAGAGTATGCTCTGAACATCACAGGCAGGATCCCTGCTTCTGCTGTAATATGTGTATAAAAACTTGGCCTGTATATTTGATTATATTGGAGAACTTGTAAGCATATGTTATTAATCCTGATATGTGATATACTTGAAGTAAATATGTAATAGAATAAGGTTAAAGTTATCTGCTACTCGTGATAATCACATTCCCTTAAATTGGGGGCATGACATATTTGGTTTTTGGTTTAGAAAAAATATGAACTGAATCAAATCGAACCAACCAATTAAAATATTAATATTATTTATATATTTAAATTATTATTAATATCATAATTTTGCTCCACAGTTATAATTTGCTATTCCTGTATGTGTGGATGTCAAGTTGTTCAAAGGGTTGTGCTTTTCTATAATGCTTCAAGCCAAGTAATGTAAGCGCCTTTCATGATGGTGAATAATAACTCTGCTTTCGCCACTAACTTCTCGAGCCAAGGATCGCTACTTTTTTTATGTTAATAAGTACTGTGATTTTTTTTGCCCTTCTCTTCGAGGCATAAACAGCAATATATTTATGCTTTCCAAGCACACCACTTAGTACAACACCACCTTTTCTTGAGCCCTTTTTGTTCTATTTTTTTCACTGCACCTTTCTCCCCAGTTACATTTCTAATGTCCTGCATCTCAGACACCCATTGTAACAACAGAGCTGTAGATTATTTATGCACTGCAAGTCGCGCTTCCTCTTTGACATCGAGATGCCTGCCTAGGAGTCTCAACCGACAATTAGAGAATGCCCTCTGGCGTCGACGACCAAGTACCTTAGCCACCCTGCTGCGTCATCGAATACTCGCACAGGGTCACGGAGATCTCACTGTGGGTAAGTGGACACTGAGAGCCCTGGAAAGAGCAGTAGTATGAGAAGTCAGCGATCGAGAGAGAGGAAAAAAATCAATGAACCGAACAAAATTTTCATGGTTCGGTTTGATTCGGTTCCAGAGACTTCAATCGAACCGAACGAGTCTATTTTTTTCAAAAAATAAATGGTCGATTCAATTTTGTTCAATCCTAAAAACTGATTGAACTGAACCTTTGTCCACCCCTAAACAAGTTTAACCAATCAATGTTTTTATTTTTAATATTTAAATAGATAAATAACTATTGGTCAAAGTGGGTGGCTCCTCTACATAAGGAGAGATACACAACACTGAGATGTCACGTAGAGTGTCACCAAAATAAGAGTGGTCCACATGGGCATTTTGGAGATTGTCAAAATCTTTTTTAGCATCAACTTCCAACCATAAATTCTAAATGCCTCTTTTCACAAGCAGATAGAACGCACCTTTTCACAATTACAGCCTCTAACTAGTCTAATGGAGTAAAATCCATTTACACTTTTACACCATAGACCATTACAGAAGTTGCCCTTAATAGACCATTACAGAAGTTGCCCTTATCATCTTGAGTAAATAGCTCACAACACCTTCGCCATGTCCAAAACAAGCCCCGTCCACATTAGCTTTTAGGAAAGAAGATGTAGAAAATTTCCACTCAAGTGCAGCTTGTGTTGTGTGATCGGTACTAGCCCGCAAGCCTTCGATTTCCATCTCATCAATTAGCTTTATGCAGTCTGTCCGAATATCTTGCAAAGGTCTTGTAAGACCCCTAATTTTACAGCACGTGAAACAAACATTTTTTTTCCGCAATCAAATATTTTTCTTAACATACATAACACTATTCTTTGTCATAAAAATATATACATACAAGTTCTCTCATGTATATACATTATACAGACTAAGTTATAAATGTCAAAGTAACAACAGAAGTAGGGATCCTGCCTATGGCATTTCAGAGCATACTCTAAAGTACAAGTACAATATAAATCAAAGTCTATGAGCCATGGAAACAAAGTAGGCTCATACAAAGATCCTGTCGTCTAGCTGGTCAACTATCTAAAGAATCGGACTCTGTATTCTTATCTAAAAAATGTAGAAATATCGTGTAGTGAGTTTGACAATTCAGTGAGCAGATAATACCTCCTATGACCTATTAGGTTAGCATATGGATGTACTCATGTTTTAAAATTTGTCACTTAAAAAATATAGTTTAGAAGTACATCCATATGGGACCCGTATTTCAAATATTTTTAAATAAAAGGATATTCAGATATCCAAACCATATTCAGCACGGTATAATCATTAAACAAATGTTGTTATGCTCAGTTGTATAAACAATAGTAAAATAATAAACTTTTGAGATAAAGTTATAAACTTTTAAAATGACTTGCCTCATTTGGAAATCTGGTCAACCCACACACTCATTTGCTATACGTATAGTGACCGATCGACTACAGTCACAATAGTGATCAGGGAATGCGAGTCCATTACCCATCTGCCTCCTCACATTACCACTGTCACCCGGTTGGAGCAGCCCTCCCTAGATTCACTTAGGCTAATAGGGCATCCCCTATTCGGTACCGTCACAAGCTATACAACCCATCGATATTCATCTATACATATAAATACATATATATAAATGCATATTCATCAAATACAATGTAAAATTATCAAGCAACTCGCCATGAGCTTTACGCTTGCCATTCAATCATCATTAGTAACTTTATAATTTTACAAATCAATGCCACATGCATAAATATTCACTTTATCATTTAATGAAAAATACATATGAAATCAGATATACTATGAGTTTAGAAATCTATTTTCAAAACTATACTCTTCTCGAACTATATTCCAAATTGTAAGCAATTCAGATAATTTTAATGCATTTCAGAAACATTTAAAAATGTAAATATCTTATAAACATAATCAAATACATGCTTAAAGATCAATAAGAGTATAGGGCAAGTCATAGAAATAATCATCTACTCACAAGGTAAGGGTTCCAGATTGGACAGCTCTAAAATGCACCTTTCCAATTCACATTTGACTAAACAAACTTCAAAAACATGTCTGGAGGATTCAAAAATCAAGGAAATGACTTCGGGAATTTGGTCACTATTTATGGCCGAAAAATACTATTTACCGTCGAAAAATATTATTCACCAAGAATAAAAAGTTGTCAGATAGCTGAAAAATTTCATATCCTAAGGTTTATCTAACTTCTGAATCCATCTACAGTGTCAGATTTTCAATTTGAGGTCTCTAAGTAAGAGTTTCAGAGTTTTTTTTTCTGAGATTTTCTATTTCCGATCTACGGCGATTCTAAGGCTGATTTGAGAAATTGTTCGGTCAAAATCATAGTATTCTCCGTCCTGAATCCAGTGGTACCCTTAGTTTAGAGATCGGAGGCCTGTAGAAAGTCTAGATCTAGAGAGAAAATATGGAGATATTATTCACACTATTTTACTATTCATTCTCTTCTCTGTTTTCTGTCTCCCTTCCACGTTCTCCTTTCCCTTTTATTATTATTTTTTATTTTATTATTTTTTAATAATTAAATATTTAGATTTATTTTTATTTTATTTCATATATATTCATATAAATACCGTTTTTCATCCTAAAACATCTCAAAAATTTCTAAAAAATTATATTCTCATAAAAATTTAGTTGAACTCTTAAATCATGATTTTTCTTGATAAAAATCTTAATAAAACAAATCACAAAATAAATATCTTTATACATAATAAAAGAAAGAATATTTCTAAAAATAAAACAAAAATTTATTAAAGGTCAATATAATTATTTTAAGCAAAACAATAATTACTTTAATTAAAAGTAAACTTACTTTTCATAAAACATAATCATTTTTAAACAAATAAAAATATATTTGTTTATAGCAAAATATTATTATTTAAAAATAAAAATTATAGGATGTTACATTCTTCCCCCATAAGAAATTCGGTCCTCGAATTTCAGCCCAATTTAGCTTGAATGGTGGCTGGAGATTGCAAGATCAAATATGCTTTTGAACCTTAGAAAATTGTCTTGGAATCCAACTCAAATGCTGAAAGGGGTGTATAATCCTACAAAAGAAGATGAAAAATCATGTAATGTAAGCAAGATAACATAATGGGAGGTGGGTATGGTTGATTTAAGGCAAGAAAGTGGATTTGGAGGTGAAAAGGAGGCAAAAATAGAGGGGGAAGACGAAGAGGCGTGCGACCCTCTTATAGAGAGTGTCGCGGCGCTACGGGTGAGCGCCGCGGCACTCACCCATTCTGGGTTAGCAGCGCCGCGGCGCTATAGAATAGCGCCGCGGCACTCGCCCAGTCTGGGTGATGAGCGCCACGGCGCATGTGCTTCCGCAGGTCTACAAATTTTTTTTTATATATATAAAGAAAAATTAAACTATGAATAGAAAAATTAAGAAGAAGAAGAATGGTTGTTGGGTTGCCTCCCAACCAACACCTTTGTTTTACGTCGTTGGCTCGACTCAGCTCCCTATCTTTATTCATGGAGGCTCTTTGATGTTCACTTTAAATTTCTGGGATTGATTCAATCCTTGAAATTCAACTGCATAACCAGAAGTCACATTAGTAATAACAAGTGGTCCTAACCAAGGGAGAGATTTCTTACCTTTAAAGGGTTTAACCCCTTTCATTTCTAGAACTTGATGCAACTCTATAGTCGGGTCTATGCCTTTAAGGTTTGCAATTGTTTTTGTGATGGAATTTCTTTTTTCTTGAAGAATATACATCAATTCCTCTTCTTTTGTAACACCTAAATTTTTTGCAACTATAATAGGTGATGCATCTCCTACTAAGTATTTCAGGTGATTAGCAAGAGGTGACAAAATTGATCCACGGTCCTGCAAAACAGAAGGTGCAAGAGTAGTATCAGAATTTGATAATTCCTTATAAGCAACCTTACCTTTTTGTGGCCCTTCTGAAAAATTATTGAGTGCAGCCAGTTTCTTCTTTGTTCCTTCATCTAAGTCTATCTCACCATCATCTGCTGCTATAGATTTGTTCACACTTTCCTCCATTTTATCCTTTTTATCTAATTCAAACACATCGTATGCCAACGAATCAAGTATATTAATGGAATAAACAGGAGTATCATCACCTGGGTGTTTCATGGCTTCATATATATTGAATTTTATTACTTCACCATCAAATTCCCTAGTAAGTGTGCCATTGTGAACATCTATCTTTATTTTGGAGGTTTTCAAGAATGGTCTCCCTAATAATATTGGAGAAGTAAAATCCCCATTGTCCATGTCAAGCACATAAAAATCTGCAGGGAACACCAAATCATCTACCTGCACCAAGACATCCTCAATTATTCCCTTAGGATATGCAGTGGACCTGTCTGCTAGTTGAATTATCAAATTTACAGATTTCAATGGTCCTAAATTCAAAGATGTATATAAAAAATATGGCATAACATTGATGGAAGCTCCTAAATCTAATATAGCCTTTTCAATGCGAGTTCCCCCAATTTTGCATGGAATAGTAAACATACCTGGATCCTTGCATTTAGTAGGGAGTTTTGTTTGTATCATAGCAGATACATTCTGACTCATATGAATCTTTTCAAAATCCTTTAATTTTTGCCCTTCTTTTTGAGTACATAGTTCTTTCAAGAACTTTGCATATCTTGGCACCTGTTTAATGGTATCTAGAAGGGGGAGATTAACTTCACATTTTCTAAAGATGTCATACAATTTAAAAGTTTTCTCATTTAACCTATTCTCTTTAAGAGCTTCTGGAAAAGGAGGCATTACTTCATAATTTGGAGTAAATAGAGACTTACCTGTAGATGCCTCTTTCTCCTTATTTAATTTCTCTTGCTTTTTAGGAAAAGAAACGGATGGTGGACCTTCAATTTCCTTACCATTCATTGAAATAATTACACTGAAATTTTCTCTAGGATTTACCACAGTTTGAGAAGGTAGCTTACCTGAGTTCTGAGCATCCAATTGACTCACTGTAATTGCTAACTAACCTATTTGAGTTGTCAGATTCTGAATGCTAGCTCTTGTCTTTGCTGAAATTGATGAGAATTATGTACAAGAGTTTTCACAATATCTTCCAATGGATTACTCACCTGTTGATCCTGGGATGCATTCTGTCTAGGATAATAGGCTTGCTGATTTTGTTGAAAATTTTGTTCTACAGGCCTATTTTGTGCATTCCCATATCTGAAATTGGGATAATCCTTCCATCCAGGATTGTATGTATTAGCATATGGATCATACATTTTTGGTTGGCCTGGAAAACCTCCTACAACATTCGCTTGTTCTGTAGATTCCTCTTGAAGTGTAGGACACATGTCAGTTGGGTGCCCTATGGCTGAGCATATTCCACATACTTTAACTTGCTGTAGTGTACCTGTAGCCATTTGGCACACAAGAGAAGTAAGTTCAGATATTTGATTATGAAGAGAAGTAGTACTTACCTCATGGGCATGCCTAATAGGAGGATCATGCCTAACGCCAAACTATTGGGAATTGACAGTCATATTTGATATCAGGATTCTGGCTGCTTTAGGAGTCTTATCTACTAATGCTCCTCTACTAGCTGCATCTATCATGCTCCTATCTCCCTGCAAAAGACCTTCATAAAAATATTAGATTAGTAGCTGCTCACTAATCTGATGATGTGGGCAGCTTGCACAAAGTTTCTTAAACCTCTCTCAATATTTATAAAGTGTTTCACCATGCAATTGCCTAATGCCGCATATTTTTTTCCTAATAGTAGCGGCTCTAGATGCAGAAAAATAACGTTCTAAAAACATTCTCTTCATCTCATTCCAGGTAGTGATAGTACCAGAGGGCAAATAATACAACCAATCTTTGGCTGAATCTTTTAAAGAAAAAGGAAAAGCCCTGAGTTTTATTTGTTCCTCAGTTACTCTAGGGGGCTTCATACTGGTACATACCACATGGAACTCCTTCAGATGTTTATGCGGGTCTTCACCTGCAAGACCATGAAAACTTGTTAAGAGATGAATTAATCCAGATTTCAACTCAAAATTAACATTGTCATCAAGATTAGGAAAAGTAATGCAAAAGGGTTGCTGATGCAAATCAGGAGCTGCAAGCTCCTTCAGAGTGAGGTGTCTGGCCATGATCACTTCCTCCCTATCCTGATTAACGTTTTCTTGAATTTCTCTTCTGTGCCTGTATACAGATTTTCTAATATCTGGATTGAACTGTAAATCTTGAGAATTAGAAGAACGAGTTACAGGCATAAATAAATAAAAAATCACAAAAAGTAATGACGCAGTCCCTGGCAACGGCGCCAAAATTTGGTGCGCACTGTCGCAGGTACACCCAAATTAATACCTTACCTCAAAACTAACCTGTAGTAGTGGGAGTAAGGGTCGATCCCACAGAGACTGGAATTACCTTATGTGGTTAAGAAAGTGGGGTTTGATAATTGTGAATAAAGTAAATTAAACAATAATGAAAATAGTGAAAAGAGTAATTAATGAGAAAAGCGTTGGTTTCAGTCGATATTCACCATCAAGGGATTGCATCGATCATTGACAAAATTATCAATCTTAAACCAAATATCTATCATTGGGACTCTATCTCAGTTCCTCCTTAAGCCTAGTGAATTGATAACAATCGTACCAATTAAACTCTAATTGATAAAAATTTCTTTAACACATCGGCAAAGTCTAACTTATCAACTGCATTAAAAACGAGAGAAACTGATAGAGCTAAATAAATATAAGCAAATTGATTATATTTAATTTAGTTGATCATTCATCATAGGGTTAATGATTTATAATCCAAAATCCTTAATCCTATTTGCTTCATGAATCAAGTAATGAAAACTTTGTTCAAAACTTAATTCAACAGTAGACTTAGACATACAATATACTAGTAGGCCTCCTAGCAATCACATGAAATATCATTTAGAAAAGAAAAGTAGATGAATAAACAATACCTAGTTAAGATTGAACTATTGAAAATAATTCCAAATCTCACAATGCATAAGGGTCCCTTGAGGTTTCAATCTACCTCAACCAACTAAAAAGAACTAGCTACGCAGGGCCATAAGAAAATCTAAAGAAGAATTGAAGAACTTGGATGAAGAATTGGATCAAGAATTGGCTCCTTCTCTGCTTGCTTTCCTCTCTTTTTATAGATTCCCCACTCTTAATCGAAGTAGGAATGTATTTAGGTCAAAATCCCCGTCAATCCAGCTTCAATTTCAGTGAAAAAGACCTAAAATCGCGAAATCAGGAAGTCTGTACGACGTTGGGCGCCGCGACGCTACGGAAAACACGCGGCGCCCTCAGTCAACGCCGTGGTGGGCTGTGTCGAAGATGCTCAAGTGCCGCGGCGCTCTCTCCTGGGTAGCTCCGCGCTGCGGCGCTCCGGATTTGTCTTAACATGGCGCCGCGGCGCTCTCTTGTGAGCGCCACGGCGCCCAAAATCGTCTGGATTTTGCCAAAGTGCCAAATATGAAAGTTGTAGCTCTATGTCTCTTCTTTCCACAGTCGCTGAAATCACCTTGATCGAAGCTAAAATGAGTGAGATATGCCTCAATTAGTGATAAAAGGTTAGAAATCAGCATTTTTCATGATTTTATCTCTATTTTTCTCTTTTTTTCTTCTTTATTATTCCTAAAACATAAAGCACAAAAATTAATTAAATCCTATTTATTAACTATTTAAATAAAATAAAAAGTAACATAAAATATGCTAAATACATGCTTAATTTATAGCATGTCAGATACTATTCACACTATTTTACTATTCATTTTCTTCTTGGTTTTCCGTCTCCCTTCTACATTCTTCTTTCCCTTTTATTATTATTTTTTATTTTATTATTATTTAATAACTAAATATTTAAATTTATTTTTATTTTATTTCATCTATATTCATATAAATACCGTTTTTCATTGTAAAACATCTCAAAAATTTCTAAAAATTTACATTCTTATGAAACTTTAGTTGAACTCTTAAATCATGATTTTTATTAATAAAAATCTTAATAAAAAAAAATCACAAAATAAATATTTTTATACATAATAAAAGAAAAAATATTTCTAAAACTAAAACAAAAATTTATTAAAGGCCAATATAATTATTTTAAACAAAACAATAATTATTTTAATTAAAAGTAGATTTGCTTTTAAGAAAACATAATTATTTTTAAATAAATAAAAATATATTTATTTATAGTAAAATATTATTATTTAAAAATAAAAATTACGGGATGTTACATGTCTCATATGTTTTCCCACTCCGATGCAATTCCTTCCATCCCAACACTTGTATAAAGTTGTAACAAAAAGAGACATTTTCTTCACTCTTTCAAAAAATTCTTCCACCTACCATATATTTATAGACTACTTAACTAAATGTATCTAAAATTTTTTCTACCCGTGTTAGGTGATTTTGCCCATCAGTGTCAAATAAAAAGACTAGGACACCCTTGTCTACCAAATCAAAAAAGAGTCTTCATCTTCTACCACAGTTCTAATGGATGGAGGGGCATGTGCCTAGAACACTCCGGCTCCCTAGAATTTAAGATCAAATGCATCAAGGACTCAAGCTCATTCTCGCAAAGAAAACAAGTATTTTGAAGGTTCATTCCCCTTGTGTTCAAAGCCTCTATAGTGGGGAGGATGTATCATGACAAACTCTCCCAAAAAATACTTAAGATTTATTCGGGATCTAGCTCTGCCAAATCCTCTTCCAATTCATATATGTATTATTCCAATCATTCAGTTTGATACAAACATGTTTCATAGCAACCTCGTAACTAGATTTGACCGCTTAACACCCATGAGTGGTAAAAAACCAGAACCACAAATCTCTATTTAAAGAATGTCTCGGGGAATGTCAAAAATACAATTAGTTAATAGAGTAAATAAATTTGTGAACCAACTTAATTAACTATTTATATTATTTATTTTATATAAAAAAAATTACGTTTACCTTCTTTTAAATTTATAAAACTTACCTTCACAATCCTTTTAATTTCAAATTAAAACAAAATATTTTTTAAAGTTTAAAAAACTTACACTTCATCCTATCCTATTAAGATTTAAAAAAAAATATATAAAATATATTGACCTGTCTTATTCTAAATTTTTATAAATATTAATTTAATTTTTTTTGATATTTTTAATACATTAATAAGTTATTTATAAATATTCAAGAGAAAAATATCTAACGTATAAGATTTATTAATAATTTTATGAGTAAAAATTTTTTCATATAAATTGAAAAGTAAACGTACTCTTTATAATTTGAATAGAGATAAATTAAGTATTAAATTTAAAATTTTAAAATTAAGTTATATGAATATTTTCAAAATTGTTTTAGGAATTCATTTTTCAAACAAATAGCTTTTTTTATTTTCATAAATTATTTTTTAATTTTCTTTTCTAAAAATAGAAAATGAAAATAGAATCAAACAGCCAAACCTTTTATTATTCCCTCTTTTTGTCTATTTTTTTTCATGACGTTCATGGACTTGCTAACCTTTTACCAACACCAGCGTTGGTTTTATCAACTCATTTTAGAGTGTTTGGCATAATTTTTTTTTTAAAATTTCTAAAAAATTGAACTTAAAAAAATTAAATTCTTATGTTTAATTTTTAAATTTTAAAATATAATTTTAAAAAAATAAAAAATTTTAAAAATAATTTTTTAATAAAATTTCTATCAAAAAAATTTTATGTAAAAAGTAAAAATTTAAATTTTTCATATGCAATAAAAATCTTTTTTAAATATAAAAAAAAATAATATATTTTATTTTATTATTTTTATTCATCTTTTTTTTATTTCTTTCATACTTTCTCTCTTATTTCTTTTTTAAAATTTTTTTTCATAATTTTTTTATATTATTTTTTCTGTCAGTATTTATTTTATCTCTTTCATCTTAATATAAATAAATAAAAATATTTTTAAAAAAATATTACAATTTTTTAAAAAAATTTGTTATAATCAAACGTAATAATAATTTTTTTAAATAAATATTTAAAATTAATTAAATATATTTTATATATTTTCAAAAAATATATTTTTTTAAAAAATATAATTATCAAAAAATATAATTTTTAAAAATAAAAAATTTGACGCGTACTAAATCCGGAAAAGCTAAGTACAACGGACCACATAAAATCAACACGATTGGCTCGTTCATGTTCAATGGAATACGGAGGAGAGGCGGAGGGGGCAGCCAAAGCCAAGTAAACTAGCATGCTAATTGCACATTGATAGCTCCATTTGCCGCCCGGGACCCAAGGCTCACCTATACGCTCACCAACCCACCTACCCTTCTCATCCCCATATCTCTATCTCTGTGTCTCCGAGTTGGGTGCGGTTGAGCAAATGGATATTTCAAGTACCTGGGACAACTGGGTCGGCGAGGCACTTGCAAGGCTCGAGTCTCTCAAAGTCCTTCGATCTTTGAGACCCATTTACCTCCGAAAGGAAAACCGACAGTTACCCATTGAGAATGAGCTACAATTCGTATCAAACCCAGAAAATGATGGGGGTGATGATGAAGTATTCGAGGTGTTCGATGGAATGCAGCCTTGGGACCGCTCCTCTGTGGAAGTAGAGATTGGCGAAACCACATTTCACAGATGGATGCATGACACTCCAAGTCCTGGTACCTTTTGAAGCTTTTACCTTTAAGTTTAGTGAACATATTTACTGCAGTTTTTATGAATATGTAATAGTTTTTAGAATGCCGACTTGTTAAGGTCTCCTTCATTTGTCATTTCTACATTTTCTTGCATTTAACCTTAATTCTTGTCATCGGCCTAAATGGTTTTGCGGTGTTTGCATCGTTTTATCTCGAGCAATGAGCGTATTGTGTTATGTTCTGATGACGGTTTAATATTTAGTAATCTCTTTTTTGGGTTTTAGGTGATGAGATTGTCTGTAATCCAGTTGCTAGTAAAGACGCCAAAATATGTCATCAACAATTGAAAAAGTTAATTTTGTTTTCCGGAAATGACTATCTTGGCTTGAGTTCCCATCCGACTATTGGAAGGGCAGCTGCAAAGGTGTGCTTGATGATCTTCCCTTTAATAAACTTTGGATAGCTTTTCCCCTTTTTCTTCTAAATTCTGTTTCTTCGGTTCCGTTAGTTTTGGCTTGTAGGCACAAACAATCTATGATCATTTTTCTATATCAGGCGGCCCAAGAACATGGAATGGGACCAAGAGGTTCAGCTCTTATTTGTGGATATACCAATTACCACAGGCTGCTAGAGTCATGCTTGGCAGATTTAAAGAAGAAAGAGGTACAAACTGTCCTGCAATGTTATGATTTTTATGATTAGTTCTGCTTTCTAGTTTGATTGTGGAACACTTAGTTAACCATTGTGATCAAACTTAGGACTGAAGAGTCAGAAGAGTAAAAAATTATATATTAGTATGATTCAAGATTGACTGATGCTTACTAGACAATTTGATATGTACTGTGAGTTCAGGAGCAAAAATTCTAGAGAAAAATTGATTGTGGAACACTTAGTTAACCATTGTGATCAAACTTAGGACTGAAGAGTCAGAAGAGTAAAAAATTATATATTAGTATGATTCAAGATTGACTGATGCTTACTAGACAATTTGATATGTACTGTGAGTTCAGGAGCGAAAATTCTAGAGAAAAACTGGTATTCTAAAGATTTAATTTAATGACGAGGGAAATATATTTGCAAAAGCTTGACTACAATGGTTGTTTTCATGCTTATCGTGAACTAATACTTGATTTATGCCCCTGTCAATCAATAAATCAATTTGTAAGGGATTAATACTTGATCCTAGCGCACCTAAAATTGAAATTATAACAGTTTATATCTATTAATTACATTTTTAGTTACTTTTCAATATGAAAGCAATGACTATGATTTGATCTACTTATGAGTTGCAAACTGTAAGTTATCCTAAAGGAATCATTTATATTTTCTCAGTTCACCAACCTTTGATCCTAAGGGATTTATACTTGGGTTGTCTCCTTGTGAGGCCCACCTCTCAATTAATGAGATGATGAAAGGACCAACGTCTGACACATTTTTGGTTTAAAATCCATGCTATAGGATTGCCTTCTTTGTCCCACTGGGTTTGCAGCCAATATGGCCTTGATGACAGCATTAGGAAGTATTGGTTCTCTCTTAGCTGGGAATAGAATACCTTCAGAGGAGGAAAAAATTGCCATATTTTCTGATGCACTAAACCACGCATCAATAATTGATGGTATTCATCTTGCTGAGCGGCAAAAAAGTGTGAAGGTGTTCATTTACAGACATTGTGATATGTCCCACCTTAATACACTCTTGTAAGTTTTCCCTTCTCTCTTCAATTCACATATTCTGTGGATTTTCTTTGCCATTACATCTTGTCAACATTGTTGTGACATGTAACATCTACGCATTTAACAGATCACATTGCAGAATGAAGAGGAAAGTTGTTGTGACTGATAGGTAACTCATTATTTCTGTTACTTTCTTTACCACTTGTGTCTTGCCTGATCTACCTGAGAAAAACAATGGCAGGCAAAGAGAACCATGAAAATGCTATTCAAGCCTTCATGGTTAGAAAACAACTGATAAATGAAAATTTTTCCTCATGTATAGCCAAGATAATATCTACATACTGCATAACTTGTGGGTTAGACAGTATAGCTTTCTCTTTCGACATGATATTACTTGACACTCTACAAGGTGACAAATTTTGGATGTATTATGTAAAGAATTAGTGAATAAATGTGTCTATGGTTATATGCTTCTTGGATTCCAATTCTTTTCCCTGTTTTATATATGTATAGTGTACATACATGAGATTTCAAAGATGACATCTCTTATATCTATAGCAGTTATTAAGTAAGAGGAAAGATTTTCCTCAAAATATCTGTAATTAGGTTTGGTGGAGGACTTGTAGTGTATCCAAGTTCTTAAAGGAGTTGTTGAAACAAGTATTAGGACCAATGTGTTGGTTGAATCAGGAGAGGAAGCATTCTGTGGTTGACGGTTCATTGACCGAACATGGTTGACCCCCTTTGTATTTAAATATAATTTTACTAAATATAAAAAATGAGTAAATTTCCTAAATCAATCATTGGAGATCCTTCCAAAAAGTTATCTTGTGACCTCTAATCCTATTTGTGGTGCATATACACTGATTACATTAAGAGTGTCCTGCTTCACTACAAGTTTTAAAATTATAATCCTATCTCGTAATTTTTTATATCTATCACGCTGTTCTTCCGATCCTTATCGACTATTATGCTTACACCATTGCTAGATCTTGTTTTACTAGTGTACCAAAGTTTAAAACTCGAGGTATCTAATTTCTTTGCCTTTTCTCCTACCCACTTAGTTTCTTGTAGGCACATGAAATTAATCTTTCTCCTAATCAGATATAAATTATTTCTATTGATTTACCTATAAGTGTGCTTACATTTACCCACACTGGTTCACAAAATTGTAAGAACCCTTGCATATTTTTCACTGCACCTGGCATTGATGTAGTGGCTCTTGGTCTTTCGACACTGTAGTTGAGAGCTATACAGTGCACAGCTTTTGGGCAACATCCTAACTTTAACACAATCGCATTGTTGATCTATACTCATGAAGATTCGAAAATTTTTTATGTTGGTTGTCGCAAACCTAACACAACCCTCCTCATTTACAATAGAATTCTTTGGCGTTGTTTGATCCATGTAACTAACTTCAGTGAGAAAAAGTTTGGTTTGTTATTGTTTATGAAAAATGAGTAAATTGTAAAGATATAATAAATAATTAAGCATATATGAATTAATCTTTCTCTTAATCATGGTATTAATTATTTCTATTGATTTACCTATAAGTGTGCTTACATTTACCCACATCGGTTCACAAAATTGTAAGAACCCTTGCATATTTTTCACTGCACCTGGCATTGATGTAGTGGCTCTTGGTCTTTCGACATTGTAGTTGAGCTATACAGTGCACTGCTTTCGGGCAACATCCTAACTTTAATACAATTGCATCGTTGATCCATACTCATGAAAATTCGAAATTTTTTTATGTTGGTTGTCGCAAACCTATCACAATTCTCCTTATTTACAATAGAATTCTTTGGCGTTGTTTGATCTATGTAACCAACCTCACTTAGTGAGAAAATGTTTGGTTTGTTGTTGTTTATAAAAAATGAGTAAATTGTAAAGATATAATAAATAATTAAGCATATATGAATTAATTATATTAAATAATTAACTACTTTTGTATAATAATTTTTGTCAAAGCGTAAAATTTGAAAATATTTGATTAATATTTATTACTCATTAGTGTTCAAAGATAATTAATTGAAGTATGTTAATAAAATATTTATTATTTTTATTTTATGTACTTATTTAATATTATGAACTCGTAATAAATATAGTAGTTCGCTATATGTCAATCAAAAACCAATTGGGTTGATGGGAAAGCCTTTCCTTCCCAAAGGGAATGTGCACTAACCTAGGGTCGAACTCTTTGACAAGGAAGGCATTACAATTAAGTGAAGTTAATCATTGTATAAGATATTTCAAACTAATATATTTATTATTGTTTTATAAGTAAATAATTCGAAATTAGTAATATTTTTACATATTTAATTAATTATTTAAATTTTTATGCTAATATAATAATTGTTATATACAATTATTAAATAATTTAGCATAATTAATACCTATATGCATTTATTAGTAATAATTTATTATAATAATTTTTTTATTCATATAGTTACATATATTTCAATAAAAATGGTCCAATTCAACCAAGTAAATGTAAATTGCTCCCTCTCCCATTCCAATTACTAGTTTCATTTTTATAACATTGCTTAAAAATGTTTCAAACATTATAAATCTAAATTCAGTAAATTGAATAATAATAAATTGTTTTTTTTTGCCACTGAATGAATTCAATCACTTTGCAATTGCTATGAAGTTTTATGCCTGCTATGTACATGATGACAGTCTCCAATCCAGTTATAATTATTAGATTATGTTAGACGTGGATATTTGGAACATTTTTCCTAATATTGATATGGTGTTTTTATTATGGAGCAGCACCTTCTGGTCAAAATCCTGTTAATTTCCTAGAGAAGAGACAGTGCCTGAGAAGCATGAATAATGTTTCTATAAATTGTTTGTGAGGCAGAGTACATCTGTTATAAATCTTCTGTGTTGCTTTGACAGAAGCCATAACTACTCTTTCTTGGACAGAAGTCAAAGATCATCCATATTATGCAGCTGTCACACGAGTTTGCCATATCTGATAGTTTTGATCTTCAACAACTTCATCATTGTTTTTAGCGCTACAAGAATAAAAGAAAAGACACATATCATCCATATCTATTGAAATTAGAAAAGCTAAGAGCTAAAGAAGTGGTGATTCAAGTATTTTATTGTTTATTCATCAATGCATGATCATGCTACAAGCATACATATCAGGTTTTGGCTTCGGTGTTTCATGTCTCACCAACCTTAGTTGGTCCTTGCTAAAGTTCAGTGTGGTTTTTGGTCTGAAATATTTTCAATATCTAGATATCAGAACTACTAGGTGTTGACAGAGATGTTACACATGCCTAGATATTGATTATCTATTCATATTTCTTGCATCATTAATTCAGCATTATATGAATATGATTTTCTGTATGCATTATGGCTTATCTTATTGCAGCTTGTTTAGCATGGATGGAGACTATGCACCAATGTTTGAGCTTGCAAAGCTTCGCAAGAAGCATGGGTTTTTGTTAGTCATTGATGATGTAAGCCCTCTTGAATTTGTTTTAGCTGATATGCCATTGCTACTTGAAGCCTCTCTTGTGCTTTTATGCTCATGATTCTGACTCATGAACTACGATTAAAATTTTAGCAGTGTAACCCAATAATCATAGGACTGCTAAATCATAATATTGCTATCCTGGAGAAAGGGAGCTCTATTCAAAATGATTGAACTTATTTCACTGCTTTTTTTTTTCCAATTATTATTTTTTAAAAAATTTTCCACTTACTCCACCATGTAAATAGTGTCGACTGAAAATTTATGTGGTAACCTATAGAAGAAATGATGGCTTTTCTCTGCTCACTAAATTTAATGTAACTATAAGCTATCAAAATAAAAACCCGAGTTTCCCAGGCTCATGGATCATTTGTTTGTGGCAAAAATGGCTGTGGTGTTGCTGAGGAATTCAATTGTGAAAAGGAAGTTGACTTATGCATTGGCACATTAAGTAAAGCTGCAGGCTGCCATGGAGGATTTATAGCATGCAGGTAACTTTCCTAACAAGATTTTGATAAACAGACTGATTTTGTGCTTTTTTTCTTTGTGGTGATGGGGTGAGACTCATCTTCCCCGTTAGCTCTGCTGTGATATGCCTTTGTCCCTTTTTTTTTTTTAATGCTTTCTCCACAACTTCAGCCACAAGACAATGTTAGTTTCATCATGGTTCATCCCCTTGTATACAAAATCGTGGTGAATTAATGAATTGTCATATTTTGTGCATTCTTATAGCAAAAGGTGGAAACTATTCATACAGTCAAGGGGTCGTTCCTTTATATTTTCAACTGCCACACCAGTTCCAGTTGCTGCTGCTGCTCATGGTGAGCCATGGCGTTCTTTTAGTTGTAATGATATACTCAGATGATGAAGCCTTCAAAAATAAAAACAAAAGTTTTGTTTGCATCTTTTTTACAGAATTAGTTATTTCCATTTTTAAGTAGCGACTGTACCTTTCATGCTTCATATTTATGAAGGTCTGGATATGGTACAGGCTTGTATAGATTTATGATAATTTCAATCTCACTTCTAAGATCAGTAAATATTTTAATGGAGTAATATTTCTTACAGCACTCTTCCATTCCTTTCTATAGAGGGGGCTCCATCTGAACTTATACAAAACATTTAAGTGGGGAAACCTGAATTCAGATGTAGCCATTGGTCAGTTGTGCACAGTTTGAATGCTAAGGTTATCTAGATAGTATAAGTCATTTTACTCTGATGCAAAGGAAGAGATGCTTGGTATAACTGCAGTTAAATTGATGTCTTCTAACTAGTATTAGTTGACCATGCAGATTTATGTATTCACTTGTTTCTCTTGCTGCCTATCTAAAACTTATCTTACCATGCTTTGTGTTAATGACATATCTTCTTAAAACATAAATGCAATTTGCCAGCTGCTGTTAAAGTGGCAAAAATGGAGACATGGCGTAGAAGGGCCATTTGGAACCGGGTGAAAGACTTTCGTGCTCTTACCGGAATCCCTGTTACAAGTCCCATTATATCTTTAATTGTAGGAAGTGAAGAGAAAGCATTGCAAGCAAGCCGGTATCATATCCCTCCCCCCTCTTTATCTCTCTCTCTTCGTGACTCATTATCTTGGTGCTTAATTAACTTAATTTTTCAATAATTCTGGAATAGGCAATTGTTGGAATCTGGCTTCCATGTGACTGCAATTAGACCACCGACAGTGCCTCCTAACTCATGCAGGTTTATTTCCAAAGTTTTAATGAATTACAATCTGATATTTAAACTGGCTCTCAGTGTTCAAAACCATTTCGCAACCATGGAAACAAGAAAGAAATTTCTTTTGACTTTATTGGCTGCTGTGATCTTTATTTTGTTCTGTTTTCTCTCTCTCTCTCTTTATTATATATATATGAGTAGGGATCAATTGATATCACTGTCAATCAAAATTACTCTTACAGCATTTGATAACTTTTTATTGGATAAGTTTCTGACAAAATTACCGTTGCATCAAAAGTTCTAATCATGAATATCATACCCACAAAATTTTACATTAAACCAATATTGTTTTCTACTCTACCAATATTTTATTTATACTTTTCAAATATAAAGAGACTATTAACTATTTGATTACAAACTTATTATCTAATTTTTTGCAATATCAACATGTTAATTACTTATAATTTAACTGTTTGATTAACAAAAATCACTTTCTATGATAAAATATTGAGAAGTGTGATGGGCCTCTAGTAAGGAAAACATACGTCAGAAGAAATAAAGGGAAGAAGGATGAGCCCAACCCAAAGGAGCAAGGAATATGTGTATATTCTAGGAGGGGGAGAGGGATGGAAAAGGGAATAGGAGAAGAGGTTATAACTAACTCCAATGTGAAAGAAGGGGGGAAGAATATATACCGGCTAAATGAGAATAGTGAGGTGTGAAGAATTTTGTCTAATAGATTCCCGGGAGAGAACTTGACCTCTTGAAAGTCAGGCTAGATCACTAGACTCTCTTTTTTATTAATTATTCTTTCATTTCTTCTACATTACTTTAACATGTATTACTGATAGCCATTGGCTCTACTGGTTGATTGTTTTCATTAATACTATCTCAGCATTTGTTTCACTATCTCTGTAGAGTATTATAGCATCTCTAAAGTTGTTATAAGTTAGAGGGGTCCTATCAGTTTGGTATCAGAGCAGTGAGACCAGGGGCATGGTGAATACTAGGATGGAGGGAAGAATGGATAGTGTTAAACAAGATTTGGTGGTGGTTAAGGAGGATATCACTCACCTTAAGGAATGGATGATGGAGATTAAGGATGCCATTGGACGTATCGACAGACAAATCAGAGAGGATGGAGGCAACGGTCGACCATCACAATCGGGGACCAACGCAAGAATAGGATCGGTAGGAGGTGAAGGATTCAGTGGAGAGAAGGAGCTCAACAAATACAGTAAACTAGAATTACCGTGTTTACGGAGGAAGGGCCGATTGGCTGGATGTTTAGGGTAGAAACATATTTTGCGATCAATGGAATTCCAGAAGAAGAGAAGCTGGAGGTAGTGGTGGTATGCATGGAAGGAAGAGTGCCGAACTGGTTCCAATGGTTGGAAGCAAGGAATCCCATGCAGAATTGGGGAGAATTCAAGAAGGAACTTAATCAGCGGTTCCACCACTCTCAACAAGGCAAAAAATACGAAATTTCGATGGCTCTGCGACAAGAAAACACAGTGAACGATTACATGGAGCAGTTTGAGCTCCTGCCTGCACAATTGAAAGACGCACCGGAAGAGATGTTGATTAGGGTGTTTCAAAATGGGCTTAGGGAGGATATCCAAGCCGAATTAAGAATGCAAAAAGCCCAATCTCTTTTGGAGGTAATGGACTTGGCTTAGAAGATTGAAGAAAAGAATGATGTGATAGAGAAAAGGGAATACGAAAGTGGGAAATTGTCTAAGCCCATACAAACTTCCAGGTGGGTAAACCATTACACTCGACCCAACCTCGGTAAAGCGATGGGACTTTCTAATTTGACCGGAGGTAACTCGGGCAGTGGGTCTATTCGCGTTCCAGAAAGCTCCACAATCCAAGAGAAATAGAGTTCCACAGTTTCAATAAACAACAATCGCGAAAGATCTTGGAGGATGACTGAAGAGTATACTCGGAAGAGAGAGCAGGGTCTCTGCTTCAAATGCGACAAGAAGTTTGGGCTTAATCATAGATGCAAAAATAAGCAGCTCAATGTTGTAATCTTGTCTGTAGTTACAAACGAAGGTGAGGAAGAGTATCCGATTAAGCCCGTGATAGCGGTGACGGAGGAGGACTAGCAAACGACAGATCTGATGGCCCTATCACTAAACTCCATAGTGGGTATAATCGGGGGCAAAACCATGAAGCTAAGAGAAAGGTTTGAGTGAACGAGAAATACTTGTGATGGTGGATAGTGGGGCTTTGCATAACTTCATTTCGACCACATTGGTAGAGAAACTGTCATTACTGGTGGATAGAACCAACCTATACGAGGTAACAGTGGGGGATGGATACAAGATTCGTGGACAGAGAGTGTGCCGAGATTTGGATCTGGAAATGCAGAACAAATAGATATGCTAAGATTACTACCTCTTCAATTTGGGAGGAGCGGACGTTATATTGGGGGTGGAATGGTTGGAGTCACTGGGAGAGGTCAAAGTGAATTGGAAATTGTTGACTATGAGGTTTAAGGTGGGAGACAGAGTGGTATGCTTAAAAAGGGACTTAGCATTGTCTAAAACACTAGTCTTTTTGAAAACAATGATGTGTTCCATTAAGAAGGGAGGAGAGGGTTTCTTGATTGAAGGAGGAGAATCTAATCCTCAAGAACACACAGAATCGCTCCCCGACCAGGTAATTCAGAAGCTGCTAACAGAGTATGCATCAATCTGTGGCCCTTTAGAGGGATTACTTCCGGTTAAAACTTGGGACCATGCTATACTGATCAGGGGGATGGGGAATAGCCCCCCAAGATACGGCCATACCGGTACTCGTATTCACAGAAAGCAGAAATTGAATGCCTAGTCAAGGAGATGTTGGCAACTCGAATCATTCGTCCTTGTAGTAGGACATACTCAAGCCCAATTCTACTAGTGCGTAAGAAGGATAACAGTTGGAGGTTCTGTGTAGATTACAGAGCATTGAATAAGATCACCATTCCTGACAAATTTCCTATCCCTACCATTGATGAACTCCTGGACGAGTTGGGACTTGGGAGCTGCGAAGATATTCTCCAAATTGGACTTAAAATCCAGTTATCACCAGATTCGCATCAGGGTAGGGAATGAAGCCAAGACAACCTTCCACACCCATGAAGGTCTATGAATTCTTGGTCATGCCATTTGAGATGACAAATGCTCCTTCCACATTTTAGTTTCTAATGAATGATATCTTCAAGGAATGCCTTAGAAAATTCGTATTAGTCTTTTTTGATGATATCCTCATCTATAGCTTGGACATGCACACCCATCTCTCTCATTTAAGAGCAGTCTTGGGAATTTTACAGAAGCACCAGCTTGTGATCAACATCAAGAAGTGTGTCTTTGGGAAGGATAAATTGAAGTACTTGGGTCACATCATCTCATCAGAAAGGGTATAGGCTGATTTGAGTAAGATAGAGAGCATGGTAAAATGGCATATACCGAAGGACCTTAGAGCATTGCGGGGATTTTTGGGACTTACTGGCTATTGCCGTAAGTTCGTCAAGAAATATGGTAAGATAGCCACTCCGTTAACCACATAGAAGGATGCTTTTAAATAGAATGAAGCCTCTCAAGCAGCCTTTGAAGCACTGAAGAGGGCAATTACCACAGTACTAGTATTAGCCATGCCTGATTTCTGCCAACTATTTGAATTGGAAATGGATGCCTCTGGAGCTGGCATTGGGGCAGTGTTGATGCAGAACAGAAGACCCATGCCTATTTTAGCCAAGAACTTTCTAACCAGGTCCAGCAAAATTCAGTGTACGAAAGAGAACTCATGGCCATAGTGCTGGCAGTCAAGAAGTGGCGACATTATTTGATGGGTCACAGATTCATCATCCGGACATACCAGCAAGCTCTCAAATTTCTATTAGAGCAGAGAATACTAGAATTTGACCAACAAAAATGGGTGTCAAAGCTGTTGGGATACTAGTTTGAAATCCAATACAAGCCAGGAATAGATAATAAAGCTGCGGATGCCCTTTCTAGAAGAGGCGAGACTCTGGAACTAAGTACATTTTCACTTTGGCAGTACGAAGGAGTTGAAAACTTGGAGAAGGAATTACAGACTGATGAGAAATTGACTGAGATCAAGTAGCAAATACTCAAGGGAAAGAAAACATAGGAGGGATACAGTCTCAGAAATGAGAGTTTAACCTACCATGACCGATTGGTGATCCCCAGACATTTGGCTAGAATACCCAGACTAATTAGAGAATTCCATTCTTCTCCAATCGGCTGCCATTCTAAATACCTACGCACCTACAAAAGGTTGGCTAAGAATGTATATTGGGAAGGTATGAAACAGGATGTTTAGGAATTTGTTATGAGATGTGAGGTTTGTCAGTGGAATAAGTATCTAGCTATGAGTCCAGTAGGGGTGATCCAACCTTTACCAATCCCTCAGCAAGTATGGGAGGACATCAGCATGGATTTCATTGTCCACTTGCCCAAATCTCACAGTCTTGACACCATAATGGTGGTGGTTGACAGACTGAGTAAGTACGCTAATTTTATTACCCTTGCTCACCCATTCTCAGTAAAAGAGGTGGCTATAAAATTCATCAAGGGAATTATATGATTGCATGGCTTTTCAAGGTCAATTTTCTCAGACCATGGCCGTGTTTTCATTGGCCAATTTTGGAGGGAACTCTTTAAACAAGCTGGCACCACTCTCAGTTTTAGCTCAGGGTATCATTCGGAGACCGATGGGCGAACCGAGGTGGTCAATAGGACCCTGGAGACGTATCTTCGTTGTTTTGTGGGTGACAAACCCAAACAATGTAGCCAATGGGTGAGTTGGACAAAATACTGGTATAATACTTCCTACCACTGTTTAGCAGGAATGACTCTTTTCAAAACTTTATATGGAAGAGACCGCTAATGTGAATCCCTCGTATGAACTTCACCAAGAGTAGTGAGACCCGGAATTAATATGGGATTCAATTGGAAGGATTGTGTTCTAATTCAGATTTATAACAAAATAAATAAATAAAAAAGTGACTTTGACCCGTTATTTATAAAGAGGTAAGAATCAAAAGTATAAGAATTATTGTAGACGCTACATTCAAGAAAAGAGAAGAAGATTGTGAGTGATAAATCTTACTTGAACGCTACAAGAAAATTTTGATAAGTTCAGAAAAATTCTTTGAAGAACCAAAGAGAAAACACTCAATATTATTAATGATAATCTATATTTGTCAAAAGCATACATGCCTATTTATAGGTCAATAACTTAAACTAACAAAAAAAACTACATAGAAAACTCTTATAGGGAGAAAGTTAAAAATAGAAAACTCTTTTAAAAACTATCAAATAGGAAACTCTTATGGGGCAAGGAAAATTAAAAATAGGAAATTCTTCTAGTCAGACAAGGAAACCACAAAATAGAAAACTTTTCTAGTCAAACAAATTAAAGATAAAATTAAAGAAATAAGAAAAACGTAGTTTAAATTGGGTCATAAAATAACTCATTGATTTTGAGCCTATATTCTATCTTCAATCTTGAATCTTCTTGTACTTTAGGTCCATATTTAGATTGGTTGGTCTTGGTCCATATTTAAGTGGATTTTAATGACATGGACCAGTTTTAACTCTTCTTTTGTAGTAATGCAGATATCTCTTTGTTGGGCCTCTAGAATTAGACCATTAAATGCTTTTTTAAATCTTTTAGTCTGAACTCTTATGACAAGTCCACTTGGGACTTCAAGCAGGTCTACATTCCATTTCCATTCGCTAATCATGCTCACATTATTTCCCTCCTCTTGAAAAGAATTTGTCCTCAAATCAGCACCTACATCAAAAAGAGTTAAATCAATAACTTTGAAACACACACTAACATTATCATTACTTGGAAGATCTAACTTGTAGGCATTGATATTAATTCTTTCAATCGCTTGAAATAAACTATATCCTCTTCGAAGTAGTTTCAAATGTCTTTGGGGTAGAATCATTTCCTTTCTCATATTCAACTAAACCCAAATCTTCAGGATCAAATACAATTCTTTTGTGTCCTTTTTTAGGTTTGTTGACATATTGTTCAATTTTTTTCTCAATGTTTTGCCTTGCCTTCTTATAGATTTGCTTAACAAAATTGGTTTTCTTTCAACCATCTAAGTTAACACGCTCAATACTGTTTAGCATATCATGTAATCTCACAATTTTCTTGAAAAACAAATCAGCAATATAAGATGCATCATCGGTTTATGACAAGGTATAAAATGTTTCATTTTAGAAAACCTATCAACAACCACATATATAGAATTGCTACCCTTGACCGAGGTAAATTCAACTTAAAATTCATAGATATATAAACTCAAGGTTCATTACGTATGGTATAAAGGAGCATGTAAACCATGAGGCTTCATCTTAAACTTGTCTACAAGTTAAAAACTATTCACATGTTCGTTTCGCATCATGTTTCATATGCAGAATATCTAAAGTCTTAGATATGCCAAAATGCCACATTAAACTACCTCCATGAGCTTCCGTGACAAGTAAATTCTGCAATGAATATTTAGAAATACACAATTTATTTTTTCTAAACAGAAATTTATTATGCTCAAAGAACTTATCAAATGCCACTTTCTCACATGCATTGAGAACATTATCCTGTAAAAGAGAAATTTCAATATTGGGTAAATAAGAGTTATGCTCATTAATACAATTATTGGCAAAATTGAAAACAACATTTTTTTTTATCACACTTTCTCTTGCATAAAAATTCATTTGTTTTTTCTCAATTTTTCTTTCAATGACCCAATTGGTTCTTTTAATTTCTTCATCACTTTTCTCTGCCTCTCTCATTTTCTCTCTTAATTTTATCAGTTTCTGTCTCTTTTTCTTTCATAATTTTCTCAACCTCTCTCTTTTTCTCTCATAATTTTCTTGACTTCTCTCTCTCTTTCTCTCTTAATATTCTCGGCTCTCTCTCTTTTTCTATTATATTTTTTCTGTCCTCTATCACTTTTTCTCTCAATTTTCACTGCATCTCTATCTTTTTCTCTCTTAATTTTTTCACTCAATTTCTTTTCTTCACTTTCTTTCTTTTGTAACCCCACTTGATCAACATAATAGTCTTTAACACTTTTGGACCTTTGAGTGGAGCATTGCAACTTCTTAATTAAGTCTCTATGGCAGTGACTTAGAATGAATCGCTTCCTTATAACTACTTTCATTTCTTTCCACGCCTCAATAGGCCTTTTTCCATTTCGTTTCTTGTTTAAAATCAATTGATTCCACCAAATAATAGCATAGTCAGTAAATCCCATAATAGCCTAACTCCATCATTTTCTCCTATTGTAAATAAACTTCTGGATTATTTTTACCTTGGAAGGGTAGAATTTTCATTTTAATACTTTCTAAATTATTATCAACCCGATTCCTAACTTCTCTAAACCTCCCACCATATCTCCTATTGTTATCACTCAAATCCCTATCAACTTCATCAAAATCATCTCTATAATATTCTTCATCTTCAACACTCTCCTATAATTGAACTCTCCCCCTCCTACGTATATTAGGAGTGTTTTGTGACTCTTCCACACATGCATTCTCTACTCGATCTAACCGTTTATGAACTTGCTCCATCTCTACTTTCAAAACTCTTCTCATTTCACTTACTAAAACTTCCATCATCAACTTTGAATCCACCATTCTCGACACACTTTCGGAAGTATTTTTATCTTTGTTGTGTGACATGACTTTCCTACAAAAAAAAAAGCTTACAACACTAGCTCACATATTTCTCTCGAGATTAATGGCACTCACACTCGTGTTTACTCAACTTTTACCCTCTTATAAGCTCTTACTCTTTTGTCTTTTTCCTCTCTTAGTCTCCTTTTTCAGTTCTCTATTGAACTCAAACAAATTCAAACAAAAATGTTCTTGCAACAATCCAAACTCAACTAATAGAATACAAAGAGTAAAGGAAGAAGAAAAAAAAATAGAATTTTAAGAAACAAAGGGAACAAAACAATAGAACTTTAGAAAAAAAAACGAAATTAAAGACAAGATAAACAATTGAATAAAAAAAATCACAACAAGAAACAACTAGAATAGAAAGAAATCAATGACTAGAGGAAAGGAAACAATTGAGATAAGAAAAATAACTAAAGTAAGAAAAACAAATGAAATAAAAGATCAAAGTAAGAAAAAAAATTGATGCAATTAGAATTACTAAATCACCTTTTTTTTAAGACTAGATTGTAAAATCTAGGTAGAATTTCAGCAATAATGGGTATTTTTTTTCTCGAATTTATTTTTTTTTTCAAAATTCTGCACACTTTCTTTTTTTCTTTTTCTTTTTTATTCCGAATTTTTTTTCCATTTTTTTTTTCAGATATGAACTAGGAACACAAGAAATAAAATGAAAATTAGAATATAAGAAGAATGAATAACAAAGAAAAAAAGTTACAAGATAGCAAGATGGAATAATAATAAGAAAACAAATAAATAGGATAGATCAAACCTGATTTAGAACTTAGGTTCTGATACTAAATTATGTGAACCCTGATATGAACTTTATCAAGAGTAGTGAGACTCAGAATCGATATGGGATTCAATTAGAAGGATCGTGTTCTAATTCAGATTTATAACAAAATAAATAAAAAGAAAAATGACCTTGATCCGTTATCTATAAAGAGATAAGAAACAAAGACATAATAATTATTGTAGATGCTACACTCAAGAAAAGAGAAGAAGATTGTAAGAGATAAGTCTTACTTGAACACCACAAGAAAATTTTGATAAGTTCAGAAAAATTCTTTGAAGAATCAAAGAGAAAACACTTTCAATATTATTAATGATAATCTATATTTGTCAAAAGTATACATGCTTATTTATAGGCCAATAACCTAAATTAATAAAGAAAACTACATAGGAAACTCCTATAGGGCAAAGAAAGTTAAAAGTAGGAAATTCTTTTAAAAACTATCAAATAGAAACTCCTACAGGACAAAGAAAATTAAAAATAGGAAACTTTTCTAGTCAGATAAGGAAACCACAAAATAGAAAACTTTCATAATCAAACAAACTAAAGGTAAAATTAAATAAATAAGAAAAATGTAGCTTAAATTGGACCATAAAATAACTCATTTGATTTTGGGCCTATATTTAATCTTCAGTCTTGAATCTTCTTGTACTTTAGGTCCATATTTAGATTGGTTGGTCTTGACTCATATTTAAGTGGGTTTTAATGACAGGAATAAGTTTTAACTCTTCTTTTGTAGTAATGCAGGTATCTCCTTGTTGGACCTCTAGAATTAGACCATTAAATATTTTTTAAAATCTTTTAATCCGAACTCTTATGACACATCCACTTGGGACTTCAAGCAGGTCTGCATTCTATTTCCATTTGCTAGCCATACTCACATCACCTGTCTACTCTCTTAAAATTGACCGATTGCTCTTCACCAGTAGAAGAGGTCAATGAATAGATTAGAAGACGTAATCAAGTGCTATAGGAATTAAAAACACATCTGGAGATGGCACAGGAGAGCATGAGAACTCAAGCTAATCAACACAGGAGAGAAGTGCATTTTGAAGTTGGGAATAGGGTGTTTCTGAAGATCGGGCCATATAAATTGCGCACTTTGTCTAAAAGGGTTAATGAAAGACTCAGTCCCAGATTTTATGGCCCTTACCAGATTACAGACAAATATGGAGAGGTGGCTTACCGGTTGGAATTGTCTCCTGCATCGCGGGTTCACCCTGTATTCCATGTATCACAACTCAAGAAAAGTGTGCAACCCCCGACAACAATCCAGGGAATACCCCCATTCTTAATAGAAGAGCTGGAATTACAAATACAGCCTGAAGCTGTTTTACTAGTCTGGAAGCTCATCAATGGTGAATTAGAGGTACTCATCAAGTGGCTGGATTTACTTGACTTTGAGAGTACTTGGGAGAGATATGACACTATTAACCATCAGTTTCCTCAATTCCACCTTGAGGACAAGGTGCAGTTTGTTGGGGAAGGTAATGATGGGCCTCCAATAAGGAAAACATACGTCAGAAGAAATAAGGGGAAGAAGGATGAGTCCAACCCAAAGGAGCAAGGAATACGTGTATATTCTAGGACGGGGAGAGGGATGGAAAAGGGAATAGGAGAAGAGGTTATAGCTAACTCCAACGTGGAAGAAGGGGGGGAAGGATATATACCGACTGAATGAGAATAGTGAGGTGTGAAGAATTTTGTCTAATGGATTCCCGGGAGAGAGCTTGACCTATCAAAAGTCAGGCCAGATCACTACACTTTCTTTTCTGTTAATTCTGCTTCCATTTCTTCTGCATTACTTTAGCATGTATTACTGATAGCCATTGGTTCTACTGGTTGAGTGTTTCCATTAATACTATCTCAGTATTTGTTTCACTTTCTCTGTTGAGTATTATAGCATCTCTGAAATTGTTATAAGTTAGAGGGGTCCTATCAAAGTGTAATATATATATATATATATATATGTATATACACACATGTACATGTAGATGTGTATATAGACATGTATATGTCTACACATCTATATATATGTGTATATGATATATAATATTAAATCCAAATTTATATGTTGATTGTCATGCTGAGTGGAGAGTTAGGGACATTATGTCGCATATCTCAGAACATGAGCTGCTGGGATCAATTCATATCTAAAACCATGTACTAGACTAACAAAATGTTTGTCCGTTCAATCTTCAGCATTGTGGATTGATTTTGACCCGTAAGTTTATTTTAAGGTCTCTGTTCATTTTCACTACTTCAATTAGTAAAGAATAGAGGAAAACAGAAATTATTAGATAATGTAATAGGAATAATATTTTATGTCTTGGAAGTTCGAACAAGTTTTCCAGCATTGTATTTTCCTACTGTATATGTATTTAATACTAACGCAGGTTAAATCTTCAGATGAGTACATTTTTGCATATGAAATATTAGCCTTTTATGGTCTGTCTTCATATAACAGTCTATCATGGGTGATCTTGTATTTGAATATTAATTCCCTTTGCATTTCGGTATTTTTATTTTTTATTTTTATCATTCAGGCTTCGAGTAGCCCTAAGCGCAGCCCATACTAGGGATGATTTGGAAAAGCTCATAGCTGAACTTTCGCATTGCATCAATTTCCAGGATACTGGCATATACAGCTCCAGTGGATATGCAAGACTGTAATATTTGAATCTTTCAGAACGGTACAGCTTGTTTCTATAGCAAAAATTTGTAACTCATTAATTCCAATTTGGATCTTTTAAAGCACTTTATATGATAAATTTGTAACTCATTAATTCCAATTTGATAATTACATTCTTGTGATCTATAAGGTCTCTCTCTCTACTTGGTAATAAATCCCATCACCGATTCAGCCGTGACATCAGTTGAGAAAAATGCATAGATTTGCAGGAGTACCAGAGCCTGTTGGTTATGGTATGGAACACAAAGAAAGTAAGCAATAAGCAAGGAGCTTTATGGGGCTCGAGGAGACACTTAGTAAAGTTCTTTTTAAGTGTTTTTTTTTTTTTTATAGATTTCACAATAAAATCTAATGGGTGGATATTTTTTCATAACCTCAACATTAGATTATTGACTATTTAAAAAAAAAATCTTCATGTCATAACCTTATTAAAAAATCGGACAGTAAATAAATCAGAACTACATCTAAATATTTTTTTTCTCTCGGTTACCCATGCTCTCTTGATTCCCAATGAAATTCAATGGCTTTTCTTTAATGTGCTATGGTTCTATCTAACATGTCTTGGTGAGCACACTACGGAGATGGGACAAATCTAAAGGTAAGGCTTTTGCCAATTTGCTAACTGAAACTTTTCTCCAGTTCTTCCTTCCATTTTAGCCACCTCAACCACCAACGCTATATTCCTCTGCTTCAATACAACAAAAGCTTATTCTACTCCTTCGTATCTTCAATTCCAGCTCCTGCAGCTCATAATTGTCCCTTGTTTGTCTATCAACGAACGGAAACCATTTGTATTACAGGAACTCAATATCACTAGCTCACTAACACCCTCTCTTATTCAAGAAAGAGAGAAATTTTCATATACTAAAGTATATTTCTATTCAAATGATCAATCTATATAATATAACTCTTAGTGTACTATATATACACACACAAAATAGCGAACTAGTTACTAACAAACATAATAAACTCTTCTTAATCCTCTACTAACATATTAATAATATCTGTCCCTCTTTATTTATATTCTTATCATATACCATTCTCCCTACAAAATCAACTACAAATAACACTCAACAAGAAAATAAAGCTATCAGCTTTTATCTTAATGAAACATTCCACAGGGGCTCTCATACTGCTTCTATGGCACGAAAATGCATTGCCCCAGTCAGAGGAAAATAATCTCTGCCACAATTCTTTTAAAATGCTATTGCCGAAAATGTCAAACATTGTCAAGAAACCCAATTTAGTAACTGATCTTTCCTCTCTATATTTTAGGCTCACAACTTCTTAATAGCGAAAGCTTTATTTTGAATAATTTTTCTTTAATAGAGATTTTCTAAATTATTCTACGAAGTGCAGGCATTTGTTTGTGGCTGCATGGTGGAATACAATAATGTCCATCAACTACTTGATTATTTTGATAACCTTTTGGTGCATCTTCAATTATTTTGTAATTATCTTGTTTGACTTTGCATTTCTCTTATTTATAGGGTCATACAAATCATTGTAGAAAATAATATTTTGTATTTTTGGTTTTCAAATGGAGTAGTTGACATCTGTCAATTTGATCATGATACTTGTATTGTCCTCCACATAATTTATTTTTCACAATTAGGAGTAGAAGTAATTGCAACTTTGATACCACTTGTTAGGAAAAATAGATTATCTCCACTTGTAAATTAAAATTCAAAAGTGACAAATAAGCACTAAATAAAATCTATTAAGTCTAAATTAATCCATTGCTGCTATGTAGAAATATAAATAGCATGAAGCACACTCATAAAAGAAAGGGACACCAAAATTTAATATGGAAAACCCTCTAATACTTAGGAAAAATCCACGTGACAAACCCCAAAAAATTCCACTACATCGAAGATAATTATAGTATCCTCACCACATACTCTATCTCAAAAGGTACTCAAACACTGCAATTCTTTGTTATTGTATTGCCAAAGAGCATTAAAGATGATACCCAAAAAAATTTCTCAAGTGTATTTGGCACACTTTACACTCTTGGTTTTACACATTCTCTTTTTCTCACATTCGGGGGACTCTATTTAATTTTCTTTCTTTCCTCTTCTTCACTCTATCTCTTGATGTTGAATGAATGAAGCACACTTTTATTTATAGAGGTTCTTCAGTCAAATGCATTTACACCATTGCGTAAAGAAAATATTTTGATTCGTAAATTATGAATCTCACTTCAACTTGCATCTCTTGCAAGGTGAAGTTTTTCCACCAAATGCAATTTTGTTGCATAAGCCTCCGCATGGGCTTTGGAACATCTTTAATGGTTTTTACTGTAGCCATTCGGCCTTACTTATCCTTTCAATGTGTTTTCCTTCTTTTAGTCAATGGGCTAGATCCCACAATTAGACTCCGTTTGGTAACTAGAAATAAAGTGATGGAATGTGAATCTGGATTCCCATTCCATCATATACGTGTTTGGTTGATAGAATGCAAAACTCCACGGATTCCATATTGCTTTATGCAAGGGAACATGGATTGACTTTCAAAAGTGATGGAAACAACGGAAGGGAGTGGGATGCGATTTGAAAAGACAGAAACGGCCTTCTCCTTTAATTTCTTTGTTTTGTCTCTCGGCCTCCTGCTCAGCGCCACAATTCCTGCATCGTTTCTCATCCCGTTCGCATCAAGTTCTTCTGTTCTGCGTTTTCCTCTATGCATAGGTTAGCGTTTCATGATCTTTCAAACTTGTTGGTTTTTAGTTTTTTCTTGCGTTTCGTCTTTGCATCTCTTGGGTTTCCTTATCTTCCAAACGTCTTCTTCTACGTTCTGGTCTTCAATTTTTTTGCATTTTCCTCTGCGTTATTTTAATGGTAGCATATGCATATCCTACCGAACATTAATAACGTTTCTTAGTTACTGAACAAAAATGGGATACTCCGCAAGAATTAAATGGGATCCTGAAAAACCAAAATTGCAAGCAAAGCCAAAGACGAAACTTGCCACCCCTGTTTTTTTTTTTTTTCTGTCTACATGGTGTCCCACTCCCACCATCATCCATAACTACAAGAGAGACGGTAACTATCGGAGTGCCTGAACAAACTCAATGAATACCTTCCTGAAACCCATCTTCTCAAACACTCCACACATAACCCCTTCTTGTCTTATTCATCACTCTAAAATGTCAACTACAACATCAACTCATAGCCACTCTTTCTTTGGCCCCTAGATTGTGTCATCCTCTCACCAACACTCATGAAAACCACCCCCCAACACTACGGCTTAATACTTCTTAAATTTAATTGAAGTCTAAGAAAAAAATTTATTAAAATAAATAATAATAAAAAATTGAAACTTAAAGCTAACTTTATTTTTGGACCGACTCTGCCCTCTTTTTTTATTTTTGGACAGATCAACATATCATAATATTCAATAACAGGCACAAGAGCCTGAAACTTACAGAAGCTTTAACAAGACACAACAAGTAAACAACATATAAAACAAGCCTGCACTTTTGAAGAGGGCAGAAATCTCAAATCAAAAGGCAACACACTCCTAATTAGTACTAATCAAAAATATAAAATTACAATATAATTAACCAGATTACAAACTATTGAATATTTCATCAGACGATAAAGAAGCCATTCAAGGAGAGGCAACACACCTCTCAATCTTCTCTAAAAGATTAAGACTCCTTTTTCAGTCATATCTTCTTCCAACTTTGAAATGCTACAAATCTGAAGAGTAAGTTGTAAATTTTTCTTTCGACTAGTACTAGATTTCTTCTGAAAAAAAACCTTTACTAATGAAAGGAAAAAACTTCCCTAATGGAAGGAGAAAACTTCCCTAATGGAAGAAGAAACTTCTCTAATGGAGGAAAATAAACTTCCATAAAGGAAGAAATTATTCAAAGCAAGAGTAGGAAACAGCAAAATAAGAGAGGGGGGAGGGGGTGGCTGCCATTGCAGCCACCCCGCAGCTTGCTGCGGCGCGAAGGGAGCTCCTTCCCTCGTTCAGTTTCTCCGTAGTTCTCTTTTACCGACCCTGCCCTCCAATTTCCTATTTTTAATGTTTCTTCCAGGCGTTGAACTGGGCTCAAGCTCGGATGCACAGACCTTTTTCTTTTTAGAAGAGAGAGAAACTTATTGGTCAGTAAAAAGAGAAGAACTTGAAAGATTGAAAGAGAGGTATTTTGATTCCTATATATACTTCATTTGTGCAAAAATATATTATTTAAAATAAAAAAATTACTTTCTAATTTTTAAAATAAGAATTTTTAAAATAATTTTTTAAAAAATAATTTTTTTAATTTATTTATATGTTAAGAAAAATTAATTATAAAAAAATGGTTAGAGATACATTTTTGTTTTAGACAATAATAGTAAGATTAAAATTTTATTGGTGCTGTATTTGTATTTTGTTTATTTTTCATAAATAAAATAAAATAAATAATGTTTAAATTATTTTTTAATATTATGTATATTTTTAATAAAATTTGTATATTACTAATTAAAATTTTTATTTATATTATTTTTAAATAAATTTTAGATCAAAATAATATTATTTTAATAATTTTATTTTAAAAAAATATTTTTATCTTTTTATCAAATTTTTATTCTATTCCAACATTATTTAAAATATATTAAACGTAGAAAAATAATAGAGATTCAATTTCATTCTATGTTGTATTAAAAATAATTTTAATAATAATATTTCATTTTATTTCAATTAATTCTTAATTTTTATTTGTATTTTTTTTGTCAACAATTAAACTAGATCTTAAATATTTTATATTTTTTTACTACATGAAAAAGGAGCAAAAAAAGGTTCAGAAACCATAGGCAATGACCAAAATGGATAAGAAAATTTGGGCTTGTTACTTCAATTTAGCCAATTCTCAGCATCTAAAGGAGGCTTGAAAAATTGGAAGATAGCAGTTCAATGAGCAAACATTTTTTTCAACTATTTTTAGGGATGGCATGAGTAGGGTACATATAGTAATCAAGTTTAGTCCCTTATAAAAAACGATCCATTTCTGGACTCACACCTGAGCAGATAACAAATTTAAGAACTACCACCATCCTAATTGAATTTCAAAATCTCTATATTCAGATCTATTTACCCAAAATGTGCAAGTTTTTCTCATGCTGAGAAATTCATTCATATAATACCAAAAATAAAAATAAAAATAAAATAAACTGTCTCAAATAACAATGACTATAATTTAATCCAATAAATTTAAGTAATTTTGAATTATCAAAGACTATTTTAATAATAATATTATTAAATAATTATTTAAAATTCTTATGCAAGTTTGTTGTATCATCAATTTTTTATTTGTTAACTTCTTGCCACAATATTTGCATTCAAATTTATATTTTTTTTTACTTTCAAATTTTTTTTTTGAAGTGGTTTCAAATAATTGATACTCTTCAATATTAATACCGTCGAAAGAGTTGGAGGGACAATCATTGAAAATTGAAGAAACTCATTCCACCTTAATATTAATGTAAACATTTTGCCGATTAGATTTTAGGAGAAACAGCACTTTGCCACCCTAATCTTTGCATCCAATTACAATATCCACCCCCTCCTTTCAAAAATCGCAATGTCCCACCTATCCTTTTGATTGAATACAATCTCCCCCCAGCTACCAATTTACCGTCAAAGATAACGGATTTTCCCTTTGAAATATCGAAAACAACCTTTTCTAATTGAAAGTAAGCAAAAAAACAAAATAATTTATTTGGTCTTAAAATTTATTCAGCTTGAACGAATACTGGACATCGGGCATCGCGCAAAAAAATAATAATTTATTTGGGCTTAAAATTTCTTCAGCTTGAATGAATACGAGCATCTTTTTCGCAGACACTACCGGGCATCTTCTTCGCAGACACAACCATCCCCTTCTTCACGGAGATATACCCCCACCCAGTGAAGCCATTCATCGTTGCAGCGAAGCCACTCACCCCACGCAGCGAAGCCGATGTTCTCCCTGTGAAGCCACCCACCCCACGTAGTGAAGCCACCGAAGAAGTGAGTGAAGCCACCCACCCACCGTCAGCGTCACCCACATTGCCTCTGTCGGCCACGCGATTTCAGGCACAGCTCTATTTTTTCTCCTCTGCTTCATTTTTTCTCCTTCCCGAACAAAAGAAACAAGCCGCCTCCTATACTACTTCAGGCACAGCTCTATCATCTTAAAAACAAACAAACACCAATGATTGCTAGAACGTAACTGGAGAAGTTTTTCTATACTACTTCCAGATTTTCGGAGCAATTATATATGCTTTTATAGTGGATATATGATCAGCAGTGAAAAGCAGAGAAGGATGAGTATGGTATTACAACACTCAGATTACTTGGGAAGGTAGTTTTACATTGTGCAACTAGTGAGAACGACTTAATTAACTCATATCAACACAGGTGAAGCAAGAATAGTCGTTGCTAATATTCTGACATAGCTCTCCTGCCAGAATTGTAGTTCAAAAGCACGCTTCACAGAGCCAGTAGCAACATAGAGCAAAGAGGCTGCATCAATAAGAGTTTCAACAGAAAACAGATAAACAGATTAGTGTTTGTGCAAATAAAATAGTTAGGAGGCCAGAGTGGAGAATGCTGATCCAAGTAACTGTTTAATGAATGTCTTCTAGTTGTAAGTAGAAGCTCTTACCCATCTTCTGATTGTAAGTAAACTTGCTTGAAGTTGAAACACTTCCATACGTGTATATTTCAGTTTTAAAAAAGATCAATATTTGAGGATCATGGTATTGGTTGACAGTGTGGTGCTAGAAATCAGAATAGTGAAAGAGAGAAAAAAACTTATAAATTACCTAGTTATTGCAGATGTATGTTGACGATGGGGTGCTGGAGGTGCGAGAGACTGACGACGAACGATGACGTGTGACGGCGGTGGCAAACTATATCCCTTCACCGTGATTTCAGATGTTGGACAGGAGATTGCGATTTCGAGAACTCCCTCTGCTTCAATTTTCCATCCCCAACTTTTACTATTTGATAAAAGAAGGGGAAGAACAAACTTACATTTACGATGGATGAGTGAAAAACAGAAAAAAATTAAGAGATAAAAAAAAATATGGCTTCAATTTTTTTTTAAGGTTATTTTGGTATTTTTAAGTGACTAAATGTTAAGATTGACGAAAAATCTAACGGTGGGGGAAATATTGCAATAGAATATAAGGTTAGGGGGGACATTGCAGCGAATGAAAGGTAAAGGGGGAAGATGCAATTGTCATTATACATCAAGGTGGAAATCTGCAGTTTCTCCTAGATTTTAAATGTGTGTGTATATATATTTATGGACGCACACACGCACACACGCACACATACTTTACAATGAGTTTCACTTTGGTTCCGGATATTCTTTGCTTCATTCATATATTGTAACTTACTAAATGACATCATTTTAGTCATTGATATTAATTTTATCTATTTATTTAACATAAAATATTGACACATGTAAACTAACAAATGCCATATGAAATACCACGTCAAATGTTAGAAATTCTTTTAAGATCCAACGTGCACCATTTTTATTAACATGGGTTTTCACATTCATTTTGGGTCTTAGTGAAGTTTTTACCATTTGACGTGACATTTAAAATAACATTTGTCAGTATACATAAGTAAAATCAGACACCCATAATGCCATGTCAGCATTTTATACTACATAAATAGACGAAGTTAGAAATGAGGATTAACTTGACGTTATTTAATAAGCTCCAAGATATGAATGAAAAAAGAAAAAAAAGAAAAAAGAATAGAGTCTCAAGTGAAACTTAGTGTAAAATTAAAAGACCAAAATTGCACTTAGCCCACACCATAATAGCCATATAGGAAAAACTAAAACATAAATACGAAGAAACAAGAGAAATGAAATGATAACCAAATAAGTAATTGGAGAGCAAGATTTTTCTTGAGTAGAATCTTAAAATTGTGGACAAGGATCACCTCACTTCAATTTAAAATTACTTGAGGGGTAATCCCTCACTTCAATTTTTCTTGAGCAGTACTGGAGGCATTTTCATTTCTTAAAATTACTTGATGGGTAATCCCTCATATGCCATTTTGTTAATGAATTCTTTTCTCCAAAGGATAATCTAGCCAACGAGTTAGTAATTTACAGTATATGAAACAAATTGAGGTCAATCATTTGACGGAATGGGTTGATCCCGCCCTACCTTAATACTTTTTTGAAGTGAGACTTGTAACAATTTCATTTATGTAAATGTAACAAATTTTTTTTTTTATATTTGTAAAATTTCATGAAGTTATTACTACTTTAATTCTAACCACTTAACTCGTAATAATAATCACTTTAACCAAGCATAATTGTTATTAACAGTGATATAATACTGAATTTCTATACACACCATTATTTTACAAACATTTGTACAAAAATACATATTAGTTCTAATAATCTATGTCGACTACTTCCAGGGACACTGGTGCGGGTGGCACCTCCACCGGAATCTCAGTCACATCTACTATAGATACATCTGATATAACTGGTAGTTGCCCAAGGTAGGGCACCTCGATCCAACGTACGGAAATAATAAGTGTCATTGAGAAAATCTGCATTATTCTTCTGAACATGATATGGAAATATAGTTAGAATTAAATCCCAGTAGGTTCAACAATAAATCATAATTTACCATCAATATAGTTCATCATGTCATGTTCAGCTGTATAAACTACAGAAAATATCTTTGGTCACATGAATGCATTATATCTATGCACATAAGAATCATACAGTAATGATATGTATGACAGGATTAACTATTTTTAGAATATCATATGATGGCCATCAACTTATTCTCATTTCAAGTTACCCCGGTCAGAGTGAGTATCCTCTATTCTCCGGTACGGGCTTTTCTTGCTCCATCCGACATGGCATACTTTCTTTTTCTTTTCTCATAATCATAATCATAACCGTTGGTAGGGCGTCCCCTACTGGTGCACCACACGGATTGCCATGTGGCCGAGCTCATTTCTTTTCTTTTCACAATGATAGCCAAAAATATGCTTTCAATAACAAGTATGTTCATCAAAATATAACTATTACCATAAATCATTGGTAATCATGCCATGAACATAACCATTTCAAATATCACTTTATAAAATATTTTCATGTCAGAATTTTATACTTAAAATGGTAAGAAGTTCATACAATAGCAATGGCTATGGCATATACTAGTCATTTATAAGATTCGTCTTCTTTTTTAAATATTAATTTTATTTTTTTATTTTCTTGATGCAGATTTTCATCATATCTAACCTTCTCTTACTAATCAGAGTATAACTCCCTCAATTGAACTCCGATGTAGGTAATCTTAGTGTCAATTTCAAGATAAAACAATTATCTAAAACTATTATGTTGAACATTGTAGCTAAATATTAAGAAATCAAGGTGATATTACTCTCTCAATGTACAGATTATTTCTTCTCGGATAGGTTCTGACCTCTACCTACTAATCGGACCATATCTACCTCATATGGACTCCAACTTGAGTGATTCCAGTGGATTAAAATCCGTGACACACATATCTATAATTATTATGTTAACCATTTATTTTAATTCCATATAGATAATTCTGAGAAATTAAAATACAGAAGCTATCCTAACATATTCTTCCCTGACGAACCATTTTTTGACCTTTGATATCGGCTCATATCTTCCTCATATGGACTCCACATTGAATGATTCCAGTGGCTAAAAATATGTGACACAGATAGCTATAATTCTTATTTTAACCATTTATTTTAATTCCATACAGATAATTCTCAGAAATTAAAATACAGAAATTATCCTAACATATTCTTCCTTGACAAACTATTTCTGACCTTTGACTACTAATCGGCTCATATCTTCCTCATATGGACTCTGAATGATTCCAGTGGCTAAAAATCCGTGACACAGATAGCTATAATTCTTATGTTAACCATTTATTTTAATTTTATACAGATAATTCCCAAAAATTAAAATACAGAAGCTATCCTAATATATTCTTCCCTGACGAACTATTTTCTGACCTTTGACTACTAATCGGCTCATATCTTCCTCATATGGACTCCAAATTGAATGATTCCAGTGGATAAAAATTCATGACACACATATCTATAATTCTTATGTTAACCATGTATTTTAATGCCATAGATAATTTCTAAAAATTAAAATACAAAAACTATCCTAACATATTCTTCCCTGATGAACCATTTTCTGACATTTGACTACTAATCGGCTCATATCTACCTCATATAGACTTCAAATTGAATGATTCCAGTGGATAAAAATCCGTGACTCATATATCTTTAATTCTTATGTTAACCATTTATTTTAATTCCTTATAGATAATTCTCAGAAATTAAAACATAGAAACTATCCTAACATATTCTTCCCTGATGAACCATTTTCTGACCTTTGCTTAATAATCGGACCATATCTATCTCATATGTACTCCAAATTGAATGATTCCAGTGGCTAAAAATCCGTGATACATATATATTTAATTCTTATGTTAATCATGTATTTTAATTCTCTACAGATAATTCCTAGAAATTAAAACACAGAAGCTAAAAATTTTGCCACCCATTGCCATACCTATGCAGAACTTTCTATAATAGTCTAAGTATTCAAACATACATCACATGCAAGATCAATATGTAACATGATATAGCAATATCCATGACCAATCATCAAAGTTCTAATATCAAAATCTCATATAAATATTATAAGTTTCAAAAGTTTTCTTCAAAAAGAAATATTGTTAAACTTACCTAAGAATCTCCCTAGCGTACTTAGTAAATTAGTTTTCTTGTTTCCTCTTGAAAGAAGTAGCAAGATTTCTCCCTTCCCTTAGCTTTTCTAACAGTTTAGGTAAGAGAAGGAGGGTGAATTTTTGAACCTCAAGGATGAAGAAGAAAAATGGATTCAAGTGGAGATTAATGTAACTTACCTTGAGTACTTAGCCTTCTAAACTTGTCCTTCTTCTTCCTTTCTTTCTTCTCCTCTCTTTCTCTCCTTTCCTCACTCTACCTTGCTTCTATTTCTCTCTCTTCCTCACTTGGACGAAATTAAAATGTTGTAGGGGTGGGTTTTTCTTAAATAGACCATCAAATAATACACCTTTTATGATCATGGGTCTATCTTATCACAATTAAGATACATTTTGTTGAATTTTTGGAAAACAAGCAACTTATGTTCTTGTCTTCCTCTTCCTTAGTCAAGATATACATAGGAAAAGGAGATTTGTATTTTAAAAATTATGATGATATGTTATTAAGATAAGGGACAAGGTCTCTTTGATTTAGGGGTTCATTTCCATTTTCTTTTATCTTAAACAAGTATGATAGGTTTGCCTTTTTAGGTGGGAAATTTCTAGCCCTTGAATCTCCATTATTTGGTTGATATTATTTGTGTGGAATAAGAATGTTTTGTCCTAATGCCATGTATTATCATACCACTTGCTAAAATTATGAGTGTAGGATATAGATGTTTTTGTCCTAAAGCCTTGTATTATCATGCCACTTACCAAAATTATGAATGTAGAATCACACCACTTGCTAAATTTATGTCTTAATGCCATGTAACCTAATCTTTATTATTATTATTACATTATTATATCATCACCTAATTTATTTTATTTTATTTTTTCCTCTTGGATTTGAGCTTATTCCTACCCATTTTCTTTGCTTTGGATAAAATTTTATCTTTCTTAGTGGGTTTGGTCACATTTTCATAATTTTTAGGCTATCGATCCAATTACTATATCTTAGTCCAAGTCTATGTTTTATTTCTTGCCTAGGTTATCCAATGGGCTTGCTAGAAACTTATGTGAAATAGAAAAACTCTATATGAAGTGTCCATAGGTAAAAGCTCAATGTTTTGGTAAAGATATTAAACTTAGTAACTCTAATTCTTGAATTAGGAAAATTACCCTAATCTAATGTTCTTGAAATTTTAAGACCTTTAATTGTTTCTAAAAATTTATCTTCCTTATCCAAGAATTTTACATCTCTTTAGTATGTTATTTCTATTTTTTTTCCTATTAGATTTTTCCTCTTTATTTGTTCTCTTAATGTTAGAAACATTTTCTATGCATATATATAAGGTGAAAAATTTCTAAAGATTATATTTTCTTAAATATCTAAAATATTGTCTAATAAATTTTATTTCATTAATTAAATATTTATGTACTTTTATCAATAAAAGAAACGAAATTAGAGATGTTACAAGACTTATTGAAAAAGTATATAACTTTTTTTTCATAGTTGTTATTAGAAGATTTTAATTGTTAATGTTAAAAATTATTTCAATTCAAAATTTTAAATTGTTGAGTCACAGTTCATAACTGAATTTTAAAAATCTGTAACACACCTATATAAATTACAAATCCATCATATATATCTTGTGTTGAAACCAATGTTTTAAATTTATTTGGAAATATTCTAAAATATACTAATATAATAGAGATATTATAAATTTTGTTTATTAAATTAACTTATAATTTATAAGTAAAATGAAGCACTAATATAAATTTAATGTAGATTTCACATTATAATTCAAAATTAACTAGAGAAAATACTTTTTTTAATAAATTAATATTTTATAATTTTTTTTGAATTTGTGTTTGGTTCGCACCTTGCAACAGGATTCTTCACCGTATTGATTTGTCACTAGTCTGATCCAATCTTCAAAAACATGGTTCAAATTACTTTTCATTCAAGGAAATGTACGTGATCGACCAAGATTGAACTCCTAACTCCTTTATTGTAAAAGCTATGAAAAGATGATGAAATAAAAATTCATAAATAATTTTATTATAATATTTATTAACTAAGACCTTTTATGGTACTCTTTCATATAAACATTATCATCAAAATGGGATAATACGCTGCTATTATATCTTTGCTTATATATAAGTCTTCTCCCAATCATTCTAAGGCTATGTTTGGTAAAAATAGCTGATAAGCTAGCTGAAAGCTTAAAAGTTAGCTGAAAGCTGATAAGCTAATTTTTAGCTGAAAGCTGAAAGCTGTTAAGCTAACTTATTGAATTAGAAGTGTTTGGTAAAATTAGCTATTGAATTAGCTGATAAATGTAAAATGACATAAAAGGACATACTTATATAAAATTTATCATTTTTTGTCAGTAATTACATTTCATTATGTAATTTCAAAAAATACAAAATAAACATATCATCTAGCGTCCCACAATAAATTAGCAATATTGTTGCGAATCTCCTTCATCTCAGTAGATGCCTCTAAATTTTCATTCCTTGTGTCACTATCAATAATATCTGGAAGTTCATCATAGGGTATGTAATTTGGATGTTGCTCGAGCATAGTAAAAATAATGTCATCTTGTGAGTTGGTGCGGATATAATTATGTAATACAAATGCAGCCATTATAACATCAATTTGAATCTGAATACTAAATTGAGGCATTCGGCTAAGTATCTTCCATCTTTTCTTCAATACTCCAAATGATCTTTCAATACAACTTCGAAGAGATGAATGTGCACGGTTGAAGACTTCTTGAGCATTGGTTGGGGGCTCTTGTTCAAATTGAGATTGATGGTATCTTATCTTAGGATAAGGCACCAAATATCCTTGTTTATCTGGATATCCTTTATCCACCAAATAATATCTACCTATAAAAAAATTCTTAAAAATTACATACATTTTATTTATATAAAACCTTGTTGTAATTTTAAAAAAATAACAATACCTTGTGGCGGCTTTGGAAAGTTCAATGCTGGTGTGTTAATTGCATGAAGAAAAACACGTGTGTCATGTGCTGATCCCTCCCATCCAACTGATAAAAATGTGAAACACATATCAAAGTCACAACTGGCCATAACATTGAAAGTGGGGATTCCTTTTCTTCCCCTATAACGCATTTGATCTGCCTCGGGAATACATGCAGCTATATGGGTGCCATCAATACATCCAATACAATCCTGTTATAAATAATGCATTAGATAATTATGTTTATCGTAATATGAAAATAATATATATTTTATTTACCTTGAAATAGGGCATGTATCGTTTATCATTAGCAATATGAGACGGTATAAATTGAAAAGTTTGATCTTTTGGTTTGATGATATCACGTGCAAGACCCTTGTAACCTTTGCTCCTACCAGTAATCGCTTCCAAAACTTCATGAAATGCTCTACTGATAGTCTCGCCAGAATGTTGAAATCGCTCTCCAACATCTCTATTAGAAGCACCCATGGCAAGAGTATATACAAATATGCCCACTTTCTCTTTAACTGACATTCTCTTACTTGGTTGTAATCCATATTTTGATTGCAAGTGTTCACATAATTGTATAAATAAATAAGGCTCCATTCTAAAGGCATTCACACATCTAATAGGGTGTCCATTCAGTATCTCATTCAGCCAATTTTCTCCTCTTTGAAGTGAAGTCATACATGGTTCTTTGTAAAGATATTTATAATAATATGTAGCTATTGCACCTGTTGCACATGATGTTATATTCCAATAAGGTGCATATTTTCTTCTCTTTTTTCTCTATCAATATCCATGATGTACCTAGTGAAACATATATTTAAAAGATTCACAAACATAAACCAAAAGACATAGTGCAAATCTCATAGTTCATATAAATAATACTCATAAAAGTTTCAAATACATGTCCATTAAAGTTATGAATACATGTCTATTAAAATTATAATAAACATCAAAAATTAAAATAACTAAATAAAGTGAACATTCACTTCTCTTTGGCATGCATATACATCAACCAAGTTTTCCTGGAAGCATCATCCTCCAACTTCATAAAAATCTCTCGTCTTACTTCATTCTCAATCAAACAAATAGCAAAGCACCACAATTCACTACCCTTTTCCAAATAAAATTCAGTAACCATGCGATTGATGAGACTTAATGCTGTATCAACGGTAGAAGTAGCATTGTTGTGATTACTCACACTACTATCTGATTTCATTATTTCTAATGCCATATTAGAATTTGACACCAAGGTATCTATTTGACTGCTTAACTTTGCCGCTCCCCCTGATTGTCTCCTTTTACGCTTCCCCTTATTGGGCTTGTTAGTCATCTTTTGAGTTTGTGTAGTTTTGTTGGTATCATCACCTTGTCTAGGTATTTGGGTACCACCATCACCTTGACTAGGTATTTGGCTATTGCTAAATTCACGCATGAAATTAGGCAAAAATGAATGTTCATCACTTAATAAATTATTCACATGAGAAGCATATCGATTATATTCTGAATAAACATCATTTTCATCACTCTCATGTGAACAATGATTGTCTTCCTCACCATTTTCTTTATTTCCTTCCTCAACATTAAGATCCATAGAGGCTGTAACAACATTGGCCCCAGTTGCATAATTGTCTTCAAACAATTGAGCCCATAATTCCTCAAGTGAAGAATCTATTGATTTATTACGAAACTTTTTAGTCTCAGGTTTCTCCTACAAGAAAAGATAATTAATTATTAAATTAAATATCTTATTACTTCAATATAAGTTAATTTTAAGAATATAAAAAACAAACTAACCTTAATTTTTTTATCCCACCACTCCTCTGAACAATTAAGCTTTCCCGTAATAGGATCCCACCCTAAGCCAGTTTCTCCAAACTTCAAAAACCTCCAAGTGCGCCAATCTCTCTTCATTGCATCATATTTATTCTTCAAAGTTTTGTATAAACATCTTCGGTTGATGATAGATTCAAACTCTTGGTTAATCTCCTTCCATTTAAATGATACACGCCCATTCTTCCTAATGAACTTGATACAAAGCTCACAAAAAATCTTTTCATACTCATCTGACCATCTAAAATTGATCCCTCCCTCCATATTATCATTAGTTGAGGCCATTTTACAAATTTATCAAAAAGAAGAATTAGTCTTCTGCAAAAATTAAGAAAATTAGTCTTATAAATTTACCATAATGAAAAAATTTATGTATGAATGCAAAAATATAATATGTCTAATAAAAATATAACAAGAAAAATCACAACTAATAAAAATATTTGCTTCAGTGTTTGAACGTGGAAGGCAAGGCTCTAGATTAGTTCTGCAATAAGAAGTGGCAATTCTCATTTTCCTAGGTAGAATAAAAAATTAATCAGCAATCAGCAGTTGAAAATCATTAAAAAAAATTGAGATTCTGGGAAAGCTCATAACTTGAAAACATGTTGATTGTAATAATAATAATTAAGTGGACCCTCATTGCATGCTATTCTTTCTTTCTTACGTGAAAATCATTAAAAATAAATAATAATAAATAAGTGGACCCTCCAGACCCCATATGCTATTCTTTCTTACGCATCCTAAGAAAGAAAATTAAGATTCACTTGGAAAGTAAGTGTATATGGGTCCTGCATGTCATTGCATGCTTTTTGTTTTCCCAGCTTCTGCATCAAACACTGTACTTTTTTTATATGCGTAACTGGGGTCATATTTTTTCAGAAGGGCCAATGGCTTTGGTTATTTTCAGTGACCCAGCTTATTATTTTATCACTTCACCAGATTTAACAAAGATTTTGTCGTGCATTCATTGGTTGACTAAGTGTAGTCTCATCAAACAAAACAAAAGCTAAATCCTGATCCTCAACTCCATCGATATATGTGTGGCTTCATTGGTTGGCTAAGTGCATTCATTGGTTGTGCAAATAAGATATACAATATGCGGAGAGTATTTCTACACCTATGACTACTGATCTCAAGCTTTTCAAGCACAGAAATAATCTTATTGTCAACCCTCAACTATATATATCAGTAGCGGGAGCATCAGTTGTACATAACCATTATAAGACGTAAAATTTCATTCCCTATTAACCAAGTCTGCAATTTATGCAAGAGCCTTTGGGAGTGCACTAGAAAGCTGTCAAGAGAATCTTAAGAAATTTGAGTGGGACTTTGACGTATGGCCTTCATTTACAAAATTCCAACTTAAACATTACAGCCTACTATGATGCTGTAACCTAGTGGCATTGGGTTAAATTTAGTGGAATCAATGACAGAAGAAAAGGATGCAAGAGCCGTTGGGAGTGAACTAGAAAGCATTTAACAATGAAAAGAATAAAGTTCGTGGACTCAATGGTAGCTGTAGTACCGGATGAGTGGACTCTGGCTAAGATAAGAATGTGGGTAGCAGGTGTTCTAGTGGCAGTAGCGAAAGCAACAGTGAAGAGGGCCGTCGATGATCAATAAGAAGAATAGAATGCATGCACCTAAACTCCGGATTAGGGAGCCACCTGGGGAGGAAAAGAGGGAGCGGGCGTGATTAGAAGGTGATAGAGTAGTTTAGGCAAAGAACTTCTTCCTTTTTTCTTATGGTCAAGAAACAGGGCATATCATTGTCTTATGGGGTTGTCTTTGACCGAGAACATATGTATTTAATTATTTATTATGAATTTTGTATAATGGGTACAGGCGCAGTACAGATACAGGAATTGAGGTAACGAGATATGCAAATTGGAAAGCGTAAAATTGCAGTAAACGGCGCCAGAGAGATTGTGAAGAAATAAGAAAAGTACCTGATGCTTTAATTTGTTTCTTCCACTTGTGCTCTGTTATATTTCGTCGGTATCCTACGAGCAGAAACTCACCCACTTTTCATCTGTTGATTGTAGTGTCGCTTGATTGATTAGTAGAAGAAAGGCGAGCAACAGAATCGTGAACAAAAATTGGGTCAAGGGTTATACGTATCGCTTGATTAGAAGAAGAAAGGCCAGCAACGGAATCGTGAACAAAAATTGGCTCAAGGGTTACGCGTAGGGCAATATTGGAATTTAAATAAAATAATAAGGATAAAAGAGGAATAAAATTATAAAAGCTATACGCTATAAGCTATACGCTACTTAAAGTAGCGTATAAAAATACGCTATAAGCTACTCAAATAAGCTTGTTTATCAAACACCTCTAATTTGGTCAAACAAACTTATAAGCTAGTCAAATACACTATAAGCTAGCTTATTTGTCTTGCCAAACATACTCTAAATAGAAAATGTAAAACTTCTAAAATAAATTATTTGACCATTGAAATTGAAAAATGATGAAATTAGTATATATATTTTTTTCACATTTCACATTTCAGATTGGATTTTCTGTTTGGTTTTATCACTTATTTAAGCCCAATTCCGGATTTAATTACGTTGCCTTTTATATTGGTCTTGAAACAATATTATACTACGCTTTTTTCATTAATTTATTATGAATTAGTTGTCACTACTACAAAAATGAGGAATAGCGACGGTCTTTTAACGACGGTAAAAAAAACCATCGTTATATAATGCTTTAACGACGATTTTTTAACCGTCGTCCAAACAAGATATATAACAACGGTTTTTGAGTCAATCGTTGTTTTACAACGACGGTTGGAATTGAACTGTCGTAAAATCGGCACTAATACCCATGAATGGTCTATTTTTGTTGCTTATAACCGTCGTTATTTTACGACGGTTCATTCAAACCGTTGTCAATTCTCATGGTAAATGGACTGTTCATGGAGATTAGGGTCGGTTTAACGACGGTCAGGCTTAAGCCGTCATTATGCCACGCGTCATTTGGGCGACGGTTAACCGAAAACCGTCATAAAATTGAGGTTTGGAGATGGTTTTTTATATAACTGTTGTTAAAATAGGCTTTAACGACGGTTTTAGTGTAACCGTCGTTAAACCACGGCTTTCCTATAAAACTGTGATTCCTCCTTCATTTTTAATATACAATTCAAATTGTTCTCTTCTTGAGACAAACACTTGTGAGTTTATTGGTATCGATAGTTCAAAATTAGTTACTCCTATTTTAGGTAAGTTTTTAAATACTTATATTATTATGAATTAATTTTTTATTTAAATTGTAAGCTTTGTTAAATTTATTAAGGTATTTGTTTTTTAACTTCTTGTGTAGATACTTCGGTTATCTACAGACATTTGTGATTCGGAGTTGTTTATTTTCATATAAGGTATGTATTTTAATTATTTTTTATGTTGTGAAATTTTTATATATATTTGTATGTTTGATTTAAATTATAATTAAAAAAAATAGATTATTAGAAATTGTTTGTTATGTTTTTAGTAAATGTTGAATGAATTAAGAAGTAAAAAGTATAATTAAGTTACACAAATAGTAAATTTTGTAATTGTTATTAAAAAAATAAGAATATAGTAATAATAGTATTAAAATTAAATTTGTGATAATAAAAAAATTTATCATATTAATAAATATAATTAAATATTATAAATAAATTATTAATAAAAAATTGGTTAATGATAATTATTTAAAGTCAAATTTATATTTATTTATTATTAATAAATAATAACTTAATTAAGAAATAAATATATTATTGTTATATTTATAAGTTTAAAAATATGATATTAATTAAGAATAAGTTAAAATTTTATGTTAATAATTATAAGGTGAAACAAATTGAATTAATTAAGAAATAAAAATGTTAATAATTATAAGGTTAAACAATTTGAATGAATTAAGAAGTAAAAAGTATATTTTAGTTACACAAGTAGTAAATTTTGTAATTGTTATTAAAAAAAATAAGAATATAGTAATAATAGTATTAAAATTAAATTTGTGATAATAAAAAAATTATCATATTAATAAATGTAATTAAATATTATACATAAATTATGAATAAAAAAATTGGTTAATGATAATTATTTAAAATAAGATTTATATTTATTGATTATTTATGAATAATAACTTAATTAAAAAATAAATATATTATTTTTATAACTATAAATTTAAAAAGATGATATTAACTAGGAAATAAAAATAAAGTCAAGTTACATAAATAAAAATTTAACAATTGTTATAAAAAAATAGAAGCATAATAATATAAATTTACTGGTTTATAAGAGTATGATAAATAATTTAGATTTAATAAATTTTGTTGTTATGTAATTAAACGTAATTAAATATTTGACTTAAATTATTAATAGAAGAATCAAAATCTTGGTTAAGTACGAGTATTGAAAGTGAAATTTATACATGTTTATTATTTAGTAACAATATAATATAATTAATAAAGTAAACATATTATTTTTATAATTATTAAATTAATTAAGAAGTAAAAAATAAAGTGGAATAAAAAAAGCATAATAATATAGATTTACTGATTCGTTACAGTCTTATAAATAATTTAGATATAATAATTTTAATAAGTATATAATAAAAGATAATTAAATATTAAACTTAAATTATTAATAGATGAATCGAATCAATGGACATTCTGCAATGATATTATATGAGAAAATGAAATATTTTTTTTTTACATGATGTATATATGACAAACGAGTAAGAAATTTTGTAGGATAAAATAAAATTGTCAATAACGATAATTTGTCACATTAAATGATTATTTTTTATAGTTAAATTTTATTACTTATTTTAGCTTAAACATAATTAGTTAACTTTAAGTATGCAAATTAGATAAGTGTTAAATTGTTAAATAGAATTAAAATTTATGAAATATTTCTTTGTTGTATATTATTTAATCCTCAAACAGAGGTTAGATTATGAAGTAATGCATTAAGAATACATTATTCAGTGAATTATTATTTAATTTTTTTATTTCATAATGGTTTCAGACATGGATAAGAATTGGATCCATAAATCTCGATACACCCGAGAGTATTTGGAAGGTCTAGAAGGTTTTTTAGATTTTACAAATGCTAACTCGGGTGTGGAAGGTAAAATAATTTGCCCATGTCCAAAATATAAATTTAAAAAATGGAAAGTTACGAAAGTTGTGCGCCAACACTTGATCATCAAACATTTTCCACAAGGCTACGATTTCTAAAGTATGCACAGAGAAAGGGCAACAAAAGATTCTGCGATAGGACATCAAATAATACCACATGATGTTGCAAAACATCCTATCGTCCGAAATGACCCTATGCAGGACATGGTTCGTGAGATATTTGAAATTCATCGTGAACATGAAAGTGTTAATTCTGTGGATATGCCGGTTCCACCGTCAGGTGAAAGGATGGATGAAGGCATGAAAGATTTTTTTGAATTACTAAAGGATAGGCAGCAACCATTGTACGAATGGTGTGAGAAATATTCTAAATTGTCATTTTTGGTGAATTTGTACCACATTAAGTGTTTGTGGGGAATATCCGACAAGGCTATGTCAATGATATTGCAGCTATTGGTTGACGTCTTTCCGAATGCAAAGATTTTAACTTCATTTTACGAGGCTAAAAAAATCATTAATAAGTTGGGGCTGAACTCAAAAAAAATACATGCCTGTAAGAATGATTGTATGTTATTCTGGGGGGAGGACGAAAATAAAGATACTTGTAATAAGTGCCATGCACCATGGTGGAAACCGAAGAGAAAAGAGAAGCAGAAGAAAGTGGCTAATAAAGTCCTCAGATACTTTCCATTGAAACCTCGGTTACAAAGATTGTTTATGTCTTCTAAGACTGCCGAATATATGGGATGGCATTCCATAGATAGAAATAGTGACGGTATGATGAGGCATCTGAGGGACTTCAAGACATGGAAGAGATTTGACATCTTGAATCTTTAATTGCATCCGATCCTAGGAATGTGCATTTGGGACTTGCTACCGATGGTTTCAATTCATTTGAAAATTTAAGTACAAGTTACAGCATATGGCCAATCGTATTAATTCCTTACAATCTTCCTCCTTGAATGTGTATGAAGTAGAGTTCTTTTATACTGTCAATGATAATTCCTAGTAGAAAGGCACCGAAAAATGATATAGATGTATTTCTGCAACCATTGATTGAAGAGTTGAAAGAGCTATAGTTCGACGGTGTGCGAACTTACGATTCATTCAGTAGTGACATGTTCAACATGCATGCTGCTCTCATGTGGACAATCATTGATTTTCTTGACCTTAGATGTTTATTAGGTTGGAATACTCATACTGGATTAGCCTGTCTACACTATAATTTTGATTCAACTCTTGTGCACCTTCCTCATAGTCGGAAGTGGTGTTTTATGAGACACCGTCGTTTTCTAAACTCGAGTCATAAATTTCGAATGGCCCGTAACAGGTTCGATGGAACAGATGAGAGAAGAAATCCTCCACTACAATTGAATGGTGTAGATATTTTGAGACAAATTAATGATATTAACGTTGTATTAAAAAAGAATGGAGAACATGAAGGTCAAGAATAAAGGTCTCGAGGTTACGGAGGGGTTGAAGTTGGGACTCAACAATAGTGTAAAAAAAAACATATTCTTTAAGTTTCCATATTGGGCGAACAATTTGTTGCGTCATAATCTTGATTTGATGCATATAAAAAAAAAGTCTACGACAATATTTTGTATACTTTGTTAAATGACACTGGCCATTCAAAAGATCACATCAATGCACGAAGAGATTTACAAGAGTTAGGTTTGAGGTCAGATTTTGGCCGGACGAGAATGGTAAATATCGGCCTGCCTTGTTTACGTTGAAAAATGCAGGTAAAGATATCTTTCTCACAACACTTAAAAACATTTCTATGCCTGACAGATATTCTAGTAATATTTCTAGATGCATTGATTTAAGATAACGTAAGATTGGGGGGTTGAAAAGTCATGATTGTCATATTCTTATGATAACTACTACCCTTAGCCATAAAGAAGGAACTTCTTAAGTAAATGTCTGTAGTTCTGGTCGAATTCTGTTCGTTCTTTTGACATATTGATTCCAGAGTTTTAAATGTCAGCGAACTTGACCAACTTCAAAATTGTATTGTTCTGGTGCTGTGTCATATGGAGATGCTATTTCCTCCTTCCTTCTTCACAGTAATGGTACATTTAAAAGTTCACTTGGTCCAAGAAGTCAAGTTAGGTGGACCAGTTTAATATCGTTGAATGTATCCTATTGAAAGGTGAAAAGCAAAAAATTCAGATCTATTTTATCTTATTCATTCTATTTTTTTTTATTAATTTCTCATTCGTTGAACGTATGTTGTACAGATACTTGGGTAAGTTTAAGTCATTCATTCGAAATAAAGCAAAGCCAGAAGGCTCAATAGCCTAGTCATAGGGAGTTTGTTTCCTGGTTCACTCGTCGTGTAAGTATATAATTTACCTAGTCAATTTATATTTGCAGTCTATCATGAGCACAACTTACGACTCTATTTTTCTTTCCCAGATGGAAAATAATAGTAGTGGGACTTTGTCAACTGAGTTAAAATTTCTGGCAATTGGGCCCCTGGATAGAGCACGCCAATACAATGCATACAATGTAAATGGATTCAAATTATGAACGTTAGAGTGAGACCAAGAGTTAACAACCCAAAATAGTGGAGTTCACGATATTTTCAGGACCAGGAGTTATGCAAGTAGCAGTGACAGAAATATGCAATTCGGTGGAGTCTCGTATTATGGAAAATTATTAGATATTGTAAAATTGAATTATCACGGTCACTTTACAGTTACTTTATTCAAATGTATGTGGGCCAATACAACAATAGCGATGGGCATTACCACGAATGGCTTCGAGGTGACATATTTCGACTTTTCACGGTTGATTCATACCAGTGAAAATGACGATGATGAGCTGTACATTCAAGCATCCGAAGCGCATCAAATATACTATGTAGAAGATGCAGTTGACAACAAATGGAGTATGGTTGTACATTTGAAACATCGTGATTTATATGATATGGGCGAGAAAAATGATAATATTTTATATGAGTAATCCGTTGCGCGTTCAAAATTTAGAAATATTATTTCCAGAAGAAAAAGTAAATTTATGTCTGTTATGATACTAAATTTGATACTGTAATTTCTTAAATATATTTTGATTTTGTTTATGAACAGTTTATGCTTGTTATGTATTTTGATATATGTTCTTATTATTTTCAAATGAATAATTTATGATACTAATCATGATAAGAATAGTGACGATGCGGAGGGGTAGATATAGATTTACGGGCAGAGCGGGTGCAGCGAGCTTAGTTAGGCATGTTGCTCGCCCAGCTAGTAGTGAGGGAGGACAGCCCATCAATGATACTGTCCAGTCAGCGGCTGTCCCGTCCACGGTACCTCTAGACTCTAGGGCGCTAGAGTCAGAGGTTGGACCGTCCACACTACCCCGCCTGACTCTAGGGCGTCGGAGTCAGAGCATGTCCCATCCACATTCTCCTCTTACGACGCCCAGGAACCAGAGGAGGATTTTGATATCAACATAGACGTCGATGAATATTTGGCTGACATTGAGGTGGAGCATCAGATGGCTCAGCAGGAGTGTAAGCGCAGAAGAAGCTGGACAGTCGATGTTATAGGTAAAATATAAAATATTTCTTATATTTATAATAATTAATGTCCAGATATTGAGCTAATACATTTATTTTATATTCTAACAGATGGGATTGGTCAGGTGACGTCTAGACAGATGATTGTCCACGATATTTGGGTGTTACCTCATGGGCACATGGTGGTTGTTCGGTTTAACGATACCCACCGGCCCATTGGAGACAGAGGTGGTCTCCTTGGTGTCTTCCTCGGCACCATTGGAGATAACTTCCATTTCTTTCCGATCTCATATAAAGATTGGAGGAGCATTCTTGAAGATTACAAGACAGGAGTGTTCATCACCACGATACAAGTATGGACTGTTAATTCTTCTTAAGTATACATTAATATTTTTAATGTTTCACTGATTTTTATACTACTTTTTGTAGACACATTTTAATGTGACGGGCCTCCACAAAAAGTTAATTTTACAGTCACTTAGAGTCAAATGGAGAACCGCACATTATAGTGTGTTTCGGATTATAAAGGGCTGACGGAATATACATCAACGATGAGGCTCGAGTAGTTGCGGTACGTATAATTTTGTTATTGTTTTGTTTATTTATTATTTTATTTGATTATTTTTTAATTATAATCAAATTTTAACGTCTATTTTTTTATTTTGTAGGAAAAAAATTGCCTCAATCCAGCAAGAGAATAGCTCTTCTCAAGAGCTCTTGACAGGTGATTCACTTGCGAGAGCCTTGGATATTGCAGAGCACTCGGGTCGCATTCGAGGATTTGGGTTAGGTGTTTGCCAAACATAAGTCTTCGGATGTGCCTTAACTGGGTTAAGCTCTGGGTCTGGGCCTTCATACCAGGAATTACAGACTGAGGTGGCTCGTTTGAAAGCAGCCATACATGAGCAGAACCTCGAGCAGTAGCGACGAGAGGCAGAGCGAGAGGCATGTGACGCTGACATCACAACCTGACAGAAACAGATGGAGGCAACTTTAGCGTTCTTGCTCTAGAACTTTCAGGGTCAAGTGCCACCTGAAATTGCACTTGCTCACAGTGCAAATCCAAGGGTAATTTTTAAATCCTAAATTTCATAAATAATTGTTACTATTAATTTATTTAATTTTAAAAACCTTACATAATAAAATTGATTTTTAGGTTTCCAGTGATAAAGGCAGTGGACATCAGTCAGACCAGATGCCACAGGACCCGAGTTCTTGATTATATTGTATATTATTTTTTTGTAGTAAAATGTAAAATGTAATTTTAATTTTTAAGTGATTATTATTTTTATTTAAATTTTGAATATATATCGATATATCTCATAAAAAACTTAATATTATAAAATTGTCATTCTCAAACAAAAGTATTTATTTTAAAAAATTAAATATGAGAATAATAATATAAAATTAATTTATAATGTAAATTAAGAATTTTGAAATAAAAATATATATTTTAAAAGATTAAATATGAGAATAATAATATAAAATTAAATTATAATGTAAATTAAAAAAGATTAATAATTTTTTATAAAAAAAATTATAAGAAATAACGACAATTCAAGAACGCCATAATGATAGTTATGAAAACCGTCGTTACTCCTAAATTTAGAGATGGTTTATAATCATCGTTAGGACAAGCCATAATGACGGTTCACATAACCGTCGTCAAATTCAAAATCTAACGACAGTTGATAAACCGTTGCTATGACAAGTCTTAACAATGTTATTCCAACGGTTGGCCTAAACTGTCGCAAAGACATTCGTTCTACGACGGTTATACCAACTGTCGTAATGATTTTTAGCGACGATTAAAATCATAGCTAAAGTTACTAAAAAACTGCCGTTAAATCCCGTATTTATTATAGTGTGTGTAGACATTGGATAGATAATTGCTTGCCAAGGAGCTGATTTACATTATTCACGTTCTTGAAAATGGCGTAATAACTAATAAGCATAGATATTTATTAAAAAATAATAAATTAATTAAAATTTTAAGATTGTCTTATATATTCATAAGATAGTTTTAAGTTATTTATTATTATTTAATGAATCGTTCTTAGAATAAATATCTTAAAAACGTAGTTATATAAATATTTCTAAGACTACCAATGGAAAGTGGAAACAGAAACATGACATAATTAGTGTAGCATTTCTATTTCGTCTAATAAGAATATCATTAATCAAACTTAATCCATAATGTCTCCTTAGGTGCTATCGGTAATTGAATCCCAAAAGATGGACAGTCCTTGATGTGTTGAGTAGGCTGATACATCATAAGTTTCTTTTAATCGTATATGTTGACGAAATATACTAATCTTCTCCCTCTCTTTTTTAGCTTCCTCCCTCATTGATCTCAGGAGAAATGAGAATTAAGTGACCATCTATTATACCTTTACTATGCATGCTATATAAGATATTAACTATATTTTATTAAACTCCAGTTTGGGCTGTATTATATGCGGAGATGCTTCAGAGAAGGCCACTTGCCAAAGCTAGATGCCACCACCTATTTCTCTCTGACAACTGGGGGGAGGAGGAGGAGGAGGAGGAGGAGTTTTCCTTTTCCTTCGGCAGCTCACAGTGCCTATTCTCCACGCCATCCTTTTCAGTAGCCTCCATTTTTCCAGCAGTTGGGCACTACAGGGTACAGATTTTAAAGCAGACCAAGTAAAAATCAATCAGAATATGCCCATCACTGCAATTTGATTATTCAATGACGATAATTTGATGTATCGTAGGTGAATAAAAAAATTCTATTAACGGTGTACAAATATTTATGTAAATTAAATTTTTTTTTTAAATAAACACGTGAAAGTATCTGATGCACGGTTTGTAAAATTCTTTTGTTTGCGGATGGTATGTAAAAATATTTTTCTATAATTACGTTGAAAAAAAAATAAAGAAAAGAAGACTAGGATGCATACATGTGGCTTCACGGGAGCAAGTGCTGGTTGGTAAGTCAAAGTCCCACAAAATGAAGAGTCATAGCAAGGAGGGGCCTCATTGAGGTTGATAAGACGGGTCAGAGGAGAGTTCTTAGTGGAGGTTGTTTGTGAACCTGGGATCCCCATAGGTTGAGAAAGATAGGGGGAAATGGACATTGTGACATGGGTTAAAGTAGCAGTGCTGACAGGGCGCCTCTCTGCTAGTGGCTTAACAGGGGAGGACGGATTAGGCACGTGTTGAGACTGGGGTTCAGGGACGGGCTTGGGAGCTGAGGTAGTGGAAGAGGAAGTTGGAGATGGTGTTGGGACCACAATGTGATCATCTAGCTGGACCACATCCTGAGGAGAGATAGCCATCTTTGGCCATATAAAGGTCCCCTGAGGCTTGCAAATTCGGAACCCACTTTTCATCCTTTCTATTTTTGCTGCCTTGTCCTCCGCTTTCCTGCTTTCTGGCCCCTGTATATCCTCATTAGGTCGCTTTTCTCCTGATTTTGTTTGTTTGTTTTTATCTTCCTCCTCCTCTTTTGTCCCTCCTCCAATTCCTCCTTCCACTACTGTTGTTGGTCCTGGCAATAACGCTGGTGGCGTTACTGATTCAGACATTGTTAGCTCCTCTCCTCTTTCTTTCAGCATCCCGAGTTGTTCCTGCATCAACTACCTTCTATCAGGGCCAAGTCAATTTCATTCTGTGACACTAGATGAGAAGAAGTGGAGAATTTCATTATGGTTCTCATTTCTTCTTACTGTTGTGTGCAAAACGAATAACGAAAGATCAACCAAGAAAAAATATATATTAAATACATAGCACTTTTGTGGACTATAAAGGGCTGGTTCTATATATCCTATGACATGGACCAATATCCCCAGAAATCTATCATAGAAATTTAATTAAAGCAAAGTACCAGTAGTTAATCGGGGAAATTAGGTAGATAGGCCTTTTATTTTCCAATAATGGGATGGAAGGTGGAATTTACTATTTAAAGCCTCATCACTAGTCCACTTATTGTCTACACAATTGATATGTGCAGGAACTGAATATTAAAAATTAATAAATTATTCTTTATTAAATGACACAAATTTCGTTTTACCGCTCTAACTCAAGCATTCATCTGGACTTTCGAGGAAAAGAAAGCAACTTTTGTAATAGTGGGAAAAAAAGAAACAATTTTACAAATATTAATTACCTCCATGTCGGTCAAAGCTAACGAGATGTCCTTCAGTTGTCCCTCAATTTTAGACTTTTTATTCATCAAGTCCTTATACATCTCCTGCAATATAATGACGATATAAATAGTTATAACAGGCTTCAGTAATTCAAGTGGCCTGCTATCCTAGAGTAAGCACATTAGCTAGCTCAAGGTTCACTTTCATTAATAACCTGTACTGGAACTAAGGAACCATCGTTGTCCAAATTCAAAACGGACAAACAAGAATTAGAAGTAGTCACAACAGCCAACTCTTCCTCCCTCTTCTTTGATGCCAGCTGCTGCATATCACTGAAAATCGAAGAGCACAAAGTATTCGAGTAAGATCGACAACGGAAGATCTTATGTAGATCTTTATAACATGGAGATGGAACAAAACATGAGTACTCCTACCGAAAAAGTAACGACCTCACAGTAGTAAGAAGAAATTGGGCTTACTGCTTCAATTTAGATATTTCTTCCTTGATCTCTCTTAGTTCTCTAGCACAAATGGGATCCTGCGAAGGGTTATCCCCAGGCATCCATCCAGGGGGTGGAGTCCAATAAGGATCTTGAATCCCTGCTTCTCGTCTAATATTAATCAGATCAGCACTCTCAAGCCAGTATTCCATCGCACCCTCAGCATTGTGTCGCCGCCGAAATCTCTCAGTTCCGCCAGGAGCTACTTTCCCGGCCATGTGCTTTAGTAAATGATCTAGTAAACCCGTATCACCGATCAGTTTTCGAGCTTCACATCTCAATGCTGGCCTCAATATTGGTTTTCCGAACACCGCTCCTTTAGCTTGCATTACCTTCAGCATGTTCTCCTCTGCTAACTTATACCTTCAAAGTTAAGAGATACTATTATGCAACCACCGAATAATTGCTGAGCAGCTTCAGAATGAAAAACAGTTTCAGCTAATTTGCAGAATTATTAACACTTTTTGGAATAATGTTACTAGCAAATTAGTCTGATAGTTCTTACCTCTCGGCAGACCACCTGTCAATTGAAATTTTCCGCTTCTTTTTGTGGTGTACTACGAGTTGATTCTGCTTACCATGCTGTGCTTTCTTCGATTTTTGAACATCGCTACTTTCGTTTTGATTTCTCTTACTTTTACGGGTCGACCTGACCTCATAGGACAATTCCTTCATGGCCCCCTTTTCTTCGCCTTTCTCTCTCTGTGTCTCATTCCCTTCATCTCTCTCGTTTTGTTCTCTTACATCTATCTCATTTTCTTTCATAAATCCTGATAAAGATTCCAACTTGCTCTTTTCATGCCGGCCTAAGAATCGAACTGGCCGACGCTTACCCCACTGCATCATCCCGGTAAACTTGAGCTGAGACCAGCACGAGCCCTTCTTGGAAACCAGGTCCATTGCCCCATCAGTGAATGCTAGGCTTCTATCTCTTTCATTTTCTTCAGAGGGTGCAATCCAGAAACTCCACGAGTTTCTTCTTTCGGCATATTCCTCCGTTGGGACTCTCCTGGAAAGCGCGTTAGTAGCGGATTCTGACTCCATCACATACTTCTCGTCGAGTGCAAGGATCTTCTTTTCTTCTGGTTTTCCACAGTTTGCGTCGCTGAACTGCGTGCGAAGAGAGTGAATGCTTGGGTACCTTAGCGACACCTGAAGCTCCCCCATGTTACTGAGCTGAATTATCCCAGAAAGGAAAACCAACGACAAAAAGATTAGACCTTTATAGGATAGAATATTTATAAGGGAAAGGAATGAGGTTAGGAGTCATACCATGACAACCCGGATAAACTTTAGATGATCTGGGCATTTTGATGGTAGCTTGGAATGATCGATTTCATAATATCGACCCACTTTTAAATGCTCATAAGCCCCTGAAGAATTTGTTGACGTTATTTACCAAAGTGGCAGTCGGTTAAAATAAATGACAACCATAGAATCAGGTGATCATCAGGAACAGATGAAAGAAAGTGCAAATGGGTATAAAGCGAAACAATAGGGTATATCAAAGACTATCTGAAGGCGATTCAGAGAGGGGAGGGTCCATGATGTTGCTTCTACCTCGGGTATAAATTGTTTCAGATGTGGGTGGAGACAGCAGAACATGTTTGTCCAAACATGGGTTTTGTGCACCGTCGCCGTCGCCTTGTCCCTTCTTTTTCAAGTACCATCTTTCCTGCAAAGGTTATCCCATAATCTCATGCTGCGAATTATCATAAATACATTTTTATCTTCTTTATAATTAATTCTTATTAATAACAAAAATTATGCTCTTCAACATATTTTTCGTCATTATTATATTTTTTTTCTGTGTAAGATAGGAATTTAAGTGAGTGTGTGACACAGTGCCTGTACTGGAATATCTTCAGTGACCAATTGAAGGTGCTCCGTGCAAGAGGGGTTCATCATAAGCTCACAGATGGGGCCTGTTTCGTTTCGTTATACAGCTACCCTGGAGGCCAGGACAAGAAAACGAATGTAGCTAATTTGGGGTTTATTAAAACTTTGAATACACGCGATTTTGAAGAGCGTGTGAGTTGCACGAACTGTTTTGTCTCTAAATTCAGGGGGCAAAAGGCTAATAGCGCGTGGGAAGAAAAGAGCCCGTAAGTTGGAAGACGAAGAGTGAGAGTAACAAACAAATTCTGAATTCAGGGACGGGCATGCGCGAGAGAGTGACACATTTAGGGAGGGAAGAGAGTGAGGGAAAGACCATATTTTCAGCGGCAGCGTCATCGAATTCACACGGGCTTTGCTCCATGAACTGCAGAACTGCACAGCAACATTAGTAACTAATTTAGTTAGGAAAAAAAAACATTAACAATTACTTCCACATAAAACACTGAAATGAACATAAGCTTCACTGATTGGCTAAAAAGAAAGAAAAAAGGAATATAAGCTTCACTACGTATAAGTCCAGCATATATATATATATATACACACACACACACATGGAAATAAACACAAGGAATAATTATAACAATATATGAACCATAGAGGAAGGAGAAGCTCATAACTGAATTAAAAAAAACCATAAATAAATAGAAAATTTTGAATGCAAAAAAGGAATTATGGGTTCTGGGAAGAAGGGTGAAAGATCCGAATTAATATCAGTACTTAATATGGTAAGGAATTAAATATTGCGGCTCTGCAAGAGAAAGCATTATAATCATTCATAGTAACGATAGCAGACCTGAACTTCGAGAGGACAAAAAATGGCAGATCTTGAGTATTGAGATAGAGAAAGAAGAAGACAAACCGTGATAAGAAATAAATGCAAAGTTGAGGGTTCGCAGGGTTTGACTAGGTAGCAGCAATTTATTTACCTGTACAGGGTGTGATCAACCTCCAAAACTGGCAAGAAAACTACTACAGCGATTTGTATAGTACTTTCAAATTTCAAGCAAATTGTCTCCGACCTTCGATTCGCATATTTAATGCAGATGCAGAGCAATAAATGTGTCCAAAATCAACACAATTGCTGATTTTCATGATTAAAGAAAAGTATGATAAAATAAAACCGAAGTCCAAAACCCATTTCTCTTCAACAACCACTGAGCTTACTTAGAAACTTAATAGAACTACTATTCTTCTTATCCGCAGGAAAAAAAAAAAAAAACAAGTGTAATGGAATCACAGTAACGAGATGCCAGATGTTTGGTGAATGAGAAACGATAGGAAAATTTGAAAATCTGAAGAAATTATGAGTGCCAATTAAGATTTCGCTGCTGCAAAGCGCAATCTCAAACTATATAAATATTAGCAATCATATCCGTTCAGGCGGTTAAACAAAAGAAAACAGAGAATCGAAATGCTACCTGAAATCAATCCGCGAAAATGATCGAAGAACAAAGTTTTTCTTGAGGAAAATAAGATTAGAAATCTGCAAATAGTTTGAAAAGAATCAGTAGTTTACCTCAATCAAAACGGGATGGAAGAAAGAAAAATATAATATGGATCATGATAAATCCGCTTTTCATTTCATTCTGGCGTCAAAATTATGAGAAAGAGACCTTGCCGCTGAATCTGCTATCAAAAAAGTTTCTTTATCATGTTCTGGTGTTTGTTTCCCGAGAGAGAAAGCTATAAATTGCTCGCAGAGAAATTCTGGAGCGAAAATCTGTTATGCGTGAAACCAATCGAGCAGTGAAAGCTTTTCATTTCACGTAGTGAGGAGAGAGGGGGAGAGAACGTAATCATTGCCAACGTGTTGCTCCTCACGTGCCTTCTTGTTGGCTGATTCTCTCTTTTCCAAATTTACCCTTGGGTAAGCAATGCACTGTTGTTACCCCATGGTGTCACTGTGTTTGCGCTACAAATATTCTGACACGTCAGGTTTTGCTGACATGGTAAGAATATAGAGGATGAAACTGTCATGCTTTGTGGACAGGTCCGCATCTTATGATTTCGCTCCCATTCTGAGGCAGGCATGAAATTACGAAGGAGCCCCTGTCTTTGGGCATATGGTTTCCTTGTAGGTGACAGGGGTTATTGCACAAATTTCCCGTTGGGCGTGAGGTTGTATCGCCTGCGACGGAACCTAATCTTTAAAAACATGATATCCAACAAATACCGCCACCTAATAAGATATCTGGACTATATGTAATATCGTGTTATGATTGGTGCAAGAATCTCATAAAAAATTAATTTATAACATCTTTTGGTTGTTATATTGGGCCACTCGTGTAAGGAATCGTTAGACATTTCACAAATGTGTATCATCAACCCTCATGCTCAGGGGTTATCACACGTGCGGTGCGTGACGGCGGTTTGCCAGTCTTGTAAGAATAAAGAAAGTGAAAACTATCTCATATTTCCCTGAATAAACATATAAAATGCATCAACTACTTATATATAACCAATTTTTTAATGGTATCAAAATTGCATTTATTTCATTTTTTGAATAATTTTTTTATAGTTTCTCAATTTAATACTTGATTTCTAAAAATGGATACTATTATAGGCTTTATTATTTTAAATATCTTCAAGTTGTATCTTTTAAATGAAAAAATAAATGAAGAATATAGAGTTAAGAGTACTATTTTGTAAGTTATTTAAATTTAGTGGGTAATTACTTCAAAATTTGAAAATTATCTATTATTTTTAATTTTTATTATTAAATAATTTATAATTAATAGATAATAATACGAAATTTTAAAATTAATTATTATTTTTAATTTGGAAAAATAAAAATAAATTAAAGATGACGCCAGTATTAATCTTAGACTTTGACAAGCTCTAATATCCTCCCTTGCTTAATATTTTTTTTGATTAAAAAACCACAACTTCTTTAAACTTGGGCCTGACTTATTTTTTACTTTTGAAATTATGACCTAAGCTCAACTCAAATAAAATTAAAGAATTTTTACATAACTATATTTTTGAAAGATAATGTACACTAATTATATGCCAAACATAGTAGCAGTTTGTGACATTTTAGAATCCAAATAAGCGAAATTAAAAAGGTAATTTTTATATATAATCAGATATTCGAATGATCAAATTTTGGTGTGTATAACCCGTAATGCATTCAATAACAACTTAAAAGTATACTCTTCTCTTTTTAATGGTTCAGACTATTTCTATTCATGCTATAAAAGCTCTATTTTTAAGGCAATATAGATAATAAAAAAAAGGTTAGTCACAGTCAAATCCAGATTGAATGCCAAAATATTGCTCAGCTCAACTCTGTTACGTAAGATTGAATAAGATAGTATAAGTTAATATAATGGGAATGGTAGAGTAATGCTTATTGTATGTAGATTTTTGGACCCTAAAAAATATTAGCTTCGTCCCTAGATTTAAACATGCACGGATAACAAATTCATGACATATCCTTATAAATCTTCAAATCCTCAGAACCAGCTCTAAACTCATTTACTTTGAGAAATTTTAAAATAGTAATTTTTTGACTCATTATAAAATAAAAAAAAATGAAGCGTCTAAAAAATATTAATATAATTTAAAAGGATAATTTCACATGATTCTAAATTGAAGTTTTCTTAGCTACATCTTTGGCAAGATATTCATTAAATAGAGTACCAATATGCTTAGCCTTAAAAATATATTAAAAAATATCCAGATTCAAAACTATATATTATTTTCATCTTGTTAGCAAATGCACACACAATTGTATAAAGTCTTATATAATAGATAATTTCTACAATACTATCTAAATACTATTTATACTATCAACACTTATCATATATAGCACACCATATGGGCCTTTATCTTAATACATGTGGAATTTGTCCGAATTGGTCCATGATTTGCTTCTTTATCTATGCTAATATATCCTTGTCCAAAAAAAATAAAATAATCTATGCTAATATATATGTGTTAGGGAGAATTTTGTATCTTTTGGATTAGAAAGATTAATGCGTTGACTAGAAAGATGGGTAGTTATTAAGTAATTCATAATATATTATTTAATTATAAAAGTAAGCAGTGGTTAGCTTTTTTTAAAAAAGGTAACTTTTCACTATTTTTAGAATTTAAAAATAATTTGAAATGCCAATTGACATGTACGATATTGCATATGAAACCACTAGTTATAACATAATTGGACTTTTTAAAAATCATTTTAATTAAAAAATAGAGATTACTTTTGAAATTATAAAAAATATTTTTTTCCTGTAACTTCAAATCATTTTTTTTATTAATTTCAATATTATTAAATTTATATAAATAATTAATTATAAATGTTTTTAAATTTTAGAATATATAAAATAGTAAATTCGCATGATGGTAAGGGGATGCCAAACCTCTAGTTTTATTTTTTATTTTGGCCAAAAGTATGAATTGCAACAAACAGCCATGAGGAAACAATACTGAAGCAGCCACAATATAGCAAAATAACCAAAATAAACAAAATTGAGAAAAACGAAAGTAGACTGACGGTAAAATAAACAAAATAAACTAGTATAAGCCAACTTTTTCATGATCAAATGAAGAATCGCCAACCAAAAGGGATGCCAGGGAAGATAGGGTGAAGACACCCAACCAAAGGGGCATATCCTCCTAACGATTGCTTTGGCAAGCACATGAGCTGCTAAATTTGAATGGCGATGAATCCACCTAAAAGAAATTTTCTGAAAATTATCTTTGAGTGATATATCCTCTAACACAGCTGAACAGTGCCTCTCCCCACGCACAGACTCGTCGAGGATGACATCAATCAGTTCCACACATTCAGATTCCAGAACTAGATTATCAAGCTCCAATTCTTTAGCCACAATCAGTACAAACCTTATTCCTTCATCTTCTTCCATAAAACTGGAATTAGCATAAATAAGCTTACTATGCCCAACATTACCACAATGATCTCAAAAACCAAATCTCCTCCTCCGTATTCCTTCTATTTTTGCCTTTTTCAACATGGTCTCCATAAGAAAAACTAGGGAGAGCTTAAATTTATTAACTAGCTCTTTAGAGTATCTCCAATGATTCAACGCATTTGATTTTTTTTTTTTTTATATTGAATTGTATATTGTCATATCAGCACTTTTTTGTTTTAAGTATGTCTCTATTATTTTAAGCAATTTTTCACTCCAATAGTACAACTATAAAATATTCAGTAAATAAATCCTACAAGTTACCCCATTTTTATATTTTATTTACATTTATTTATATTTCAATTTAAAATATTAACTCATTTGTATTTTAATTTTAAAATAATAAATACGCAAAAAAAAAACTTAAAATATATTAAAAATAATACAAATTTATTTTAAGTAATATTTTTTATAACAATAATTAAAAATGATGAAAAATACATAACATGATATAATTAAAAGAAAATTAAATTTTAGTTATTCTCACATTCAAAACGTTTCCAAGTATCCTCCACCAAGTCTACTTGTAGTTGACAATAAATTTGTCTTTGACGAATAAGTGCTCTCCTTTGTAAGTATGTTGCAAAATTGGGATGAAGATCATTAGATATTTCAATTGTTGATATGTTATTGTTTAGATAATCATAAGAATAATCAAAATTACCATCATATGTGTGTCGTTTATCTTCAACGATCATGTTATGTAATATGCTGCATGCATATATTATATGCTTGAGTGTATCAATATGCCAAACACGCTCTAGGCCACGTATAATTGAGAATCGAGTTTGAAGCACTCTAAACGCTCGCTCTACATCCTTTCCTATTGCTTTTTGATGTTGAGCGAACAATTTTCTCTTTTCTCCTTATGGCATTGGGATACTATTGACAAATTTAGCATACTTTGGATAAATACCATATGTTAAATAATACCCCATGTTATGCTGGATTTTATTCACTTATATTGCACGTTGGTTGTTTGTCAATCCAAAATATCATTAAACACATTAGATTGGTTTAACACATTGATGTCATTGTTTAAACCCGCGATAACAAAAAATGCATGCCAAATCCATCAGTCTTGTGACGCCACTGCTTCAAGCATGATAGTGGGTTTTGCATGATCACCTCGACAAAACTGACATTTCCACATTATCGGACAATTTTTCCATTCAGAGTGCATACAATCAATGGAACCTAACATTTTAGGAAAGCCACATGCCTCCCATATTTGCAATAAGCACTCAATGTCATTGTTGTTAGGCCTTCTTAGGTACTCAAACCCAAATACCTCGTTCACACCTCGTACAAATCTCTCTAAGCATTCCATTACAATTAAGTTGAATTAATTCCTTTTATCGTAATTAATCACGATAGTTGTTATAATTATCTTTGATTCTTAACAAAAAACCATCTGCTTTTTGGTCAACTCCAATGACTGCATCATTTGAAATGTTGAGCCATACTTGAATAAGAAGTGCATCCTCTTCTATTGTGAACTTGACTTGAGATTTTTTTTCTTACTCGCAATTCCTCCTCCTTCATCGAGCACAATATTTTTCAAACTAACTTAGGTGAAAAATTATGGAATTTAAGACTCAGATATGGACTCGACTGGTATTTCAAGTTCTTGATCAGTGTACTCTACACCACTAGTACCCATTTGAAACTTATAAAACATGGTAGGATTAGTTGGTTGGAATAGGAACATAAAAAATTGAAAATTTTCAATATTTGGGTTACTTTGTGGATTTGGAAAAAATGGAGGAATTTGATAAATTTCACTAATAGGAGGTTGATAATTTAGCATAAAATTTAAGAAATAATTCAAATTAATCTGATTGAGATCCATTTGTCAAAACAAATGAAATTGTAAATTGAAGAAAACTACAAATAGAGTTAATAAGTTGAGAAGTTGAGTGTAAAATCTTCTTAAATAAAGCACAATTTATAGAACACATGTCCAATAGTAATATTGCAACTGTAAGATTATTTGCTTCTCCTATTATTTCTCCTAATTTTATTAATTTATTAATTTCCCATTGTATGTGTAACGGTAATAATTGTTATAATGGGGCAGTTTCATTTTTTTATTCCTAAACATTTTTTTGTTATTTCTCCTAATCATTTTTTATTAATTTATCTTATTAACTGATGCCATTTTGGAAGATTCAAGTATTCTCTTCTTCTTTCTCTTGTTTAACCGATGCCATTTCTTTGCCATCTTTTTCTTCCTTATTTCTATCAAGTTTCTTCTTCCTCCATGGGTTCTATTCCATCACATCTCTATTTCATCTCTAATTATTTTTCCATGGGTTCTATTTCTTCTCTTCTCTAATCATTTCTTTCTCTTCTCTATTTCTTCTCAAAGCAAGAGGGAGGAGTATTTTAAAAGCTCACTACTTCGTTATTTTTAGGCATGCAAGAGAGAAAGAGATTGTTTGACTATTTTGGTCCTCTTTTCTTCAATATCATCTTTGTGAAGAAAAAACCTAGGTGATTTTTTGTGTGGTTTTTGTTGTCTCATTTGATTGTTTCTTTTGCAATTCTCTTCCTTTTTTTAGTTGTTGTTGATTCTTTTTTTGGATTTCAAGTTTTTATTGTTGTGATATAAAATCTATGAATTTTGATTTATGTGGGTAGACAAGGTCTATGCAGAAGCAACCCAATTTTTGGCTGAGGGAGGAAGGAAATAGAATGAACAATTGGTAAACACATTAACCTAATTTTTTTAATGATTTTCGGTCATGAATTTTGGTTTAAACAAACGTTGCTTATAAAAGAAACGATTCTTACACGTGGCTGCCACCATGGAACACTCTGATGGTGATACTCTCTAAGATGCATTGCTTATTGTAGAGATGTGGTTTAGTTTTTTTAAAACCCCTATTGGAGATGGTCTTAAGGGCCTTTATTATCAAGAAAGCTTTATACCCATAGCTTCGATTTCAGACAGAGAACAATTCCCACCTCCTTATAACTGTCACTGCTTGGTCTCCCCACTTAGTTAACAACCTTTGGCAGTTCCTCCAAGGATAAATCTTAGCCCTTCAAATGGTCTCCTTCCTAATAGCCCCATAACTTCCTTCACTATTTGTCGTACACACCCATAATTCTAAATTATCAGAACACGCTGCCATTATCCACCCATTCTTTGAACCTTAAGCCTCATCCTCATTTACAACCATAATTCTAGACAAAGATTTGACAAGGGGATCCTAGACCCATATTATGCTTTTCCCAAATTGAACATCAACATCGTCTTTGGATTATAACATAACTTATGATCATGTTCCAAAATTCTACATTTGAAGCAAAATTGTTGAAGACTCACATATCTCACTATAAACTAAACTTTAGGAAAATATGGTCTAGGCATCTAGAAACCATCAAATAAGGGGCTTTGTTAAATCAATCAAAATCCTTGCTTGGACAAAACTACGCATAATTCTTCCCTCCACCACTGGTTCCTCCACTTCCATCACCTTGCCCACCAAACCACCCAAATGAATAACATTCCCAACACCCATAGCATCTAAAGGGAGCCCATGAAACTAGACCTAGTACAAGTAAGAATCTAAACTTGCTTCATGGAAAGCAAGGGATGGAGCCATGGCTTTATATTCAACAAATAATCCATAATTGCCGAGGGACTATCCTACAAAACACAAGCACAATCCACCTCCCTTTCAAAAGTAAAAAGGAATAGATTTGAACTTATTCTCGAAATCGTTAGTCCTCGTTGAATATTCCAATTTTTAATAATCATTGCCCTCATTATAATCTTATTTAGTGATTTTTCGGTCACCAAATTGCCAATCAAAATATTCCTGTAATATACTCAAAATGATTTAAACATGTTTCTAAACTCAAAGTAACATGTATAAATCAATTAAATGCGGAATAAAATAGGATTACACCAACCTCCCGCCATTACTTTTCTTCTCAAGATTTCAATAGTTTTGGCTCCTCCAAGTCTGGTCTCCCTCACTCAAGATGGTGTAAAATTTGTAAGTACTTCAAGGAAGCAGACTCAGGGACCAAAACTCTCCCATTTAAATATTTTATCATCAAGAGCATGGAGGGTCACCACTTAACACAAAATAATGACCATTAAAGGCCATTAAGCATGAAAAATTTAGGACTCTTGAAGGAAAAACGTTTGGACCACCTTAATGTGAGTTAAATGTGTTCATGAATGAAAAAATGGTTACATTCTCCCACTTAGTCCATACGTTTAACCTAATGACTTAAATGAGTCATCAAACAATTTTTTTAAGAAATAAATATATGAATCATAGTGATAGGTCCTCTAAAAGAGAATAATATCAACCATGTATAACAATGCATTTAGTTTCTCAAGTGTTATACTTAATGTGCTAACAAAAATTTATTAAATAAACCCTACGTTTATTCTTGGTCCAAAAACAAAATATATTTTTCTCAAATGAATTAAAGTGCACATTAATATGAGAAAATATCACAATATATAAGAATTTGATTAATTACCTGTATTTATACAATCATAAAGTGGAATCAAGTCCCATTTTCTCTACATGATCCTTGAATTTTAGTGGTGGCATGCCCTTAGTCAAAGGATCAGCGATCATCAATTCAGTGCTAATGTGCTCAATGACCACTTTCTTTTCTTTTACACGTTCTCTAATGGCTAAGTACTTAATGTTGATGTGTTTACTTCGACTTTCACTTTTATTATTCTTAGCTATAAAGACAGTAGCTGAATTATCACAGAAAATTCTCAATAGCCTAGAAATTGAATCCATAACCCTTAGTCCCAAAATGAAATTCTTAAGTCATACACCATAAGAAGTGGCCTCAAAATAGGAGACAAACTTAGCTTTTATAGTAGAAGTAGCAGTCAAGCTTTGCTTAGCGCTTCTCCAAGAAATAACTCCACTGGCCAACATAAATATATATCCTGATGTTGACGTGTGAGAATCAACACAGCCAGCAAAGTTTGAATCTGAATAGCCCATCACATCCAAAATCCTCATCTGTCTATACATAAGCATGTAGTCTTCAGTCCCTTGTAGGTACCTCAAGACTTTCTTTGTAGCTCTCTAGTGGTCCATTCTTGAGTTACTTTGATATCGCCCGAGCATCCCCACAGTAAATGCAATGTCAGGTCTAGTACAAACCTGAACATACATAAGGTTTTCGATGGTAGAAGCATATGGGATGTTCTTCATAGATTCCCTCTCAAGATTGTTCTTCGAGCTTTGATTCAAATTGAATCTATCACCTTTCACAATGGGAGCAACACTTGGTGAACAATCCTACATCCGAAATCTCTCTAAAACTTTATTGATATAGGTTTCTTATGACAGACCTAAAACACCTCGAGGTCAATCCCTATGGATCTTAATGCCAATGACATAAGATGCCTCATCCATATCCTTCATGTCAAAAGTTTTAGAGAGGAATTATTTCATCTCATGCAGCAAACCTTTATCGTTGGTTGCAATTAAAATATCATCCACGTATAAAACAAGAAAACAAATTTTACTCCCACTAACCTTCTGGTATATACATTGATCCATGGGATTTTCAACAAATTCGAATGAAGAAATTACTGCATGAAATTTAAAATACCACTGACAGGAGGCTTATTTAAAACCGTATATAGATTTTTTAAGCTTACAAACATCGTGTTCACCATAACTAGAGGAGAAACCTTCAGGTTATTTCATATAAACCTCCTCATCTAGATCACCATTAAGAAATACAATTTTCACATCCATTTGTTGCAACCAAGGTCAAAATGAGCAACTAATGACAAAATAATGCGAAGAAAATCTTTCTTAGATACAGGAGAAAAAGTATTCGTGAAATCGATTCCTTCTTTTTAAGTAAATCCCTTAGCAACGAGTCTCGCTTTGTATATCTCAATATTGCCTAATGAATCTTTTTTAGTCTTAAAGATCCATTTACAGCTAATGGCCTTCACCCTATTAGGTAACTCTGCAAGTTTCCATACTTTATCACTCTTAATGGAATTCATCTCATCTTTCATGGTATTATAGCACAAATTTGACGTTTTGTAACTCATGGCTTGTGAAAATGTTTCAAGATCAGTTTCAGCTCCTATATTATAGTCAGACTCTTGTAGATATTGTAACGCCTCCAATTTAAGGGCACGCGAAACAAACATTTTTTTATATTCTACAATCAAATATTTACCTTAACATGCATATCATTATTCTTTGTCATGAAAATAGATACATATAGTTTCTTTCATGTATACATATTATATATACCAAGTTATAAATACCAAAGTAACATCAGAAGTAAGGATTCTGTCTGTGATGTTCAAAGCACACTCTAGAATACAAATACAATATTTCAAAAACTGTGAGCCTTAGAAACAACGTAGACTCACCCAGAGAATATGTCACAAATTGATCATTTATCTACAGGATCAGACTCTGTATTCTTATCTGAAAAATGTGAAAATATCGTGTAGTGAGTTTGAAAACTTAATGAGCAAATAATACCTCATATGACCTCTTAGGTCAGCATATGGATGTACTCATATTTTAAAATTGATTATATAAAAAATACAGTTCAAAAGTACATTAATATGGGACCCGTATTTCAAATATTCTCAAATCAAAGGATACTCAGATATCTAAAATCATATTTAGCACGGTATGATCATTAAATAAATGTTATGTATTAAAATATTTCATCTGAAAACATTAGGAGGATCTCATATCAGAACCATCAAATATTCCCAAATACATAGCAAGGGAAGATGTTATGTTCAGTTGTATAAACTATAGTAAATATTAAACTTTTGAGCTAAAGTCATAACTTTTGTTAATGCATAATTAACATACTATATATACACTAAAAATGTTAATTAACATAAAATGTTATGTTCACTCTTTTTACATAATTCGTAAGCATGTTACAGCTCTCAATACATTTAATTCACTTATTTTTTATACGAATAGTGACCTATCGATTACAGTCACAATAAGTGATTAAAGAATGTGACTTCATCACCCATCTGCCTCCTCACATTACCACTGTCACCCAGTTAGAGCAACCCTCCCTTGGCTCACTCAAGCTAATAGGGCGTACCCTACTCGGTACCGTCTCAAGCTATACAACCTGTCGATATTCATCAATACATACACACACATATATATATATATATATATATATATATACATATTTATCAAATGCAATATATAATTATCAAGCAACTCGCCATGAGCTTTACGCTTGCCATTCAATCACAATCAACAACTTTATAGCTTTACAGATCAATGCCTTGTGCACATAATATTCACTTTACCAAATAATGATAAATACATTTAGAACCACATATTTAATGAGTTTCAAAATTTATTTGGAAAAACATACTCGTTTTGAACTATGTGCCAGTTCGTAAGCAAAACAGATATTTTAACACATTTTAAAATTTTATGATAGTATAAATAATTTGTAAACAGAACCAATTATACATTTTAAAGTTTAAGAAGAACATGAGGTAAGTCATAGAAAGAATTATCTACTCACAAGGTCAGGGCTCCAAGTTGAACAGTCCCAAATGTATTCTTTCAAACCAAATTTGATCAAATGTACCTCAAAAACGAGTCTGAAGGGTCCAAAAACTTTTTCATATCTTGAGATTTATCTATCTCTTGAATCCATCTATAGTGTCAGATTTTCAATTTAAAAACTCTAAATAGGAGTTTTAGAGTTTATCTTTTTCTAAGATTTTCTACTTCTGATCTACGACGATTCTACGGATGATTTGAAAAATCATTTAGTCAATATCGTAGTACTCTTCGTTCTGAATCTAGTGGTACCCTTAGTTTTGAAACCAGAGGTTCAAAAGTATTCCAGATCTAGAGAAAAAAAGTAAAGAGAGAGAAAGTTACTATTCACTATTCATTCACCTCAAAAATCTTTCCGTATATCTTTTTTTTTTATAAATGATGAAGGACCAATTAGCAATTTGCTAATTGTTAGAGGAAGTCCTTGCAAATTTTATTATTTACATTTTGACCCTTAAACTTTTCAAAAATTACAATTTGACCCTAAAAATATTAACAAGTTTTCATTTTCATCCTTAAAACCTTTCAATTACATCCATACTCCTTTATTTCTTTTAATAATCCATACATAAATGAGAATTTCTAAATTTTAGGGATGTTACATTCTTCCCCCTTAGAAAAGTTGGTCCCTAAATTTTAAACCATTATATCACAAGTAGGAGATGATTAAAACATAAATTACAGTTATTATCCTCACTACTCAAGCTAATGGGTATATCTCTTTTGTATATTATCTTTCTTCCTAAGAAGTCTTTTCACTTGAGTGATTTTGCCATATAATTTTAACTATAGTGATTTTTTTCAATTATAAGTTATTCACTTATCGATCAACAATAGGCATTGTTTTTCCTCATAATTAAGCCAAATTTTTGTCCAATTGAATTTCTTAAAATCTGATAATATGAGAAGAATATGATAGATACTTCCTTAACATTGATACAAGAAATATTGTATCAACATCACTTAATCTTGATGGCAAGGCTAAACGATATACACTATGCCTACTTTATTCAAGATTTCAAAAGAGCCTATATACTAGAGTTTAACATTTTCCTTCTTTCCAGACCTCATTACTTCTTTTATGGGTGAGTCCTTCAAGAATATTTGGTCACCAATTGATAATTTTTAATGCTCAACATTCCTAGGCCTTATAGACATTTTGGCTTGTATTGAGTTGCTTGTATTCTTTTCTTAATCAATTTCACTTTATAAACGGCATCTTACAATAAGTCTACTCCACTGAATCATTTAATAGAAAGGTAGTAACATCTCTTACATAAGGCTTTAAGTAATTAAATATCACTTTATTGTAGACGAATTCTGCTAAGGAATCTCGCACCAAACTCGAAGACATATGCTTGAAGCATGCTCTCCAAACTAGCATCATCAATTTAGGTTAGTCATATTCTATCTATTGTATGTTATTCCAAATTAAATTTCAAATGTTTAACTTTACTCAACTCACTCACCTATTAGGAAACCTACGATATTTCATGTAAAACCTCAAATGATGTTATTTGTATATTAGCTTGATAACTACTAATATGGATAAATTCAACTAAAAACAAATAATTTCTCCTAACTTTTACCAAAATTATATAAAGATACCTGAAACATAACTTCTAATGCGTAAACATATAATTTAGATTTACTATCAGCTAGACTATAATTTAACAAAGATCTTTAGGCTTCTTAAATAGTTCTCCTAAAACAATATATTCAATTCTTACTTATTGACACACCAAACAACGAAAAAATATTACTTGTATCTTCTTTTACCATTATAATAGTACAATTCTTTCATATCTTAGTATATACTTATTGTCTTGTGGTTATCTATATTCACAATCTATGACTTCTTCTGAAATCTTTTTTCTCAACAATTATTCACACGTAAATTTTCAATCTCAACATTAATCACATCCTAGATACTAGACTCAACTTAGCATGGTATAAACCCTTAACACAAATACCTTGATCGTTTTACATTATTTTCGGACATGGTTCTCAAAATATTCTCCTTTCCCTACTCAACTACATTAGGTAAACTTGAGTATTCTTCATACCTTAGTACTCAATCAATATATATTGTAAACACATTATTCTTTCTAATTTGCACATAATTTATCAACTTACACAGCTATACATACTTGATATAAAGATTTTTTTTTTCAAATACATTCTTTGTTACATAAATCCTTTCAAAATTCTCATTACTTTAACATACTAACCAATTGGACACCATAATAACTGAGTTTCAAAGAAAAGAAATTAACCCTTCTTATAATAAGAAAAAAGAACCTTACATTTAATACCAAACATTAATAAAGGATGATGCAGTAGAAAAAGTGGAATACATAATAGAGCATAGTGCCAAAATAGAAAGTCAGAAGTTTGGATAAAGCATTGAAAGAAAATTAAAATTGGTGGTCATAATTCTTGAAAAGCTGTAAACAAGTCCTAGTTGCTATTTCGACAAAAAAATTAGTGGCCACGACTTTTGAATATATGTACCAAAATCTAGTTACTGTTATTCGGTGGAAAAATAGCACATGGAAAAGAAATATTTCTGAACTTATAAAGGATTGTGAAGAACAAAGAGGATATAGTTAACTGGTAGGATATAGTTGGTTACTTCAAAACAGAAGTAATTAATCAACTGTAAAATAATCGAGTCCTAATTAAAAAAATTCCAAAATAACTAGTCGATTTAATAATACTAATAGTCAATTGGTAAGAACATTAAGAAAAATAAGATAAATCATTTTATTGTCCCTTTTCAACAACTAATTGATTTGTATTTTTACTATTTTTGTTTACAATGACGCCTATCACTTACAACTTCTCTACACAAATCAAGACATCAATGTTTCATCAAGGACAACAAGGAAAAGGAAAATTTCTGATAATATCTTAACCTTATTCTCTTTATGTGTTTAATATGAGCCATAATCACAACTATTGTACATATGCATGCGTGCCATCATTTTTTAAATTCACCTTCAATTTAGCTTATATCCATCGGCCTTTCACAAAGCCATTCTAATTATATCGCCAGCCTATTCACATAGCTATTGTAAGTATGCCATTTTTTGAGTTCTATAAATGCACGTATTAGTATATTTACCTTCATACATAAAGTTAAGGTGAGTGCAGTTATGGAAGGAACCACATTCCGTCAGTTTCGAAATTTTTGTGTCTTTTGTGGTTCCAGTTCTGGAAAAGATGGAGAGTATGTGAAAGCAACACAAAATCTAGGTATGGTGCTTACTAGGAGAAAAATTCATTTAGTCTATGGTAGAGGTAACCGTGGGTTAATGGGGTGTGTATCTATAGCTGCACATGTAGGAGGATATCAAGTTCTAGGCATACAGCTCTAGTTACATGAAACATAATAGGGAAGACAATTGAGGAAGAATTTAGAGTATCTTCCATGCAAGAGCGCATGGCTAGAATGATGAGTAATGCCAATGCCTTTATTGCCTTACCAGAGGATTTTTGTACTTTAGAAGAGATTTTCCAAATAGTCTCCTGGGAACAGTTGAATATGCATTACAAACCAATAGGTTTGTTAAATGTTAACCATTTTTTTGATGGTCTGTTATTTTTCTTGATCAAGCTATGGAACAAAAATTTATCTCACACTCAGCACGACGAATTCTCATATCAGTTTCAAATGCTGAGGAGTTGATTGATGCTTTACAAGCATTTTTTCATGTACCCGATTCAACTATGGCTCAAATAGATTGGATGACAGACAATCGCATGGAGTGTAAATTGGATTTGGATCTTCATCTTTAACTGTAGTAGAACATAGCCATTATTGTACCACTTTTACTTTCTTAGAGTCTATTTGGATACCATCCTTGTCAACTAATCGTTAATAAATATATTTACAATTTGATCCAAGAATGGCTTAAGTGCTATATTCATAAAGTCCATAAATGCAGTTGAGTCATTTTTCAAACTAAATAACACCACTAAGAACTCATAGTGCTCATACTGAGTATTGAAAATAGTTTTCAGAATGTGACACCTCAAACCATGAAAATCTAGATCATAGAATGTTTCTTATTATCTATAAATTCTTGGCAATGACCACCTAGCTCATACCTTAACCTATTCACTTATATTGTTTGTTATCATTCTTCGGAAAACATAAAAGTGCTTCATACTATCCCAAGCATTTTCAAATTTCATTTCCTGATAGGCAACTAGCTAGGTATGACATGCATTACTTACATCATGAAGGATCTCATGCCATAATGGAAAGGGGTACAGTCCATAACTTATATTACATCACATTATAAGCTATCTAACAGGGACATGGCACTTAACTAAGCCATCCTGCGTAAATATTACACATCCAAAGAAACTACAATTAAGATCATATGAGTCAACCTTGAGACCTCTGTTGCTCACTTCTTGCAGGAGTACCTGGAATGTGATTAAGTGGACATAAAAAGTGAGATGACAATCTCAATAGCTAGCAAATTTTTCAGAAACATAGTACACATTCCATTCCGTAAAACATCTCAAATTATTTCACTGAAACATAAGCACTGACCATACATCATACATACGGCATCTTGGTCACATGGACCCATAACATCATGGTCTACTTACCCAGTGCAGTCAATACGGCCATACCTGCAAAGGGCTATGCATCTCCTATTATTGGCCAATCGTGAGGGAAATGTGGTTTACTTGCCAACCTTTTGTGCACCCCCTTAATTTCCGAGAATGCATACATAACATATCTTTATACCACCATTCATCATAGCGTAAAAGTCAGGCAACCAGTGAAATTTGATAAATTCAAGTTCATAAACATAAAGAGTGTTTTAAGGAAGAGCTAGCTACCAAATTTTTTAGAAAAAGAATAAACATTCCTTAAAACATCTCAAATTATTTCACTGAAACATAAGCACTGACCATACATCATACATACAACATCTTGGTCGCATGGACCCATAACATCATGGTCTACTTACCCAGTGCAGTCAATACGACCATACCTGCAAAGAGCTATGCATCTCCTATTATTGGCCAATCGTGAGGGAAATGGGGCTTACTTGCACCCTTTTGTGCACCCCCTTAATTCCCGAGACTGCATACATAACATATCTTTAGACCATCATTCATCATAGCGTAAAAGTCAGGCAACCAGTGAAATTTGATAAATTCAAGTTCAAAAACATAAAGAGTGTTTTAAGGAAGAGCTAGCTACCAAATTTTTCAGAAAAATAATAAACATTCCTTAAAACATCTCAAATTATTTCACTGAAACATAAGCACTGACTAAATATCATACATACGGCATCTTGGTCACATGGACCCATAACATCATGGTCTACTTACCCAGTGCAGTCAATACGGCCATACCTGCAAAGGGCTATGCATCTCCTATTATTGGCCAATCGTGAGGGAAATGGGGCTTACTTGGCAACCTTTTGTGCACCCCCTTAATTCCCGAGAATGCATACATAACATATCTTTAGACCATCATTCATCATAGCGTAAAAGTCAGGCAACCAGTGAAATTTGATAAATTCAAGTTCATAAACATAAAGAGTGTTTTAAGGAAGAGCTAGCTACCAAATTTTTCAGAAAAATAATAAACATTCCTTAAAACATCTCAAATTATTTCACTGAAACATAAGCACTGACCATACATCATACATACGGCATCTTGGTCACATGGACCCATAACATCATGGTCTACTTACCCAGTGCAGTCAATACGGCCATACCTGCAAAGGGCTATGCATCTCCTATTATTGGCCAATCGTGAGGGAAATGGGGTTTACTTGGCACCCTTTTGTGCACCCCTTTAATTCTCGAGAATGCATACATAACATATCTTTAGACCATCATTCATCATAGCGTAAAAGTCAGGCAACCAGTGAAATTTGATAAATTCAAGTTCAAAAACATAAAGAGTGTTTTAAGGAAGAGCTAGCTACCAAATTTTTCAGAAAAATTATAAACATTTCTTAAAACATCTCAAATTATTTCACTGAAACATAAGCACTGACTAAACATCATACATACGGCATCTTGGTCACATGGACCCATAACATCATGGTCTACTTACCCAGTGCAGTCAATACGGCCATACCTGCAAAGGGCTGTGCATCTCCTATTATTGGCCAATCGTGAGGGAAATGGGGCTTACTTGGCAACCTTTTGTGCACCCCCTTAGTTCCCGAGAATGCATACATAACATATCTTTAGACCATCATTCATCATAGTATAAAAGTCAGGCAACCAGTGAAATTTGATAAATTCAAGTTCATAAACATAAAGAGTGTTTTAAGGAAGAGCTAGCTACCAAATTTTTTAGTAAAATAATAAACATTCTTTAAAACATCTCAAATTATTTCACTGAAACATAAGCACTGACTAAATATCATACATACGGTATCTTGGTCACATGGACCCATAACATCATGGTCTACTTACCCAGTGCAGTCAATACGGCCATACCTGCAAAGGGCTATGCATCTCCTATTATTGGCCAATCGTGAGGAAAATGGGGCTTACTTGGCACCCTTTTGTGCACCCCCTTAATTCCCGAGAATGCATACATAACATATCTTTAGACCATCATTCATCATAGTGTAAAAATCAGGCAACCAGTGAAATTTGATAAATTCAAGTTCATAAACATAAAGAGTGTTTTAAGGAAGAGCTAGCTACCAAATTTTTCAGAAAAATAATAAACATTCCTTAAAACATCTCAAATTATTTCACTGAAACATAAGCACTGACTAAACATCATACATACGATATCTTGGTCACATGGACCCATAACATCATGGTCTACTTACCCAGTGCAGTCAATACGGCCATACCTGCAAAGGGCTATGCATCTCCTATTATTGGCCAATCGTGAGGGAAATGGGGCTTACTTGGCACCCTTTTGTGCACCCCTTTAATTCTCGAGAATGCATACATAACATATCTTTAGACCATCATTCATCATAGCGTAAAAGTCAGGCAACCAGTGAAATTTGATAAATTCAAGTTCATAAACATAAAGAGTGTTTTAAGGAAGAGCTAGCTACCAAATTTTTTAGAAAAATAATAAACATTCCTTAAAACATCTCAAATTATTTCACTGAAACATAAGCACTGACTAAACATCATACATACGGTATCTTGGTCACATGGACCCATAATATCATGGTCTACTTACCCAGTGCAGTCAATACGGCCATACCTGCAAAGGGCTGTGCATCTCCTATTATTGGCCAATCGTGAGGGAAATTGGGCTTACTTGGCAACCTTTTGTGCACCCCCTTAGTTCCCGAGAATGCATACATAATATATCTTTAGACCATCATTCATCATAGCGTAAAAGTCAGGCAACCAGTGAAATTTGATAAATTCAAGTTCATAAACATAAAGAGTGTTTTAAGGAAGAGCTAGCTACCAAATTTTTTAGAAAAATAATAAACATTCCTTAAAACATCTCAAATTATTTCACTAAAACATAAGCACTGACTAAACATCATACATACGGCATCTTGGTCACATGGACCCATAACATCATGGTCTACTTACCCAGTGCAGTCAATACGGCCATACCTGCAAAGGGCTATGCATCTCTTATTATTGGCCAATCGTGAGGGAAATGAGGCTGACTTGGCACCCTTTGGTGCACCCCCTTAATTCCCGAGAATGCATACATAACATATCTTTAGACCATCATTCATCATAGCATAAAAGTCAGGCAATCAGTGAAAATTCATAATTTCAAGTTTATAAGTATAAAGAGTGTTTTAAGGAAAATCTAGCTACCTCAATTCTAGCACAATCACTTCCTTTCCAAGGCTGCCAAGGTTACTACCAGCAAATCAAACTAAAACATACAATAATTCTTGGTTAATGCATGCATATTAGGTTCTAAAGCCATAAATACCTAGTTTAAGAGCTTCTGCTCCTCAAAACAAAGCTATGATTTTGTTGAGATTTGGGGTTGTTATTAAATATGAAAAAAGTCCTCTAAAAATTCTAAAATTTTGTATGGAGAAACCTTTACATGTGTATTTTAAGTTTTAATTCTCTCAGCCCTTAAATCTTCCATTCAACCCCAAAAACTACCTCCATATCTAGGACAGTGCAATTTAATTTCTGTTTCATTTCTATTCTATTTTTCATCCATTTGGATTAGTAAAACTACTTCAAAATTCTTGATATTTTTTATTAGGTATCCTAAATATGTTATATAATCACCATAAAAATTTCATGTAAAAACGAATTCATTTGTCCCCTCGAATATCCCATGTTTTAAGGCTGTCCCCAGTTATGGCCTGTTCTGTCTCATTTTCAGACTACCATATTTATACATTTTATTATGTACCTTAACCTGCCCAGAATTTTCTACAATTTGGGAGGACGATAAATTGGTATCCCTTTAACATGTCATAAAATTATTATACAAAATTTCAACATCTAACCCCTTCAAAAGTTTGTCTTTCCATCAACATTCTAAGCTGTCTAGGAAATTGTCCTCAACTCTATTTTAATTGTAAAAGTCCTAGTTTTAGGTTTTTAAAAATCATGAAACTTTCCAGAATTGATTATGAATATTTGAATACTCTGTCCACCAAAAATTAGAGAATGTAAAGGTCATTTACTAAATTTACTAAGCTAATATTTTTAGGTGCAAAAAGGTTTCTATTTTCTCAACCTAACTCTTCTATGCTCTATGACCTTTACTCACTAATCAGAACCTAACTCACTCATATGGACTCAAAATTTTGTGATTCTAGTGGCTATGTGACCGTGAGAAATATATATACAACTTTCATTTTAACCATGACTTCATATTCCTTATGGATTAGTCCCAGAAATTCGAAAACAAAAGCTATTCTTCACCAGCCTGGATTCCAGACCCGATTTGACCGCTCATCACTCCATGGACTATAACTCTCTCATTTTACGTCCGATTGATGTGATTTAAAATTCTATGGACATCTAAGACATAGGGCTACAACTTCTATGTTGAACACATTTTCATATTCTCGACATAAAGTCCTAAATGCAGGCCCGAATATTGACCTAATAAACTCAAAACCGGATTTTTATAAGAAGCTAGACTTACCTTATGTAAACCTACTCCTATGGCTCTCAATTTGCAGCTCTCTTCTCCTCTTGGTTTCCTTTGCAACTTAGACACGTATCTTGCACCAAATATGGGTTGATCAAGGCCTCTATCCTCAGCAATCACTCTCAATCTCATTGGCTTTTGGTGTGGGAAGACAACTCTCCATTTTTTTCCTGGTTTTCTTCACTCTCTTCCTCCTCTCTCACCCTTCTTCTCCTTGCTGGCTACTCTTGCCCCCTTCCTTCCTCTTCCTCTTCAGTTTTTGAACCTCTTCTCTCTCTCTTTTCTCCTGCTGGCGTGAAACAAGGCTGGGTGCCTTTCTCCCTTTTTTTTCTGCTGCAATAGGAATGCTTGTTGCTGGGCGCTGGAATCCTTTGGATTCAGCAGGGGAGGGAGTAGGTTTTCTGCTGCTCTCCACGTGGGTGTGTGCATGTCTAGCTCTAGTGTATTGTGCTCAGTGAGGGAGTAGGTGTATGACACATAAAATGAAGACATGTTGCCACCTACTTGCATGCATGGAGGTTTCTGTTATGAGTGTGAGCTGCAGCTTTCTTGGGGCAGATGGGAGCGTGAGTTTGCAGGTGGAGGCATGAGTTTCTGCTGTAGTGGGTGGGTGTGTTTCTGCTGGGGTTATGGAGCACATGTGGGTGTGGAAATGTTGCCATGTGGGATGCTTTCTCCTGGTTGATGCGGCGCTGAGTCTGCTGCCTATTGGGGCATGTTCCAGCTGGATTTTTGGGGCAATGTTGGGCATGTTTTCTGCTGTATTCTGGGGCAGGTTTTCTGCTGCATGTTGGTGGAGCAATGTGGCGTGAACATGCTAGATGTGGGGCAAGGTTAGGTGGTGTTTTCAGCTGCATGTTGCTACACGTTTTCTGCTGCATGTTGGTGGCAAGGATGGGTGCATGTTTTAGCTTATGTATTCCTACGTGCATGTGTTTTTTTTAACCTAGTAAGTGGGTGCATGTTTCAGCTTGTTTTTCCAACTTTGCCTATGTGTTTTTAACCTACAAAGTGCTTGTGTTTTGTTTCACATCCTCACTTGCATGCATGGGTAAATATATGTATCTTATGATATGCATGGTGCAAATGAGGCAAGGGTATATAGATATACGTAAAGCTTCTCCTTTGCATGTGTAAATGTATGGTGTAATATGTATAGTAGAGGTGAGAGGAATTACATGCACATATATTTATATAGCATCACATAATGCTTCTTCCTTCCTTATTATGTTGCTAATCCTAAATTAGCATCCTAAGGAATATCTTTGTATCCTATTCCTCTCATTTATGCTCCAAAAATATTTTATTTATATGATTCAACATTAACTATGTTACCTATTTTATTCTTGCCTTATAATCATATAACTAAGCATCTTAATCACTTGTCATATGTGTTTTCTATTCATCCTTAAATTTATCTAACTTTATTAGAGGCTTAGGATGTTACGCAGAATATCCTCTTCCCTTATCCTTAATTGATGATATCCAGATTTCAAATCATTTTTTTAAAATATTGAGCACACTATAGTTGGTTAAACAAATAATCTATACGAGGTAATGGGTATTTATTACTCACTATCACTTTATTCAATTATTTATAATCTATGCATTACTGCAGTGATCCATATTTCTTTTTCATAAATAGGACTAGAGCACCTCAAGGGGAGTATTATGACGTATAAATCCCTTGTCTAACAAGTCTTGTAACTAATTTTTTTAGTCCCTTAAGTTTAGTCGATATCATTCTATATAGGGATATAGATACTAGTTGGTTTCCAGAAAGTACATCAATATCAAATTCTATTTCACGTTTTGAGGGTAATCCAGGCAATTCTTTTGGGAACACATAAGGAAATTCTCTATCCATTAGAACTTGATTTACACTGGTATACTTTATATCAACATTTGTCATCACTGCCAAATATCTTTGGCATCTTTTTGTAATAACTTATAGGCTACTAAAGCTGAAATTAAATTACTGGGTACCTCACTATGGTAATAAAAAAATGAGATTCTTCAGGAATATTGAATTTAATTGCCTTAAGATGACATTTTAAAATAGCATGACATGATGTCAATCAATTCATTCTCAGTATCACATCAAAGTCTACCCTATCTAGGCAATTGGGTACAATGGATATCTTATTAAGAAATGGTCATATTAGGTATATGTTTCAATTCACGCCTATCCCTTTCACTTTTAGACAAAAATTGACCCATAGATACTTTTTAAAATGCCACAATATTCTATCAATCTTATACTAAAAAATTTAACAAACTTGGAATAGAAAGAAAATTGAAACCCTATAGAATCCCTCAGCAGCACTTGAAGTATAAATATGTCCTGTTCATATCCATACTAAAGGTCCTATTAAAGAATCCTTTACTCTGATAGCCACAGGAAAACTTAATGCTCTGATACCAACTTGTAACGCCTCCAATTTAAGAGCATGTGAAACAAACATTTTTATTTATTTTTGCAATAAGATATTTACCTTAACATGCAAAGCATTATTCTTTGTCATGAAAATAGATACATATAGGTTATCTTATGTATACACATTATATATACCAAGTTATCAATACCAAAGTAACAGCAGAAGCATGGATCTTGCCTGTGACATTCAGAGCAGACTCTAGAATACAAACATAGTATAATTAAAAAACTGTGAGCCTTGGACACAACGTAGACTTACCCAGAGAATATGTCACCTAACTAATCACCTATCTGTAGGATTAGACTCTGTATTTTATATAAAAAATGTGAAAATATCGTGTAGTGAGTTTGACAATTTAGTGAACAGATAATACCTCCTATGACTTCTTAGGTTAGCATATGGATGTACTTATATTTTAAAATTTGTCACAGAGAAAATACAGTTTGGAAGTACATTCATATGAGACCCATATTTCAAATATTCTCAAAATAAAAGATATTTAGATATTCAAAACCATATAATGTACTGTATGATCATTAAACAAATGTTATGCATCAAAATATTTTACATGAAAACATTAAGAGGATCCCATACCAGAACCATCAAATATTCCCAAGCACACGGCAAGGGATGATATTATGTTCAGCTGTATAAACTACAGTAAAATATTAAGTTTTTGAGATAAAGTCATAACTTTTGTTGATGCATAATTAACATACTATATATGCACTAAAAATTCACTCTTTTTACATAATGGTCATGCATGTTACAACTCGCAATACACTTAATTCACTTATTTGCTATACGCATAGTGACCGATCGACTACAGTCACAATAAGTGATAAGGGAATGTGAGTTCATCAGCCATCTGCCTCCTCACATTACCACTGTCACCCAATTGGAGCAGCTCTCACTTGGCTCACTCAAGCTAATAGGGCGTCCCCTACTCGGTACTGTTTCAAGTCATACAACCTGTCGATATTCATCCAGACACACACACACACACACACACACACACACACACACACACACACACATATATATATATATATATATATATATATATATAAATGCATATTCATCAAATGTAATGTATAATTATCATGTAACTTGCCATTCAATCACAATCAACAACTTTATAGCTTTACAGATCAATTCCTTGTGCACATAATATTCACTTTACCAAATAATGATAAATAAATTTAGAACCACATATTCAATGAGTTTCAAAATCTATTTAAAAAATCATACTCTTCTTGAACTATGTGTTTGTTCGAAAGCAAAATAGATATTTTAACGCATTTTAGAAACTTATGATAGCCTAAATAATTTTTAAACAGAACCAATTATACATTTTAAAGTTTAAGAAGAGCATGGGGTAAGTCATAGAAAGAATTATCTACTCACACGATCAGGGCTCTAGGTTGGACAGCCCCCAATATATTTTTTGAAGTTAAAATTGACAAATGGACCTCAAAAATGAGTCCGGAGGGTCCAAAAACCTAAAAAATGACTTTGGAATTGCACAATTTGGCTTCGAGAGCTTGGTCAACACTGGTCAATTGATTGGGGTACTATTCACCGCTGGATTTACTGTTCACGATGGATAAACATTTGTCAGATGATTGAAAAATTTCATATCCTGAGGTTTATCTATCTCATAAATCTATCTATGGTGTTAGATTTTCAATTTGAAGACTCTAAATAGGAGTTTCAGATTTTACCATTTTCTAAAATTTTCTACTTCCAATCTACGGTGATTCTGCGACTGATTTAAAAAATCATTCGGCCAATATCGTAATACTCTTCGTTCTACATTCAGTGGTACCCTTAGTTTTGAAATCGGAGGCTCAAAAGTACTCCAAATCTAGAGATAGAAAGTAAGAAGAGAGAAAGTTACTATTTATTATTCATTCTCCCCTAAAATCTTTCTGTCTTTCTTTTTTTAGTAAATGATGAAAGACCATTTTGCAATTTGCTAATTGTTAGAGGAAGTCCTTGCAAATTTTATTATTTACATTTTGACCCCTAAATTTTTAGAAAATTACAATTTAACCCTAAAAATATTGATAAGTTTTCATTTTCATCCTTAAAACCTTTCAATTACATCCATACTCCTTTATTTCTTTTAATAATCCATACATAAATGAGAATTTCTAAATTTTAAGGATGTTACAGATATACTTTAAAATTAGTAGAAATATCTGATCTTTTTTCTCTAGTAGATCCTTTTAATGTTGTAACCTTATCCCCCTGAAGAGTTTGTGGTTCAACTTGTTTAAGAACTACAGGTAAATCCTGAACATTTTGATCTAATTGATCAGCTTGTGGAAACTCAATGACTGGTTGTTTAGTACCTGTTTGTACCTGATGGGTGCTATGAACAATAACCAAGATGTCACTTGAAGTGGAAGGTTGAGACTGTATATGATTATGTGCAGAAACTAAGTTCCTAAACTGATCACTCTTACTATTCAAGTCATTCTAAAAAAAACTTAGCATTTCTTGATTCCACTATCCTAGTTGTGTGAGATGGACAATAAAACTTGTACCTTTGGAACCTTTTAGCATATCCATTGAAATACCCACTAATGGTCATTGGGTCCAATTTTTTCTCTTGTGGGTTATATATCCTCACCTCAAACGGACATCCCTAAACGCGTATATGTTGTAAACTTGGTTTCCCAAAATGTTCGATTTTTTTTTCTGCAATACCATTCTGGTCTGGAGAACTAGGTATAGTATATTGGGCAATAATCTCATACTCTTGAAGAAACTTATCAAAAGGACCAGGTGCTTGTCCATTTTCCGTGTATTTACCAAAATATTCTCTACCTCTATCTGATCTCACTATCTTTGTTTGCTTTCCACATTGGATCTCAACTTCAGCCTTAAAGACTTTGTAGGCATCAAATGTTTCGTTTTTATTATGAAGCAAATAGATATACATATATCGTGAGTAATCATATATAAAAGTGATGAAATATTTTTGACCATGCGCATGTATGTCTGGACAGCATATATCAGTATGAATAATATCTAATATGTTCGAACTCCTAACAGTACCTTTCTTAGACATGTTGGTCTGTTTTCCCTTAATGCAGTCCACATAAGTCTCAAAGTCAGTAAAATTAAAAGTACTAAGTATCCCATCTTTTACTAACATCTTAATTCTCTCTATGGAGATATGTCCTAATCTTTGGTGCCATAACATAGAAGAATCCTCGTTAATATTATGTAACATCCTAAGTCTCTAATAATGTTAGATAAATCTAAGAATAAGTAAAAGATACATATGAAAAATAATTAAAATACTTAGTTATGGAACAATAAGGTATTTAAAAAAAAGGTGACATATAGTTAATCATGAATCATATAAATAAAATTCTTAGGATCATAATGGATGGGGAGATGATACAAATATATTTTTAGGACATCACTAATCTAGGATTAGTAATAAATTAAGGCAAGATAAAACAACTAAGGAGTTGCCAAGTAGCACCACCAAAGGATGCCACATTGCCCACAAAGTTGTAGCCACATAACATGCCACCTTGTCCACAAAATTGCAACCATCTTGTAGCCATATTTTAGCAAGGAAAGCACACCACATGGCCACAAAAATTGCAACCACATTTTTGCCAAGAAACCGCCACCTTGCAGCCACATTCCAGCCAAGAAAATCTGCCACCTTGCAGCCCTCCAAGAAGATTGTGTCACCTTGCCCTACAAACTACAACCCACTTCAACCATGCCTCTACCCACAATCAGTAAAAAATAAAACAAAAGCTGCAGCCTCACGCCATTCCCTGTAAAAAGCACAAGGAATCCCTATAGAAACACACCACCTCCATGTGCCTCTTGAGTGGGAGAGTCAACAGACAACATAATCATGTGCTTGGGTAATGAGGCAGTAGAAATCACATGCCTTACCCCATGTAATCAGCGCCCAAGAGGGAAAAGGGAATAGCCAGAAAAAAAAACTGAGAGTAAGGGGAAGAGAGCAGCCAAAAAACTTTGAGAGCCAAGGGAAAGAGAGCAGTCAAAAAAATTGAGAGCCAAGGGGAGAGAGAGCAACCAGAATTGAGAGGGAGTGGGTGATGAAATTTGAAGCTTTGCTCACCCTATATTTTGTGCAAAAATGTAGCTGAATTTGCAAGGGAAATTAAAAGGAGAAGCAAGTTGAAAGTTGAGAGCCATAGGAGTATTTCTACACAAAGTGAGTTTTCCCTTTTGAGGAAAGTTGGTTTGTAGTGTGTTAAGCTCATTTTTGGTTCTGCATGAGTGATTCTTGAGTATGAGATGCAAGGCGTTAAGGTTGAAAACATGCAACTCTAGTGGTATGGAACAATCTTTTCCATCTAAGTAACAAACATGCTAAAGCACCATACATTATGCACTAGGAAGTTATTGTTCTTACACCTAAAATTTTTAAGCCCTATGTTTTTGGACTGTTTGATTGGGTAAATGACCTTTAAATTCTCTAATTTTTGACAAGAAAAGTCTTGAAATATTGATAATAAATTTTAAAAAATTTCATGATTTTTAAGAACCTACAAATAGGTCATTTTCAATCAAAATAGTGCCGAGAAAAATATGATGGACAGCTTAGACTGTTGATGGAAATAAAAGGGTTAGAGGTTATATTTTTGTATGAAAATTGTATGGAATTTTATAGGGATCCTAATTAAGGGACCCAAAAAATTTGAGATAATTCTAGATAGTTTAAGGCATATAATAAAATATATAAATTCTGTGGGACAGGAAGTAAGTCAGAACATACCAGAATTAGGGGCGATCCTAAAATTTAGGTTATTTTAGGGATCAAATGAATTATGTTTTACTTAAAAATTTTATGGTGATTATATAACATATCTAGGATGCTACATGTAAAATATCACGAATTGTTAAGAATATTGACCCATCCAAAGGAATGGAAAACATAATAGAAATAGAACCGAAATCAATCTGCACTATTTTGGGTTATGGAGGTACTTCTTGGGGTGAATGGAAGAGTTAAGGGCTGCGAGATCCGAAAAATAAAATATACATGTAAAGGAACCTCCATGAAAAGTTTTAGAATTTTTAGAGAACTTTTGCTATATTTAATAATAATTCCAAAACTAAATAAAATCACAGGTCTTTTAGGGAAATAGGAGCTTTTAAACTAGAGACTTAAGATTTTAGGTGCTCATATGCATGCATTAACCAAAGCCTTTTATATGTTTCAATTTGAGTAGTTAGTTGCAACCTTGGTAGTCTTGGAAAAAAAGTGATTGTGCTAAAATTGAGGTAGTTAGTTTTTCCTTAAAATACTTTTTATGTTTATAAACTTGAATTTATCAATTTCACTGGTTGCCTAACTTTTATGCTATGATGAATAATGGTCTAAAGATATGTTATGTATGTATTCTAGAAAATTAAGGGGTGCCTAAGGTGTACCAAGTAAGCCCCTTTTCCCCCATGTATTGGCCAATAATAGAAGATGTATAACCCTTTGTAGGTATGGAACTGCATTTGGTAAGTAGACTAAAATGTTATGGGTCCCTACAGTGACAAAGATGATGTATGTATGTATGGTCAGTTCTTATGGTTCAGTGAAATGAATTGAGATGTTTTAAGGAATGGAATATATGTTGTTTTATGAAAATTTTGCAAGCTATTGAGATTGTCATCTCATATTTTTATGTCCACATAACCACATTCCAGGTACTCCAGTAAGAAGTGAGCAATGGGGTTCCCAAGGTTGACTCATCTGAATATAGATATGGATTGTATATTTTCTAGGGGTGTAATATATGTGGGATGGCTTAGTTGAGTGTCAAGTCCCTTTTAGACAACACATAATTTGATATAAAATAAGTTATGGATTGTACATTTTTCTTAGCATGAGAGTTTTGTTGTTGTAAATAATGCATATCATGCTTAGTTAGTTTGATTCCCCTATCTATAAGGAAATGAAATATGAAAATTCTTGGAATAACCTAAAACTCATGTATGCTCATCTAAAAAAATAAATAAATAATAAAAATAAAAATAAGTAACAATATAAGTGAATAGGTGAATTTATGGACTAGGTAGACATTACTAAAAATTTACATAAAAAGGAACATTCCATGATATGAATGTATGAAATAGGATGCTAGCTAGTAAGTGTTACATATTACACCATTTAGAACTAGTCTGAACTTGCATTGAACAATAAGTAGTATCACTTTATAAATTAAAACGATAAAGACAGATAAAATACCATTCTTGACACAATCTGAATTATATAATAAACTAAATGATGTGTCTTTAAAAATAAAGGAATATCCAAAAGGTACAAGTATAGAAACAAAAATCAAGTTTCGTGAGAAACTTGGTACATAAAAGACTCTTTCTAACTTTAAAACATATCCACTACTTAAAGTTAAAATGGAAGTTCCTATTACTTCCACATGTGAGGCCATCTTGTTATCTGATAAGATGCTCTATGTAACACCTTGGATTTTTGTTGATTATATTTACAAAATAAAATATAAAGAAATGATTAAAAGGGATTAAATGGGGTTATTATAAGGAAATAATTAAGAATATTTAATAAGAGATTTTTCATTTTTGAAGGAAATAATTAAGGAGAGAATAATAATTTCTTCATCTACAGGGCCACAATTGTGCAATAAGAAGAGAGATAAAGAGCCATGAAGAGAATTATACAAAAACCCATTGGAATACATCTCAAGAGGAGATTAAACACTTGGTAAATTCTAACTCACCCAAACAATGCCTTAGCCAATGGTTAGTCACAAAGTAATGGCATGGCATTTTTGTAATAATTAGGGATGGGAAAGCCAATAGTTAAGGGAGGAGAAGATTCTTGGAGAAGTTAGCATTTTTTTATATGTTTCTTGTTGACTTGCCAAAGCAAGTTGCCAGCGAACATCAAGAGTAGAAGAAACCCCACGGCCAAAGAGAGAAAAGGGAGAAGGAAAAAGGGAAGAGGAGAGAGAGAAAGGAGAAGGAAGGTAGAGAAAGAAAGCTAAAATCTCAAGAGGAAAGATAAGTTTTGGGACTTTTGATCTTCCTTAACCCTATGTGTGTTCATGAGCTTCCCTAGAAATCTAATGGTTGGGAAAAACCTGCAATTTTGGTGAAGGATTCTAGAGAGAGAAACCAGCTGAACCTAGTGAAAGAAACATCTTTGAAGGAAGAAAAAGGTAATATAAACACTCTATTAATGAGTTTCATGGTTGAATGGATTGATGGGTGTATTGAATGCATTTATTGAAGTGGGATGGTGGGGTAGATAGAACCATTGATGAGATACTTATGGTGGTGATGGCTGTTTTTCATGTATGTGCAAGGTGTATTTATTTGCAAGTTGTGGTAACTAGATTTTGAAGTTTAATTCATGTTTTTGAAGGTAATATGTTGTGGATAAATTGAATTTTTCATGCTTAAAATGTTGGCATGGTTGTTTATTGGATTTTTGGCTAGTTTTGGGTGAAAAAGGAAGAAATTTCTGGGTTTCACGCCTACAGCACGGCCGTGCTTGGAGACACAACCAGGTCGTGCTCTAGGCTAGATGTGCTAAATAACACAGAACACGACCGTGCTTGGTGACACAGCCAGGCCGTGCTTAGTGCAAGTTTTTGGGAAATATGACCATGTTGTGACGGAAGTACGGGGAGGAAGTACAGGCATAAAGCACGGTCGTACTTGGTGACATAGTCAGGCTGTGCTTCATGCTGCTTCACTCTTTTTCATTGATTTTTGTTTCCTTTTTAAATCCTAACTAATTATCAATATTTATGAAATGATAATTGGAATTTATGAGTCATATATGTCAAAGAAAAATACTAGTATCTAATTGGTTATGTAATATTTATTGAATTAATTATGAAAGCATGAAGGAATGATGCATGAACGCTATATTTAAATGCCATAGGCCAGTTTTATGTGCAACCATAAGTGGATAAATGATGTGTGAATATTATGGAAGGATGCAAGAGTATGTATGTTTATTTATATTATATGATGAGTTGTTGTGGCATGCATGAGAATAAATGTGGACTATGCTCGTGATGATTATTGATATATATGCTTTTGTTGAGACAAGTGGCTAGAAAAACATGTAAAAGACATGAGCACGGTCAGGAGGACCCTCTCTGAAGCAGGGTGGCCTAGCAACAGGTGTCACCCTTGTTGTATTGTGGCAACTGATGGTTAGAATGATCCTCTCTGAAGTAGATACCTTAGCAACATGTGTCTCTTTTACTGTATTGAGGAGATTGACAAGTCCAGGATGAGCCTTACCCTATTAAAGTGACCCAGCGACATGCGACACCTTATGAAGGTAAAGTAACTGAAGGGTCATGGCTGTGATATGGTACTGAGATAGGAGACGCCCTATAGCCTAGAGTGGTTAATGTAGGAAGGACTACTCCAACTAAGGCACTCAGTAGTGGGTGAGTAGCTGTAAGGTAAGGCTTACGCCACACCAAGGATTGAAAATTGAAAAATTATTAGATGAATGAGCCACTATGAGCAATGTACATGTATCTTATTAATACATAATTTGTTATATTTGCGTGATATTGATGCATAACATGTAAAATGCCTGCATGTATTTACTATACTTTTATTGTACAAAAGAGAAAATATTTTATGTAGTTTATACAACTAAACATAAGACGTAAGTTTTCTCTTACACATGTATTTATGCTGGATGTTGATCTTGTTGGAATTTTATATCTCACTATATTTGTGATGTTATGTTCAGATTAGTGAAATGTCATTCGTTGTGCTAACTATCTTGCTAGAGCTTCAGACGGTGGACATCCTTTACCTGGGATAGTTCACCGTAGTGATGAACCTCCTGGTCATAAACATGATAGAGGTTCCTACACCTGGGCCACCTCCTCCACCAGTAATACCCCATGGGTGATAGCCAAGGGATATGAACAGTATAATAGTAATTATATATATAATCTGATGATGTAAATGGGCTAACCCCATTGTTTTGATGTAACCACACGATACTTTTCCTTTTAGGATGTATGCTTAGTACCTTAGGTTACATGTGTGTATATGCTGCTAATCTCTAATGTATGTAGACTCATGTATATATATAAGATGCATATCTTTTGAATGGATGTTGTTTGATGTGTAATCACCTAAAAAAACTAGTCATTACAAGTTGGTATTAGAGCAAGTCGATCCTAAGTGGCCATGGGGGTGGATAGTTACCTGGATCGATCTAAGATCATTTTGAATAAGATGTGGATAGATGGAGTAGAGTAGCTTATTGAAATTGCTAAGGAAAAATTGCTAGCGTTTTTCCCAATATGTATGCCTAATGACGAATTCTTTTGATTTATACAGTAGGAAATGGCATCATCAAGGAGAAATTCAACACCAAGCGCAGAAGCTACTCTGCAAGATCTAGCCACTGTGATTCGAGATCAAGTTTCTACTACGAATCAGATCCTTCGGCATATTTAGAACAATATTAATGGCAATGGTGAGATGGGAGGGAAACTGTGGAACACAGGTAATGGATGGGCAGATTTCATGAGAACCTGACCTCCGTCTTTTGTTAGAGGATACGCCCCTATGGTTACGGAATGATGGCTGACTGAGATGGAGAAAGTTTTTAGGGTTCTCGAGTGTTCAGATGAGCAAAAAGTAAATTTTTTTGAGTGCGTGTTGAAAGAAGAAGCAGAGTTCTGGTAGAGATGAGCCAGTGAATTGTTAGCCCACCAGGGTCAGTAGGTTACCTGGTCTGTCTTCTGAGATACCTTCTTGGATAAGTATTTTCCTATAATTGTCAAGGCTGAGAAGGAAATTGAATTCCTCTAGCTCAAACAAGGGGGACGATCGATCGACCAGTATATTGCAAGATTCGAGGAGTTGGTAAATTTTTTGTCCTATTTGAAATACAATCTGAATGAATTCTGGAAAGTAGTTAAGTTCGAAGCTAGCCTAAAACCGAAAATCAGTAATGCAGTAGTGGCATTTGAAATTCGTGAATTTGTTCCCTTGATTAATAAGTGTCAGTTGTCAGAGAAGAGTCTGAAAGCAATGAAGGAAGAGAAGGACAAATGAGCGCCTTGGAAGAGAAAGAGAGAATTCTCAGTTCTGGATCGTTTTGTTAGGGAAAGAAATATGGCAGCCGGCAAGAAACCTTAGGCCATAGGGGCTAGACCTTCGGTGCCAAATGCTACCGGAAGTGAATGTAAGATATGTGGGCGACATCATGGAAATAGATCCTATCTCCATAATTTGGTCACTTGCTTTCAATGCGGACAAAAAGGGCATATAGCTCACCAAGCTCCCCTAGAGGATGGGAAGAAAGTCAAGCAGACTCAATCAGTTAAAGGAAGAGTTTTTACTCTGAGCGGGGTCAAAGCAAAACAAGCTCCTGATTTGATTCAAGGTACGTGTTATCTTTATAGCTATCCTCTGATTGTGCTATTCGATTCGGGTGCCAGTCATTCTTTTATATCATCTACTTGTGTGGAGAAACTACCTTGTCCCGTGTCTAAATTGACATTTGAGCTGATAGTATTAACCCCTACGGGAGGAAAAGTGAGTACCTCTTCAGTCTGTAAAGATTGCCTAGTCAAAGTTTATGGCAGATCCTTGATCATGGATCTAATTTGCTTACCCCTGGAGGATATAGATGTGATTTTGGGGATGGACTGGCTCAGTCGTAACCATATTCTTTTGGACTGTTATGCGAAGACTCTGGTTTTTCCTTCAGAATCTAATAAGGAACCTAAAAGTAAAGATAATTGAACTAATGAACTCCAGAAAGAGTTAGTTGTGGAGGATCCAGGCTATACTCTTTTATGTGCTCTCAACACAGAACAAGAACTGGTTAAGATTCTAGTAGTTTGTGATTATTCAGAAGTCTTTCCTCCAAATTTTTTTGAACAACCACCTAAGTGGTAAGTGGAATTTTCTATTGATTTGGTGTCGGGAGCGACTCATATTTCTATTACACCGTATAGGATGGCTCTTGTGGATTTAAAAGAGCTTAAGAAGCATATTGAAGATCTTTTGGAAAAGAATTTTATTCGACCTAGTGTTTCAACTTGAGGAGCTCTGGTGCTGTTTATAAAGAAGAAAGATGGAAGTTTACGGTTATGTATTGATTATAGGCAGCTTAACAAGGTGATTATCAAGAATAAATACCCGTTGCTGAGAATAGATGACTTATTGTATCAGCTTAAGGGGGCAACCGTTTTCTCCAAAATAGATCTGAAATCAAGGTATCATCATATTCGAGTAAAGAAAGAAGATATTCCCAAGATAGCCTTCAAATCTAGGTACGAACATTTTAAGTTCCTAGTCATGCCATTTGGAGTTACTAATGCACCCGTAATCTTTATGGATTATATGAATCGAATCTTTCGACCCTATCTCGATTAGTTTGTAATAGTCTTTATTGATGATATTTAATCTACTCAAAGGATATAGAGTAGCATGAACGTCATCTTCGATTAGTGCTTAAATTCTTAAAGGAAAAGAAACTTTTTACTAAATTGGAGAAATGCAAGTTCTGGATGCAAGAAGTGAAGTTTCTGGGGCACGTGATGTCAAAGGACTGTGTATCGGTGGATCCTAGCAAAACAGAAGCCATACTCAAGTGTAAAAGACCAAAGATAGTAATTGAAATCAAAAGCTTTCTAGGTTTGGCTGGATATTATAGAAGGTTCATACACGGTTTTTCGCAAATAGCGTTACCCTTGACCAGATTGACTCGGAATGGATGTTTAATCAAATAGACTTCAGAATGTGAAAATAATTTCATGGAGCTTAAGACTCGGCTTACTAAACTTCCAGTTTTGATTCTCTTAAACCCTTCGAGACGCTTTGAAGTCTATACAGATGCTTCCAAGAAGGGGCTATGGTGTGTTTTTATGCAAGAAGGCAGGGTGGTTACCTATACCTCTAGACAACTGAGGTCGCATGAAGAAAATTATCTTACTCATGATCTAGAGTTGGTTGTTAAAGCCTTGAAGATTTGACAGCATTATCTATACGGCGCGATGTTTGAGGTATACAATGATCATAAAAGTCTAAAATATATTTTCGATTAAAAGGAATTGAATATGAGACAAAGGAGATGGATAGAATTCATTGATGATTATAAATTTGAACTAAAGTATCACTCGGGAAAGGCGAATGTGGTGGCAAATGTATTAAGTCGGAAGTCTTTGCATTTGAGTCATATGCTAATAAAGGAGATGAGCTTGATTGAAGAATTCAGAAATTTGAAGTTATCAGTGGTAACTACTCCTAGAAGTTTGCTTATTTGTGAGCTACGGGTAGAATGTGATTTGAAGATGCAAATTAAGGAAGCACAAGCATGAGATCCTTTCCTTCACAGTCAGCATGATTCACCAGACTTCACGAACACGGAAGAAGGAATAATCCTTTATCGAGGAAGAATGTGTGTGCCACAAGGAGAGGACCTGAAGAAAAAAATTTTGGATGAAGGACATCAGAACAAATATGCTATCCATCCGGGAGGCACAAAGATGTATCAAGATTTAAAGTTATCCTTTTGGTGGCCAGGAATGAAGACAGATATAGCGGAATATGTAGCAAGATGCTTAATTTGTTAGAAAGTCAAGATTGAACATCAAAGACCTTCTAGGACACTACAATCCTTAGATATTCCTAAGTGAAAATGGGATGGCATTGCTATGGACTTTGTCATTGGTTTGTCCAGGACTCAGGCTGGTTATGATACCATTTAGGTAATAGTAGATAGATTGACAAAATTTGCACACTTTTTACTTGTAAGAATTAACTACTCGCTGGATAAACTAGCATATTTTTATGTGAAGGAGGTTGTTCGATTTCATAGGGTTCTAAGCAACATTGTTTCGGATCGAAACCCTAGATTTACTTCCAGATTTTGGAAGGTTTTACAAGAGTCTTTCGGTACTAAATTATGATTTAGTACTGCGTATCATCTACAAACAAACGGTCAAACTGAAAGAACGATACAGACAATGGAAGATATATTACGAGCATGTACCTTAGATCAAGGAAAAGAATGGGATAAGTATCTCCCTTTAGTGTAATTTTCTTTTAATAACAGTTATCAAGTGAGTATTAGGATGGCACTGTATGAAGCTTTGTATGGTAGAAGGTGCAAATCGCCTCTATGTTGGTATGAAGTGGGTGAGAGGAAGTTGTTGGGTCTTGAGTTAGTTCAGCATACTACAGAACAAATACAAATGATACAAGATAGAATGCAACTAACATTAGTTGACAGAAAAGTTATTATGACCAGAGGAGGAATCTCTTGCATTTTTTAGGAAGGGAAACATGTATTTTTGAAGATCTCAACGACTACTAGAATTGGTCGGGCTATGAAGGTTAAGAAATTAAGCCCATGTTATATAGGACCTTACCAGGTACTTAAGAAAGTTGGGCCATTGTATATCAAATATCTTTACCCCCGAGACTATCAAACCTGCATGATGTGTTTCATGTCTCTTAACTTCGGAAATATCTGCCGAATCCATCGCATGTGATTCAAGAGGAAGAAGTGGCAGTAAAAGAAAATTTGACATTTCAACCGGATCCAATTAAGATTCTGGATAGAAGTGTGAAGAAATTACATAGTAAAACTGTTCCACTGGTAAAGGTATAGTGGAAAGGATTGTCCGAGGAAAAAACTACATAGGAAAGAAAGGAAGATTTGAGGTACTCTTATCCACAACTGTTTGAAGACAAGTAAATTCTTGAATTTTGAGGACAAAATTCCTTTTCAAGGGGGGAGAAGTGTAACACCCTGGATTTCTGTTAATTATATTTATAAAATGGAATATTAAGAAAGGATTAAAAATGATCTCATTTTTTAAGGAAATACTTAAGGAGAAAATAATAATTTCTTCATCTGCAGGGCCACAATTGTGCAATAAGAAGAAGGATAAAGAGCCATGAAGAGAATTATATAAAAATCCATTGGAATACATCTTAATAGGAGATTAAATACTTGGTAAATTCCAACTTACCCAAACAATGCCTTAGCCAATGGTTAGTCACAAAGTAATGGCATGGTATTTTTGTAATAATTAGGGATGGGAAGGCCAATAGTTAAGGGAGGAGAAGCTTCTTGGAGAAGTTAGCATTTTTTTATATGTTTCTTGTTGACTTGCCAAAGCAAGTCGTCAGCCACCATCAAGAGTAGAAGAAAGCCCGAGGCCAAAGAGAGAAAATGGAGAAGAAAAAAGGGAAGAAGAGAAAGAGAGAAAGCTGAAATCTCAAGAGGAAAGGTAAGTTTTGGGACTCTTGATCTTCTCTAACCCTATATGTGTTCATGAGCTTCCCTAAAAATCTAATGGTTGGGAAAAACCTATATTTTTGGTGGAGGATTCTAGAGAGAGAAATCAGCTGAACCTAGTGAGAGAAACATTTTTGGAGGAAGATAAAGGTAAGATCAACACCCTATTTATGAGTTTCTTGATTGAATCGGTTGATGGGTATATTGAATGAATTTATTGAAGTGGGATGGTGGGGTAGATAGAACCATTGATGAGATATTTATGATGGTGATGATTGTTTTCATGTATGTTCAAGATGTACTTATTTGCAAGAAATTTTGGTAACTAGATTTTGAAGTTTAATCCATATTTTTGAAGGTTATATGTTGTGGATAAATTGGATTTTTCATGCTTAAAATGTTGGTATAGTTGTTTGCTGGATTTTTGGCTAGTTTTGGGAGAAAAAGGGAGAAATTTCTGGGTTTCGCACCTAGAGCACGGTTGTGCTCTGGGCTAGATGTGCAAAATAACGTAGAACACGGCCAGAACATGATCGTGCTTGGTGATACAGTCAGGCTATGCTTGGTGCGGGATTTTGGAAAACACGACCGTGTTGTGAGGGAAGCACAAGCATAAAGCACGACCGTGCTTGGTGACACAGTCAGGCCGTGCTTCATGTTGCCTCACCCTTTTTCATTGATTTTGGTTTCCCTTTTAAATCCTAACTAATTATCAATATTTATGAAATTATAATTAGAATTTATGAAACATATATGCCAAAGAAAAATGCTAGTATCTAATTGGTTATGTAATGTTTATTGAATTAATTATGAAAGCATGAAGGAATGATGCATGAACGCTATATTTGAATGCCATAGACTACTTTTATCTGGAACCATAAGTGGGTAAATGATGTGTGAATATTATGGAAGGATGCAAGAACATGTATGTTTATTTATATTATATGATGAGTTGTTATGGCATGAATGAGAATAAATGTGGACTATGCTCATGATGATTATTGATATATATATGCTTTTGTTGAGAAAAGTGACTGGAAAAACATATCAAAGACATGAGCATGGTCAGGAGGACCCTCTTAGAAGCAGGGTGGCCTGGCAACAAGTGTCACCTTTGCTGTATTGAGGCAACTGACGGTCAGAATGATCCTCTCTAAAGTAGGGTGGCCTGGCAACAGGTGTCTCCCTTGCTGTATTGAGGAGACTGACAAGTCCAAGATGAACCTTACCCTACTAAGGTGACCCGGTGATATGTGGCACTTTATGGAGGTATGGTGACTGAAGGGTCGTGGTTGTGATACGATACCGGAATAAGGGATGTCCTATAGCCTAGAGTGGTCAATGTGGGAAGGACTGCAATGACCAAGGCACTCAGTAATGGGTGAGTAGCTGTAGGGTAAGACTTACGCCATACTTAGGATTGAAAATTGAGAAATTATCAGATGAATTAGCCATTATGAGCAATGTACATGTACCTTATTAATACATAGTTTGTTATATTTGTGTGATATTGATGCATAACCTGTAAAAAACCTGCATGTATTTACTATACTTTTATTGTACAAAAGAGAAAATATTTTTTGTAGTTTATACAGCTGAACATAACACATAAGTTTTCTCTTACACATGTATTTATGCTGGATGTAGATCTTGTTGGGATTGTATATCTCAATATGTTTGTGGTGTCATGTTCAGATAAGTGAAATGACATTCGTTGTGCTGACTATCTTGCTAGAGCTTCAGACGGTGGACACCCCCTACCTGGGACAGTTCACTGTAGTGATAAACCTCCTAGTCATAAACTTGGTAGAATCTGCACTTGGGCCACCTCCTTCATTAGCAGTACCCCAAGGGTGATGGCCAGGGGATAAAAACAGTAGAATAGTAATTATATATATTATCTAATGATGTAAATGGACTAACCCTATTGTTTTGATATAACCACATAGTACTTTGCCTTTTGGGATGTATGCTTAGTACCTTAGGTTACATGTGTGTATATGTTGCTAATCTCTGACGTATGTAGACTCTTGTGTGTATATATATATATATATATAAGATGCATATCTTTTGAATGGATGTTGTTTGATGCATAATCACCTAAAAAAACCAGTCGTTACACTCTACTCACTTCCCACTAGTTTCCTTAGATTTTGTATACTTTGCAAGGAGTTTGCAATATGGACTGTTGATCCAGAGCCAATCCATCAAGTGTTAACATTAACATTATCCATATTAGATTCATAACAGACAAACGAGATTGATTTACCTTCCTTCTCAAGCTATTTTTAAAATTTGGTGCATCCCTTCTTCATGTGTTCCTTTTTTTTTTTTACAGAAGAAACACTTTGATTCTTTCTTAATATCATCTTGAGGTGGTATTTTACATTTTCCCTTCTGATTTGCTTTAGACTTATCAAGTTTGTTCTTCCTACAAGGTATTGCTAGCATTGCACTCTCACCCACCTCCATCAATAGTCTTTCTTCTTCTTTAACACATATGGTCATTAATTAATTAATTGATCATTTATCTCTATATGTGTTATAAGAAATCTTGAAAGGCTCATACTCTTGTGGAAATGTGTTTAGAATGTAGTGCACTGGGAATGACTCCGACATATCAACCTCGAGTTTCCTAAGTTGAGCTAAAAAATGTCACGCATTTGCATTATGTGCTCACGCACACCTTTTACACTGGTGAATCTGAGAGAAGAAAATTTCATAATCAGGGTGCTTGCTAAGACCTTTTTAGAAGAGACAAATTATTCGTCAATGGCTTTCAGCAAATCTCAGACCTTCTCATGCTGATCAATAGAATCACGTATACCGGCAGTGATTTTTGTCTTAATAAACATCTCGCTGAGCTGATTGGATTGGTCCCTTCGCTCATGTAGCATAATTTTAGCCGACATGCTCTCATCAGTGATTGCAAATGGTTCGTCTTTTCTAATAGCATAATCTATGTCGATCCACCTTAAATGGATTATAGTTATCTCCTCTAAGTTTAGAAATATCATAGCGGATATTAAAGAAACTCGCAGATTGAGAAATTGTATAAAAATCAAAAGCTTATGTCAAAAATTTGAAGCTCATTAATCTAAATTTCATGTATTACCAATATAAACAAGTATATATATGAATCTAGTGACATAAAAATTGATTGTAGGATAAAATTTTAATTTAAGTAGATTTATATGTACTTTATGATAGAATTGTCAAATTATGTACTTAATTTCATATCTTATAGATATATTATGAAAATAATTTGATTTTCTATCCAACTATCTTTATGATAAAACTATCGGATTATGTACCAATTCATAACTCCTGTAGGTAAATTATAAAACATCTGACATTTTATCCTAATTAATTATATAAATATAATAAAAATTTCTGTGGGATAAAATTTATTATATTAAATATAATTAATCAAAATATTATGTCTAATTCCTTATTTGATACTAAAAAAAACTTAATATATAATTTTAATTAATTAAAGATGATGTGGCTAATCCCTAATTAATTAAGATTATAAGGATCACTAGACATATAAAATATTATGTACAAAATTAAGTTTTATGAGAATAATTCTAAATTATATACATTCTAATATTATCAAAATTTAATGATATATTAGAGCATATAAATAAACATCTCATAAATAAAGAAAAATTGCATAATTAAACTACAATATTATGCACAAAAATACTCATTCTTAATAGTATGAAAAATAAAACATAAAGATTATTCATGCATCATAAGAGTATTTAATTTAAATTGCACATATAAAGTAAAATAATAATATATGTACATAAAATCAAAAAATAATTCAAGAAATATTAATCATGGCAATTAAATATTGAGAAAAAATTATTTTGACTATTTAAAACCCTTGAGAATATTTCTCTATTAATTTAGAACCAACTAGCACTCACGACCCAGTGGCGGATTGCAAATGCAATCTTCTTGGTCACGGGTTCAAGTCCTTGTATGTGCAAATTTTTATGAATTTTATAACCAGTATTTAAATATTAAAACTAGCAACCATAGTACTAAAAAGAAACACTAGCCCCGTGGTTGAAAAACAAGGACAACATGCTTGTGGGTGCGGGTGTAGTCTTACCTCCAAGGTCGTGGATAACACGGGAGACTTATAGCTACTAGGAAACTTTTTTAAAAAAAATTTTACAAAATACTGCTCATCTTCAACCTCCAGATAAGTCAGAATGATCCAGTCGCGACTCGATTTCGACCTGCGATAAAACTCGACTTTTTCTCCCAATTTTGACCATAAAAAAATGATGCATAATATACCGAAATGATCAGAAAATAATATCCTAATGATTCATAATCTCCTTTTGTAATTAAAAATGCCAAAATATTTTTAGAAAATTAATGAACAGTAACATCATATATGAAAAGCAAGGCAGAGGTCATTTCATGCTCTGATACCAAATGTAATGTAATTAAAATGATCTAAATGTGTTTCTAAACTCAAAGTAACATGTATAAATCAATGAAATGCAAAATAAAATAGGATTACACCAACATCTCACCATTGCTTTTTTTATCAAGATTTCAATAGTTTTGACTCTTTCAAGTTTGGTTTTCCTCACTCAAGATAATGTAAAATTCGTACGTACTATAAGGAAGCAGACTCAGGAATTAAAACTCTCACATTTAAATATTCTACCATTAAGAACATAAAGAGTCACCACTTAACACCAAATAATGACCATTGAAGACCATTAAACATGAAAATTTTGAGACTCAAGAAAAAACGTTTGAACTACCTTAATGTGAGTTAAATGTGTTAATGAATAAAAAAAATAGTTACACTTCTTTCCTAATTAGACTTCAATTGAATCATTCCAATCCATTTCCAACTCACTTCCACCACTCTAGCCACCTAACCACCCCCCAAGATCCCCCTTTGCCTCCATACTCCAAACTCATCTAAAGAAAAGTATATAAAGGCAAGAAAAAACAATTACAAGGAAAAGGTTCACGAACTATAAAAGATTGGGAACCAAAAAATGGGTCAATTCTGTCTAAACTCTCGGGTTGACCAAGTAAATCGACTTTTGGTTTGATGACATAACATATGCTCACGACATTTTGTACAAAATTTATCTAAGGACGGGTGAACCAGCCCATTCTGTCCAAATGGGAATGAGATTTTTTTATATATAGTTTATAAAAATTTTATGAAATCAATGTTTAGAGAGAAAGATATAATTTGGAAAATTTATATATGAATAATTGAGTTCTATTTATTCATTAAATATTAATTTTATCAAATTATACTTTTTTTTCAAAATTTACCTTGTAAATTATTTAAAAAATTTAAATTCATCTAAATTTATAGCAGCTTGCCATGATATTAAAAATGAGAGAAATGGTATTACCCTAGGTTAAAGTGCATCCAATTTATGTTTATTATAGCGTAACATAAATAAATATAAAAATTTAGTAAAATTCTTTTACATCATTAAATATTAATTTAAAAAATTATTTAAATAAATTTAAAATGTATACTAATATTTCTTTAGTACGATTTCGTTAAAAAAATTATAAATTAAATGTCACTATCAAAATTATATATATATATATATATATATATATATATATATATATATATATATATATATATATATATATATATATATATATTAATGGAATTACAAATGAAATGATCGATTTTTTTTTTACTTTTATATTACTAAATTGTACAATGACAGTTAAGTGTCATTTGATTAGGAAGATGAATTAATTGACACAAGTGTATCCCTTGCAACGAATCTTAACCATTAGATTTACGTAAATCCCATGGTTTGGGAGTTTGGGAGTTTGTTTCTTTAATTTTATTATAAAATTCATGCACACAAATCTATTGAACACTGAAAGGAAAAATAAATAAAAAGATTAATAAAAAACAGAAAGATATTACTATATACCTGTCTATGATGGGAAAGACTATGTGTTTTTGTAGAGATTATTTTTTTATTTTATCTAATTTACTTTTGTGCAAACTAAAATCCAATTGAACAGCTGAAAAAAATTAAAGATAATCTATAATTTTTTAAACGAAAATTCAAATAGGCGGTATAGTTTGATTATGTTTATAGATAACTTTGATATGCAAAAATTAATATTGTTATTATCTATAAAGTAAATCGACATTGAATGATTAATATCATTGTTTGCATCATATTATTTTTCTTAGTTTATTTAACCAGTTTAGTTCAGCTCATCAACACTCTTACTCTAGGTGAAATTCTATTTCTCTTTAAAATTATTGTATTCCTTTTAAACAAAATTATGACCATCTCTCCAACTTCAAATGTAATTAAAAAATATTGCCATGGCGTAATGTGCGTGTGTACGCGCAACTATCACTCACTCACGCCCGCAAAAACGCGTAAATTGAAATTTGATATGTAGAGTGCAGCTGCAGCATAACCAAAGGACGTAAGTAATATACTTAACTATCATGAGAACAACAACAGAAAGAACCACACTTAAGGGAAAAGTATAACCAATCCACAGATAATAACTTAAATTTGCAATCAGATATGCATTCTTGAGTCCCTTTCAAAAGGAATGCAAGTGCCAAGTAGTGGGGCAGGACCTTCAACAAATTGCCTCAGGGTATCAGCACAACAGAACCTGATGTCCTCCTACTTTCCAAGTCTGCATGTGCTTTGGCTGCCTCAGACAACGGGTATGTGTGGTTCACCCGCACCTTCAAGATGCCTGAGGCGACGTTAGCAAATACCTCTCCAGCAGCCTCCAATAGCTCATCCCGAGTGACAACATCATATTGCATTAGGGTGGGCCTGGTCAAGAACAGGGATTTTGTAGCCAATGCGGATAATGGGACTGGGTCAGGTGCACCTGAGGACTGCCCAAAACTTACCATGTACCCTCGAAACTTTAAGCATGCCAAAGATCCCTGAACAAATCATAAACATTTTCCTTAATCAGGAATTTCCTGATGACACTAATAATTTGTTAAGCTAGAAACATGATAGAAAAAGAACATAGTAACCCAAAGTTAGATTCTAAAAATTGAAACTCCACATCCATTAAAAATGAAAAAATAAATTCTATCCAGCATCAATAATGACATAAGCTTGCTAAATTTGCTTCCATATTTGTATCTGATAGTAATTTTTGAACATACAGGCCCCAGTGTATTAATTGGAATCATTAGTGTATCAACTCTACTCTGGATTTACCCACTAGTATTTTGCAGTCTCATTGAAATGTGTTAATACAATAAACCTATCCATGGAGCTTCACTTATAAGTTTAAGCTTTTGAATTGAATTAGTCCTTCATATAATATGAGAGCTTATATAATCAATTGGTTAGAAGTTTGATCTTTGCCAACGCTTATTCTTCATAATTAAATGAAATTTCAACACAAAATAGATGGAGGACATTTGCATTGTCCACTCTTCAAGCCCAAAAGGTTTTCATGTGAGGGGACATGTTAGAGATATAATAAATCATTTCCTCAGTATTCACATAAGAGTTTCAGCTTTTGAGTTGCAATGGTCCTTGTTGAGAATATTACAAGGTTTCGGCCCAATCTACCCAATATAACCATTGATTTTTTTTTGTTATGTTACTTTTAGTAGTTTCCTATTTTCTTTGTATTAGTTTTACCGGTCTTTATTAGGATTTTCTTTAGTTTTATTTTGCTTTATCATAATCTCAAGATTATCAGAATTTATTCTCTCAGGATTACTATAAATCCTGAGTGTGCCATGTATCTCTTTTATCATCTTGAATAAGAATATTATTCTTTCCTCTAGATTTTCTCTCCGGTGCAAACTCCACATGGTATTAGAGCTCCGCCGTTGAGGGGAGACTATGGTTAGCTTTAAGCAGGCGTTTACGGGGTTAAGTAGAGATGGGCAGAAAGAATCTTCTTTCGCCCCAAGCTCTACAATTAACTCCGCTCACTCAAACCTTCCGGCTACCACTCTTGACAACTCCCCTCATCAAATCACTCCTTCCAAGTTGAATGGTAGGAATTTCTTGCAATGGTCCAAGTCTGTCCACATGATGATAAGAGGCAAAAGAAAAATTGGATTTCTCAAGGGAACCATGCCAAAACCAACTCCTATAGACTTGATGTACACTACTTGGGACATCCAGAATACTCTTGTAATGTTATGGCTTATTAATTCCATGAAGAGCATATAGGAGCCTTATACCTTATCTATCCTACAGCCAAAGACATTTGGGATAAGGTAAGGATACTTTATTCTGATCTAGAGAACTCGACACAATTGTGTGAATTGAGGAATAAAGCAAGGGACTTAAAACAAGGCAACTTATGTGTTACCAAGTATTATACAGCCCTTACCAAACTTTGGCAGGAACTAGACCTTTTTGAATCCAATGATTGGTGCGATAAATGCAAAGATAAGTACATTAAACTGGTAGAAAAAACTAAAATATATGATTTTCTGACTGGATTCGATAAAGACTTAGATGAAGTAAGGGGAAGAATTTTGAGGATTCACCCATTATCACGAATTGAGGAAGTATTTGCTACAGTCCGAAAGTAGGAAAGCAGAAGGAAGCTGATGTTGGGTGATCATCAAGGGTCTGGACAAGCTGAAGTTTCAGCTTTAATGTCTAAAAATATAGAGCAGTTCCATAGAGGAGAAGATAGGCATGGAAAGAAGAGAAATTTTTGGTGTGAATATTGCAAAAAAACCAATCACACTAGAGAGATATACTGAAAACTACATGAAAAACCACCAAACAACTCAAGCCGTGAGAAGCAGCAAGGGCAGCATCCCAAGGACAATAAAACCTATCAATCTAGCACCACTCACAATGACCAAAAAGTGACCGAAAAGATGGAAAATTTCAATCTCAACAAAGACTAACTTGAAAGGCTCTTTAAACTCCTTACACCTGAGAAACCGGCTGGTACCTCTCTTATAACTCAACAAGGTAACTTTCTCACTGCCTTTCATGGCACTAACCAAAAAATAGCACCTTGAGTTATTGATTCTGGTGCATCAGACCATATGACAGGTAATACTCAATTTTTTATCTCTTATATCCCTTATACCAGCCATACAACTGTAAAAATTACAGATGGAACCTTATCCCCAATTGTTAGAATTGGAACAATTCAGATCAGTCCAAAAATCACTCTTAAATCTGTCCTACATGTGCTCAAGCTATCTTGTAACCTATTATGTGTTAGTAAAATTTCAAAAGACCAAGAGTGTCAAGTAATTTTCTAACAAGATAGCTGTGTTTTCCAAGCAAGAACTCAAGGAGGAGGATTGACAATGCTAAAGAGTATGAAAGGCTATACTACTTTGATTCCAATGAGGATAAACAAGCTCTAGGTGCTGGTTGGGAAAACTCATCCAAATCCAATCAAGTTATGTTATGGCATCTTAGGTTAGGCCACCCTAGTTTTGTTTATCTTAAAAATTTGTTCCCTTTGTATTCAATAAAGATGATGTTTTTCAATGTGAGACATATCAATTAGCTAAGCATCAAAGGTCTATGTATAAATCTTGGCCTTATAAAGCCTCCAAATCTTTTTCTATGATTCATAGTGACATTTGAGGACCTTCAAAAACCTATAATATTTACTCAAAGCCACGGTTCATAAGTTTCATAGATAATCATATCAGAGTTTGCTAAATTTTTTTGCTCAAAGGCAAATTAGAGGCCAAACAAACTTTCATGAACTTTCACAAAATGGTTGAAACTCAATTCTCTACAAGAATTAAAATCTTACATACTGATAATGGAAGAAAATACTTTAATCAGACTTTAGGAACCTATCTAAAAAAAATGGCATTATCCATCAAAGTATATGTGCTTATACTCCCTAACAAAATGGGATAACTGAAAGAAAAAATAAACACTTGCTGGAAGTTGCTAGATCCCTCATACTCTATGAACACATTGAAACAATTTTGGGGGGGGGGGGGGGGATGCCATCCTCACGGCATGCTATCTTATAAACAGAATGCCCTCTAGTTTTCTCCAATTCCAAACACCTTTAGATACTCTCTTCAAATATTTTCCAATTCCAAACACCTTTAGATACTCTCTTCAAATATTTTCCAAAAAACAAAACATACAACACTCTTCCCTTAAAAGTTTTTTGGTGCACGACATTTGCTCACAAACATGAACTCAACCACAACAAACTTGACCCTAAAGCTCAAAAGGAGATATTCATTGAGTATGCTACAAATTAAAAAGGATATAAGTGCTATATTCCCGAAAAGAAAAAACTCTTGGTTACTATGGATCTTACATTCTTTGAAAATATCCCATACTTTTCAAAAAATTTCCTTTAAGGAGAGAGTGAAAATGAAGGAAATTTATTACAAAACAACTCCCTCCCTATTTAAATCACTCGGGTATTCACTCTGGATAATCAAAAACCAATGAAACCCCCTGCTAAAAATCCTAACGACCCAGAACTGGAGAAAATCCTGGAAACCAACCCAGAAAACAGCCCAAAAAATTTCACCAACCCTGAAACTAGTACAGATATTCCTGAAACCAGAACTGCAAACCTAAAATACAATGACCAGGCTCAATTGCCCCAGCTTGAATCAGAGCTTCGTGTTTATTCTCGGAGAAAAAGGCAGATAGCTGCAGAAACTCCTAAAACTTGTCATGAATTCAATCCTAGTTCAGGTAATACTACTAATTCTGGTTTCTTAAAAAATTCATATTATTTACCTATAGCCTTAAGAAAAGGCAATCACACATACACCCAACATCCCATTGCTAAGTTTGTGCAGTTAGATCACTTATCAGCTCCTACGAAGACTTTTGTGGCAAAATTAGAAGTACAACTTCCCAAGAATATAGAAGAAGCTCTTAGTCAACTAGAATGGAGGAGAACAATTGAGGAGGAAAGGCTTGCTCTTAAAGAAGAATGAGACCTGGAAAATTGTGACAAAACTAAGAGAAGCTACTCTAGTAGGGTGTAAATGGGTCTTCACGGTGAAATATAGATCTAATGGGGAGATAAAGAGGTACAAAGCTCGCTTGGTAGCAAAAGGGTTTACTTAAACCTACGGCGTTGACTATTAAGAAACATTTGCTCCAGTAACAAAGCTTAACACCATTCGAGTTCATTTCTCACTTGCTGCCAATCTTGATTGGCCTCTCCACCAACTAAACATTAAAAATGTTTTTTTCAATGGAGACTTGATTGAAGAGGTGTATATGGATCTACCCCCAGGCATAAAGAGTCAATTTCAAGATGGATAGGTTTGTAATTTGAAAAAAATCTCTCTATAGCCTAAAACAATCACCAAGGGCATGGTTTAAGAGATTCACTAAAGTTATTCTCCAAATAAACTATCAACAAGTCCATACGGATCATACTATATTTTTTAAGCATAATGGTGATAAATCAACTATCCTTATTATGTATGTTGATGACATTATTTTAACAGGTGATGATATCTCAGAAATAGATTCCCTTAAGGGAAAATTGGCAATAGAATTTGAAGTCAAAGATTTAAGTATGCTCAGATATTTTTTGGGAATGGAAGTTGCTAAAAATAAATTTGGAATTTCTATTTCTCAAAGAAAAAATATATTCTTGATCTACTAAAAGAGACTGGTCTACTTAGGTGTAAACCTGACACACCTACCGATTCGTAACATAAAACTTGGTGATCAGAAGACCAACACACCTGTAGATAAAGGCAGATATCAAAGGCTTGTTGGGAAACTCATTTATTTTGCTCATACTAGACCTAATATAGCCTATGCAGTAAGTATGGTAAGTCAACTTATACATGATTCTCATGAAAAACACATGAAAGCAGTCATTAGAATTTTAAAGTATCTTAAAAGTTGTCCAGGAAAGGGATTGTTCTTTAAGAAGGGACAGTCAAGTGAAATTGAAGCTTTTACTGATGCTGACTAAGCAAGTTCTGTGACAGATAGAAGATTTACATCAAAATATTGTTCTTATATTTGGAAAAACCTTGTAACATAGAGAAGTAAAAGACAAAGTGTAGTTAGAAGTAGTGCTGAAGCTGAACTCAAATCTCTAACTAATTGAGTTAGTGAATTGATTTGGTTAAACTACTCCTAGATGAACTTAAAATTGACAGAGGGGGTCCTATGAGGTTATATTGTGAAAATAAAGCTGCTATTAGTATTGCCTACTGTGGAGTTTGCACCGGAGAGGAAAAACAGAGAAGAGAATAATAATCTTTATTCAACCATAAAAAAGATACATGACCCACTTGGGATTTATAGAAATCCTGATAGGATAAATCCCAATAATCTCGGGATAAAGATAAGGCAGAAAATAAGACTAGAATAAATCCAAATAAAGACCGGTAAACATAATACAAAGAAAATAGGAAACTGCCAAAAATAACACAAAAGAAAAATAAAGAGCTTATCTCCGCCAGATCTGGATGCATATCTAGGGCTAAGTTGGCCGAAATATTGTAATATTCTCAACACTCTCCTTCAAGCTGGGTTGTATACATCAAACAGGCCTAACTTGCTAATAAGCTTTTCAAAACTCGATCTTGGCAATCCCTCTGTGAGAACATCTGTTGTTTGCTCTTTTGAAGCTATATAAGTAATACAAATAGTTCCATTATTAACTTTCTCTTTAATAAAATGACGGTCAACTTCAATTTACTTAGTTCTATCATGATGAACCGGATTGTGAGCAATACTAATAGCATCTTTATTATCATAATATAACTTCATAGGACCCCCTCTGTCAATTTTAAGTTCCTCTAAAAGTAGCTTTAACCAAACTAACTCACTAACTCCATTTGCTAGAGATCTTAGTTCAGCCTCAGCACTACTTCTAGCTATAACACTTTGTTTTTTACTTCTCCAAGTTACAAAATTTCCCCAAACATAAGAGCAATATCCTGATGTAGATCTTTTATCTATCATAGAACCTGCCCAGTTAGTATCAGTAAAAACTTCAATCTCACGTGACTGTCCCTTCTTAAAGAACAAACCCTTACCTAGACAACTTTTAAGATATCTCAAAATTCTGATGACTGCTTCCATATGTTCTTCATGGAGATCATGCATAAATTGACTTACCATACTCACTGCATAGGTTATATCAGGTCTAGTATGAGTCAAATAGATGAGTTTCCCAACAAGTATTTGATATTTGCCCTTATCTGTAGCTGGTCTTTTGATCACTAAGTTTTATGTTAAGATCAGTAAGAGTGTCAACTGGTTTACACCCAAGTAGACCAGTCTCTTTTAGTAGATCAAGAGTATATTTCCTTTAAAAATGGAAATTCCAGATTTATTTCTAACTACCTCCATTCCCAAAAAATATCTGAGCATACCTAAATCTTTGACTTCAAACTCCATAACCAATTTTCCCTTAAGAGAACCTATTTGTGAGGTATCATCACCTATTAAAATAATGTCATCAACATACACAATAAGGATAGTAGTTTTATCACCATTATGCTTAAAAAACATAGTATGATCTGTATGGGCTTGTTGATAGCCAATTTGGAGAATAACTTTAGTGAATTTCTCAAACCATGCCCTTGGTGATTGCTTAAGGCCATAGAGAGATTTTTTCAACTTACAAACATGTCCCTCTTGATACTGGCCTTTTATTCCTGGAGGTAAATCCATATATACCTCTTCAGTCAAATCTTCATTGAGAAAAGCATTTTTAATGTCAAGTTGATGAAAAGGTCAATCAAGATTGGCAGCAAGAGAGAGAAGAACTCGAATAGCGTTAAGCTTTGCTATTAGAGCAAATATTTCTTGATAGTCAATACCATAGGTTTGAGTAAACCCTTTTGCTACCAAACGAGCTTTGTACCTCTCTATTTCTCCATTAGATCTATATTTCACTGTGAAGACCCATTTGCACCCTACCGGAGTAGCTTCTCTCGGTTTTGTTACAATTTCCCAAGTCTCATTCTTCTTAAGAGCAAGCATTTCTTCCTCAACTACTCTCCTCCATTTCAGTTGTCTAAGGGCTTCTTCTATATTCTTGAGAAGCTATACTTTTTCTAGTTTTGCCACAAAATTCTTCATGGGAGCTGATAAGTGGTCTAGCTGCACAAACTTAACAATGGGATGTTGGATAATAAGAATCTTCCAAGAAACCAAAGTCAGTAATATTACCTGAACTAGGATTGGATTCATGACAAGTTTTAGGAGTTTCTGCAACTATCTGCCCTTTCCTCCGAGAATAAACACGAAGCTCTGATTTGAGCTGGGGTAATTGAGTCTGATCACTGGATTTGGGGTCAACCCTTCTGGTTTCAGGAAAAAAATTTCTATTTTCAGGGTTGGTGAGAATTTTTGGGTTGTTGAATGTGTCTGGACTATTTTCTGGGCTGCTGAAATTTTCTGGGCTGTTCTCTAGGCTGCAGAAATTTTCTGGGCTGTTTTCTAGGCTGGTTTCCAAGATTTTGGTCAGTTCTGTATTGTCAGAATTTTTAGCAGAAGTTCCCATTGATTTTTGATTATCCAGAGTGAACACTCGGGTGATGTCAATAGGGAGGGAGTTTTGTAATAAATTTCCTTCATTTCCAATCTCCCCTTGAAGGAAATTTTTTTGAAAAAAAGAATATTTTCAAAGAAGGTAAGATCCATGGTAATCAGGAGTTTTTTCTTTTCAGGAAGATAACACTTGTATCCTTTTTGATTTGTGGCATACCCAATGAATATCCCCTTTTATGCTTTAGGATCAAGTTTATTGTGGTTAAACTCATGGTTGTGAGCAAAGGTTGTGCACCCAAAATTTTTTAAGGTAAGAGTATTATGTGTTTTGTTTTCTGGGAAATACTTGAAGAGAGTATCTAAAGGTGGTTGAAATTGGAGAACACTAGAGGGCATTCTGTTAATAAGATAGTATGCCATGAGGATGGCATCCCCCCAAAATTGTTTCGGTGTATTCATAGAGAGCATGAGGGATCTAACAACTTCCAGCAAGTGTATTTTTTCTTTCAACTATTCCATTTTGTTGGGGAGTATAGGCACATGTACTTTGATGGATAATGCTATTTTCTTTGAGATAGGTTCCTAAAGTTTGATTAAAGTATTCTCTTCCATTATCGGTATGTAAGATTTTAATTTTTGTGGAGAATTGAGTTTCAATCATTTTTTGAAAGTTTATGAAAATTTGTTTGGCCTCTAATTTGTCTTTGAGCAAAAAAATCTAGCAAACTCTAGTATGATCATTTATGAAAGTTATGAACCATGGCTGAGTAAATATTAGTGGTTCTTGAAGGTCCCCAAATGTCACTATGAATCATAGAAAAAGTTCTGGAGGCTGTATAGGGTTGAGAATTATATGTAGATCTTTGATGCTTAGTTAATTGACATTTCTCACATTGAAAAACATCATTTTTATTAAATAACAAAGGGAACAAATGTTTAAGATAAGCAAAACTAGGGTGGCCTAACCTAAGATGCCATAACATAACTTGATTGGACTTTGATGTGTTTTCCCAACTAGCGGCTAGAGTTTGTTTATCCTCATTGGAATCAAAGTAGTATAGCCCTTCATACTCCTTAGCATTGTTAATCCTCCTCCCCGAGTTCTTGTCCTTGAAAACACAGCTATCCTGTGAGAAAATTACTTGACACTCTTGGTCTTTTGAAATTTTACTAACAGATAATAGGTTACAAGATAACTTGGGCACATGTAGGACAGATTTAAGGATAATTTTTGGACTAATCTGAATTATTCCAATTCCAGCAATTGGGGATAAGGTTCCATCTACAATTTTTACAGTTGTATGGCTGCTATAGGGATTATAAGAGGTAAAAAATTGGGCATTACTTGTCATATGGTCTGATGCACCAGAATCAATAACCCAAAGTCCAATTTTCTGGTTAATGCAATGAAAAGCAGTGAAAAAGTTACCTTGTTGAGCTATGAGTGAGGTACCAGCAGGTTTCTCAGGTGTTAAAAGTTTAAAAAGCCTTTCAAGTTGTTCTTTGTTGAGATTGAGATTGCCCAGATTTTCTGTCACTTTCTAGTCATTATGAATGGTGCTTGATTGATAGGCTCTGTTCTCCTTTGAATGCTGCCCTTGCTGCTTCTCACGGCTTGAGTTGTTGGGTGGCTTTCCATGTAACTTCCAACATGTTTCTCTAGTGTGATTGGTTTTTTTGACAATAGTCACACCAAAGATTTCCTTTCTTTCCTCCCTTCGGACTGCAGCAAATACTTCCTCAACTCGTGGTAATGGGTGAATCCCCAAAATTCTTCCCCTTACTTCATCTAAATCTTTATTGAGTCCAGCCAAAAAATCATATATTCTAATTTTTTCTACTAGTTTAATGTACTTATCTTGGCATTTATTACACCAATCATTGGATTCAAATAAATCTAGTTCCTGCCAGAGTTTGGTAAGGGCTGTATAATACTCAGTTACACCTAAGTTGCCCTGTTTTAGATCTCTTGCTTTATCTCTCAGCTCATATAATTGTGCAGAGTTCTCTAGGTCAGAGTAGGCTATCCTTACCTTATCTCAAATGTCTTTGGCCGTAGGATAGATAAAGTATAAGGCTCCTATATGCTCTTCCATAGAATTAATAAGCCATGACATTACAAGGGCATTCTGAATATCCCATGTAGTGTATGTCAAGTTTGTAGGAGCTGGTTCTGGTATGGTTCCCTCAAGAAATCCAACTTTTCTTCTGCCTCTTATTATCATCTAGACAGACTTGAACTATTGTAGAAAATTCTTACCATTCAGCTTGTAAGGAGTGCTTTGATGAGGGAGATTGTCGAAAGTGGCAGCCGGAAGGCTTGAATGAGTGGAGTTAATTGTAGAGCTTCGGGCGAAAGAAGATTCTTCTTGCCCATCTCTGCTTAACCTTGTAAGTGCCTGCTTAAAGCTGGCCATAGTTTCCCATCAACGGCGCACCTCTGATACCATGTAGAATTTGCACCAGAGAGGAAAAACAGAGAAGAGAATAATAATCTTTATTCAAGCATAAAAAAGATACATGACCCACTCGGGATTTATAGAAATCTTGATAGGATAAATCCCAATAATCTCGGGATAAAAATAAGGAAGAAAATAAGGCTAGAATAAATCCTAATAAAGACCGGTAAACATAATATAGAAAAAATAGGAAACTGCCAAAAATAACACAACAGAAAAATAAAGAGCTTATCTCTGCCAGATCTGAATGCATATCTAGGGCTGAGTTGGCCAAAATATTGTAATATTCTCAACACCCACAATCCGATTCATCATGATAGAACTAAGCATATTGAAGTTGACCGTCACTTCATCAAGGAGAAAGTTGATAATGAAACTATTTGTATTACTTATATAGCTTCAAAAGAGCAAACAGCAGACATACTCACAAAGGGATTGCCACGACCTATTTTTGAAAAGCTAATTAGCAAGCTGAGTCTTTTTGATGTATACAACCCAGCTTGAGGGGGAGTGTTGAGAATATTATAAGGTTTCGACCCAATCTGCCCAAGATAAGCATTGATTTTTTCTGTTATGTTATTTTTAGTAGTTTTCTATTTTCTCAGTATTAGTTTTACTGATCTTTATTAGGATTTTCTTTAGCTTTATTTTGCTTTATCATAATCCCGAGATTATCGGGATTTATTCTCTCAAGATTACTATAAATCCAAAGTGTGCTGTGTATCTCTTTTATCATCTTGAATAAGAATATTATTCTTCCCTCTAGGTTTCCTCTCCGATGCAAACTCCACAGTCCTTGACATGTGGAGTCTTGAAAAAAATGAACTCTATTTTCACATATCTCACAACCTCAATGAAAATTCCAATGTTGATAGGGAGAAGTACCATGAAATCATTATAAATTAGGAAAGGACGCTAAAGTGAACTTCTTTGATATGACCTATTCACGTAAAGTTTAAACTTTTGAGTTAAAAAGTCTTTAATATGTGGAGTCCTGAAAAATATGACCTCTACTTTCATATATGTCACAACCTCATTGAAAATCCCAATGCTGATAAAGAGAAGTACCATGAATTAATTATAAATTAGGAAAAGACACTAAAGTGGAATTCTTTTATAAGATCTAGCAATTTATGTTTAGATTGGGAACAATAATTACCAGAGTTTTGTAACTATGATCTAGTTGGTGTCTGGTTAGAGGTTTAGTTTTTAAGAAATCAACATTGGAGCAACCAAACCTAAATTTACTAGCATTGACATAAGGATCTCCTAAAGATTAAGAAAATTAAACAACTCCTGATGATGCCATCCTACATGGCACAACACTAATTTGGTATTACCTGAATTTGCTAGCATTCCCACTCAAGGACATTAAGATCCAATAATCAAATTCCCTAGGTTGGAAAATAGAATAACCATTTTGGTAATTACCTGGAAGGTGTCCTTTCCTACACATCATACAATGCACAACACCAATAATTTTATTTTTCCACTCAGGTACTCAAATATCCAATATTGAAATTTCATTTGGGTTGTAAATAGAACAATTGTTTGGGTATTACCTGAAAGGTATCCTTTCCTACAGAATCATAGACTACTTCAACTCCATTGCCAGATGTAATTTCATTGACGCAAGCAACAAAGTCCTGTTCCGTGTAGATTATAACATGATGGCACCCATCCTCCTTGGCTTGAGCTGCCTTTTCTTTATTTGATACAGTTCCTATTACAGTTGCACCAAGAGCATTTGCCCACTGGCACAATAGGGATCCAACTCCACCAGCTGCTGCATGGACAAGAACCGTATGACCAGGTTCAACCTGTAACAAACTTTTGGTGACATCAATATTTGTTATGTTATCATCAAGCTGGGGCAAAATTATGAACAAATGTATTAACTTAGGACAAAGCATGCACTTTTGAGTCACAAGATATTATAGCCAGCTACAAAAGTAGCATAAATGTGGAGACTGCTTTTATCAGGTGCTTATTAGAGGTCATCACATACATAAAGAATCAGCCAGTGAAGCTGATGAATATATTTTGCTGCTCTTTATCATTAGTTTCATATTGCACCATTGTTATTGGATTATGTGAAAATTTAAACTATGGTGAGAACCAATCAAGGGATGTTCGTAAGAATGTATCCTAATTTTTAGGATCACAAAGGTAGTGGTATATTTGCATGATTAAGAACTCAATTGTCCAACTTCAATTACAAATAAGGAAGCCTTCAGTGTATACAACAAGCAAGACAAAAGCAACATAAATGACTCACCACCTATAGTACAACGCATAACTAGCCTTTAATAAGACTACACATCACATGCCTTTAAAAAAGGAATTATTTAAATAATTTAATTATTTTCAAATTAAATTTAAAAAAATTAAAGAATATAATAATTTAAATAATTTATTTGAAGGGTCAAAGTTATGTATTAATTCATTGGCTATAATCCTATCTTGTGATAATTAAGCACCAAGCTCTTTCGTATTTTTTTTTCTTTTTAACTCTGTCTGTTCTCTCTTATGAAGAATTCTAGAGAGGCTACCCTGATGAATGTAAAAACAAAATTGGGTCAATTCCCTTTAAGTTGTTTTGATCATATGTCTTGAACCATCGGTATGCAATTTAGGAATTTGACAAAAGTAGATGATGAATATCTTAATTTTTTAACAGTTGCTTTTGGCATCATTGAGTAGAAATCCTTTTAGAATACCATTCCATTAATCAGGATGCAACTCAAACACTAGCAAAGACAAGGTGTTTTTATTGCTATGCAAATTAATGACCAAAATCATAAATACTGTACTGATGAGTTTGACCATTGATACAATACACATTGGCAATAATCAATATCAGTACATCATTTTGGATTATTGCTACATTCACATTACAATAATAAAGCCTTAATTATGGAGGAAAATTAGTCCAAAATAATTAAGCCTTTTGAATTTTATATTTATTTATTTAAAGTATTAAAAACCATTGTAGACCAAAATATAGGCCACTGTGGTCAAGATGGCACATTCATTAAGAAGCATGTTGAACCATTGCCAGCACTGGCAACACTGGTGATAATAGGATTACAGTAAGTTAAACTTAGATTACTCTGATAACAATTGTCTTAGCATAAGCAGAAAACTGCTGAAGATCAATCTTCCAAACTCTGCATGGATAATCTTTATAAATCTAAAAGTGAAAATTAAAAATATTTATACCTCATGAATAACCCTTTTTTAAAACAAGAAAGGTAAAAGATAAATACTTGCTTAAGTTTATGATGCCATTAGATAATATAGAAATCTACCTTGAAACAACCCCTGAGTAAAAACTGAGCTGTCATGCCCTTCAGCATGATAGACGCCCCAATAACTGGGTCAATAGAGGGAGGAACAGGGACTACTTTGTTTGCAGGAAGAATCTGCTCTTCAGCATATGAGCCCATTGGTTGACCAGCATAAGCTACAATATCTCCAACCTGCCTACCAGTGAGTCCAGGACCCACAGCTGTCACAACCCCAACAGCCTCCATACCTGCCACATTAAACAAGGGAACACGAATTCTAAACACGACACCTTTGGTTTAGTCTTCGACACAAAGTTAAGAAAGCCATCATCAATGACTATGAAGATAAAGTAAATCGTGATCTCCAAAAAATAAGAAGGAATGCAAAAATCAGAATTCCTCCACCCAAATAGAAGGATAAACAATTTTCAGTTACTATAAACTAATTGGTTGCTAGCTGCCCTTTGTGAATTCTGAATGAGCTTCGAAAATAAGCAATGCAAAATCATAGTGCTCCTCTTCACCTAAATAGAAGGGTAAATAATAGTCAGTGACTTTAGACTAGTTGGTTTCCAGCTGTCCTTGAGAACACTGATGACAAGGCACAAGTAGTCCAACAGTGACCATACTGCTGAATTCAAGTCTTCAATTTGGTTTAGTAATTATTAAATCAACCAACATATAGATGACCACTTTGTTGAAAAAGAAAAAAAATGTATAAGAAACAGGGGATGTTTATTTCTTTCCTAAGCCTAAATGTGATTCATTCTTGTTACCGCTTTTTGGAAATAGAAACAAGCACGGGTGTAGGCAGGCAGGGAAGGATTAGGGATACAGTGAACATTTGAGGCAATATCATAGTTATAATAGAATATCATTTTTATAAAACCATCTTAGTAAAATTACACTAAATGACTATGAGAAGAAATATTATGTATTAAATTAGCAGTAAAACTGATATAAGGTAATTTTTTTTTTAAATCTTACAAAGGCAATGATTAGATGTATTAGTACTCAGTATACACTTCATAGACTATCTAGATTGCTTATTCAGAGGGAGAAAAACAGAGGAAATAAAATGAATAGCTGTACAATGGGGAATGATTTAAATTAACAGAAGAAAAATGTTGCCCCAATGCATTTTGTCCAGCTACTGACACAGTGCCTTACATTTTCAGATTACCCCTCCCCTTTGTCCTTTCTTTTCCATTACAGTTTTATACTGCTTCTTCACCATCAACGTATCACAAATCAACTCCCAAAAATCAAGTAATTAAGACACATTAACTTGCATATGATGTCAAACATATATATTGGCAGATATCTGAAGGCATAAGCTGCAAAACAATCCTGGAGACAACAACTAAGTAATTCTTTTAACAAAAGTGTGCTAGACTACCACAAGTTATTAATCCTTTTTTCTCTTCTTTTCTTGTGAGGAATGATCCTTATGAGCCTTAGAAAAGTAAGAAATGAGGGCAGATAGGAGTGCCCTGTCCTATAGTGTCCACCAAAATGGACAATTCCTAAATTAACTTTGGGATAAGATATAAATTTGCAAGAAGATGGACAAATGAGTACGCAAACACACACAACTATATAGATAGATAGAGAGAGAGAGAGAGAGAGAGAGAGAGAGAGAGAGTGAATCAGTCTTGGCTTTGTATAACTAACTTAAACATATCACTTAAACATATCTTCAAGCATTTAAATGGTTTTAAAATTTTACAATCAGATATAAATGATCTTTTCCTATTGTAATGAAATCAAACCTCCTACATATGATAGGACCCAGGTCCCAGAAAGATGTCTGTATAACAACCAAACTGCCACAATAAAACCACATATCAAAGGCCTCTACAAGTAAAATCTGTGCATGTGGGCACATGGTTAGGTGTGTGTCATACACAAATACACGAAGAGAGACAGTATTAGTACACAAAACAAAATTGACTGCCATAAAATGTCATAACCAGGGTGCATTTCTGTGTGAATTTTAGGTAGCAAGATGTGTGGCTTGGAAGAGCTTCCCACCCTATAATTAGAATAATAAAACTATACAATGGAACAGAAGAAAAATAGCAATCGCTGATATATTGTGATGAACTTGATCCAGTCAACAAAAATTAGAATTTTACTTTGAAAAATTGCAACCTCTGAGCGTTGTATAAAGTAGATTGTGCCGGTACCTGGGAACGCCATGTTTCATTTATTTCAATTAACGAAGTCTCAATGCAATGTTGGACTGATGTTTCAATTACTCTCCAAACACAACGTTATTGACTTCAAAATACTAGTCTCCCAGTGAAAAATATAGCCAATTACAAGTGATGTCATGAGTCATCCTTAGCCAATTTCTCTTGTAATTTGAAATCCATAATACTAACAACTAGGATCATGAACAAGCTTACTAATCCATTGTATTCATCACTTCATGGTGTAATTTGATATATATTTAACAACTAATCAAGTCATTTGCAGCATTATGGAAGCAAAGTGTCAGTTTTTGCTCTACCAAGTCCCATTGTTTCCTTTTCTTCCCATAAGCACTAGAAACATTATAGGACGGAATAATCTTGCAGAAGTAAATTCGACTATCAAACCTGGAGTGAAGGGTAAGGAGTGGGCTTTATAAGCTCCTTTCCGAAAGTAGACATCAATAAAGTTAAGCCCAATGGCTTTGTTCTTCACACGGACTTCACCTTCTTTTGGTTCTCCGATTTCTACATCCTCCCATTTTAGAACCTATCATCATTTGGCACTAACATAAACTTAATAAGATGAAGCAAGCCAAAGAAGCATGTTGGCCACAAAGTGCCTAAACCCTAAACCACAAAAACTTAAAAATGTATATGAGAAATAGAAACTATCGATACACAAATGATATAGCATAACCATTCAAAGAAATTTAGCAACTTTTACAGTGATAGACAATTTTCATGGTTGATGCCAAAAGGATTTTTGCCACCCTTTATCCTCAGGCAAGTTGACATAATTTTAACCCATAACTATACCACTGTATGGAATATTGAAACCAAAATGAGAAAAAGCCTAGCAGAAGGAGAAGAACTTATGAACAGATTTGAAATAAGAGAAAATGAAATTTGAAGTTTCAAGTAAATTAATAAGTCAGAGAGATAGTTATGCCCAAAGTCTTTAAAACCGCTCTTCAAGAAAACCTTTATATGACCACTCCCCTCTTTAACAGTTCTATGCAATCAATCGCAGAATAAAAACATGAAAACTAAGCTTTTTTCATAACAGTTAGCTCGACAGATACATCGTTAGATAGATTGAGGAAGAAAAACACTCAATTAGAAGTAGTAGAAGGAAAAGAAGGAAAAGATAAGATATTGACATCACATTGTTGTAGGAACCAATAGCGAGATTCTAGTTTAATTTCACGAATTTAATTTTTCAATTCCATCGCAAAATGACAACCAAATAATCCAATTGTTGTTTATCATGGTAAAGAAGATGTCTTTCTACTATATACGACTGAGAGGACAAAACCAAGAAGCAGAAGAGCAAAACAGAGGGTTCCCAGGTGTGCCAATTCACGACCTCTGATCCATTTTTTTATAATGGTGTGTGGAAAAGACGGAAAAGGAAAGACATAGAACTACTGATAATCTTGTACCAAAAAAGAAAAAAAGAACTATTGATAATCACATTATTATTATATCTTAAGGATTAGTCTTTCCTATTATACAGGCAAAGAGAACACAAGAAAGAATCAGAAGAGATAGAATAGAAAGAAAGACCTCAGGTCCACCCAGTTCATGAACTCTGATAGCTTTGACCATTTTCGATGGGGAAAATGAAGCTTCTGCGGTCAAGGCTCTGAGTAGAGTTTTGCTGGCCGAGGGAGCTAATAAAACCGATGACCAAGATGAAAGGAGGTGGAACCTCTTTTGATGCCTCAGATTCTTTGAAAGAAATTTGGAATTTTCATGAAAATGGTACTTGGGGAGGAGCTGTGTAGGTGAAGTGGGCAGAAGTAGGGGAAGTGGCAATGACAATCTGTGCTTCTGGAATTCTATTAATCTGGAAAAGGACATTCTCGCCCAAACAGATAAAATTAAAATTGACTTGACTAATTCAATGGCAATTCGTTCACTTTGTCTGTCCTCGAGGTTTCTATGTTTTTGGTTCAGCGTCCTTGGGGGTGTTTTTTTCTTTTCTTTTTTGGGACAGATGTCCCTTGGAGTTTTGGACAGCAATATATTCTGATGAGCAAGTCCAGGCTTCAATATTCTTACCCTTCTTTTTTTAGAAAAATCGAGCCCAAACCTGAAGCAATATGCAATAAATCTGACGACACTCTGCAAAAGGTAACCTAACTCATGGGTACGGGCCTTGCGCATGTCCAAAACAAAAAATCCCTCCCCGAATATGTAAATGAATTCTCATTTAGAAGACTAAGAAAAAGCCTTCGACATCATCTTTCATCTCTTCCGATGTCTTTGTAGTTTTCTTTAGTAAAATTTTTTTCTCTCAGAAATTTTTTTTTTTACTTCCTATAGAGAAAATTTTTTCTTTTTTTAAAATTATCATCATAAAATTTTAAAAATTTACATATCTTAAGTCCAAATTTATAACTATGAGTTTAAATCTACAATTCTATACTTAAATTTAAATAGAAGAAGATTAAATCTACAACTTTATATTCATATGAAAAAAGATTAAAAAGAACTAATTCTCACGAAGGATTGAGAAGCGTGTTACTTCTTCAAAGAAGTATTTTTATTTTTTTTATATTGTATTATTGTGCATTTAAGATTTGAAGAGTAATATTTGGTAGAATAATATTTATGAAGTGTGTTGCGTCTATATTTTCTAATTGTAAAATTTGTTTATCTTTTTTTTTTCGTATTTTCAAAGGCTGCAAAATTAAACTAGTTATGCATACTTTACATGCCTTTGCCTTTCGATATGTTACTGGCCTTATGTTTAATGTATTTCTCTTAATAGTGGTTTTCCACTTAACCAAAAAAAAAAAAAGACTAAGAAAGAAACTCTAGTAGCATAGCATATTTGAAAAAGGGTGCTCCCTTTGGCAACAACCTTCCTCTTTAGGAGAGTTTAATTCTCTCTTTGGGAGAGTTTTTTTACTTCTTTTAAGAAAGATCCTCTCTTTTTTTTGAGAAAAGGATTTAGAGTTTCAAGTTTTTCATTTTTTACATCCAGATCTATACTTTTTTCTCCCATCTTGGTAGGAAAAAACTAAAAAAAAAAACTAACTCTAAAAAATGGTTAGAAGATGTGTTGTCACTTCATGGATGATTATCTGTTTTCTTTATTTTCTGTTGTATTTGTTGTAATTCTGTGACGGTAAATTGTAATATTTGATATATTAGTATTTGTGAGATGTGTTACCTCTGCATATTTTGTATCTTCAAAATCTACAAGACTTAACTTTTCTTGTTTGCTCACCTACTATTATCTTCTGTTGCAGACTTTTGTGCTTGATATAATCTCTTGTTCATAATATCATGAATGAATAGTAGTGATAGACAATTTTGCATACACAAATGATATAGCATAACCATTCAAAGATAATCTCTTGATATAATCTCTTGTATATGAGAAATAGAAACTATCGATACACAAATGATATAGCATAACCATTCAAAGAAATTTAGCAACTTTTACAGTGATAGACAATTTTCATGGTTGATGCCAAAAGGATATTTGCCACCCTTTATCCTCAGGCAAGTTGACATAATTTTAACCCATAACTATACCACTGTATGGAATATTGAAACCAAAATGAGAAAAAGCCTAGCAGAAGGAGAAGAACTTATGAACAGATTTGAAATAAGAGAAAATGAAATTTGAAGTTTCAAGTAAATTAAGTCAGAGAGATAGTTACGCCCAAAGTCTTTAAAACCGCTCTTCAAGGAAACCTTTATATGACCACTCCCCTCTTTAACAGTTCTATGCAATCAATCGCAGAATAAAAACATGAAAACTAAGCTTTTTTCATAACAGTTAGCTCGACAGATACATCGGTAGATAGATTGAGGAAGAAAAACGCTCAATTAGAAGTAGTAGAAGGAAAAGAAGGAAAAGGAAAGATATTGACATCACATTGTTGTAGGAACCAATAGCGAGATTCTAGTTTAATTTCACGAATTTAATTTTTCAATTCCATCGCAAAATGACAACCAAATAATCCAATTGTTGTTTATCATGGTAAAGAAGATGTCTTTCTACTATATACGACTGAGAGGACAAAACCAAGAAGCAGAAGAGCAAAACAGAGGGTTCCCAGGTGTGCCAATTCACGACCTCTGATCCATTTTTTTATAATGGTGTGTGGAAAAGACGGAAAAGGAAAGACATAGAACTACTGATAATCTTGTACCAAAAAAAAAAAAAAGAACTATTGATAATCACATTATTATTATATCTTAAGGATTAGTCTTTCCTATTATACAGGCAAAGAGAACACAAGAAAGAATCAGAAGAGATAGAATAGAAAGAAAGACCTCAGGTCCACCCAGTTCATGAACTCTGATAGCTTTGACCTTTTTCGATGGGGAAAATGAAGCTTCTGCGGTAAAGGCTCTGAGTAGAGTTTTGCTGGCCGAGGGAGCTAATAAAACTGATGACCAAGATGAAAGGAGGTGGAACCTCTTTTGATGCCTCAGATTCTTTGAAAGAAATTTGGAATTTTCATGAAAGTGGTACTTGGGGAGGAGCTGTGTAGGTGAAGTGGGCAGAAGTAGGGGAAGTGGCAATGACAATCTGTGCTTCTGGAATTACGAGGTAGTTTTGTTGGATGGAAACTGAGGGAATGAGTACCAGAATGACAACAATGAAATGAAAAAAAATAAATTCAAAAAATAGAATAAAATATTGTAATTAAAATTATGTTTAAATGATTAATAAAATAAAATGTAATAAAAATTGTTAAAAAAAAATATTTTTTAAAAATAAAATTATTATAATAATATTATTTTAACTTGAAAATTTATTTTAAATATTATAAATAAAAAATATAATAAATTATTATTAATATAAAATTTTAAATTAAATCTTGTTAAATAATATTAAATATTTTAATTTAAATATATATATTTTTAATTATAAATTTTTTTATTAATAAATAAATAATAAAAGATATTTTAGTTTTTTTATTTTTTATTTTATTGTATTGAAAGTAATCAGCATTTTATGGGATCCGTAACTTTTATCATTTTTTTTCTATCAAATCAAAAAATAGAATATTTATTTCATTCTATTTTATTTTATTTTTATACTTTTATTTTTATCAATAAAGGGGACTTTAATCTGAAAAAGGACATTCTCGTCCAAACAGATAAAATTAAAATTGACTTGACTAATCCAATGGCAATTCGTTCACTTTGTCTGTCCTTGGGGTTTCTATGTTTTTGGTTCAGCGTCCTTGGGGGTGTTTTTTTTTCTTTCTTGGAGTTTTGTACAGCAATATATTCTCATGAGCAAGTCCAGGCTTCAATATTCTTACCCTTCTTTTTTTAGAAAAATTGAGCCTAAACCTGAAGCAATATGCAATAAATCTGACGACACTCTGCAAAAGGTAACCTAACTCATGGGTACGGGCCTTGCGCATGTCCAAAACAAAAAATCCCTCCCCGAATATGTAAATGAATTCTCATTTAGAAGACTAAGAAAAGCCTTCGACATCATCTTCCATCTCTTCCAATGTCTTTGTAGTTTTCTTTAGTAAAAATATTTTCTCTCAAAATTTTTTTTTTTACTTCCTATAGAGAAAAGTTTTTCTTTTTTTAAAATTATCATCATAAAATTTTAAAAATTTACATATCTTAAGTCCAAATTTATAACTCTGAGTTTAAATCTACAATTCTATAATTAGATTTAGATAGAAGAAGACTAAATCTACAACTTTGTATTCATATGAAAAAAGATTAAAAAGAACTAATTCTCACAAAGGATTGAGAAGCGTGTTACTTCTTCAAAAAAGTATTTTTATATTTTTTATGTTGTATTGTTGTGCATCTGAGATTTGAAGAGTAATATTTGGTAGAATAATATTTATGAAGTGTGTTGCGTCTATATTTTTTAATTGTAAAATTTGTTTATCTTTTTTTTTTCGTATCTTCAAAGGCTGCAAAATTAAACTAGTTATGCATACTTTACATGCCTTTGCCTTTTGATATGTTACTAGCCTTATGTTTAATATATTTCTCTTAATAGTGATTTTCCACTTAACCAAAAAAAAAAAGACTAAGAAAGAAACCCTAGTAGCATAGCATATTTGAAGAGGGGTGCTCCCTTTGGCAGCAACCTTCCTCTTTAGGAGAGTTTAATTCTCTCTTTGGGAGAGTTTTTTTACTTCCTTTAAGAAAGATCCTCTCTCTTTTTTGAGAAAATGATTTAGAGTTTTAAGTTTTTCATTTTTTACATCCAGATCTATACTTTTTTCTCCCATCTTGGTAGGAAAAAACAAAAACAAAAACTAACTCTAAAAAATGGTTAGAAGATGTGTTGTCACTCCATGGATGATTATCTGTTTTCTTTATTTTTTGTTGTATTTGTTGTAATTCTGTGACGGTGAATTGTAATATTTGATATATTAGTATTTGTGAAATGTGTTACCTCTGCATATTTTGTATCTCTAGAAGCTACAAGACTTAACTTTTCTTGTTTGCTCACCTACTATTATCTTTTGTTGCAGACTTTTGTGCTTGATATAATCTCTTGTTCATGATATCATGAATGAATAGTAGTTTTTCCCTTGTCTAAAAATAAAATAAAAGACTAAGAAGGGTGTGTCTTTTAAAACCATTTAAAAAAGAATTTAGTTATTTTAGTTTAGGTGAAGTTTGAAAACATTTATACTTATAAAATATTAAAATATAAATGAATTGAGTTATTTTCACTTGGCTAGTTAAAATTTAAATTTAATTTGATTAATTTATTAAATGAAATAATTTAATTAACATATTAAACTCTTTAGTTAAATAATTTGAATTTAAAATTTTAATATTTGACTTATTAAATTTGTGAACAAATTATCAAGAAAATAATATAATTTTGTGTGTATTTGTATAAGTGTGTGTGTGTGTTTTTATAAAAAATTATAGAAAAATGTAATAGTATTTACATTATTAATTATTAATAATATATTTTCTATGGTTTTTATATATATACACACACAAATAAATTATAAGGAAAGTTCAATTTTTTTTCTGAATCTAATTTATGTAGGTGGATATGAGTGTATAACATATTTATAATAATGTTCATGAGTTGTTTAGACTTTAACAAACAAATTCAGCTTTAATCACAAGTGAAAACTTTTCAACATCATTATATCTTGAACTCTCCTTTTCGCACATCAATTTAATTTTTTTCTATAAATAAAAATGGTCGACCAAAAATATTTTTTTTTTGTCTTTCTCAATATCAAGCACAATAAAATTTGCAAGGGATATAAATTTATCTACTTTTACCAAAATATCCTTTATAATACTATAAGGATATTTTATAGATTTGTCAGCTATTTGGAGTAACACAATGGTTGGCTTGACTTCACTGATTTCTAACTTTCTAAAAATAGAGAGAAGTATTAAATTAATACTAAATTGCATTGCACTCTTCAAATAATGTCATTATCTTATACTCCTCTAATTTTCTCTCATGTGAAAGAATGTCTTTCATGAATTTTGCATAATAAGTAGGCATTTGTTCTAAAGCATATGCAAAATGAATATTAATATCTAATTTTTTTAAAACATCAAGAAACTTAGAAAATTGTTTATCTAATTTTTACTTCTAGAATCTTTGAGAATATGGTAGTGGAGAGACATAAGGGGAAGGATTATCAGAAAATAGCCTAGACTTAGGCTTCTCCACCACTTTATTTGATCTCTCCTTGGGCGTGACATCTACAACTTCTTCTTAGGGTTCAACTGATTGAGTGGCATCAATTGTAGGTAATTTAGGCTCTGGTAGCACCTTGCCACTGTGAAAGTTCATAGCTTTTACCTGTTCTTTAGGATTTTTCTTTATATTAGTGAGCAAGGAACCTTGTGGTCTTTGTGTAAGAATCTTTGATATTTGGCCTATCTGAACCTTTAAATTTCTAATTGAAATTGCTTGACTCTAAAAAGTATTATATGTTCTTACTATAAATTGCTTAGTGCTCTCTTGGAATTGATTAGTATTTATTATAAGCTGGGAAAGAGCCTCTCCTAGAGAAGTCTTAGGTGGCTTGATCATATTTTGGCCATTGTTCCATGAAAAAATATGGTGATTTCGCCATCCTTGATTGTAGGTGTTGGAATAAGGATTATTTTGTCTACTAAAATTTCTAACAAATTAATCTTGCTCTAGCTGATATGAAGTAAATGAGTTTCCAATTTGACATTCAAAACTGGAGTGTGCTCTATTACACAAATCACATACCTCGATGGAACGCGAATGGCATTAGCATTTATAGTTAAAGAATTGAGTGCCTTTGATAGAGTAGCAACTTGAGCTATCAAAGAATATACCTTATGAACTCTATAGGCTTTCTAGGTACATTCCTCTCAGTTAGTTACTAGTATGCATTAGCAGCCATCTCTTCTAGTAATGCATAGGCCTCTTATTGTGTTTTACTTATCAAGGCTCCTCCAGTTGCTGCATCCACTGAAATTCTAGTTGAGTTATCCAAACCATTATAAAATATATAACCTATAACCATACAGGAAGTTCATGATATGGACATCTTCTCACAATCTCTTTAAATCTCTCCTAGGCCTCATATGATGATTCATTATCAAATTGGCTAAATGTAGTAATTTCATTTCTCATCTTAACTATCTTTGCTGGTGGAAAAAATTTGGCCAAAATTTTTTCAGGGGGAATTCCATATGTTAATTTAACTAGTAGATAAGAAATTTAACTAGCTCTTGTCTTTGTCCCTTAGTAAGAATAGGAATAACCTCAATCTAATAGCATTAGTAGAGACATTTTTATAATTGAGCATCTCACAAATTTCTAGAAAGTTTGCTATATGAGCATTTGGGTCATTACATGACAAGCCACTAAATTGATTGGCCTACACCTTCTGTATAATTGTAGGTTTGCTCTTAAAATTATTTGCATCCATTGTGGGGTGTTAAATGATATAATTTACATCATTAACTGAAAGCACAGCATAAGCCTGTAATGCCAAATTTGTTCACAACCTTTGGATTTTCTCTAACATCGGCCATGGCTTCTTGAGATTGTCTCAAAGGTTCGCTTTTCTCTTTTCTATTCTACAACAGGTCCGTTCAATTTTTGTATTAGGAGGGATTAAATTATCACGACCAGATCGTCTCATATACCAAAGATAACACCTGAAAATGTAAAAGAGACAACTATAAGTAGTAGAAAAATAAAATTTCAAATTCAAATTCAAATCAAATAGTAACAGCAATAATAATCAAATCAATTCCAAGCAATAGAGCCAAAAATTTCATACACATGAATTTAATTTCATTTAAGTGCAAGCATACTCTATAGTTGTCAAGTGATAAAACTCTCTAAGTATATAGTATTTTTCTCAAGAGAATTAATGTTATAAATTACTACACCTAATTTAATTCTAATCTCAATTGAATATTTTGAAAACTGAATTGATGAGAATGTGAAAAATAAAATAAAAATTGCAGCGATAACAGAAAAGCAAAGTCATTCTAGGAAAAAGGTCAATCAATCAAAACTCTATGAATTTCGATTTCACCATAATTAATTTCCCTTGAATTACCAATCTTTTTAACCTAGAAATTATAATCTAATTGACAGTTAAGATACCTTAATTCCGATACTAACTCGTTATGTCCCTATGTGAATTAATATGCTTGAAGATTCATTAAGATTAATGGTTCTCAATTAAAAATTGCATAGATAATGTGTAACATCCCTAATTTCGTTTCTTTTATTAGACAATATTTTAGATATCTAAGGAAATATAGTCCTTAGAAATTCTTCACCTTATGTATATGCATAGAAAATGTTTCTAACATTAAGAGAACAAATAAAGAAGGAAAACCTAATAGGAAAGAAATTAGAAATAACATACTAAAGAGATGCAAAATTCTTGGATAAGGAAGATAAATTTTTAGAAACAAATAAATGTCTTAAAATTTCAAGAACATTGAATTAGGGTAATTTTTTCTAATTTAAGAACTAGAGTTACTAAGTTTAAAATCTTTACCCATACATTGGGCTTTTACCTATGGACACTTCATATAGAGTTTTTCCACTTCACATAAGTTTCTAGCAAGCTATTGGATAACCTAAGCAAGAAATAAAACATAGACTTGGACTAGGATATAGTAATTAGACTAATAGCCCAAAAATTATGAAAATGTGACCAAGCCCTCCAAGAAAGGTAGAATTTTATCCAAAGCAAAGAAAATGGGTAGGAATAAGCCCAAATCCAAGAGAAAAAATAAAATAAAATAAATTAGATGATGATATAATAATAATAATAAAGATTAGGTTACATGGCATTAAGACAAAAATTTAGCAAGTGGTGTGATTCTACATTCATCATTTAGGCAAGTGGCATGATAATACAAGACTTTAGGACAAAAAAATCTATATCCTACACTCATAATTCTAGCAAGTGGTATGATAATACATGGCATTAGGACAAAACATTCCTATCCCACACAAATAATATCAACCAAATAATGGAGATTCAAGGGCAAGAAATTTGTCACCTAAAAAGGCAAACCTATCATACTTGTTTAAGACAAAAGAAAATGGAAAAGAATCCCTAAATCAAAGGGACCTTGTCCCTTATCTTAAGAACATATCATCATAATTTTCAAAATACAAATCTCCTTTTCCTATGCATATCTTGACTAAGGAAGAGGAAGACAAGAACATAAGTTGTTTGTTTTCCAAAAATTCAACAAAGTGTATCCTAATTGTGATAAGGTAGACCCATGATCATGAAAGGTGAATTATTTGGTGGTCTATATAAGAAAACCTATCCTTACAACATTATAATTTCGTCTAAGTGAGGGAGAGGAAAAATAGAAGCAAGGTAGAGTGAGGAAAGGAGAGGAAGAAAGGAAGAAAGATGAAGGAGAAGTCTAGGGGACTAGGTGCTCCAGGTAAGTTTAACAATATTTCTTTTTGAAGAAAACTTTTGAAACTTATAATATTTATATGAGATTTTGATCTTAGAACTTTTATGATTGGTCATGATGTTGCTATATCATGTTACATATTGATCTTGCATGTGATGTATGTTTGAATACTTAGGTTGGTGTAGATAGTTCTGTATGGGTATGGCTATGGTTGGCAGAATTTTAAGCTTCGGTGTTTTAATTTATGGGAACAATCTATAAGGAATTAAAATAAATGGTTAACATATGAATTATAGATATATGTGTCATGGATTTTTAGCCACTGGAATCATTCAATTTAGAGTTCATATGAGGAAGAGATGTTCCGATTAGTAAACAAAGGTCAGAAAATGGTTAATCAGGGAAGAATATGTTAGGATAGTTTCGGTGTTTTAAATTTTGGGAAAATTCTATAAGGAATTAAAATAAATGGTTAACATATGAATTATATATTTTTCTGTCATGGATGTTTAGCCACTGGAATAACTTAATTTGGAATTTTTATGTGGGAGATATAGTCAGATTAGTAAGTAAAGGTTAGAACCTACCCGAGAAGAAATAATATTGACTCTAAGGGAGTAATAACACCACGATTTGTTACTATTTTGCTGATATGATTAACATAAGAGTTTTTGATAATTGTCTTAGATTTCCATAGACACTAAGAGTACCTCAATCGGAGTTAAAATGAAGGAGTTATACTCTGATTAGTGAGCAAAGGTTACAGAGCACGGCCAGGCCGTGTTCTGGGTTCTTCAAGCACGGACTAGCCGTGTTCGAGGTTGTTTTTGAGTACATTTGAAGTATTTTTAAAGCATGGCCGTGTCCTAGAACATGGCCAGACCGTGTTGGAAGCTGGTTAAGCCTATTTTTAACATTTTTCTACCCTAGATGAACCTCTTTAACTCTAGGGTAATAGTAGAAATCAAATTGGAGAACAATGCTCTATAAATTTGTATGAACATGTGTTGGAAATGATATAAATAAGAAAAAAATTAATAAAGGCCAAGCATAAAGAGAATGTTAGATATGATGAAAACCTGCATCAAGAAAATAAAGAAATAAAATTAATATTTAAAAAAGAAGACGAATCTTATAAATGAAAATAATAAATGACTAGTATATGCCATAGCCATTGCCATTGTATGAACTTCCTACCATCTTAAATGTGAAATTCTGACATGGAAATATTTTATAAAGTGATATTTGAAATGGTTATGTTCATGGCATGATTACCAATGATTTATGGTAATAGTTATATTTGGATGAATACACTTGTTATTGAAAGCATATTTTTGGCTATCATTGTGAAAAGAAAAGAAATGAGCACGGTCACATGGAAATCCGTGTGGTGCACCAGTAGGGGACGCTCTACCAACGGTTATGATTATGATTATGAGAAAAGAAAGAGAAAGTGTGCCATGTCGGACGGAGCGAGAAAAGCCCATACCGGAGAGTAGAGGATACTCACCCTGACTGGGGTAGCTTGAAATGAGAATAAGTGTTTGGCCATCATATGATATTCTAAAAATAGTTACTTCTATCATACATATTATTACTGTATGATTCTTATGTGCATAGATATAATGCATTCATGTGACCAAAGATATTTTCTGTAGTTTATACAGCTGAACATGATGTGATGAGCTATATTGATGATGATTTATTGTTGAACTTACTGGGATTTAATTCTCACTATATTTCCATATCATGTTCAGAAAATTAGTTATGCAGATTTTTCTATAGCTCTGGCTTTTATTGCATGTTGGATCGAGTACTTTGTGTTGGGTAGATCCCAGAAGCAAATAAAATGTTTGTGGTCGAGTTGGCTTAGATCCTGGTGAAGGTACAACCACTCGCACCTGTATCTCCGGAATTGGTCAACCAGAATAAATAAGATGTAGATTTTTATGTGTTTGATATGTTGTACGTATGTTTTGATTAATGACATGTATGTGAACTCTGTATTGTATAAATTAAATAAATGTTATATTGAGTTAAGTTGTAACGAGGTAATAACTTCATGGTATTTTTTTTTTAAAAAAATTTGATACTTAAATGGAGTTGTTACATAATGCAAGTGTATACCTACCTTACATGCAATATATGGTTATCTACATAATGAACTAGACAAACAAATCATCTCTTGGTATCATTATTATTAATAAGTTATCTAATTAGTGATTGAGTAATTAGAAGCATTAAAAATAGTGTAGCAACTCAATTAGGAAAAATAACCCTTTGATTAAATTTATTGAAAAATTCAAAGGTCCATAATTAGGATATATCCTAGACTTGGAAAATAAATCTTGTTCATAGATAAAATGGGAAAACATCTCAAAATAAAATGAAAAGATCGAAACAACATAAAGAGATGAAAAAGAGAAATTAGGGATGGAGTTGGAGCTCTAATCCACAAATTGGGTTGCCAAGTCATCCTTCTCCAAGTCAAGGATCTTTTTCACTTCATTTTGCCTCTCTATACACTTAATTTCGTAGCCCAAGAGTCCTTTTATGGTTGCCTAAGGGTCCTCTCTTATCCACAAATCGGGTTATAGTTTCTTGATTTCTTTGTTCTTGTGTTGTGACAACAAGAATCCATCTTCAAGGCATTGGAGTTTTTGGAGTTCAATCTAGGTTTCTAGAAATGCCAGCATCATGATGGCAAGATTCGTTGCCACAACAATGATTATTTTGTCCTGCGTCTTCGTAATTCTTGCTCCTTTTTCTTTATTAAAGGTTTTAAAATTTCAAGAAAATTGGATTAGGTTAATTTTTCCTAATTCAAGAGTTAGAGTTACTAAGTTTAACATCTCCACCCATAAATTGGACTTTCACCTATGGACGCTTCATATAGAGTTTTTCCATTTCACATGAGTTTCTAGCAAGCAAATAGGATAGCTCAAACAAGAAATAAGACATAGACTTGGACTAGGATATAGAAGTTGGACCAATAGCCTAAAAAAATCATGAAAATGTGACCAAACCCTTCATGAAAGGTAGAATTTCAATCAAAGTAAAGGAAATGGGTAAGAATGATCCCAAATCTAAGAAGGAAAAAAATTAGAATCATGTAAGGAAATAGTAATGTAATAATAATCAAGATTAGGTCACATGGCATTAAGACGAAACATATATATCCTACTTTCATAATTTTAACAAGTAGGTAATAATACATAGCATTAGGACAAATATTCTATATTTGTAATATCCCGTAATTTTTTTAAATAATAATATTTTGCTATAAACAAATATACTTTTAAATAAAATAATTTTTGTAGTGCCTAATATAATTATATTTGCCTTTAATAAATTTTTTGTTTTATTTTTAGAAATATTCTTTCTTTTATTATGCATAAAGATATTTTATTTTCTGATGTTTTATTAAAACTGTTTATCAAGAAAAGTTATAATTTAAGAGTGCAATTAAAATTTTGCAATAATATAAATTTTTAAAAAATTTTGGGATGTTTTAGGATTAAAAATAATATTTATATGTATATATATAAAAATAAATCACATTATTCAATTATTAAATAATAATAATAATAAAAAACAAAACAACTAAAGAAGAAGCAAAAGGAAACGGGAAGGAGTGCAGCACGCAGGGGGTAGAAAATTTTTTCTATTCACTTTCTCTCTCGAACTTCTACCTCCTCTCTAGGATTTTTCTGATTCTAGACATCCAATTGAGATACCGGAGATACCGTTGGATTTATGGCGACAAGAGATTCAAAATCCACCAATCAATTTTGCAGGAAGTTCACTGAAATTTTGTCAAAAAATTGTGAATAGTAACTTAGGTAATTTTTCTAAAATGTTGGGTTTTTATGGTTTTTCAAGTTTTCAAGTTAGGGGTATTGTTAAGGATGTAAAATATTGGTTGTATGATAAATTTTACGGTCAAACAATGTGATTTGGTGCTTTAATTTTGTAAATTGTTATTTGGTGAACAGTAACTGTAAATAGTGTGTGAACAATATTTTCGGCATGAATAGTGTTTTGGCTAGCGTGAAAAGTATTTTTCGGCCATGGACAATGACCAGCGTTGACTAAGCTCCTGGAGTCATTTCTAAATTTTTGAACTCTCTAGACACGTTTTTGAGGTCTATTTATCAAATGTGGATTGTAAAAGTGTATTTTAGGCTATCCAACATGGAGCCTTACCCTGTGAGTAGATAATTTTTCTATAACTTACCCTATGCTCTTCTTGAACTTTAAATGTATAATTGATTATGATTATAAGTTATTTATATTTTTATATGTCTCTAAAATAGATTAAATTATTTGAATTGTTTACAATCTGGTATATAGTTCAAGAAGAGTATGGTTTTGAAATTGAATTTTTGAATTCATTAAATATGTGATTTTAAATGTATTTTTCATCATATGGTAAAGGAAATATATTATACACGTCGCATTGATTTATAAAGCTATATAATTGCCTTGGAAAAGGGCATGTACATGTCATAATCCCTGATTGAGAAATTTATGACAGATGAATCTGTACTGAGACTGAAAGTCTGTATTATACTGAAAACTCTATATTAGATGATATGGCATATGTGCATATGATATTTTCTGTGGAGAAATCCTATTGGAAACAATTTTTGCTAACAACAGGTGATGTTAGCCCTGGTGCACCTTGATACCTCAGCTAGCAGTGGTGGTGTTAACCTCGTGTGACGGACAACACACGGGATATAATATGTGATGGAGAGCGGGATGCCTCCTATCTGGGCGAAATGCAGACTATATGATATGTGACTTGCCTCCCTTACTATGTGCTTGGGAAATACCCATATTAGAGTCCCTTCGCGTGTCCTCTTGAATAGTGGTAGTGTAAACCTTAGCGGGATGCTGAGTTTAGGAAAATCCTACACCACCAAAGTACGGAAGGACCTGAACTCTGATATAGTGGTTCTGATATGGGATCCTCCTAATGTTTTCATGTAAAATATTTTGATGTATAACAACATTTGTTTAATGATTATACAGTACAATATATGGTTTTCGATATTTGAATATCATTTGTTTTGAGAATATTTGAAATGCGGATCCCATATGGATGTACTTTTGAACTGTATTTCCTATGTGACAAATTTTAAAAATATGAGTACATTCATATGTTGACCTAAGAGGTCATAGGAGGTATTATCTACTCACTGAGTTGTCAAACTCACTACACGATATTTCTACATTTTTTTCAGATGAAAATATAGAGTCTGATCCTTCCCCTTTAGATAGTTGACCAGCTAGACGACATGATCTCTAGGTGAACTTACTTTGTTTCCAAGGCTTGTAGATTTTGATTATATTGTACTTGTACTCTAGAGTATGTTCTGAACGCCACAGGCAGGATCCCTACTTCTGCTGTTACTCTGATGTTTATGGACTTGGTCTGTATATGGTATATGCAAGAACTATATGTATATGTTTTCATGATAAATAATTGAATTATGCATTTTTATGGAAAATATCTGTTCATGGTATATGTGTTTCACGTGCCCTAAAATTAGGGGCGTGACAAATTGGTATTAGAGCATTAGGTTTTCCTGTGACTATCATAGCAAAAGATTCATTAGTAGCACCTTTAGTATAGATATGAGTTAGACATATTTATACTTCAGGTGCTGCTATGGAATTCTATAGGGTTTCAATTTTATTTTTATTTAAAGTTGCTAAATTTTCTAGTATAAGATTGATTGGATTTTATGGCATATTAAAAAGTATTTATGGGTCAAATTTTGCTTGAAAATGAAAAGATAGGAGAGCCAAAGAATTTAAAGAATTGAGACAGATACCAAATATGACGGTGTCTAAATGTTATATCTGTTTTACCTCGTTGTCTAGATATGGTAGACTTTGATGTGATACTAAGAATGAATTGGTTGGTATCATGCCATGCCATTTTGGAATGTCACTTTAAGGTAATTAAATTCAATATTCCTAGAGAATTTTCTTTCTTGATATAAGGAGACCATAGTGAGGTATCCAGTAATCTAATCTCTGCTTTAGGAGCCCATTAGTTATTACAAAATGGTGCCAAGGATATTTGGTAGTAGTCAAAGTTATAAATATGAAATACACTAATGTAGATCAAGCTCTAGTGGTTAGAGAATTTCCTAATGTGTTCCCTAAAGAATTTTCAGGATTACCCCGAAACGATAAATAGAATTTGGTATTGATTTATTTTTTGGAACCTAACCAGTGTTTATATTCCCATATAGAATGGCACCCACTGAACTTAAGGAATTGAAAAAGAATTAGTTACAAGATGTATTAGATAAGGGATTTAAATGCCCTAATACTTTTTCTTGGAGTGCTTCAGTTCTATCTATGAAAAGAAAAAAATGGATCGCTACAATTGTGCATAGATTATAGACAGTTGAATATGGTGACAATGTAGAATAAATATCTATTACTTCATATAGATAATCTATTTGACCGGCTATAAGGTGCTCAATGTTTTTTTTTAAAAAAATTGATTGAGATCTGGGTATCATTAATTGAGGAAAAGGGAAGATAATAATTAGAAAACAGCTTTCAGGACTCGGTATGAGCACTATGAGTTTTTAGTGATGTCGTTGGGTTTGACAAATGCCCTAGCTGCATTTATAGACTTGATGAATAGTAATTAATCCATTCCTAGATCAATTTATTTTTGCATTTTTTGACGATATACTAATATGTTTCGACAGTTTAGAGGATCATAAGCAACAATTGAGGACAGTTTTACAAACTATACGGGAGTATGGTTGGCAAGGATGGTATCCAAGTGAACCCTAAAAAAGTAAAAGTGGTACATCAATGGCTACGTTCTACTACAGTTAAAGATAAAGATCCAAGTCCAATTTGCACTTTCTGCTGTTGTCTATTGTCCAATCCATTTAAGTCATAGTTGGATCAAGTACATAAAAAAATGTTTGTAAAACATCAATCAACTCCTCAACATTTGAAGTTGAGAAGAGAATTCGTTGTGCTGAATGTGAGATAAAACTTTATTCCATAGTTTGATCAAGAAAAGATAACAAACCATCAAAGAAGTGATTAACATTTAACAAACCTATTGGTTTGTAATGCATATTCAGTTGTGCCCAAGAGATTATTTGAAAAATCTCATCTAAAGTACCAAAACCACCTGGTAAGGAAATGAAGGCTATTAGCATTGCTCATCATTCTAGCCATGCGCTCATGCATGGAAGCAACCCTAAATTCATCCCCAATTGTCTTCCCTATGATGTTTGATATAGTTAAAGCTGTAGGAATAATACCTAGAACTTGACATCCTCCTATATGTGCAGCTGTAGACACACACCTTATTAACCCACGGTTACCTCCACCATAGACTAAATGAATTTTTCTCTTAACCAGCACCATACCCAAATTTTGTGCTACTTTCACATACTCTCCATCTTTTTCAAGACTGAAACCACAAAAGACACAAATATTTCAAAACTAACGGAATGTGGTTCCCTCCATAACTACACTCACCATAACTTTGAGTATGAAGGTAAATATACTAACGTGTGCATTTATAGAACTCAGGGACATGAATAATTAGAACAGCTGTGTGAGTGGCTAGTGGATATAAGTTAAATTGAAGGTGAATCTCAAAAAAATATGGCATGCATGTATATGTATAGTAGTTATGACTGTGACCCATATTAAGCATATAAAGAGAATAAGATTAAGGTATTACTAGAAATTTTTCTTTTCCTTGTTGTCCTTGATGAAGCATTGAATTCTTGAAGCTTGTAAGAAAGTTGTAAGTGATAGATGTCATTATAAAAAAAGAGTGAAAAATGCAAACCAGTTAGTTGTTGAAGAGGGACAATCAAAAGATTTATCTTGTTTTTTTCAATGTTCTTACCAGTCAACTATCAGTATTCTTAAGTTGACTAACTATTTTGGGAATTTTTAATTTGGATTGATTATTTTACAATTGATTGATTATATCTATTTTGAAGCAACCAACTGTATCCTACCAGTTAACTACATGCTCTTTGTTCTTCACAAACTTTTATAAGTTTAGAAATGTTTCTATTTCATGTGCTATTTTTCCACCGAATAACAGTAACTAGATTTTGGCACATATATTCAAAAATTACGACCACCTATTTTTGCCGAAATAACAGCTAAGTTATCTTTACAGCTTTTCAAGAATTACGGTCACTGATTTTAATTTTCTTCAATGCTTTGTCTAAATTTTTGACTTTCTATTTTGGCACTGTTCTCTATTATGCTTTTCTTCTGTTCAATTGTATTCTCCCTCATTAATTTTTGGCATTAAATGCAAGGTTCTTTTCCCTCATTACAAGGAAAGTTAATATCTTTTCTTAGAAACTCAATTATTATGGTATCCAAGTGGTTAGTAGGTTAAAGTAATAGAGAATATTTTGAAAACCATGTCCAAAAATAATGTAAAGCAATTAAGGTATTTGTGTTAAGGGTTTATATCATGCTAAGTTGAGTCTAGTATTTATGATTTGAATAATTGTTGATGAAGGAGATTTCAGAAGAAGCAATAGATTGTGAATATGGATAACCCAAAGCAATAAGGATATACTAAGATATGAAAAAATTATACTAGAATAATGGTAGAAAGAATATACCAATGATATTTATTTTGTTGTTCGATATGTCAGGAAGTAAAAATTGAATATTTTTTCAGGAGAGCTATTTAAGAAGGCTAAGGATCTTTGTTAGATTATAATATACTTGATAGTAACTCTAAATGATGTGTTTATGCATTAAAAGTTATGCTTCAGGTATCTTTATATGATTTTAGTGAAAATTTGGTTGAACTTGCCCCTATCAGTAATTATTAGGCCAACATACAAATGGCACCATTTGAGGTTTTACATGAAACATTGTAGGTCTCCTAATAAGTAGGTGGGTTGAGTAAAGTTAAGTTTTTGGAATCTAATTTAGAATAACATACAATAAATAGAATATGACTAATCTAGATTGATGATGCTAGTTTGGAGAGCATGCTTCGAGTTTGGTAAGAGATCCCTTAGCAGAATTTGCCTATAATAAAATGATATTGAATGACCTAAAGCCTTATATAAGAGGTGTTACAAATTTTCTGTTAAATGACTCAGTGGAGTTAGACTTATTGTAAAATGTCATTGATAAAGTAAAATTGGTTAGAAAAATAATACAGGAAACCCAATACAAGCCAAAAGTCTATAAGGACAAGGAATGTTGAGCATTAAAAAATTATCAGCTGGTGACCAAATTGTAATAACCGTAAGTTTAATAAAGTTCAAATTAAAGAAAATTTTGAATTAAAGAGAGAATTTCAAAAATTAGGATAATAACCGTAGAAAATATGTATATTTACTACATGGGTTAAAGAAGTACAAAGAAAATATGAGAATTTACGTTTTGGGGTGTAACTTTTATTTTTAAATGATAGTATTTTGCTATAAACAAATATTTTTTTATTTGTTTAAAAATGATTATGTCTTGCTAAAAGTAAGTATACTTTTAATTAAAATAATTATTGTTTTGCTTAAAATAATCATATTGGTCTCTAATAAATCTTTGTTTTATTTTTAGAAATACTCTTTCTTTTAATATGTATAAAGATATTTATTTTGAGATTTGTTTTATTATGATTTTTATTAAGAAAAATCATGATTTAAGAGTTTAACTAAAAGTTTATAAGAATGTAAATTTTTAGGAATTTTTGGAATATTTTAGGATGAAAAACGGAATTTATATGAATATATATAAAATAAAATCCTATTATTCAATTATTAAATAATAATAATAATTATTAAAAAGACATAAATAAAAGGGAAAAGGGAGAAGGGGGAGACAACGGTTTCGTCTGCAGATTTCTGAAAATTCGAGAAAGAAGGAATAGTGAAGAATAGTAACATTCAATTTTCTCTCTAGATCTGGAGTGCCTGTTGACTTCTGATCTCAAAACTAAGGGTGCTACTGGATTTAGGACGAAGAATACTACGGTTTTGACTGATCAATTTTTCAAATCAGCCATTGAATCGCTGTAGATCTGAAGTAGAAAATCTCAGAAAAAGGTAAATTCTGAAACTCTTACTTAGAGACTTCCAATTGAAAATTTGACACCTTAGATAGATTCATGAGCTACATAAACCTTAGGATATGAATATTTTCGACCATTTGACAGCTTTTTGTTTGTCGTGAATAGTGATTTCCGGTGGGTGAATAGTGTTTTTCGGCAGTGAATAGTGATCAAGTTCCCGACGTTGTTTTCTTGATTTTTGGACCATCCGAATATGTTTTGGAGGTCTATTTGATCAAATTGAGATTGAAAAAGTACATTTTAGGACTATCCAATCTAGGGCTCTTAGCAAAGTACGGAAGGGGTTAAACTCTAATATGGTGGTTCTGATATGGGATCCTCCAAATGTTTTCATAAGAATTATGTTGATGCATACTATGATATTATTATCGTTTTACAGCATTACTTATGAAATGAATATGAATATGAATTTGAACAGAGATTATTTGAAATGCGGGTCCCATATGAATGTACCTCTGAATTGTGAATTTCAATGTAAAAAGTTTTAAAATAAAGAGTACATCTATATGTTGACCTAAGAGGTCATATGAGGTATTATTTACTCACTGAGTTGTAAAACTCACTACACGTGGTTGATATATTTTTTAGAGAAAGACCCAGAGTTTGGTCTCGCGGCTTCTTGATCGACTAGGTGTCGTACTTCCGTGGTGAGCCTAAATTGTTTCTAGACTCTCAGTGTTTAAATTGTAATATAAATGTACTCTAGAGTTGTTCTGAACGTCACAGGCAGGATCTTTGCTTCTATTGTAATATTGTTAATTGTGGCATTGGCATGTATAATTAGGTCTATTGGAAACTTGCAAACGTATGATATTATCTTGTTATGTCCTAATATGAAGTTGATTGCAAATGAATAAAGATAAAGTTATTGGACAATAGTGTTATTCGCGTTCCTAAAGTAGGGGCGTGACACAAATATTCTTGAAGGACTCACTGATGTGATCATGGAATACCACATTTCGAGTTATGACAAGAAAATACCTTCAATTGGGCCTTTAACGCGTGCAAGAAATAAAAGGCTTGGAATGAGCCTAGTTACTTTGCTGAAAATTGAAGACACTTGAAGAAAACAGTAGTCAAGAGGCTATATATCTTAATATCTTTTTTAATTTCCTATGAATTTGAATAATTACTATTGTGTGGTAGGTGATTATGTGCCATGAAAGTCATATGTACGTTTTTTCTTGTAAATGGCATAATGCATAGACTTTCTGCCATCTAGCATTTATTACTCTTAGACTTTCTTCCATCTAGCATTTATTTCTTGTATTTCCTAGGTGTTGCCCTGCATTTATTGCTCTTAGACTTTTTGTCACTAGCATTTATTGTTGCTCTTAGACTTGCTGCCATCTATGTACGTTTTTAGGACATTTCCTTGTAAATGGCAGAAAGTATAGGCTCTTAGAATTACAAGGTAGTATAGCTAGCTCTCTTAAAACTAGCTTACTCATTTATATATGAGATGTATCACACAAGATCAGCACAATTGAATGACCATTTCAAAATTTTCAGCATTGTTCAAGTGTGTTTCTTGAAAATACAGCTTCTCTTATCTAACTTAGGTTAATGGTGAGAAACCTCTGATTTCTTATCACTCACATCCCTATAATTATTGAGTGTGGGAAATCAATCCAAATCTCCTTAATTGTGGCGCCTTAGGCTTATCAATTGAGTGATTTGGTTTTCTTATTTATTTGTTTCAACCTAAACCAGAAACGAAATCCAATGTTCATCCTCTTCACGTTTTGAGATCACATCACTCACACATGAAAGAGATAATGAGGTTTGGAAAGAAAGAAAAAGTTAAGCTTTAGTATATAGACTCTTTTGAAATCTTGGATAAAGTATGCATAATATATATCGCCTAGTTTTGCTATCAGGATTAATTGATGTTGGTATAGTCTTTCTCTCATCAATGCTAAGGAAGTACCTATCAGATTCTTCTTATGTTATCAAATCCCAAGAAATTCAATTAGACAAGAATTTTCCATAATTATGGATAAAAATCGATGTCTATTGTTGATCTACAAGTGAAGAACTTATGGTTGAAGAAAATCTCTATGGTTAAATTATGTGGCAAAATCACTCAAGTGAAGAGACTTCTTAGAAAGTAATATACAAAAGAGATTTTCCCAATAACTTGAGTAGTGAAGTTAATAATTGTAATCTATACCTTGACTTCATTCTTTACTTGTGACATAATGGTTTGAAATTTGGGGACCGAATTTCTTAAAGGGGGAAGAATGTAATATCTTGTAATTTTTTTAAATAATAATGTTTTGCTATAAATAAAATGATTTCTGTTGTGCCTAAAATAATTATATTTACCTCTAATAAATTTTTTGTTTTATTTTTAGAAATATTTTTTCTTTTATTTTGCATAAAGATATTTTATTTTGTGATGTTTTATTAAAATTTTTATCAAGAAAAGTTATGATTTAAGAGTGCAATTAAAATTTTGCAATAATATAAATTTTTAAAAATTTTTGGGATGTTTTAAAATGAAAAATAATATTTATATGTATATATATAAAAATAAATCCCATTATTCAATTATTAAATAATAATAATAATAAAAATAAAACAAGTAAAGAAGAAGCAGAAGGAAACAGGAAGGAGCGCAGCACGCAGGGGTAGAAAATTTTTCCTATTCACTTTCTCTCTCTAACTTTTACCTTCTCTCTAAGATTTCTCCCATTCTAAACATCCAATTGAGATATCGGAGGCATTGTTGGACTCATAGCAACGAAAGTTTCAAAACCCACCGATCAATTTCGCTAGAAGTTCACCAGAATTTTGCCAAAAAATTGCGTATAGGTAATTTTTCTAAAATGCTGGATTTTTTTTATGGTTTTTCAAATTTTCAAGTTAGGGGTTTTGTTAAGAATGTAGAATATTAATTGTATGATAAATTTCACAGTCAAACAATGTGATTTGGTACTTAAATTTTTCAAAATGTTCTTCGGTGAACAGTGACTGTGAACAGTACCCTCGAACAGTGTGTGAACAGTTTTTTCTGGCATAAACAATATTTTTGGTGTGAATAGTGATTTTGATCGGCGTTAATAGTTTTTTCTGGTCATGAACAGTGACCAGCATTCACTAAGCTCCCGGAGTCATTTTCTAAGTTTTTGGATTCTCCAAACACGTTTTTGTGGTCTATTTAGTCAAATATGGATTGAAAAAATGTATTTTAGGCTGTCCAACTTGAAGCCTTACCCTGTGACTAGATAATTCTTTCTATGACTTATCCTATGCTCTTCTTGAACTTCAAATGTATAATTGATTATGATTATAAGTTATTTATACTTTTATATGTCTCTAAAATGGATTAAATTATCTGAATTGTTTACAATCTGGTATATAGTTCAAGAAGGGTGTGGTTTTTAAATTGAACTTTTGAATTCATTGAATATGTGATTTTAAATATATTTCTCATCATATGGTAAAAGAAATATATTATGCACGTCACATTGTTTTATAAAGCTATATGATTACCTTGAAAAAGGTCATGTACATGTGATAAACCCTGATTGAGAAATTTATAACAGATAAATCTGTACTGAGACTAAAAATCTGTATTATACTGAAAATTCTATATGGGATGATATGGCATATGTGCATATGATATTTTCTGTGGAGAAATCCTATTGAAAATATTGTTTGCTAACAATAGGTAATGTTAGTGTTAGTGCACCTTGATACTTCAACTAGCAGGGGTAGTGCTGGCCTCATGTGATAGTCAACACACAGGATATGATATGTGATGGAGAGCGGGATGCCTCCTATCTGGGTGAAATGCTAACTATATGATATGTGATTTGCCTCCCTTGCTGTGTGTTTGGGAAATACCCATATTAGAGTCCCTTTGCGTGTCGTCTTGAATAGTGGGAGGGCAAACTTCAACAAAATGTTGAGTTTAGGCAAATCCTACACCACCGAAGTACAGAAGTGTTTGAACTCTAATATGGTGGTTCTGATATGGGATCCTCCTAATGTTTTCATATGAAATATTTTGATGTATAACAACATTTGTTTGATGATTATATAGTACAATATATGATTTTAAATATTTGAATATCCTTTGTTTTGAGAATATTTGAAATACGGGTCTTATGTAGATATACTTTTGAATTATATTTCCTATGTGACAAAGTTTAAAAATATGAGTACATCTATATGTTGACCTAAGAGGTCATAGGAGATATTATCTACTCACTAAGTTGTCAAACACTATACGATATTTCTACATTTTTTTTCAGATGAAAATACAGAGTCTGGTCCTTTCCCTTCAAATAGTTGACCAACTAGACGACAAGATCTCTGGGTGAGCCTACTTTATTTTCAAGGCTCGTAGATTTTGATTATATTGTACTTATACTCTAGAGTATGCTCTGAACGCTACAGGCAGGATCCCTACTTCTACTGTTACTCTGATGTTTATGGACTTGGTCTGTGTATGGTATATGCAAGAAAGAACCTATATGTATCTATTTTCATGATAAAAAATTGAATTATGCATTTTTATGGAAAATATATGTTCATGGTATATGCGTTTCACGTGCCTTAAAATTAGGGGCGTGACAATATTCATAATTTCGACAAGTGGGTAATAATACATAGCATTATGACAAAACATCATTATCCTACATAAATAATTTCAGCCAAACAAGGGAGACTTAAGGGCTGAAAATTTGTCACCTAGAAAGGCAAACCTTTTATACTTGAGTGAGACAAAAGAAAAAGAAAAAGAATCCCTAAATCAAAGGGACCTTGTCCCTTTTCTTAAGAATATTTTATCATGATTTTCAAAATACAAATCTCATTTTGCTATGCATATTTTAACTAAGGGAGAGGAAGACAAGAACATGAGTTTTCTTTCCCCAAAACAAACAACCAAGTGCATCCTAATTGTGATAAGGTAGACCCATGATTATGAAAGGTGAACCACTTGATAGTTTATTTAAGCAAAACCCACCCTTATAATATTATAATTTCATCCAAGTGAGGGAGAGGAAAAATAGAAGCAAGGTAGAATGAGGAAATGAGAGAAAGAGAGGAAAAGAAAGGAAGGAAGAAGAATGAGAAGTCTATAGCACTAAGTACTTAAGGTAAGTTAGTTTAATCTCCACTTGAATTCATCTTTTCTCTTTATCTTTGGGGTTCAAAAACTCACCCTCCTTCTCTTATTTAACCTGCTAGAAAAGTTAAGGGAAGGGATGAATCTTGTTATTTCCTTCAAGAGAAAACAAGAAAAAGAATTCACTAAGTGAGTTAGGGAGATCTTTAGGTAGGTTTAACAATATCTCTTTTTGAAGAAAAGTTTTGAAAATTGTAACATTTATATGGGATTTTGATCTTAGAACTTTGATGAAATTTATAATATTTGCTACTTTGATGATTGGTCATGGATGTTACTATATCATGTTACATGTTATTTTGCATATGATGGATGCTTTGAACATTTCGGTTGGTGTGGAAAGTTCTGCATAGGTATGACTATGGATGGTAAAATTTTATAATTTTTATGCTGCTATTTTGTATATTTGAATGTGGTAAAAAATTGATGAAATATGATTAGATGTAAAGAAAATGGAAGATGATGTAATATAATGATGAACTAAAACCTTATGAAAGGTATGGTTAGGAAACTGGATTTCGGATTAACCAGGGAAGCTTTTATTTTTGAAATTCCGGAAAGAATCAGTTAGGATTTAAAAGAAGTAGTTAACATGAAAAATATAGATATATGGTTCATGGATTTTTAGCCACTGGAATCACTTATTTTGGAGTCCAGATCCAAATGAGGGAGATATTGCCCAATATGTAAGCAGTGGTCAAAAAATTGTTAGCCAGGGAAGAATCTGTCAGGTATGCTTCTGTGTTTAAATTTTTGAGATAAATCTGTAGAGAATTAAAAGAAATGCTTAACATGATAAATGTAGATATATGTCTAAAGGATTTTTATCCACTAGAATAATTCAAATTGGAATCAATATGAGGGAGATATGGTCAGATTAGTAAGTAGAGGTTAGAAACTAGCTAACCAGAGAAGAATCTGTTAAGTATGCTTATGTGTTTAAATTTTGGGGCAAACTCTGTAGGGAATTAAAGTAGATTTTTAACACAATAAATATAGATATATGTATCACGGATCTATAGGCTCTGAAATCACTTAATTTGGAGTCTATATGAGGGAGATATGGCTGATTAATGAGTAAATGTCAAAATCAGTCTAGAATTCAGAGTGGTAAATGTAAGTATTTTTGTTTTCAATTTTCTGGGAATAATTAGTAAGGCTTCTAAAGAAATGATAAGCATGAACATTGTATATAAGTGTCTTATATTTTAATAGGCCTTGGAATCAACTCAATTGGAGTTCTTATGAGGGAGATATGGTTAGATTAGTAAGTAGAGGTCTGAACCTACCCGAAAAGAAATAATATTGAATTTGAGGGAGTAGGAACACCATGATTACTTAAGATTTCACTAACATTTTCAACATAAAGGTTTTAGAGGATTGTCTGATCTTTCAATTGACACCAAGATCACCTTAATCGAATTTAAATTAAGGGTGTTATGATCTATTTAGTAAGAGAGGATAATAATATTTAAAAAAGAAGAAACATCTTATAAATGAAAATAATAAATGACTAGTGTATGCCATTGCATAAACTCCTTATCACCTTAAGTGTGTAATTTTGACATGAAAATATTTTATAAAGTGATATTTGAAACGATTATATTTATGGCATGATTACCAATGATTTTGGTAATGATTATATTTTGAAGAAAAATTATGGCATGTGAGTATAATAAACATACTTGTTATTGAAATCATATTTTTGGCTATTAATGTGAAAAGAAAAGAAATGAACACAGTCACATGGCGGTCTGTGTGGTGCACCAGTAGGGAACACCCTACCAACGGATATGTTTATGTTAATAAGAAAAGAAAGTGTGCTATGTCGGACAGAGCGAGAAAAGCTCATACTAGAGAGAAGAAAGTATTCACCCTAACCGGGGTAGCTTGATATAAAAATAAGTTGATAGCTATCATATGATATTATGAAAATAGTTATTCATGCCATACATGTCATAACTGTGCGATTTTCATGTGCATAGATAAAGTGCATTCATGTGACTTAAAGATATTTGCTATAGTTTATACATATGAATATGACATAATGAGCTATATTGATGATAATTATGATTTATTGTTGAACCTACTGGGATTTAATTCTTACTATATTTCTATATCATATTCAGAAAACTAAGTTATGTAGATATTCTTCTCTATGATCGGCTTTTAGCGTACATTCGATCGAGTTAGCTAAGATTCTGGTGAAGGTGCAACCACTTGCACCCATATCTCCAAAACTGGTCAATATGGACGAATAAAATGTAGACTTATATGTGTTTAATTTTTTTGTATAGATGTTTGATTAATAATGTGTATGTAAACCTAGAATTGTATAAGTGTTAATGGTATTTCATAAACTTTAATTATGTTTGGTTAATTTAATTTATGTTATTATGAATTAAATAGTTAGAAGTAAAGAGGTAATGATTTCATGAAATTTTAGAAATATATGTAAAAAAATAATATGGAATTGTTACAATAAAGAAGTGTGTTATACATGTTATGGCAAATATATGTTTGTAAAGCATGTGTTTCACGTGCCCTTAAATTGGGGGTGTGACAAGTTGGTATCAGAGCATTAGGTTTCCCTGTGTAAATCAAGTTCCAATGGTTAGAAAATTTTCTGATGTGTTCCTAGAAGAATTGTCAAGATTACCCTTGAAACTTAAAATATAATTTGTTATCGATTAACTTCTTAAAATCCAACTGGTATTTATATACTCATATATAATTGCACCCACTGAAATCAAAGAATTGAAGACTTAATTGCAAGATTTGTTAGATAAGGGATTTATACGCCCTAATACTTCTCTTTGAGGAGTTCTTGTTCTATTTGTGAAAAAAAAGATTGATCGTTGTGATTGTGCATAGATTATAGACAGTTGAAGAAAGTGAAAGTGCATAATAAATATCCATTACCTTGTATAGATGATCTGTTTGACCAGTTATATGGTGCTCTATGTTTTTCAAAAAAATTGATTGAGATCTAAGTACCATTAATTAAATATAAGGGAAAAGGATATTTTAAAAACTGCTTTCAGGATTTGACATAGGCACTATGAGCTTTAGTGATGTCATTTGGTTTGACAAATACTCCAGTTGCACTCAAGGATTTGATGAATACAATATTTAAGTAATCCCTAGATCAGTTTATTATTGTATTTATTGATGATATACTAGTATATTCCAAAAGTTCAGAGGATTATAAGCAACATTTGAGGATAGCTTTACAAACTCAAATAGAGTATCAGCTATATTCTAAGTCTTCAAAATACGAATTCTGACTTAATAGTGTTACTATCTTTGGGCATGTGGTTGGCAAAGATGGTATCCAAGTTGACCTTAAAAAAAATAGAGTGGTATAGCAATGGCCACGTCTTATTATAGTTATAGGTGAAGATCTAAGTCTAATTTATGTTTTCTACAGTTGTTTGTTGTCATATCTATTTGAGCTATAGTTGGATCAGGTATATGAACAAATGCTTATAATGCATCAATCAACTCATCAGCATTGGAAGCTGAGATGAGAATTCGTTGTGCTGAGTGTGAGATAAATCTTTGTTCCACTGCTTGATCAAGAAAATACAACAAACCATTAAAAAAGTGATTAACATTTAACAAACCTATCGATTTGTGATGGATATTCAGTTGTGCTCAAGAGACTAATTGAAAAATTTGTTCTAAAGTATTAAAACCCCCAGGTAAGGCAATGAAGGCATCAACATTGCTCATCATTCTAGCCATGCGCTCATGCATGGAAGCTACTCTAAATTCTTCCCTATTGCAACTAGAGTGGTAGAAATAATACCTAGAACTTGACATCTTTTTACATGTGCAGCTATAGACACACACTCCATTAACCCACATTTATCTCCAATATAGACTAAATAAATTTTTCTCCTGGCCAGCACCACACTTACATTTTGGGCTGTTTTAACATACTATCCATCTTTTCTAGGATTAGAACTACAAAAGATACAAATATTTCGAAACTGACAGAATGCGATTCCCTCCATAACTGTACTCACCCTAACTTTGAGTATGAAGGTAAATATACTAATGTATGCATTTATAGAATTCAGAGAAGGGTATACTTATAATATCTATGTGAATAGACTGTGCATTATTAGAACAACTATGTGAGTGACTGGTGGATATAAGCTAAATTGAAGATGAATTTTAAAAATGATGGCATGCATGCATATGTACAGTAGTTGTGACTGTGACTCATATTAAGCATATAAAGAGAATAAGATTAAGGTATTACTAGAAATTTTATTTTCCTTGTTGTCTTTGATGAAGTATTAATGTCTTGATTATTGTAGAAAAATTTGTAAGTGATAGGCATCATTGAGAAAAAGAGAGAGAGTGAAAATGCAAACCAATTAAATGTTGAAGAGGGAAAATTAAATGATTTATCTTGTTTTTCCAATATTCTTGCCAATTGACTATCGGTATTATTAAATAGACCAGCTATTTTGGGAATTTTTAATTTGACTGATTTATTTTACAGTTGATTGATTACATCAATTTTGAAACAACCAACTGCATCCTACCAGTTAACTATGCGCTCTTTGTTTTTCACAAACTTTTATAAGCTCAGAAATAATTGTTTTCCATGTGCTATTCTGTCACCAAATAATAGTAGCTTTGAATTAGATTTTATCACAAAGATTCAAAACTTGCGGTCGCCAATTTTTTCCGAAATAGTAACTAAGTTATGTTTATAGTTTTTCAAGAATTATGGCCACCAATTTAAATTTTCTTTCAATGATTTGTCGAAACTTTTAACTTTCTATTTTGGCATCGTTCTCCATTATACTTTTTCGTCTGTTCTACTACATCCTCTCTCATTAATGTTTGGCATTAAATGCAAGGTTCTTTTCCCTCATTACAAGGAAAGGTAATTTCTTTTCTTTGAAACTCAATTATTATAGTGTCCAAGTGGTTAGTAGGTTAAAGTAATGGAGAATATTTTGAGAATCATATCCGAAAATAATGTAAAGCGATCAAGGTATTTGTGTTAAGAGTTTATACCATGCTAAGTTGAGTCTAGTATCTAGGATGTGAATTATGTTGAGATTGAAAATTCACGTTTGAATAATTGTTGAGAAAGGAGATTTCAGAAGAAGTCATAGATTGTGAATATGGATGACTTTAAGGCAATAAGGATATACTAAGATATGAAAGAATTGTACTAGTATAATGGTAAAAAGAATATACAAGTGATATTTTTTTCATTGTTTAGCGTGTCAGCAAGTAAAAATTGAATATTTTGTCTCAGGAGAGCTATTCAGGAAGCTTAAGGATATTTGTTAGATTATAGTATAGTTGATAGTAAATTTAAATTATGTGTTTACGCATTAGAAATTATACTTAAAGTATTTTTATATAATTTTGGTGAAAGTTGGGAGAAATTATTTGTCCTTAATTGAACTTGCTCATATCAGTAATTATCAGGCTAATATACAAATGGAACCATTTGAGATTTTACATGAAACATCGTAAGTCTCATAATAGGTGAGTGATTTAATTAAAGTTAAACTTTTTGAATCTAATTTGGAATTACATGCAATAGATAGAATATGATTAACCTAAATTGATGATGCTAGTTTGGAGAGCATGCTTTAAACATATGTCTTTGAGTTTGGTGGGAAATTGATAAAGGGGAATTTTGAGAGCTTATTGATCATATTTTGTCCCCTTATTCATAGTAACTTGTGGATATTTCTATGTTTTTGGCTATACTTTGTTCTGAGTACTGTTGTGGTTCATTTTGTGATTGCAGGAGAGCAAAAGAAGCCAAGAAACAAGGAAAAGCAGTCATGGAAAGACCTTAAAAGACCTGGGATATGCTAAGGAGGAAGCAAGGAGGCTGCACATCAAAAATCATGAAGAAAGGAGCACCACAGCATGCAGCACAGCTTGGCCGTGCTTGGTGGCTTGCAACACGGCCAGGTCGTGTTCTGGGCGGATGATACAGCACTTCCCCAAATTCGAGCCCGAAGCACGGCCAGGCCGTGTTTTGGAACACGGCCATGCTTCAGGGACCGTACACAACGTTAAAATTAGGGTTTCTGGCCGCCAGACAGATATATATGCTTGGGGATGCGCAGTTAAGACAGAAAGAACCGCAGGAGACATTGGAGAAACACTTTCTAGCCTTAGGAAACATATTTAGATTAGGTTTTTACATAGTTCTTTGAGGATTTTGATGTTCTAGAGTAGATTTTACTGCTTTGAAGTTGTAATTTATCTGCATTCATCTACACACCAGGTTCTATCTTTCAACTTTAACTTCAACTTCTACTTTTATCTTTCTACTTCTTCTTTTATCTTTCTACTTCTTCTTATTCCTTCTCAATTGTATTGAACTACTATGGATTACTCAATGAATATGAATTTGATTTCCGTTTTTATTATGTGTGAGTAAATTCTATCTAGGGTTTCGGTAAACCCAATTGTGATACAATGATACTATGTCTATGACCTGAATTATGAAACCCTAATTGTAATTGAGACTAGATTGATTTGGATTGACTATTGTATGCATGAATTAGTTGATAGAATGCCTGATCACTAATCTATCACGTATTAGGTATTTAATCGATGAACTGAAAGGTGAAGATTAAAACCGAAATCTAATAGTTAATTAGGGTTGTCTTAATCACGAAAGTAGTTTAAGATACTCTAGGCTTGAATCAATTAATGGGAGCGAGAAAACCGATTAGTTGCATTCTATGGTTGGCATGAAGCTTAATGGACCTAGGTTAAGCTAAGAACCACGAAAGTAGGTAATTTGATTAACTTAGGTACAACTGGTAATTCTTGAAAGAGATTGCTAATTAACTTAGGTTAAACCATCCCCAATAATCTAGGCAATTGCAATTAGGGGTAAATATCAGTTGTTGAGTATCATAAGCGTGGTGAACCCTAACCCTAGGCTTAGTTTAATTGGTTACTTTAACTTGTTTAATTGCGATATTTGCCCATCGAATTATATCGATTTAGATAGCACTTTTTGTAAGATTATGGTAATTGGCATTGTTCTCTGTGGGACACGATCCATACTTGTTGGACTAGCTACAGCTACGCCGTGCACTTGCGGTTAATTATAAAACACACCTAACAGAGATCCATTAGTAGAATTCATTTATAATAAAGTGATATTGGATTATTTAAAACCTTATGTAAGAGGTGTTACAAAATTTTTGTTAAATGATTCAGTGAGGTCAAACTTATTATAAGATGTAATTGATAAAGTAAAATTGATTAGGAAAAAAATACAAACAACTCAATACAGGCCAAAAGTATATTAGGATTGTGAATGTTGAGCACTAAAAATTATCAGTTGGTGACTAAATATTCTTGAAGAACTTATGGTTGAAGGAAATCCCTATGGTTAAAGTTATAAAGAAAAATCATTCAAGTGAAGAGACTTCTTAGAAAGTAAAGATAATATACAAAAAAGATATCCCCAATAGCTTGAGTAGTGAAGTTAATAACTGTAATTTATGCCTTGGCTTCATTCCCTACTTGTGACAGGATGGTTTGAAATTCGGAGACTGAATTTCTTAAGAGGGGAAGAATGTAATATCCCGTAATTTTTAAATAATTTTTTTTTGCTATAAAAAAATATATTTTTATTTTTATTTTTTTAAAATGATTTTTGGTTTTGCTTAAAATAATTTTATTTGCCTCTAATAAATTTTCATTTTATTTTTAGAAAGATTATTTCTTTATTATGCATAAAGATGTTTTATTTTGTGATTTGTTTTATTAAAATTTTTATTAAGAAAAGTCATGATTTAAGAGCAACTAAAGTTTTGCAAGAATAAAATTTTTTAGAAATATTTGGGATGCTTTAGGATGAAAAACAATAATTATATGTATATAATTAAAGAATAAATTTTAAATATTCAATTATTAAATAATATTAAGTAAAAAAAGAGTAGAAGTAAAATGTGAGAGTAGAAGCAGAAGAAGACTTGGCATCCCCTCTATTTTTTTCTTCCCTTCATTTTCTCTCTCTAAGTTTTATCTTCTCTTTAAGATATCTTCCATTCTAGACATCCAATTGAGATTCCGGAGGTACCGTTGGATTCATGACGATGAAAGTTTTAAACTATATTTTTTTTTACTGAAAACTCGCCGGATGTTCGCCAGAAAATCATAAACTATAACGTAATAGGTAATGTTTCTAAAATGCTGAATTTTTAATGGTTTTTCAAGCTTCCAAGTTAGGGGTTTTGTTAAGGATATAGAGTATTGGATGTATGATGAATTTCACGATCAAACAATATGATTTGGTGCTCTAATTTTGTAACTTGTTCTTCGATGAACAGTATTTTTATTTGCGTGAACAGTGCCCGATATGGCATATATGCAACTAATGATTTTTGTTTTTTGATGATTATGTGATAACATTGATTAGAAAGTTTCTGACCAAATAATTATATTGAGACTAAAAATTTTGAATTATTTTTAATGATATGGCATATATGCAAATAATGATTTTTGTGGAGGAATCCTATTGGAAACACTGTTTGCTAACAGCAAGTGATGTTAGCCTTAGTGCACCTTGACGCCTCAACTAGCAGGGGTGGTGCTAGCCTCGTGTGATGGTCAACACACGAGATATGATATGTGAGGTAGAGCGGGATGCCTCATATCTAGGCAAGATGTTGACTATATGATATGTAATTTGCCCTCCCTTGCTATATGCTTTGGAAATGCTCATATTAAAGTCCCTTCGCATGTTCTCTTGAACGGTGGTAGGGCAAACTTTAGTTGAGATGTTGAGTTTAGGTAAATCCTACACCACTAAAATACGGAAAGGATTGAACTTTGATATAGTGGTTTTGATATGGAATCCTCCTAATGTTTTTATGAGAAATATTTTGATGCATATCAATATCTGGTTAATGATCATATCGTATCGCATATGATTTCAGATATCCAAATGTGGTTTGAACTAAGAATATTTGAAATGCGAGTCTCATATGGATGCACTTTCGAACTGTATTTTTTTTTATGTGACAAATTTTAAAATATGAGTACATCTATAAGCTAACCTAAGAGGTCATAGGAGGTATCATTTGCTCATTGAGTTTTCAAACTCACTACACGATATTTACATTTTTTTATATAAGGATACAGAGTTTGGTTCTGCTACTATGTGATCTACTAGGTGTCACATGATATACTAGGTGTCACACTCTTTGGGTGAGCCTACGTTGCTTTTAAAGCTCGTAGTGTTTAAATCATTTTGTACTTGTATTCTAGAGTATGCTTTGAATGTCACAAGTAGGATCCCCGCTTCTGTTGTAATATGTGTATAAAGACTTGGTGTGGATATTTGGTTATACTGAAAAACTTGTGAACGTATGTTATTATTATTCCTTATCTATGATATACTTGGAGCATGTATGTAATAAAATAAGGATAAGGTTATTGGTTACTCGTGACAATTGCGTTCTCTTAAATTGGGGACATGACAATTACATTCCATAGTAAAAAAATATAAGGTGAGTAAATACATAAAATAGTAAAATAATAGGAAACTAATTACAAAACAAATCTAATAATAAATAAATAAAAACAAATATATAAGTAACAAAAAAATGTAGAACAAAGCAATTGAAAGATAATATAAATAACTTTAAAAAGTAGATACATTTTACGATGATTATTAAAAATAATTTTACAAAATTATAGATAAATTAATGAAGTAATTTTAAAAATTAATCAATTGGAAGAAAGAGTACACTTAATTTGGAGAAAAAGTGAAAATGAAAAATTACTATTTCTCTTTTTGAAAATTTTAATATATCAATATTCAAAAAATATTTAATCGATATCAATAATATTATATGTATTATAAACAATATTTTATTAATACTATAATTAATTTAAATATTATTTATAACACTGTGGACAATACACTAGTAAAATCAATTGAAAATTTGAAAATGGAAAAACCATGCCTTGAAATAGGAGATGATGAAATGGAGGGTTGCTATGAAGCAATATACAAAAAAAAAAATTTGAAGTAGTTTCAACATAAATTCTAAAGGAAAGTAGAAGCGCATAGATCAAATGAGAGAAGTAAATTGAAATAAACTTTTCAAAGAACTAGATCGAATGAGAGAAGTAGATCCAACGAGAGAAAGTTAAAGCTTATATTGGAAGTATTATTTGTCTATTCAAAAATAGGGATACGAAAGTGAGGCGAGAAAACTAAAATTCCATGGAAATTAAGTTGTCTATATTTTGTGGATAGCTAAATATCATGGAAATTTTAAATTTCAGAAAACTTGAATACAAAACATGATCATTCTATTTTACTAGAAAAGGTTTTGTGAGAAATTTAAAGAAATCCTTACACCAAACAACTGTAACATTTTTGCATTAATTCAAAATTCAAACCCCATAATTTAGGTTCAATGGTCCAATGTTTTATATTTAAATGGGTATTATTCTGAAGTTGAATGACCATTTTTCAGGTGGTAACTCCTCATTCATTGTTCCTAATGGTAGAACACCTATATATAGGTTTTGGTCCCTACATTTGTCTCTTCTTGCTTCCATTCAAATTGTACACCATTTATAGAGAGACTAAACTTAGAAGAGTCAAAATAGAGAGTGAGCCTTTACCAAACTTGTGAAGAATATCAATGGCTTGAGGTTAGTATGTCAAGTTTTTCATTCCATGTTGATCTAAATCGATTTTGATGTATTAGCATTCTTAGATAGTTGATCTTTACATTTGGAATCAGAGTAAAAATTTCATCTGTCTTGTTGTTCTTGAGCTTTGTATTTGGTGATTCTGTTGAAATTCTTTTTTGAAAATTTTGGCTTTTTTGATATAAACTAATGGTATAAAGATTAGAAAATTGTTTTATGAGAATTTCGGTATATAAAACGTCAAATTTGGAGTTCTAAAACATGAGAAACAGTCGGGTCTTCTTGTAGGTCATAACCGAGTCAAGAAAACTCAACTGGAAGTTGAAGATAATGAACAATGTCTTCTTAAAAAAAATTCCATTCCTTAAAGAAATATGGGTGCATATGTTTTAACCACTGCACTACTAGTGCTGCAACTTCAATTATATATGTGTTGGTTTTTATATTAATATGCTAATAGAATGCAACTACAGGGATTTGAACCTGCATTTGCAGAGTTGCATTTTGCATTTTACCATTGAGCCTCCGATCTTCTTTATTCAAAAAATTTCAAAAAATAATTTTAATTGTTACTACTGTCCATAATATTTCTAACAATAAATTGACATTTCTGCATCACTTTGTTGGGTATTTATTTGTAATTCTATGAATTATTTTCTAAAATTAAGTTTATGTAAATATATTATTCTATTAATTTTTATATGTTCAATTTAAATTAAATACTCATATTATGCATGCATAAATGTTATGTTTTTATTTTTCATGCTATTAAGAATGAGTTTTTTGCGTGCATAAAATTAAATTAAGTGCATAATATTATGGTTTAATTAAGCAATTTTGTTTTATTTATGAGAATTTTATTTATATACATTAATATATCATTAATTTTTTGATATTGTTAGAATATATATAATTTTGGATTATTCTCATAAAACTTAATTTATGCATAAATTTTTTTTTTAAAATGTCTAGTGATCCTTATAATTTCAATTAATTAGGGATTAGGTATAGCATCTTTGATTAATTAAAATCATGTATTAAGCTTTATTTAGGATCAAATAAGGAATTAGACATATTATTGTGATTAATTATACTTAATATAATAAATTTTATCCCACATAAATTTTTATTATATTTATATAATTAATTAGGATAAAATATTATTTTCATAATTTATGCACATGAATTATGAATTGGTACATAATATAATAGTTTTTATCATGAAGTAAATTATTTGGATAGAAAATCAAATTATTTTTATAATATACCCATACAATATGAAATTAAGTACATAATTTGATAATTCTATCATAAAGTACAGATATATCTACTCGAATTAAAAATTTAACTCACAAGCAATTTTTACATCACTAAATGCATTTCTACATGTTTACATTGGTTACACATGTAATTTAGACTAATAGGCTTCAAATTTTGACATAAGCCTTTGGATTTTATATAGTTTATCAACCTGCTAGTTACTTTGATAGTTGATGTGACATTCCTGAATTTGGCACTCTAGGTGAGATCATGCTATATGAAACTATTAGGCCTCAAATTCTAGTTACTCTTATAATCAATGTGACATTCCCACGGGTTAGTTACTCCAGCTAAGATCGTGTTATATGAGTTATGTTAGCGATCCAATCAGCTTACCGTGATGTTCATCAAGATAAAAATCATTACTGGTATACGGGGTTTTGTCGACTAGCATGAAATGTTCAAAGATTTGTTAAAAGGCATTGAAGAATAGTTCGTCACTTTTGAGAAGGCTTTAGGAAGTATCTTGATCATGAAATTCTCTTTTTTCTAACTTACTGGTGTAAAAGGTGTGAACGAGCACACAATGCAAATGCATAATATTTTAACTTAATAAATTTGAGATTGATATCTCAGAGTCTTTCCTAGTGCACTATATTCTAAACACCCCTTCTACATGAGTATGAGCCTTTCAAGATTTCTTATAACACACACAAAGATAAATAGTCAATCAATAAATTTATGGCCATGTGTGTTTAAAAAGAAAAAAGGCTAGCGATGGAGTTGGGTAAGAGTGCATTGCTAACTTGTGGGAAGAACAAAGCTGAAAAACCTAACAAGTATTAAGTTAATCAGAAAGGGAAAGGTAAAATACCACCTAAAGTTGATATTAAGAAAGAAGCAAAGTGTTTCTTCTATAAAAAGAAGAGACGCGTGAAGAAGGAATGCACCAAATTTCAGAAATGGCTTGAGAAGAAAGGTAATTTAATCTCGTTGGTTTGTTATAAATCTAATATGGCTAATGTTAATATTAACACTTGGTGGAATAATTCTAGATCAACAATACATATTGCAAACTCTTTGCAGGATATGTAAAACCTAAAGAAGCCAGTGGGAATTGAGTAAAGCATCTTATCAAGGCAACAAGGTAGGGTTACATATAGAAGCTATAGAAAATTGCATTTTAACTTTAAGTAATAGCTTTGTTTCCAAGTTAGAATTGACCCTTTATGTACTAAATTTCTCACAAAACTTGATTTCTATTTCTAAATTTATACTATTTGAATATTCTTTTAATTTTAAAGACACATCATTCAGTTTATTATATAATTCTGATTATGTTAGGAATGATATTTGGTCTGATGATATTTATTGTCTTAATGTACAAAGTGATACCACTTATTGTTTAATGCAAGTTCACACTGGTACTAAACAGTGTAATATTAATGATGATTCCTTTATGTTATGGCACTAGAGATTAGGACAAAACTCCATGGAGAGAATTAAAAGATTAATGAAAAATGGGGTATTTAATACTCTAGATTTTACTAATTTTGTGTGGACTGCATTAAAGAAAAGTAGGTCATTACGTCTTAGAAAGGTGCTAATAGGAGTCTAAACATATTAGAGATCATTCATACTAATATATGCTATCTAAACATGGATGTACATTGTCAGAAATATGTTATCTCTTTTATATATGATTACTCATGATATATGTATACTTATTTGCTTTACAATAAAAATGAAGCATTGGATGCCTTCACAATCTTTAAGGCTAAAGTTAATAACTAATGTGGAAAGAAAATAAAGATAGTGAGATTAGATAAAAGTGAAGAATATTATGGTAGGTACGATGAGAATAGACAAGCACCTGATCCCTTTGCCAAGTTTCTTCAAGAACATGGGATTGTTGCTCGATACACTATGCCTTGCTCTCTAGACCAAAATGGTGTTGCAAAAAGAAGAAACCGAGCATTATTGTACATAGTGTAAAGTATGCTTAGTAACTCTAATCTTCCTAGATTCTTGTGGACTGTAGCACTAAAGAAGACTGTGTATATATCAAACTGAGTTCTAACCAAGGCTATCCTAAAGGAACTATTTGGATTATGGAAATGTTAGAAATTGAGTTTGCGAAATATTTGCATTTAGAGATGTCCATCATAGTTGATGAAATATAATCCATAAGAGAAGAAATTGGACCTGATGACCATTAATGAGTATTTCATTGGATATGCCAAAATGTCTAAAGATTTTAGGTTTTATTGTCCATATCACATTACTAGTATGGTGGAATCAAGAAGCACCAAGTTTCTTGAGAATAAATTGATCAATAGGAGTGATTGATTTAAGAACTTAGTTTCTGCATTTAATTATACAGAGTCTCAACCTTCCACTTTAAGTGACAAATTAGTTATTGTTCATAGCATCCCTGAAGTATAAACTGGTATTGAACAACTAATCATTGAATTTCGACAAGCTAATTAATTAGATCAAAATGTTCAGGAATTACTAATAGATCCTGAACAAAAAATTGAACCACAAGCTCCTTAAGGAGATGTGGTTACAATATTAAGAAAATCTACTAGAGAAAAAGATCAACAATTCTTAGTGATTATATAGTGTATCAACAATTTCACTTTAAAAATTTAGATATGAAGGATATGGGTGAAACATCTTATGTCATTGTCATTAAGATCTATAGGTAGACCTTAAGGTGTTTTAGGTTTGTTACAATAAACTTATATCTATAAGGTTTTAGAGAAATTTCAGATCAAAGATTGTACACCAAGTGTTACTTTCATTGTGAAGGATGATAGGCCCAATTTGAATCAATCCCTGAAGAACGACTTTGAGAGGGAATATATGAAGAACAGCTTATATGATTCTACTATTGGAAGCCTTATACATGCTCATATTTGCACTAAACCTGACATTGTATTTTTTGTGGAGATGTTGGGATGATATAAGAGTAACTTAGGTATGGACTATTAGAGAGTTACAAAGAAAATAATGAGGTACCTTCGAGGAACTAAAGACTACATACTTATGTATAGACAGATAGATAGGAAATCTAGATGTGATTGATTATTTAGATTTAGACTTTGCTAACTATGTTGATTCTCACAAATCAATATCTGGGTACATTTTTATTATAGCCAGTGGAGCTGTTTCTTCGAGAAGTGTTAAGCAGATTTTGACAGCTATTTTTATTATCAAAACTGAGTTCGTCTCTTACTTTGAGTTACTTCACATGATGTATGGCTTAAGAATTTCATTTATGGACTTAGAGATATAGATTCTATTTCTAGGCCATTGAGATTTTTTTGCAATAATTTAGCAACTTTCTTTTATGGCTAAGAATAATAAAAGTGGAAGTCGAAGCAAACATATTAACATTAAATACTTAACCACTAGAGAATGTATGAAAGAAAGGAAAGTGGTCATTGAGCACATTAGCACTGAATTAATGATCGATGATCCTTTGACTAAGGGCATGCCATCAATAAAATTCAAGGATTATGTAGAGAAAATGGAACTTGGTTTCACTTTATGATTCTATACATACAGTTTACTAATGAAATTCTTATATACCGTGATGTTTTCTCATATTCATATGCACCTTAATTTATTTGAGAAAACATATTTTGTTTTTGGACCAAGAATAAATGTAGGGTTTATTCATTAAGTTTTGTTATTACATTAAGTATAACACTTAAGGAACTAAATATATCGTAATACGTAGATGTTAATACTCATTTTTAGAGGAGTTATCACTATGATTCATGTATTTGTTTCCTAAGAAAATTGTTTGATGACTCATTTAAGTTAATAGGTTAAATGTATAGACCAAGTATGAGAATGTAATAGTTTTACATTCCTTCAAAATTCAAAACCCATAATTCAAATTAAATGATCCAACATTTTAGATTTAAATTGGTATTATTCTGGAGTTGAATGGCCATGAATGGTCATTATTCATGTGGTAACTCCTCATTCATTGTTCTTTATGGTACATCACTTATATATAAATTTTGGTTCCTAAACTTGTCTCTTTTTGCTACCATTCAATTTGTACACCATCTACAGAGAGAGACTAAACTTAGAAAAGTCAAAACAGAGAGAAAGAGCCTTGACCTACCTTGTGAAAAATAACAATGACGAGAGGTTAGTATGTAAAGTTTGTTATTCCATATTGATTTATTGCTATTTTGATGTACTAGCATACTTAGATCATTTAAAGTTTATTTTTACAACAACCTTTTAATGTAACAACTCCATTTTTTTTACATATATACATATATATAATAATTTTTTTAAAAGTCGCATGAAGTCATTCCTTAATTTAACTCATAATAGCATTCAATTAATTTAACCAAGTATAATTAAGGTTTACACATCATTAATTAACATCATCCGTATGCAAATAAAACACATATATATTTACATCTTATTCATTCATATTGACCAGTTTTGGAGATATAGTTGCGGGTGGTTGCACCTTCACCGGGATCTTAGCCAATTCAACCATAAACATCTTATTAATTTCTTGGATCTGCCCAATATAGAGTAACTCGATCCAACGTACACTAAGAGTCAGAGCCAGAGAAAAATATGCAAAACTAGTTTTCTAAACATGATATGGAAATATAGTGAGAATTAAATTCCAGTAGGTTCAACAATAAATCATAATTATCATCAATATAGCTCATCATGTCATGTTCATCTGTATAAGCTACAAAAATTACCTTAGGTCACATGAATGCACTTTATCTATGCACATGAAAATTGTACAATAATGACATGGATGACATGAATAAGTATTTTCAAAATATCATATGATGGTTATCAACTAATTTTCATGGCAAGTTACCTCAGTCAGGGTAAGTACTTTCTACTCTCTAGTATGGGCTTTTTCACTCCATCCGACATGGTACAATTTCTTTTCTCATTAATATAATCATAGTCGTTGGTAGGGCGTCCCCTACTGGTACACCACACGGACCGCCATGTGACCGTGCTCATTTCATTTCATTTCTTTTCACAATAACAACCAGAAATATGATTTCAATAACAAGTATGTTCATTATACTTACATGCCATAATTTTTCATATAATCAAATACCAAAAAAATCTTTGGTAATCATGCCATGAACATAATTGTTTCAAATATGATTTTAAAATACTTCAATGTCAAAAGTACACACTTAAGATGGTAAGGAGTTCATACAATGGAAATAGCTATGGCATATACAAGTCATTTATTATTTTCATTTATAAGATTCTCCTTTTTTAAATATTATTATCCTCTCTTCACTAAATAGAGCATAACATCCTCATTATAAATTCAATTGAGGTAATCTTGGTGTCAATTGAAAGATAAGACAATCCTCTAAAACCCTTATGTTGAAAAGTTTAGTGAAATCTTAAGTAATCGTGGTGTTACTACTCCCTCAAATTCAATGTTATTTCTTCTCGAATAGTTTCAGGCCTCTACTTACTAATTGCACCATATCTCCCCTCATACAAACTTCAATTGAGGTGATTCAAAAGCCTATAAAACGCTAAGACATTTATATACAACTTTCATGTTTATCATGTCTTCAGCTGCCTTACTAATTACTCCTAGAAAATCGAAAATAAAAACACTAACATTTACCACTCTGGATTCTATACTGATTCTAATCTTTACTAATTAAATAAGCCATATCTCTCTCATATGAACTCTAAATTAAGTGCTTTCAGAGCCTATAGATCTGTGATTCATATATCTATATTTATTATGTTAACAATTTCCTTTAGTGCCCTACATATTTTGCCCAAAAATTCAAAAACAAAAGTATACTTAACAGATTCTTCCCTAGTTAGCTAGTTTCTGACCTTTATTTACTAATCTGACCATATCTCCCTCATATTGATTCCAATTTGAATGATCCCAGTGGCTAAAAATCTATGAAACATAGATCTACATTTTTTTGGTAAGCATTTCTTTTAATTCCATACAGATTTATTCCAAAAATTTAAACACAGAAGCATACCTGATAGACTCTTCTCTAGTTAACCATTGTCTGACCACTGCTTACATATCAAGAAATATCTCCCTCATTTGGACTCCAAATTAAGTGAATCCAGTGGCTAAAAATCCTTAAAACCTAGATATACATTTTTCATGTTAACTATTCTTTTAATTCCTAACCGATTCTTCCCAAAATGTCAAAAACAGAAGCTTCCCTGGTTACCCTAAAATCCAGTTTCCTAACCTATTCTTTCCTAAGGTTTTAGTTCATCATTATATTACATCCTCTTCCATTTTATTTACATCTAATTATATTTCATCAATTTTTCACCACGTTCAAATATACAAAATATTAGCATAAAAAAATTATAAACATTTTACCAACCATAGCCATACCTATGCAGAACTTTCTACACCAACCATAATGTCTAAAATATCCATTATATGCAAAATAACATGTAACATGATATAGCAACATCCATGACCAATCATCAAAGTAGCAAATATTATAAATTTCATCAAAGTTCTAAGATCAAAATCCCACATAAATGTTACAAATTTCAAATCTTTTCTAAAAAGAAATATTGTTAAACCTACCTAAAGATCTCCCTAACTCACTTAGTGAATTCTTTTTCTTGTTTCTTGTTGAAGGAAGTAGCAAGATTACTCCCTTGCCTTAGCTTTTCTAGCAGCTTAAATAAGAGAAGGAGGGTGAGTTTTTGAACCCTAAGGATGAACAAGAAAGATGGATTCAAGTGGAGATTAAGCTAACTTACCTTGAGTACTTAGTCCTCTAGAATTATCCTTCTTCTTCTTTCCTTTCTTTTCCTCTCTTTCTTTCATTTCCTCACTCTACCTTGCTTCTATTTTTTCTCTCCCTCACTTGGATAAAATTATAATGTTATAGGGGTGAGTTTTGCTTAAATAGACTATCAACTAGTTCACCTTTCATGATCATGGGTCTACCTTATCACAATTAGGATGCACTTGGTTGATTTTTGGAAAACAAACAACTCATGTTCTTGTCTTCCTCGTCCTTAGTCAAGATATGCATAGCAAAAGGAGATTTGTATTTTGAAAAATATGATAATATGTTCTTAAGACAAGGGAAAAGGTCTATTTGATTTAAGGATTCATTTTCTTTTTCTTTTGTCTTAATCAAGTATGATATGTTTGCCTTTCTAAGTGTCAAGTTTCTAGCCCTTGAATCTCCCTTATTTAGTTGAAATTATTTGTGTAGGATAGGAATATTTTGTCCTAATGCCATGTATTATGATACCACTTGCTAAAATTATGAGTGTAGGATATAGAGTTTTTGTCCTAATGGCATGTATTATCATATCACTTGCTAAAATTATGAATTTAGGATATAGATATTATCACACCACTTGTTGAATTTTTATCTTAATGCCATGTAATCTAATCTTTATTATTATTACACTGTTATTTCATCATATGATTTATTTTATTTTATTTTTCCTCTTGGATTTGGGCTCATTCCTACCCATTTCCTTTGCTTTGGATAAAATTCTACCTTTCTTGGAGGGTTTGGTCACATTTTCATAATTTTTGGGCTATAGGTCTAACTTCTATATCGTAGTCCAAATCTATATTTTATTTCTTGCTTAGATTATCCAATGGGTTAGCTAGAAACTTATGTGAAGTGGAAAAACTCTACATGAAGTGTCCATAGGTGAAAGCCCAATTTATGGGTGGAGATGTTAAACTGAGTAACTCTAACTCTTGAATTAAGAAAAATTACCCTAATCCAATCTTCTTAAAATTTTAAGACATTTACTTACTAAACAAAAATTTATCTTCCTTACCAAAGAATTTCGCCGCTCTTTAGTATGTTATTTCTAATTTTTTCTATTAGGTTTTCTCTCTTTACTTGTTCTCTTAATGTTAGAAACATTTTCTAAGTATACACATAAGGTGAAGAATTTCTAAGAATTATATTTCCTTAGATATCTAAAAATTGTCTAATAAATTTTATTTTTTAATTAAATATTTATGTACTTTTAAAGCAACAAAATTAGGGATGTTACATTAAATATTTATGTACCTTTATTAATAAAAGAAAAAAAATTAAGGATGTTACATTTAAAGATTCTCACAAATGATTAATTGTTTATATGGAGTAAAAGCTTCATTTAAGAATATTCCATATCTAAGAATGACATCATTTTCTTGCTTAATCTTTTACAATCAAACAATTAATGTACGTAAGTAACTTTGTAGGTTATGTAATTATTAAGATCTAAATTTACTATCAAATGTTAGGATGACTATTTGTTTTGTATAGAGCATTGGCTGCATATAAAGATATATCAGGATGAATAACATAGGGAAGTCTTCCCTTGTATTAGCATTCTTATTGGCTCTATTGATCATTGTATCAGGTAAACTAAATCTCACCTTTTATTCTATGTCTATTTAGCAAGCATAAAATTTTTGATGATAGACAAGGTGATCAATCACAACCATTAACCATGTTTTCATTGTGATTGAAAGCATGCAAATGAGCATTGATAAAATATACTGGGTAATCAATTTTAAATCATTGAATACCTATTATAAGATGTATTTTCGCCAATTTTTTTTATATTTTAATTTAATAATAAGAGATTTGAGTAATTTGGAAAAGATATCAAATCTGATCATTGGTGCCACTATATTAAAAAAAAGCACTTTATACAAAAAAATCATCATTTAGATTAATGAGCTATTCCCACATATGAAAAATTTTATGATACTCATAGACTTGTACATTGTTTAGTTAAGAGTGATATTGATGATTAGATGAGGACATTATAATAGTGTCAACTAAGTAGGCATGTGTGAATATATATATATATATATATATATATATTAGAGGATGAGAAGACTAAATGGAACCCTTAGATCAATTTTAACATTTAGTATGTTACTCACGTGACCCTTTTATCCCACCAAACATACCCATTCTCTATTCAAGGACTCAAGAACAAATTAGCCTTTAGAGAAAATAAAAGGGTAGCCATCAACAAAAGATGAAAGAGGGAGAAATCAAGGATTAAGAAGAATCAAGTAGTGAAACATAGGCCAAATATTGAAGGCATAAACTTCACGAGGAGGAAAAATTGGGAAGTTATTAAAAGGTTGTTGAGTATGCTAGTAGAGTCTTTGTTTGTTTGAGCAGAATCTAGTGGAAGGAAATCAAAAAACGATTGCTTTTCCATGATAAAACTAGAAAAATAGAGAGAAATAAAGAGAGAAAGATCTACGGAAGAGAGGAACAGAATAATTTCTAAATGGAGCGAGAAAATGCAAGAGTGAAAAGGGAGGAGATAGAGTTTATACTGTAATAACCATAAAATGTAACGAAAATTCCAATTAAAGAAAATTTGGAATAAAAGAGAGAATTTTGAAAATGGAGATAAGAACCATAGAAAATATGTATATTTACTACATGTGTTAAAGAAGTACAGAGAAAATATGAGAATTTACGTTTTGGCGCGTAATTTTTATTTTTAAATGATAGTATTTTGCTATAAGCAAATATATTTTTTATTTGATTAGAAATGATTATGATTTGCTAAAATTAAGTAGACTTTTAATTAAAATAAGTATTGTTTTGCTTAAAATAATTATCTTGGCCTCTAATGAATTTTTTGTTGTATTTTTAGAAATATTCTTTCTTTTAATATGAATAAATATATTTATTTTGAGATTTTTTTTATTGCGATTTTTATCAAGAAAAATCATGATTTAAGAGTTTAATTAAATGTTTATGAGAATGTAAATTTTTAGAGATTTTTGGGATATTTTAGGATGAAAAATAGAATTTATATGAATTTATATAAAAGAAAATCCTATTATTCAATTATTAAATAATTATTAGTATTATTAAAAAAAAGATTTAAAGGGAAAGGGAATGTAGAAGGAAGACTCTGTCTGTAATTCTGAAAAACCGAGAAGAGGAATAGTGAGTGAATAGTAACCTTTAACTTTATCTCTAGATCTGGAGTGCCTATTGGTTTCCGATCTCAAAACTGAAGGTGCTATTATATTCATGACGAAGAATACTACGGTTTTGACCGATCAATTTTTCAAATCAACCGTAGAATCACCGTAAATTTGAAGTAGAAAATTTCAGAAAAAGGTAAATTCTGAAACTTTTACTTAGAGACCTCCAATTAAAATTCTAGCACCGTAGATGGATTCAGGAGCTAGATAAACCTTAGGATATTTATATTTTCATCCATCTAACAGCCTTTTTGTTCTTCGTAAATAGTGTTTTCCGGTGGTGAATAGTGACCAAGTTCCCGAAGTTGCTTTCTTGATTTTTGGACCCTCCGGATACGTTTTTGAGGTCAATTTGATCAAATAGAGATTGAAAAAGTACATTTTAGGGCTGTCCAATCTGGAGCCCTTACCCTATAAGTAGATGATTCTTCCTATGGCTTGCCCTATACTCTTCTTGATCTTTAAGCATGTATATGATTATGTTTATGAGATATTTACACTTTGATATGTTTCTGAAATGCATTAAAATGATCTGAATTGCTTAAAATTTGAAATATGGTTCAAGAAGAGTATAATATTTAAAAATGGATTTCTGAACTCATGATGTATTTGATTTTCACATGTATTTCTCATTAAATGATAAAGTGAATATTTATGCACGTGGCATTATTTATAAAGCTATATGTTTGCCTCAGATATAGGCATGTATACATGATTTCCATGAATGGAAAATTTTGACAGATGAATATACAGAGACTGAAAGTTTGCATTATATTGAGAATTTTATACTGGATTATATGGCATATGTGCATATGATATTGATTTATACAGTGATATGTTTGCCTCGAATATGGGCATGTATACGTGATTCTCCTGATTGAGAAGTTTTGACAGAGGAATATACTGAGAATGAAAATGTTGTATTATAATAGTACTTTTGTTTTGATAAATACGGAATATATGAAATTATGGTTTTATGGAGGAATCTTATTGGAAACACTGTCTGCTAACAGCAGGTGATGTTAGCCCTGGTGCGCACCTTGATTGCCTCAGCTAGCAGGGGGTGGTGCTAGCCTTGTGTGAGGGCCAACACACAGGAGATGATATGTGATGGAGAGCGGAATGTCTCATATATGGGTGAGATGCCATTTATATGTGATGTGATTTGCCTTCCCTTGCTGTGTGCTCGGGAAATACCCATACAGAGTCCCTTCACGTGTCCTCTTAAATGGTAGTAGGGCAACCTTCAGCGGGATGTTGAGTTTAGACAAATCTTATACCACCAAAGTACGGAAGGTGTAATAACCGTAAATTTAATAAAGTCCAAAGTAAAGAAAATTTTGAATAATAGAGAGAATTTTGAAAATGGAGATAAGAGCCAGTGGAAATAAATTTATTTATTACATAAATTAAAGAATTATAAAAGGAATATGAGAAGTTACGTTTTGGCGCGTAATTTTATTTTTAAATGATAGTATTTTGCTATAAATAAACATATTTTTATTTATGTAGAAATGATTATGTTTTGCTAAAGTAAGTAGCCTTTTAATTAAAAGAAGTATTGTGTTGCTTAAAATAATTATAATGGCATCTAATGAATTTTTATGGTATTTTTAGAAATATTCTTTCTTTTAATATGAATAAAGATATTTGTTTTGAAATTTGTTTTATTACGATTTTTATCAAGAAAAATCATGATTTAAGAGTTTAACTAAAGATTTACGAGAATGGAAATTTTTAAAAAAATTTGGGATATTTTATGATAAAAAACAGAATTTATATGAATTTTTATAAAAGAAAATCCTATTATTAATTATTTAATAATTATTATTATATATTTTTTTAAAAAAGAGCAGAAACCATAAAACGAAATCGGGAGGAGACTGCGTATCGAATTCGAAGAAAAATCGAAAAAAATGAATAGTAATGAATAGTGTATGAATAGTAACATTCAACATTTTCTTTCGATTTGGAGTACCGATTGGCTTCTGATTTCAAAATTGAAAGTGTTATTGGATTCAGGACGAAGAGTACTTCAGTTTTGACCGATCAGTTTTTCAAATCAACCGTTGAATCACTGTAGATCTGAAGTAGAAAATCTCGATAAAATGTAAGTTTTGAAAAACCTTACTTAGAGACTTCTAATTAGAAATCTGACTCCGTAGATGGATTCAGAAACTAGATAAACATTAGGATATGAATTCTTTTCGTTGATTAACTAAAATTTTTGTGACGGTGAATAGTATTTTCCAGCGGTGAATAGTGGCGGTGAATAGTAATTTTCGGCATGAATAGTGACGTTTATGGTTTATCGAATTTTCATGTTATGTCTATGTTTTCTAGGTTGTTGAACCACCACGAGGTGAAATTCTCGTTGTTGGACTCCTAGTACGGTGAATGGGTTTTTCTTACTATAGCGCATGTTTTACGAATTCGGTTTATAACTCTCTCGTATGATTTTAACTAGTTGGAATGTATGCTAAATTGTGTTACCGCTTTGAAAACCAATATGTTCCAACCATGTTAGAAATTATAAATTTCAATCTTAGTTGAACCCTAGGTATGCAGGGCAAGCATCTAGACTGATAATTCTCCATTGAGCTAGATTTATAAAAATGCGAACTTTGTCACAGAAATGAACTAAGTTAGCCATGAAATGATTTGATACATGGCGAACATCTATGCGACGTCTACGGACGATCTATGTTTAAATGGAAAGTTTATGATGATAAAGGTCTCCATGGGAATCCATGGATGAGACATATTTTAGAATGGAGTTTTATGCATGAAAAGAGCTAGATGGAGAATTATAGCTTTATTATAATGTTATTGAAATGTTTTACTTTAAACTCTTTGAATAGCATATTTTCAAATGTTTTCTATTGGAGGAACCTTTTTAGATCACTGTTAGCTAGCCGCAGGTAGTGCTAGCCCTGGTGCACCATGGTCATGCGGAGGCTTCGGCATAGGATATTGTGACGGGCTTATGACCGCCTAAGTCACGGAATTTAGGGTGGACTTATGTCTACGCCTACAGTGATTGCCACACCCTTACTATGTGTTTGGGGAAGATGATAGATCTGTTAGGAAAGAACTCCAATAGACTAGTGCATTTTTTTTAAAGATTAAATATTTCTAAACAATCTCATTCATCATTGTGATTGCATAAATAACTTCATTTATTACTTACCATGCATAATTTATTTGCTTTACGATTACTGATTTAAATCTTGTTTTATCTTTTGAACATACATTTGAACTGTTTAGCTTTTCTTTCAATAAATTATGGTTAAATGCTTAATATTTCTATTATTATCTTTACACTTTGATTTCAATTATTAAACTCATTGCAAAACACTCGTGCTTGGTTTGCCCTGTTTCTGTTATAGTGTGATTTACCCATTCACTGAGATGTGATCTCACCCCTCTTCTGTTTCCTCCCCACAGATAGTCAAAGAGACTTTGATCTAGCTACAGCTTCGTAGGAGACTGAATATAGCGTTGGTGAGCCTTAGTTTGGGCAAGGCTCTTTTGTACTGTTTGTCTAGTTTAATTTATGTCTAGTGTACCTCCATGAATTTATAGGCAGGATCCTCGCTTCTTGCATACTTTGATGTGTTGTTTGGAAAATGGTTTTATGTTTTACAACGATGTTTGTATTATGAGGCCATGGGCCAAGTTGAATCACAAATGTTGGATTCATGAGATATATATATATATATATATATATATATATATATATATATATACAGTATTTTTCTTATATTGGATGTGGCATATGTGGCCAGTTATATTTATTATGTACTCTGGATTGTGTGCTGGATGTTTGTATGTGCTATGCGTTAGGCTTGTGGCTAGGAGAAAACCCTTATGTCGTGCCAGTCATATGTTCCATCATTTGGGGCCGTGACAGAAGGGGTCAAACTCTGATATGGTGGTTCTGATATGGGATCCTTCAGATGTTTTCACATGAATTATATTGATGCATACCATGATTTTATCAACGTATTTACATCATTACTTATGAATACGAATTTGAACAGAGATGATTTTGAAATGCGGGTCCCATATGGATGGAATTCTGAATTGTGATTTTCAATGTGATAAGTTTAAAAATAAAGAGTACATCCATATGTTGACCTAAGAGGTCATAGGAGGTATTATCTGCTCACTGAGTTGTAAAACTCATTATACGTGGTTTATATGTTTTTCAAATAAAAACCCAGAGTTTGGTCCTACGGCTTCTTGATCGACTAGGTGTCGTACTTCTGTGGTGAGCCTAATTTGTTTCTTGGCTTTCAATGTTTAAAATTGTAATATAATTGTACTCTAGAGTTGCTCTGAACGCCACAGGCAGGATCCCTACTTTTGTTGTTACTCTGTTGTTTATGGACTTGATTTGTATATGGTATATGTATGGGAAAACCTATATGTAGCTGTTTCTTTGATAAAGAATTGGAATATTCATGATTATGGAAAATATATGTTCATGGTATACGTGTTTTACGTGCCCTAAAATTAGGGGCGTGACATATACAGAGAAGAAGAAGCCTCTGATTTGTTGAAGAGAGTTTTAGTTCTATGAAACTATTTTTGTGAATCCAAATTAGAGTAGGTATGGTGAGAGGAATAATTTAGGAAAGCTTGAGATTATAGGAAAGCATGAGAGATAATTGAAAATGTGAATAAGTAGATGTTTCAAATAATGCTAACACTTTATAATCTCTTTTTCGTTGTAGACAAGTAAATAAGAAAATATCCTTGTACATTGCGGAAACGAGGTGAGAAAGGGGGAGCTAAAAGACAAAAAGATACAGATTTATTTCATGCATTCTTATAACTTCAATATTAAGAAAGTATGAATACAAACATAATACAAGATGAGTATTGAACATTGCTACACTATGAATTAAAATATAAAGTGTCATGTTTTGTTTAAATAAAAATTATATGACACATATTAGATGCAAGCAATACTCTTTCATCAAAGTATATACAGTTTACAGCTCCCATCATTTACTTTCAAATCTTTCAAGTTTTATGTAGACTACTACATAGTCATTTTCTTATATAAAGATAAAATTAACAGAAAAAACTTCCAATTAATTTATGCTTGTTTTGTGCTAGAAAATAGCTATTAGGAACTCAAATTTAGGGAGGTTAGTGTTACTAGCTACAATTGCAATAGTGATGGAGAATTTCAATCTTTTTCCAACTTGTTGTTGCAAATTTATTAACAGTTCGATGTAAATGTCCAGGTATGAACCTTAGAATTTAGCACCCAGACATTTTAGGGCAAGATCAAAGTACAGATGAATGACATTAAGAATTAGTAAGGAAGGATTATGAAGCCACCATTACCACATGACTATTAAACAAAACTTAGTATTTTATATTTTGTTTTTTTTTAGTTATAAAGGATGTCTCAAAAAGTTAGAAATAGGAATAGAGGAAAGAGTCACAAGTAAGAAAATTAAACCTTGTTTTGGTCTTTAGAAGATTAGTATAATATCAAATTGTTCCTCCAAATATTTTTTTTCTTAGTTTACTATCTAAATTTTCATTTTTGTATCACTTCCATTACTCTGTTCAATTTTCATTGATAAAGTTAATGGCGTGGAGTATTTTTTTTTTATTATGTGTCATGTTAACAGGTGATATGACAGTCAAACTATACTTCTTCTCTCACCAAAGAAGCATCCAACCACTAGGATTTATAGTATATATTGATCAAAACATAATCATTCAATGACTTGTAAAAATGAAAAAAAAAGACTTGTGATATATATATATATATATATATATATATATATATATATATATATATATATATATAAAAGTCAATTGATTAATGACTAGTGAGAGAGGAAGTATGTCGAGAGTTTCACGTCACTCGTTAATATGACACATCATACAAAATGCTCAACATCTTCAACTTTGTTACTAGATATTGAACGGAGGGTGAAAATGATACAAAGATAAACTTTAAGGTAATAAACTTAAACAAAAAATTTTAATGGAGTAAATTGATACTAAACTCCTTTTGTGATAGGACTAATATTTTAATCAATATTGATTGATATTGGATTTGCTTCAGTCTTAAAAACTCACCTTATATGCAATATTTCCGATCTTGCATTAATATAGCTCTAAGTAACTTGATGAAACTTATAAGCATGTGGTTTAAATGGTAAGTAAGTTTGAATTTAGTGGTTGAGGGACATTTGTAATGTTTGGTATTTAAACCCATGGAAAAAAATTTATGGGGAGATAGTCTTTATACTCTGAGCAAGATTAGCTTTATATCCAAGATATGTAAGAATACTCGTTTTAGGAGGAAAAGTAGCTTGATAAAGAAATTAGTTAGTAGCATAGCTAATTTCTCCCTCAATATACTCTCAATAAACTTACAAAAGGGAAAATTTTGATTTGGCCAAAGAAGATAAATAAATTACGATATTTGACTTTGTACTGACCATTTGACTAAATGGAAATTTCTTAATACCATCGCATGTCCGTGCAGTCTAGCATAAGATGGCATTATTTTGAAAGGACTTAGTGGAATTGATGTGAACGACCAAATATAATGCTTTATCTTAAGGAATGAATCTATGATGAGCAAATAATATATCTAATAAATATCTAAATGTACAAATATTTAAAGTATAAATATGCCTAATAATGCAACAAATAAATAGCATTAAGAACATACAATTTTTAACATGAAAAATCTCCTCAAGGTGAAGGATGAATACTACAGGATCAAATTTAAAAATTAATCCACTAGTAAAATATTAACGAGTAAACCAATAGTCTTTTAGTCACTATATTAGACCTGACCACACTATCAAGGACAATAGTGACTAGGGAGCTAATTGATTTAGTGGTATTAATTCATCTCCAAAGCTAAGAATTTAAGGTCGAATCTCAGTCAAAGCCAAATTGAACCAAAAAACAATCAATGACAATAAAAAATTATTATAACATAAAACTCACTCAAAATGGGTATAATACCCCAATCAAATAGTTTAATAACCTCAGGTTTAATTGCTTATATTTTACTCTTAAACGTGTGTATTGATTGATTTTGGCATTTAATGTTGTTGTTTGGTTAGGATAGGATGAAAATTGGGATAATTGGAGATTAAACATGAAAAGTTGGTCAGGAGGCTCACCATCATAATGGTAAAATTCCAATAAACTCGAGTTATGAAATAGAACCTGCACCATTGTGATGGTAAAATTTGTAGGAACTAAAGCTATGAAACAGAACCTTCACCATCATGACACTAACCTTTTCCCGTTGCAACATCATAACCCAGAAATTTCAATTTTTTTCTAGAACCTCCAGCTTTATGATGATATCAGTCTTGGTTGCCAAGCCAACTTCAGAAGTTTGAATTCTAGGAATCAAGAGTAGCCCACATCGTTAGTCAAAATGTTTGAAATAGTCTTCTCTCTAGAAAGATCTCCCTGTGCCTCTTTTTTGTTGAGCTTCCTATCCATTTTTTGTAACTTTTCCTTCTCTAGACTTTCTCTATCTTCTCTCTACCATATCTTACAATCTAGACCTCTATTTGCAAAATCGAGAGTATTGTTGCACTTGTGGCAAAAAGGATTTCAATTCTCACTTATTGGTTTTGTTGGAAGAAAGCCCCAAAGAGGTAAGCTTTAAATAAGAATGGTTAGAGTCCTTAAATTACGAAACTAATATTGTAGGTAGTTTTAGAAATTCTTATATTGCTAGGGTTAGAAGTTTCGCATGCAAAGGGTAACTTTTTGATTGACATGAAAAGTGTAACAACTTTTTATTATTATTATTATACAATATAGAGTTCACATACACGTCATTAATCAAAACGTACGCACAACATATCAAACACATAAATATCTACATCTTATTTATTCTGGTTGACCAATTCCGGAGATACAGGTGCGGGTGGTTGTACCTTCACTGTGATCTAAGCCAACTCGACCACAAACATTTTATTTGATTCTAGGATCTACCTAACATAAAGTAACTTGATCTAACGTGCACTAAAAGCCAGAGCTATAGAAAAATCTGCATAACTAATTTTCTGAACATGACATGGAAATATAGTGAGAATTAAATCCCAGTAAGTTCAACCATAAATCATCATCAATATAGCTCATCACGTCATGTTCATCTGTATAAACTACAATAAATATCTTTGGTCACATGAATGCACTATATCTATGCACATGAGAATCGTAAAATAATGACATGTATGACAGGATTAACTATTTTCAAAATATCATATGATGACTATCAATTTATTCTCATATCAAGCTACCCCGGTCAAGGTGAGTATTTTCTACTCTCCGGTACGGGATTTTCTCGCTCCGTCTGACATGGCACACTTTCTCTTTCTTTTCTCATAATCATAATCATAATCATAACCGTTGGTAGGGCGTTCCCTACTGGTGCACCACACGGATTGCCATGTGACCGTGCTCAGTTTTCACAATGATAGCCAAAAATATGCTTTCAATAACAAGTATGTTCATCAAAATATAATTATTACCAAAAATCATTGGTAATCATGCCATGAACATAACCATTTCAAATATCACTTTATAAAATATTTTCATGTAAAAATTTCATACTTAAGATGGTAAGAAGTTCATACAATGGCAATGGCTATGGCATATACTAATAATTTATTATTTTCATTTATGAAATTTTTCTTCTTTTTTAAATATTAATTTTATTTCTTTATTTTATTGATGCAGGTTTTCATCCTATCTGACCTTCTCTTACTAATCAGAGCTTAACTCCCTCAATTTAACTCCTATGTAGGTGATCTTGGTGTCAATTTAAAGATAACACAATTATCTAAAACTGTTAAGTTGAACATTTTAGAGAAATATCAATAAATCAAGGTGATATTACTCCCTCCAAGTACATGTTATTTCTTCTCGAGTAGGTTTTGACCTCTACCTACCAATCTGTCCATATCTCCCTCATAAGAATTTCAAATTAAGTGATTCTAGTAGCTAAAAATCCATGACACATATAGAAATAATTTTAATGTTAATAATTTATTTTAATTCCCTACAAAATATTCCCAGAAATTAAAATACAGAAATTATCGTAAAATATTCTTTCCTGATTAACCAATTTCTGACCACTGCATACTAATCGGACCATATCTACCTCATACGGACTCCAAAAGTGGCTAAAAATCCGTGACCCAAATATCTATAATTTTTACGTTAACAATTTATTTTAATTCCCTACATAATGTTCCCATAGATTAAAACACAGAAGCTATCCTAACATATTCTTCCTTAATTAACCATTTTCTGACCACTGCTTACTAATCAGACTATATCTACCTCATATGGACTCCAAATTTAGTGATTTTAGTGGCTAAACATCCGTGAGACATAGATCTACAGTTTTCATATTAACCATTTGTTTTAATTCCTTATCGATTCTTCCCAGATTTTTAAAACTAATAGCTTAAAATTTTGCCACCCATAGCCATACCTATCCGAACTATCTACGCCAGCCTAAGTATTCAAACATACATAATATGTAACATAATATAGCAACATCCATGACCAATCATCAAAGTTCTAAGATCAAAATTTCATATAAATATTACAAGTTTCAAATCTTTTCTTCAAAAAGAAATATTGTTAAACTTACCTTGAGCACTTAGTCCTCTAAACTTCTCCATCCTCTTTCTTCCTTTCGTCCTTTCCTTTCCTCACTCTACCTTGCTTCTATTTTTCCTCTCCCTCACTTGGACGAAAATTCTAATGTTATAAGGGTGGGTTTTACTTATATAGACTATCAAATAATTCACCTTTCATAATCATGGGTCTACCTTATCATAATAGGATGCACTTGGTTGAATTTTTGGAAAACAAACAACTCATGTTCTGGTCTTCCTCTTCCTTAGTCAAGATATGCATAGGAAAAGGAGATTTGTATTTTGAAAATTATGCTAATATGTTCTTAAGATAAGGGACAAGGTCCCTTTGATTTAGAGATTCATTTCCTTTTTCTTTTGTCTTAATCAATTATGATAGGTTTGCCTTTTTAGGTGACAAATTTCCAACCCTTGAATCTTCCTTGCTTAGCTAAAATTATTTGTGTAGGATAAGAATGTTTTGTCATAATGCTATGTATTATTACCCACTTGCTAAAATTATGAGTGTGGGATATAGATGTTTTGTCCTAATGCCATGTATTATCATACCACTTGCTAAAATTATGAATGTAGGGTATTACACCACTTGCTAAATTTTTGTCTTAATGCCATGTCACCTAATCTTGATTACACCATTATTTCATCACTTTATTTTATTTTTATTTTTATTTTTCCTCTTGGGTTTGGGCTCATTCTTGCCCATTTTCTTTACTTTGGTTAAAATTCTACCTTTCATAATGGGCTTAGTCATATTTTCTTGCTTTTTGGGCTACCAGTTCAATTTCTACATCCTAGTTCAAGTCTATATTTTATTTCTTCCTTAGGCTATCCTATTGGCTTGCTAAAAGTTCATGTGAAGTAGAAAAACTCTATATGAAGTGTCCATAGGTGAAAGCCCAATTTATGGGTGGAGATACTAAACTTAGTAACTTTAACTCTTAAATTAGGAAAAATTACCCTAATCCAATCTTCTTGAAATTTTAATACATTTACTTACTTCACAAAAAATTATCTTCCTTACCCAAGAATTTCACCTTTCTTTAGTATATTTATTTCTAATTGTTTCTCTTAAGTTTTCTCTCTTTACATATTCCATTAATGTTAGAACATTTCTATGCATACACGTAAGGTGAAGAATTTCTAAAGATTATATTTCTTGAGATATCTAAAAATTGTCTAATAAATTTTATTTCCTTAATTAACTATTTATGTACCTTTATCAATAAAAGAAACGAAATTAGGGATGTTACTTTGAATACATGAGACAAAAATAGGGATGTTACAAAAAGTATTTTCGGTTGACATGAATTTCATGTTATATATGGAGTTTAACCTTCTAAAGTTGTTTTACTAGGTATTTATACATCCCATGATCAAAATTGAAGCCCAATTAGTCACTTTACCATTAGAAGTTGTTACTTAGGGTTCACCCACCTTGAACTCTAAGATTATGAGTAGACGAAACCTACTATAGATGTTTCCTTGTATCAACTTTTCATACATTATTATCAAAATTATTGCTTTTATTGTCAATTTACTTAATTTCAATTCTAAATTATGATTGAGTATTCAATTGGAAATTCTCATGGATGGTGTATTGGTGTATAGTTATTCATGCATTCTGTAACACCCCTAAAATTTAGTAATTTTTATTTATGCATGGATTATTAAAAGAAATAAAAGAGTAGGGATGTTATTGAAAGATTTTAAGGATGAAATTGAAAACTTTTTAATATTTTGGGGTCAAATTGTATTTTCTTAATAGTTTAGGGGTCAAAATATAATTTTTTAAAAGTTTAGGGGTTAAAATATAATTTTCTAAAATTTTAGGGGTAAAAATGTAAATAATAAAATTTGCAAGGATTTCCTCCAACAATTAAAAAATTTCTAATTAGTCTCTCCATTATTATTTTAAAAAAAAAGCGGAGACAAAGAGAGTTTCGAGAGAATGAATAGTGAGAGTAAATAGTATTTTTTTTCTTATTTTTTTTAGATTTGGTGTATTTTTTAGCCTCAAATTTTAAAACTAAAGGTACCACTAGATTTAAAACGAAGAGTACTACGATATTGGCCAAATAATTTTTCAAATAAGCTGCAGAATTGCCGTAGATCGGAAGTAGAAAATCTTAGAAAAAGGTAAATTCTGAAAGTTCTACTTAGAGTCTTCAAATTGAAAATCTAACACGATAGATGGATTCAGAAGATAGATAAACCTCAGGATATGAAATTTTTCAACTATCTGACAAACTTTTGTGTATTGTGAACAATAAATCCGACCGATATGAATAGTGATTTTCGGCGGTGAATAAAAATTCCAATTGTGAATAGCACCCATTAATTGAATAGTGTTAACTAAACTCCCGGAGGCTAAATTTTGCGATTTTAGAGTTATTTCTTAGGTTTTTGGACCCTCTAGACTCGATTTTAAGGTCTATTTGGTCAAATTTAAATTGAAAAAGTGCATTTTAGGGCTGTCCAATCTAAAGCCCTACTTTGTGAGCAGATAATTATTTCTATGACTTATCTTATACTCTTATTGAACTTTAAATGTATAATTGATTATGTTTACAAGTTATTTATACTTTTATATGTCTTTGAAATAGATTAAATTATCTGAATTTTTTACAATCTGGTATATAATTCAAGAAGAGTATGATTTTGAAAATGGGTTTTTGAACTTATTGAATATGTGATTTTAAATGTATTTCTCATTATATGGTAAAGGAAATATATTGTGCATGTGGCATTGATATGTAAAGCTATAAAATTGCCTTGGAAAATGGCATATGTATGTGATTACTCTGATTGAGAAGTTTATGATAGAGGAATTATAGTGAGACTGAAAATTTTGTATTATACTGAAACCTTTATTTTGAATGATATGACATATGTGAAAATATGACTTTTGTGGAGGAATCCTTGTGGAAACACTGTTTGTTAACAGCAGGCGATGTTAATCCTAGTGCATCTTGATACCTCAGCTAGCAGGGCTGGTGCTAGCCTCGTGTGACAGCCAACACACGGGATATGATATGTGAAGGAGAGTGGGATGCCTCCTATATGGGCGAGATGCCGACTATATGATATGTGATTTACCTTCCTTTGCTGTGTGCTTAGGAAATTACCCATATTAGAGTCGCTTTGCGTGTCCTCTTGAATGGTGGTACGACAAACCTTAGCTGGGATGTTAAGTATAGGCAAATCCTACACCACCAAAGTACATAAGAGCTTGAATTCTGATATGGTGGTTTTGATATGGGATCCTCCTAATGTTTTCATGTGAAATATTTTGATGCATAACAACATTTGTTAAATGATCATATAGTACAGTATATGGTTTTGGATATCTGAATATCTTTTTATTTGAGAATATTTGAAATACGGGTCCCATATGTATGCACTTTCGAATTAATATTTTCTACGTGATAAATTTTAAAATATGAGTACATCCATATGTTGACCTAAGAGTTCATGGGAGGTTTTATCTACTCACTGAGTTGTCAAACTCCATGATATCTTCATTTTTTTCAAATAAGAATACAGAGTTTAGTCTTTCCCCTTCAAATAATTGATCAGCTAGGCGACATATTTTTTGGTGAGCCTATTTTATTTTTCAGAGCTCGTAGATTTTGATTTATAATGTACTTTTACTTTAGAGTATGCTCTAAACACCATAGGCAGGATCCTTGCTTTTGTTGTTACTGTGATATTTATAAACTTGATCTGTATATTGTGTATACATGAGAATACCTAATTGTAAAGTAGTGTATTATACATGTTATGAAGAAAATATGTTCATAAAGTACGTGTTTCATGTGTCCTTAAAAGTAGGGGCGTGACACATTCAATCTTAAAACCCTAAGCATGAAGGATAAGCTTTCTTGGATTCTCCATCGATATTAAAAATACGGAAAGAGTATTGATGAGTGAGTTTTATACTCATAAATTAAATATTTTTATCTTATCTTTTTGCCTTAATTAAGCATTTATATCCCTTATTTGTCTTTATTTTTGTGTATTTTTTACAGATGGAGAAAAGAATAGAAACTTGACTCAATTGGAGGAATCAAAGCTAAATTGTGGTTTTTTGGGAATGATGCCTATAAATCAAGTAGACAAAATAAATTCATTGAGGATGGCTGAGTAAGGAGCACTATCTTTTTTACTCCTAAGGGGGTGTTTGTTACAGGTTTTACTTTCAACTTTCCTGGGAAAGATTAGATAAAAAAAAGATACCCACGTTTGCTTTCAGCTATGAAATTCTATTCTTGGGAAACTTTTATTCCCAGGAATAGAATTCACGAAGGCCCGCCAAGTTTTTTATTCCCACCAGTTATGGTGGGAATAAAACTTTCCTAGGAAACTCCTTTCCTATTCACGTGAAACCTAGAGCTACGCCGCTGTCTTCCTTCTCCCTTCCCTTTGTGCATTCCTGCCCCCTGCATAGCATCCACATATCAGCACATAGCATTCCTAGCCCCCTGCATTCACGTTCTTGCATAACATCTCATCGCATTCTTGCTCCCTGTCTTCATCGTTCGGTCTTTTGGTCCCCTCCCAGTCACATTCTTGGCTCGTTCCCTCATCACATAGCAGCCCATCATCTTCAGGTGAGTTTCCATGCCTACGATGACCACTTTCTTCTTCCTTCTGCTCCTTATCTTCCATGTTTACTTTGTACATGTGCGCATTCTGCTTCTTGGGATTCTGGGTTTTCTTTACTTACTCTGCATAAAACATGATCAAAGAAAAAAAAACGAAAATGAATCTTTGATTTATCGGGTTTTTAATTGCTAATTTTCTTCTTTTTCATTTTTTTGAGAATGAATCACTGTGCTTTTCTTTCTATGCATTTATAGTTGTCTATAATAAGTTTTTTGTTTCTCTTTCTTTTATATTTTGATTGTATGCGATGTGGATGATGTGTTCGGCATGTGGGAAAAGTAAGGTGAAGAACACGAAGTTTGAGTTAAGGGTCATGGAATATGTTGATCTGGGCCGATGGGAAATTGGAAATTGATTTTTTTTTATATACAAACCAAATTTTTTTATGTTGATTATTTGCATTCTTTTTCCTTCTTGCATTGTCATCTTGTTGTTTCTCCTATTTTATCAGCAAAATCAGTGCTACTCGAATTGTATTTTGCTCTTCTATATGGTTGTTGGAAGTAAATTCCTTATATTATTGTGATAAAATAAGTAAATCCCTTTGAATCCTATAAGATTGTTTCCTAGCAAGCATTTGATATTTCTGCTTGATCCTTAATTATAGGAAAATCTCTACATTTCTTGTAACGTTTTGTATCCATTATAAAGTTTTCATCTGAAGGTGCTATATTGCATGAGTTCGAAAAATAAGATTCTTTTGGTTTGGGTTTTGCTTTCTATGTGTACAAAGCTCTTTGCTTGGCCTTAGTTATTTATTGTTCAACTAGGAGATTAATTTTGCCCTTTAATTCGCAAATTATTTTTTCCTATATCCATCTCACCCCATCGTTTCAAAAATGTCAAGGCAGAAAGCACCCATCAAGCTTGATAATGCTGCCTCTCCCTTTGCTTAAACTTATGATAACGTGGAATGAACTATAGTTGAAAGCCTGTATCAACAATGAATTCTTCCATTATCAATTATATTTTGCTTGAGCCATAGATTGATGTCATTTCTGCAAAAGGGTGGTTGTTCGGGTGAACTGCTTGTATGCTTGTTTGTCGAAAAATGGAATTGCAGGAGTCTTCTTTTAGGTAGGGAATTAGGTTAGCTAAATGTTAGGAATCAATCCATATACTAGGTTGTGGCTTAGGTGACGTGGCTTCAATTGTTTGCCCTTTTGTGCTGAAATGAATCTTCCTCTGACTTTAGGAATTGATTTCTATCATTTAGTAATTTCAATTTGTTGTATTTCTTGAAGGAAGGGTCTTATTGGTTAGCGAAATTGAGTTCAGAAAGGGAAGGATGTAAGCTTGCCTTTGTGTGTCTATAGCATCAATAAAAAAACTCTGATATATGAAATCCATGGTTTCAACTTTCAAGCATTCATATCCTTTATTTTGGTTACTAATTAGCACTTCACCTATGTTTGATGTTTTTAATCCTTATTAATAGAGTGAGATGAAATTATACTCTATTATTTTTAATATTACCTTTTGAACGTGTGGATTGTTATTTTTCTTAGAAATTTGATTAATATATTTGCTGCAGAGTCTTGTTTGATGATTTCAAATTGTATGCTGGTTATTTGTCTTGTTTTAGATTGAGTTTCAGTATTGGATTATATACAATAATTGTGGATAGCTTAATTTGGCTATTTTGGAATTGTTGTATTTTTGGGAATGTCCATTTTATAGGGGAAACTTTGCTGAAATTTTTGGAGAACTTCAAAAACCAAAAAAAGAATTGTGCAATTGAAATTTTATTGGAATGTTAAAACGAATTTTCAAATGTATTGTGAAAAATAATTCTTTTAATGTAGATTCTAATTTAATTTTTTTCTTATGCTAGTTATTTGACTTAACGAATCATGGATCAGTTACAAAGAACAAGGAAGATAAAGATTATTGCAATTTTAGTTTTGTATTTAGAAATGCTAAATGATTCTATCTTGATGCTGATGTCAGTTTGCGCATATATCATAATCGATTATCTTAGACATCGTAATAATAGGACTTGGGATTCATATAGTTGACATCTAGTGAGGGAAGTTAATTTTGATAGAGTGGTGTTTTTTTTTTCAGATTTAGCATGTGTAGAAAACATTAGGATGGATAGGAGGAGTTTCCATTCCTTATGCCATATGTTAAGAGTAGTAGGTCATTTGGAGCCATCTAGGAATATGGGAGTGGAAGAGATGGTGGCAATCTTTTTACATATAATCTTTCATGATGTTAAAAATAGAATAATTAAGAGGCAATTTATGAGGAGCGGTGAGACCATACAAAATTTAGGAAAAGTGTATGAGATCACCAAAGACAACATTGGTGACCTTGTTGGGTGCTTCAAGCATGAAAAGGAAGGAGCGGAAAGGAGAATGCAAGTATTTGAGGAATTGAAGAAGATTAAGTTGTTGACTGATATGGAAAGAGTAAAGGCTCGGTCTATAATCACAAAAGATCAAAGTGCAATAGACTTCTTCTTTACTATTGATGCTGAGTTGAAAGTTCTTTATGTGCAACAAATTTTAGCAACAAACAATCATTAATTGCACTGTATTGTTAATTGAGCTCTTTATGCTTTCATGTCTTATGTTGGATTTCTACTAGTAGAAGAGACAATGGTTGCACTATATCGATAAATTATATGTTGCTTTTGGTTTGTGATACTGATTCTATATTGTCCAGTATTTTGTTAGAAGCATTGGTACTGAAATTATATGTTACCTTTGATTTGCAATACTGATTCTATATTGCCCAGTATTTTTTTAGAAGCATTGGTGCTGAAATCATATATTGCCTTTGGTTTGTGATACAAATTCTATATTGCTCAGTATTTTTTTAGAAGCATTGGTGCTGAAATCATATGTTGCCTTTGATTTGTAATACTGATTCTATACTGTCCAGTATTTTTTTAGAAGCATTGGTGTTAAAATTTTATATTGATAATATAATAATTTGCATTTCAAGAGTATAAGTATTTTGGTTAATATTCATGGTTGAGTAGTATATACACAATGAGCTTATTTGAAACTGGTTGTAGTAATAAATTAAAGTTGCCAAATTTTTAAAATTAGTAGTATTTAATTTGTATATTTTTTGGAAAGTTTTTTTTAAGGATATTTTTGTAAAAAAACATTACATTCCTGGGAATATCCTGTATCAACCAAAGATAGGAATAAAATTCTAATGGAAATTCTGATAAATATTTCCAAGAAAGTGAGTGATAACCAAACATATCTATCTAACTTTCCTGAGAATGAAATTCCTGAGAATATAACTTTCTTGGGAATAAAATTTTTCTTGAACCAAACGCTACCTAAGATGCATCCTAATGGATATATGCATCAATTCAATCTTGATTTATGACGACATTTCTAAAAGAATTGAAACATAAAGATTCAAGACAGAACACTCAATGTTAAAAATTTGTTTGCTGCTTGCTTTTCAACTTAATTTTACTGTAGTATTTTGGCCATATATCAAAAAATACGTATATATTATGTACGAAATTTGGGAAATGAATAGCTGACACAAATACAACTTTCATGTTTATTTAATCAGTAAATTTAGAAATCCAAAGGGTCAAAAATGGACTTGAAAAGAACATGTTTACTGTTGTATTGCAGCTCAACCTTACTGTAGTATTTGAGCCATATTTCAGAAGATACATATTCAGTTCAAATAAAATTTGGTAGGTGGATAGAAGATATAATTTACTACAACGCTGATGTTCAAGTGGTAAGCAAATTCGGATATTAAAAGGGCCAAAAGTGGGATAGAATATATCATATTTGATGTTGCAGTGTAGCCTAACCTTGCTCCAGTATTTTGGCCATAAATCACAAAATACTTGGCAAATTCTTCTCCACCTTATATTTCTAGAAATATAATGCAAATATCTATAACTTTGATGTTGATGTGATTAGCAGATTCGGTGCATATCAAGGAGATGTCTCATGATTACTTTCGGTGCACATAATGCAACACAACTTGTCAACTTTAGTGCAATCTACCCACCATCTTTGTCACCTGCCCCCTTTATTGTGTCTATAAATAGAGACATCTTGTGAGCTAGAGAGAAAGGAGTAAAGTTGGAGAGTGAGCTTGGAAAAGTTTTGTTGGAGTTCTAAGTATTTGTAATGTTTTTCTCTTTTTAGACATTTTGTATCTTTACTTTCTTTTATAAATTTTATCATGCTTTTTCATCTTTCATTTTGCTTTCTGACATTGATTATGGAGAACTAATCTCCTATTGTTAAGTTGAAAGGGTGAAACTCTTGGTATGAAAATAATAATTTATCTAATTTTTAATTTTAATGTTTATATTTGATGTTGTATTTATCTTGTTATTTATTTTCTTTCTTAAAAAATGACTTTGTGGCCCCTCTATTATATATTTTTTGGGTTATTTTCTTTCTCAGAGAATGACTTTGTTTCCCCTCTGTTATTTATTTTTTGCCTCTCTGTTATTATTTTCTTTCTTAGAGGATGACTTTGTTGTCTTTTTGTTGTTATTTTCTCTATTATTATTTTCTTGTTATTTTCTTTCTGAGGGGACAGCTATGTCACCTCTCTATTTTTTTTTTGTTATTTACTTTCTTAGAGGATGGCTTTGTTGCCCCTCTGTTATTTATTTTCTTCTTATTTACTTTTAAAGAGGATGGTTTTGTTACTATTCTGTTATTTATTTTCTTGTTATTTTATTTCTTAATGACTGATTTTACCGCCTACTTTATATTATTATTATTTATTCTGCCATCTATCTATTGTTATGATTTTCTTCCGTTTACATATTTTCTTTTTTAATTTTGTGAAGTATGAATCTTGATACATTGTAGACAATATTTGGCACAATAATGGCTTGAATCATTCTTGATTTATTGTAAACAATATAATGATTGGACGGTGTATACTTGAATCCATTTTACAAGAGTTGTTTTATTATTAGTAATACAATAGAAAGAAGGCAAATGCACTTCATATGTAAACTAAAGTGAGTTTAAGGTAACATATCTTCTGAATAGAACCTCATTTACATGAGGATTCCATTTGAGTAATAAAAGAGTTAAAATTTATTTATATTTGATATACTAAGAGTGGATCCCTTAACTTTAACATGTTTCTTTACTTTGAATACATTCTTATTTAATTTCAGTATTTTATTTCTTACGTACTTTGCTCAAAATTCTTCTCAGAAAAGAAAATCTTGACAACTATGATAGAAATATTTATTTTGGATCTGAATTAGATTTTCTCTCAATTAGCATTCCTTGTGGGATCGACCTCGCATACCCCTAAATCTATACTCCAATAGATTCGTACGCTTGCGATTTGTAATTAAAACAACAATAAGTTTTTGGTGCCATTGATGGGGATTCTGACGGAAAAGCTAATTAGATTCAAGTAGGTATAATTCTTCCACTAGTTATTATTTAGAATATTTATGTATTTTTTGTATAGAAAATTTCCTTTGTGAAAAAAGCATTGATTAAAATTTGTGGTAATTTGGGTGTGTAAAATTAGTTGATTCTGACAACAAGGATAAAAGTTCCTAAGGAGTATGGATTTTAAGTGAGACTATTGTGACTCCTCCATACTTTCTTGAGAATCCACTAATTGAATACTATCCACTATAACTAACACTCAAAATAAAAAAACAAAAAAACTTTTTGCCACATAATTTTGTGATTTTTTTTCTTTTTGTTGTATTTACATTTTGTTACTTAACATTGTATACATATGTTATTAAGTTGTAAAATTATACTCTTTTGTAATTGTGTTGTATGCTATCAGAAAACTCTTATGGATTATTTCTCACATGTCGTAGCCAATACTTCATCTTGCATAGTTTTACCACAAACTACTGCAACTCAATTTGTGATATGAACCCCTGGTATGAACCTCACCAAGAGTAGTGAGACCCGGAATCAATATGGGATCCAATTGGAAGGATCGTGTTCTAATCAAATTTATGAGAAAAAATAAATTAAAGAAAATGACCTTGACATGTTATCTATAAAGATATAAGAACTAAAGGTATAAGAAATATTGCAGACGTCACACTCAAGAAAAGATAAGAAGATTGTGAGTGATAAGTCTTACTTGAAAGCCACAAGAAAAATCTTAATAAATTTAGAAATTTTTTTTGAAGAATCAAAGAGAAAACACTCTCAATATTATAAATGATAAACTAAATTGTTCATATGCATACATTCCTATTTATAGGCCAATAACCTAAACTAACAAGGAAAACTACATAGGAAACTCCTATAGGACAAGGAAAATTAGAAATAGGAAACTATTCTAGAAACTATCAAATAGGAAACTCCTATAGGGCAAGGAAAAATACAAATAGGAAACTCTTCTAGAAACTATCAAATAGGAAACTTTCCTAGTCAAATAAACAAATCATTAAAAGTAAATAAATCAGAAAAAAAAACGTAGCTTAAATTGGGCCATTAAATAAATAGATTATTTTGGGCCTATAATCAGTCTTTAACCTTCAATCTTCTTGCACTTTAGGTCCATATTCAGATTTGTTGGTGTTGACCCATATTTAAGTGGGTTTAAATGTCATGGACCAATTTTGGGCTCTTCTTTTGTAGTAATGCATATATCTTCTTGATGGGCCTCTAGAATTAAACCATTAAGTTCTTCTTTGAATCTTTTAGCTCAAACTTTTCTAATAAATCCAAGTGGAACTTTAAGACAACCTACACTCCATTTCCATTCGTTAGCCGTGTTCACATCATTCCCCTCCTCTTAAAAAGGATTTATCCTCAAATCAGCTTCTACATAAAAGAAATTTAAATCAATAACTTTGAAACACACATTCTCATTATACTTAACTAAAAGATCTTGCTTGCAGGCATTGTCATTGATTCTTTCATTCACTTTAGGCAAACCATATCTTCTTTGAAGTGGTTTAAAACGCTTTTGATCTAGAAATGTTTTCTTCCTCGTATGCAACCAAACCCAATTGCCCGGGTCAAATACAATTCTTTTGTGTCCCTTTTTAGCTTGATTGGCATATAGTTCAATTTTTATCTTAATGTTTTGTCTTGCCTTCTTATAAATCTGCTTAACAAAATCAACTTTATTCTTTTCATCTAAGTTAACACAATCATCCATTGGTAAAGGAATTAAATCTAAAGGAGTTAATGGATCAAAACCATGCATAATTTCGAAATGTGAAAACTTAGTTGCAAAATGCACACTCTTATTATATACAAACTTGACATGTTTCAAAAACAAATTAGACTCAATACTCCTAGGCATGCCATGCAATCTCACAATTTTCTTGAAAAACAAATTACCAAAATGTGATACATCATCAATTTTATGATATGGTATGATATGTGTCATTTTAGAAAATTTGTCAACAACCGCATATATAGGATCTCTACCCCATTTTGACCTAGGTAAACTCAACACAAAAATTATAGATAAGTCAATCCAAGGATCACTAGGTATATGTAAAGAAGTATATAATCCATTAGGCTTCATTTTAGACTTAACTTGTCTACAAGTGATAAACTACTCATATATTCATTCCACATCATGTTTCATATGCAAATCATCTAAAGTCTTAAATATGTAAAAATTTCTCATCAAACCATCTCCTTGTGCTTCCTTAACAAACAAGTCATGCAATGAATATTTAGGCATAAACAATTTGTTTTCTCTAAACAGAAATTCATTATGCTTAAATAACTTATCAAATGCCACTTTCTCATATGCATTGAGAACATTACTCTGCAAAAGAGAAACTTCAATATTGGGTAAATAAGAGTGAAACATATTAATACAATTATTGGCATATTTGAAAAGAAAACCTTTCTCGATCTTACTTTCTCTTCCATTCAAATTCATTTGTTTTCTCTCAATTTTTCTTTCAATGACCAAATTTATTCTCTTAATTTCTCCATCAATTTTCTCAACCTCTCTCTCATTTTCTATCTTAATTTTCTCAACCTTTATCTCTTTTTCTTTCATAATTTTCTCAACCTCTCTTTCTTTTTCTATTTAATTTTTTCGACCTTTATCTCTTTTTCTCTCATAATTTTCTTAGCATTTCTCTCTTTATTCTTTCACTCATTTTCTTTTCTTCACTCTCTTTCTTTTGTAACCTCACTTGATCATCACAGTAGTCTCTAACACTTTTAGAACATTGAGTAGGGTTTTGCAACTTCTTAAATAAGTCCCTATGGTAGTGATTTGGAATAAATCGCTTCCTTATAACTGCTTTCATATCCTCCCATGTCTTAATAGTCCTTTCTCCATTTTGTCTTCTACTTAAAATCAATTGATCCTACCAAATAATAACATAGTCAATAAATCCCATGATAGCCAACTTTACCATTTTCAACTCATAATAGTTGTGACAACCAAACAACAACTCCATCCTTCTCTCCCAATTTAGATAAGCTTCGGGGTCATTTTTGCCTTGAAACGACGGAAAATTCATCTTAAAACTACCCAAGTTATTATTTTCCCAATTCTTAACTTCTCTAAACCTCCCACCATATTTTCTACTCAAATCCCTGTCAACTTCATCAAAGTCATCTCTATAATACTCTCTACCTTCAAAACTCACTTTCCTCAATTGAACTATCTCTCTCCTATGCATATTGAGAGTATTTTGTGAATTCTCTACCCAATTTAAATGTTCATGAACCTGCTCTATCTCTACTCTCAACAATCTCCTCATCTCACTCACTAAACCTTCCATCAACAACTTTGGATCTGCCATTCCTGATACATCATCGATTGTATTTTTGTCTTTGTTATGTGATATGATTGTCATGCAAAATAATGTTAGAAAAAAAATCTCACAACACTAACTCACGTGTTTCTCTCAAGATTAATGGTATTCACACTTGTGTTTACTCAAATTTTGGCTTTTTGCCTCTTATGAGCTCACACTCTCTTGCCTTTTTCCTCTCTTAGTCCCCTCTTTCAGTTCTTTATTGAACTCAAAAACAATCACACAAAAATCTTCTTGCAACAATCCAAGCTCAACTAATAGAGTACAAAGAGCAAAGAAAGAAAAAAAACAAATAGAATTTTAAGAAACAACGAAAGAAAAAAAAATAAAGAATTTTAAGAAGCAAAGGAAGAAAAACAAACAGAATTTTAAGAAGTAAAGGAACAAAGCAATAGAACTTTAAGAAAAATTGAAGACAAGATAAGGAATAAGAAAATTAGAACAAGAAGCAACTAAAATAGAAAGAAATCAACGACTAGAGGAAAGAAAACAATTGAGATAGGAAAAATAATCAAAGTAAGAAAAAAAAACAAATTAGAAGATCAAAGCAAGAGAAATAATTAATGCAAAAAAAATTATTGGTTACCTTTTTTTTAGACCAGATTGCACAAACTTGGTAAAAACTTGGATTTCAACAATACTGAATTCTAACCTCTCTTTTTTCGAATTTCTTTATTTTTTTTAATATTTTGAAATTCTGCACTTTTTTTTTCTAATTCCGAATTTTTTTTTTCAAATATGTATGTGAACCAAGAACACAAGAAATCAAAAGAAGATAAGAAGAATGAAGAACACAAGATAACAAGATGAAATAATAACAAGAAAAACAAATAAATAGGATAGATCAAACCTGATTTAGAACTTAACCTCTGATACCAAATGATGTGAACCCCTGATATGAACCTCACCAAGAGTAGTGAGACCCAGAATCAATATGGGATCCAATTAGAATGATCGTGTTTTAATCAGATTTATGACAAAAAATAAATTAAAGAAAATGACCTTGACCCGTTATCTATAAAGAGATAAGAATCAAAGGTATAAGAAATATTGCAGACGCCACACTTAAGAAAAGAGAAGAAGATTGTGAGTGATAAGTCTTACTTGAACGTCACAAGAAAAATCATGATAAGTTCAGAAATTTTTTTTGAAGAACCAAAGAGAAAACACTCTCAATATTATAAATGATAAACTAAATTGTTCATATGCATACATGCCTATTTATAGGCCAATAACCTAAACTAACATGGAAAACTACATAGGAAACTCCTATAGGACAAGGAAAATTAGAAGTAGGAAACTATTCTAAAAACTATCAAATAGGAAACTCCTATAGGGTAAGGAAAAATACAAATAGGCAACTCTTCAGAAACTATCAAATAGGAAACTTTCCTAGTCAAATAAACAAATCATTAAAAGTAAATAAATCAGAAAAAAAACATAGCTTAAATTGGGCCATTAAATAAATAGATTATTTTGGGTATATATTCAGTCTTTAACCTTCAATCTTCTTGCAGTTTAGGTCCATATTCAGATTTGCTGGTCTTGACCCATATTTAAGTGGGTTTTAATGACATGGACCAATTTTGGACTCTTCTTTTGTAGTAATGCATGTATCTCCTGAATGGGCATCTAGAATTAAACCATTAAGTTCTTCTTTGCATCTTTTAGCCTAAACTCTTCTAATAGATCCAAGTGGAACTTGAAGATGGTCTACACTCCATTTCCATTCGTTAGTCATGTTCACATCACTTTGAACTCAAACCAGCCATACTTCAACTTTTACCATCATTTTATAGTTTGGAAAAAGAAGTTCCATACTTACATGTAAAGGAATTTCTTGAAATTTGTTCAACATTTCACTTTCAAAATTTCAATGATAAGTCAATTAGGCTTAGAATGTTTCCATTCTCATTAAAAGATAAAGCTAAAGCCTGATTGAACTCCGTTCCTACAAGAACTATTACTAGTTGGAACCAATTGGTAAATAAGTTTATGGCAAAAAATTTTCCCATATCTAAAACGGATGCCCTTAGGAGAGAAATTTTTTTTTTGTCAAAAAGAGGGTGAACAATTTTTTGAATGTTGGGAAAGATTTAATTATCTTTTTTCTTGAAATGTCTTCATCATGGTTTTGAAACTTAGAGATTGGTGAAATATTTCTATGATGGTTTAACTTCATCAAACCGTCAAATGATTCAAAGCATGCATGGTGGAAGATTTTTACAACTGAATGAGGGAGAAGCTTGGGAATCCTTAGGATCTTTATCTGAAAATTCTCAATATTGAAATTGCATAAATCCCAGGGATAAGAAGTCTCAAACACAAAAGGGAGGAATTTATAAAGTGCGTGATGACACAGATGTAAAAATTGCCTTAGCTAGTCTGACTAGAAAGGTTGAAGCCTTAACTTTAAGCCACTCTGACCCCTTCTTTCAATACTAGGATAGAGGCATGTGCCTTATGTTCTAGTACATCTCACATTGTACAATCTTGTCCATCCATACTAGCTTACCAAGAAGCATTCTCTAAGCAAGTTAATTCTCTTCAGTCTTATAAAAAGTCATCAAACAACTTGTTTGCACCTATATATAATCCAAATTGGAGGAATCATCCAAACTTTTCATAGAGGTAAAATTAGCCTTCAATGAATCAAGGTGGGCAACAATTTGCCTTTCCTAACTCATATCCTCCAGTTTCTCAATATGCTCCTCCTTTCGGGGTACCACAACAAAGAAGACCTTTGGAAGATACCATGCAATAGTTCATGCAATCAACCCAACAAATTTTACAATCTCATACTCAAGCTATTTCAAAGCTTGAAACACAATTTGATCAATTAGCCAGTGCTGTAGGAGAGAGAGAGAAAGGAAAATTTCTCAATCAACCTACTCCTAATCCTAAAGGTCAATTTAAAGTAGGATCATCAAAAAATCCTAATGAGGAAGTGAAGTCTATAACGACCCTTAGATCAGGAAAGGTTATTGATAATCATGTTCACATGCCTGAAACTGAAGGACAGAGTCAGCAGGAACCACAAATTAATGACTTAAGTGAGAATAAAAGTGAACATATTCTTTGTGCCCCTAAAGCTCCATTCCTAAAAAGACTTGAGACAAATAAGAAAGGTACTCAATATAGCGATATTTTAGAGGTGTTTAAGCAAGTTAGCATTAACATCTCTTTTCTCGACGCTATCAAACAAGTACCTACTTACTCAAAATTTTTAAAAGATCTTTGCACGGTGAAAAGGAAAACCAATGTTCCAAAGAAAGCATTTTTGACTGAACAAGTGAACTCTATAATTCAGAAAAAACTCCTGTCAAGTACAAAGATCCTAGTTGTCCTACAATTCTTGTGTTATAGGTGACCATGTGATTAACTGAGCCTTACTTGATTTAAGAACACCTTACTTGATTTAGGAACAAGTGTGAATTTGTTGCCTTACTCTGTGTATGAGAAACATGGTTGAGGAAAGTTAAAACCTACACTAATGGCCCTTCAGTTAGTAGATTGGTCCACAAAAATTCCTAGAGGTATCATAGAGGATGTGCTCATTAAGATTGATAAATTCTACTTTTCAGTAGATTTCATTGTTCTTGATAATGAACTTGTAGAGAATACAGAGACACAAATTCCTATAATGCAATCATTAATTGTCGAAATGGAATTTTGAATTTGTCTTTTAGAAATTTGACTGTGGAACTCAATATTTTTAATGTCTCCCGTTAACCTGTGGACATAGATGATTTGTGTGAAGTTAACATGATTGGAAGTTCAATTAAAGATTCATTTTTAGACTCTTTTAGTAATGATCATTTGGAAAAATGTTTGGCTCATTTCAATATGGACATAGATGAGGATTGTTTGGTTAGTAAGGTAAACTCTTTATTAAAGACCACTCCACTAATGGATACTGATAAATGAGAAGCCAAAAAAATAACAGTTTCACCTTCTGAGTCTGTTCCACTGTCATCTGTAGAAAAATCACCCCAGTTAGAATTAAAAAATTTGCCTAATTCTCTGAAATATGTGTTTTTAGGACCTTTTAAAACCTTGCCTATCGTTATAGCGTTTGATTTAGATAAAGAACGGGAAGATGAACTCATTAGAATCCTTAGTGAGCAAAGAGAAACCATAGGATGGATAATAACAAATATCAAGGGTATTAATCCATCAATTTGCATGCATAGGATATATTTAGAGGATAATTCCAAAATTTCAAGAAAGTCACAAGGACGGCTAAATCTAGGAAAACTAAGTTCTCAGTGTTCAAGCTTATTCATTGTTCATACTATTTACCCACATGGTGCAGTAAAGATTTAAAATCTCAAAAATGGTGATGTGTTTAAATTCAATGGCCAAAGATTGAAATTATTTTTGGAATTATGCAACCCAGAGGTAGAGGAGACACTTTTGCGTGATTTTGTCTACCAGGATTGATTTTCTTCCTTTATCAGAAGTTGCTGCACACACTATTTAGGTGAGATCTTTCTTTATTTAGTTTGCATTATTTTGTTCCCTCATTGCTATCTTCTTTTGAATTACTATTTTTTTCTTATTTTTGTTGCTTTTGATCTTTCTTCAAAAAAAATTGAGAATGGAAGACATACTTGCAAACTTGAAAAATCATTTTCCCTCACTTTCACCTAATGGATTGATGAAAATTTATAAAGCACGGGTTGAAAGATTGAGGTTGATGATGAACATGGGAATACTTGTTGATGTTTGTTGGCTAATTGAAGTTAAAGTACGATTAGCAGGTAACTCTGCAAATGGTTTCATCTCTTATATGCCTGGTCTAGGAAAAAACAGTTTTATAGAGCTAAAAGAATGGGTGTCTGCTATAAATGTGGACGTGAAACTTGCAACACACGTTGCCATTCTTTGGGATGGGTGCATGTAAATTAAGAGGATAAAATAAAATTCATTAAGGATGGTTTGAGTAAGGAGTCATTTGATAATGAGTTTCATCCAACGTCTATTGAGACGCATCCTAGTGGATCTGTATATATCGGGATTGTTGGTTTATGTCTCCATTTTAAAAAAGAACATAAATGATACAGTCTTGAAAATCTAACGTTAAAAACCCTGTTTGCCTATTTATAAGAAAATTGGATGGGAAGCATATCCTCGACCCATAGAAGGCGTTTAAGCCGTTACTAGACATAAAACTAGAGGAAGATGTGAGCCATAATCACAACTACTGTACATATGCATACATGCCATCATTTTTGAATTTTTAACCTTTAATTTAGCTAATATCCATTGGCCTACTCACATAGCTATTGCAATTATACTTTTGGATTATTCGCATAGCTACTGTAAGTATACCCTTATTTAAGTTCTATAAATAAATACATTATTACCTTTATTCATACTCAAAGTTATGGTGAGTGTAGTTATGAAGGGAGTCGCATTTATTCAATTTCAAAATATTTGTGTTTTTTGTGGTTCCAATCTTGGAAAAAATGGAGAGTATGTGAAAGTAGCACAAAATTTGGGTATGGTACTAGCCATGATAAAAGATTATTTAGTCTATGGTGGAGGTAGTTGTGGGTTAATAGGGTGTGTGTCTACAGCTGTACATGTAGGAGGATGCCAAGTTTTTGGTATTATTCCTACAACTCTAGCTATATCAAACATTATCGAAAAAACAATTGGGGAGGAATTTAAGGTAGCCTCTATGCACGAGCGCATTGCTAGAACGATGAACAACGCCAATGCTTTCATTGCTTTACCAGGTGGTTTTGGTACTTTGGAAAAAAAATTTTAAATAATCTCCTAGGCACAACTGAATATCTCATACTCAGCATGATGAATTCTGATCTCAGCTTCAAATGCTAATGAGTTGATTGATGCATTACAAGCATATGTTCCTGTTCTTGATCTAGTTACAACTCAAATAGATTGGACGATAGACAACCGTAGAAAGCGCAAATTGAACTTGGTTCTTCATCTGTAACACATTTTATTTGATTGAATAAACTTTTATTTTCTATTTAGTTTACTATAGGTTCATATTTTCCTAGATCTCCTTCCAGGTAATATCTATTTCAATTTTTGTTGTTTGTTTTGTATTTGTTCTTCGTAAAAAAAGGTATGGGTGCTTAGCCTCCTATCTCTGTATAGGTTCCAACACCTAGATTTCAAAAAAAACTGAGTGATGTTTTGGAATTAGTAAAAACTAACACCAATGATTAAAATTTTTTAAAATGCTTGTAACATTTGAAAAATAAACGAGTTCTGAGTGCTATAGACGAACCTACACTTTATTGTGACTTATGTTTTACTTGAGAATCCTAATATCATGAGCACTTAATCTTTTACATTTGACTAATTATTATTTAGAGAAGGTTTATGTGATTTAAATTTGACTAGTGATCTTATAAAATTCTAGAACTTGTTTGAATGTCACTAGAGGAGAAATTCTAGACTACTCTTCATTTAAGAAATGAATTAGGTATTGTTGGAATCGTTTGAACCTTTCAAACCAACTTATGCATTATGTCATCTCTAGTAACCCATTTTGAGTCTATATTTATCTTTTCTTGCACACCTATATTATTATCTAGTTTTTTTAAAAAAATTATCTTTAACCCTTACCTTTCATTCACAGGAATGATCATTTGAAAAGATATGGTTTAGGAGTGGATGGAAGGAGTTCTTTTTTTTAAAAAAAGGAAGAAGAAGAAAAAAAATAGAACTTTCCAAAAAAATAATAATTTTGGGGGTGTTATATATATATATATATATATATATATATATATATATATAGTATGAGCAAATAACATAAGGGTGAAATAAGGTTGGAGATAGAATTCACATGATAACATCACAAGTATTTGAGAGGACTTAAATGATCATTTATCTTGTAGAGTGAATGAAGTTTTCATTAATATCTTTTTATCCACCTTTAACCTATGCCACACATTACAAGCTTAATGAAAGACTTAATGATCTTAAATGTTATGATTAGTCTACATTAGTGGAGAATGACATGAAAAATAAGCCTATGGAGTCTTAAATGCATCTATCTAGAGATTTGTTTTGAATATTTGATTACATAAATTTATTTGAATGTAAAAAGACCAATGTCATAAGATTACCACACACATACTTAGGATTCAAGAGTAAACCATACGTTGCATTTGAATTGAAGTTCTACATAACGTTGGGATCTTGATATTTTTCTTGGTTGCACATTTTAAATCCTTGAGGAATGCTTAGTAAGGCAAAGACAACTCATCACTAACTCATTATTTGAATTTTGAAGTTTGTGTGTTTTGCTTGAGGACAAGCAAAAGATTAAGTTTGGAGGTATTTAATAAATGAGTTTTACACTCATAAATTAAATATTTCATCTTATGTTTTTGCCTTAATTAAGAATTTATCTCCCTTATTTGTCTTTAGTTTATGTATTTTTCAAAGAGGGAGAAAAGAATAGAAAATGAACTCAATTGGAGGAATCAAAGCTAAATTTTGATTTTTTGGGAATGATGTCTATAATTCAAGCAGACAAAATAAATTCATTAAAGATGGATGAGTAAGGAGTATTATCTTTTTAACTCTTCAGAAGCATCCTAATGGATATATGTATAAATTCAATCTTGATTTATGACCATATTTCTAAAAGAATTGAAACATAAAGATTCAAGGCAGAACATCTAATTTTAAAAATTTATTTGTTTCTTACTTTTCAACTTGATCTTACTGCAGTATTTTGGTCGTATCTCAGAAAATACGTATATATTATGTACGAAATTTGGTAGATGAATAGATGACAAAATTTCATACAACTTTCATGTTTATGTGATTAGTAAATTTAGACATCCAAAGGGTCAAAATTAGGCTAGAAAAAAATATGTTAACTGTTGCAGTTTAGCCTAACCTTACTATAGTATTTAGGCACTATTTCTAACAATACATATTCAATGCATAGAAAATTTGGTAATTGAATAGCAGATACAATTCGCTACAACTTTCATGTTCAAGTGGTCAGCAAATTCAAACATTAAAAGGGCAAAAATTGGGCAAGAAAAGATCATGCTTGCAATTGTAGTCCAACCCGACCTTTCTCCAGTATTTTGGGCATAAATCACAAAATACGTGGCAAAGTTTTCTCTACCTTATATGGCTTGAAATATAATGAAAATATCTATAATTTTAATGTTCAGATTCAGTACATATCAAGGAGATATCTCTTGATTTCTTTCGGTGCACATAATGCAACACAACTTATCAACTTTAGTGCAATTTGCTACCCACCACCTTTGTCACCTACCCCTTGTTGTGTCTATAAATAGAGACATCTTGTGGGCTAGGGAGAGAGAGAACTAAATTTAGACATTGCTGTGTCAACTTTAGACATTTTGTATCTTTACTTTCTTTCATAAATTTTATCATGCTTCTTCATCTTTCATTTTGCTTTCTTACCTTGATTAGGGAGAACTAATCTCCTAATAATAAGGTGAAAAAGTGAAAATCTTGGTATGAAAATAATAATTTATCTAACTCTTAATTTTAATATTTATATTTTATGTTTTATTTATCTTCTTATTTATTTTTTTGTTATTTTCTTTCTTAGAGGATAGTTTTGTTGCCCTTCTGTTATTTATTTTCTTTTTATTTTCTTTCTTAGAGGATAGCTTTTTCACCCCTCTATTATTTATTTTTTTCCTCTCTATTATTATTTTCTTTCTCAAAGAATGACTTTGTCGCCCTTTTGTTTTTATTTTCTCCGTTATTATTTTCTTGTTATTTTCTTCCTAAGGGGATGGTTAGAATGTCTCTCTGTTATTTATTTTCTTAAAGGATGGCTTTGTTGCCCCCTTGTTATTTATTTTCTTGTTATTTAGTTCTTAGACGATAGCTTTGTTGCCCCTCTGTTATTTATTTTCTTGTTATTTACTTTCTTAGAGGATGGTTTTGTCGCTTCTATATTATTTATTTATTTGTTATTATTATGAATTCTACTACCTATCTGTTGTTATGATTTTCTTCCTTTTACATTTTTTCATTTTTAATTTTGTGAAGTGTGAATCTTGGTACATTGTAGACAATCATTGGCACAATAAATACTTAAATCATTCTTGATTTATTGTAGAAAATATAATGATTGGCACAGTGTATACTTGAATTCATTTTACAAGAGTTGTTTTATTATTAGTAATATAATAAAATGAAGGAAAATATACTTTATATGTAAACCAAAGTGAGTTTAAGGTAACATATCTTTCGAATAGAACCTCATTTACGTGAGGGTTCCATTTGAGTAGTAAAAGAGTTAAAATTTATTTTTATTTAATATACCAAGAGTGGATTCACTAAACTTAGTATGTTTCTTTACTTTGAATACATTTCTATTTAATTTCAATATTTTATTTCTTACATACTTTGCTCAAAATTCTTCTCACAAAAGAAAATCTCAGCAACTAGGTTAGAAATATTTATTTTGGATCTGAATTAGATTTTCTCTCAATTGGTAATCTTTGTGGGATCGACCTTGTATACCACTAAATTTATACTCCAATAGATTCGTACGCTTGCGAGTTTTAATTAAAACAACAAGTATGAAATGAATGAAAACTTGATTTAGGATTGTTTGCTTGGCAACAACTTATTGCAATATAGAACTAATTGCATGATGGAATTGAAGGTAAAAAAACATAATAGAAATTTAGCTAGGTGCATAAAAATCAAGGGGTTATAATAAGCCTATTGAGTTGATAGAGGAATTTTTTGCATGGCATTTCTTTTATATCTGTTTGCATATTTCTAAAATTGTTTTCATACGTCATTTTCCTTTGGAGGAAACTAAATCAAAAACACTGTTAGCCTTGGTGCGCCTTACACTCTATTACAAGATTTTGCCTAATTAATATAGTTGGTTATGCTTGATACATACGATATGCCTGGTGTATATTAATAGCATTTATGGGATGGAATTACGGGCCTAGCTTGATAGTATGTAAGCTTTGTCAGACATGTAGTGCTTGCCCTCCCTTGCTAAGTGCTTGGGAAGTAAATTGGTTCTGATGTAGAGTCCTTCAATAAATGATTATTTTTATATACTAAATTAAATTGTTATTTACTTTTGAAATTTTGTGTGTGTAGTTTTGTAACTCTTACTAAATGCTTTTACGTGAGTTTATAATAGAAATTCAATGCTTTATCTTCTTTAAAGTATTGATAGTTTAATTTGTAACCTCTTTTTTATTGACCTACTATGCATTATTTTTTGATTAATTGGTTTTATGAAAGATTTGTCTTATTTCTTTAATAGTAGGGATTATCTACTCACTATGTTTTCCAAACTCACCCTTTTAATGTTTACATTTTCAAATAGTAATCAATAGTGTGAACCAGCTCCTCTAGGACAATTAGCTATATTATTCTTATGGTTGGCCCAATTTTGTTTCCATAGGCTCTATGTTTTGTAAATGTTTAGGGTTTATTGTGGAAGCAGGATCCTGCTTCCTTGTGTAATCTGGCTTTTGTGAAATTATGATGATTTATATATTATAGCATCCTTAATGGGGATTGTGGCTTGAAGCCAATAATGGATATCATGGAAAATGCTACATATCGCTATGCACATCTTTGTGACTATAGTTTCTTAATTGATTGTTTATTGGTGCGCTTAAGGCTTACGAGTTGGGATTGTCCTTAACTCGTGCTAGTCATGTGCCCTTCTAATAGGGGTTGTGACAAAGTTGGTATTAAAGCTTTAAGTTTTCATGTGTTTATAGAGATAAGAATTCTTTAGTAAGACCTTGAGTATGGATGCAAGTCAGAGATATTTATACTTAAGGTATTGCTAGAGGATTTGTTGGGATGTTGCCTTTCTTTCACACCCTGAGTTAGTTTCTTTTGTCGATGCCATATGATAGATATTGAAGAGACTTATGAGATTTAGTTTTTTTTAATAGTATAAATGCCTCCAAGAACTAGAGCAATTTCTAAAGAATCTGAAGGACACGAGCAAACAAGTAAAGAATATGCTCAATCCATAATTTTAGTTTTAAGGGACCATAGCATAAGTTGGTCTAGTTCTAGAGTTAGGGAGAGTGGATAAGGTATTAAGGCCACTAAAACATATAGGAAAATTGAATAAAGTGGTGATTAAGGTGAAGCTCCTAACGCAAGGGCAATAGTACCTTTTTAACCTTAAGAGGAGACTATGGCTAAAATGGTTGTTACCATGCAAGGAATGCAAAGGGCAATTAAGCATCTAGTTGGTCTGATGGTAGAATGTGGCAGAAAGGAATCACAACAACCAAAAAAAGGGGTTGCACCTCCAATATAAGTAGATCTTATTGAATAAGGTGTTAGGTCCACCAGGGTAAAAGTGAGTTTGTCATAATTTTTGAAGTTGAGACACCTACCTTTATAGGGTCATTTGTCACACCCCTATTTTAGGAACGCGAATTCCTCTAATATCCGATAAACTTTATCATTATGCATTTGCAAATCGTTTCACAATATCATATATAAGAGTAACATCACATGTTTACAAGGTTCCAATATTGATAATTATACATGCTAGGTCTATATGTATATCAGATTTGAAGAGGAAACAAGGATCCTGCCTGTGATGTTTAGAGCAACTCTAGAGTACAAATATATTACAATATAAAACACTAAGAGCCTAGAAACAATGTAGGCTCACCACTAAAGTACGACCCCTAGTCGATCACGTGGCTGTTGGACCAAACTCTGTGTCTTTATCTGAAAAATAGATACACATCGTGTAGTGAGTTTTACAACTCAGTGAGCAGATAACACCTCCTATAACCTCTAAGGTAAACATATGGATTTACTTTTCATTTCAAAGTTTCTCATAAAGAAAAGTTACATTTAGAAGTACATTCATATGGGACCTGCATTTCAAAACATCTCTGTTAACAATTCATATTCATATTCATACTCAAAATCATATACAAACTGTAAAATCATTTATCAAATAATGTTATGCATCAAATATTTCTCATATAACTTATTTGGAGGATCCCATATCAAAATTACTATACCAGAGTTTGACCCCTTCCGTACTTTGGTGGTATAGGATTTGCCTAAACTCAGTATCCCGCTGAAGTTTGCCCTACTACCATTCAAGAGGACACGCGAAGGGACTCTGTGTAACATCCCGTAATTTTTAGATATTTTCCTTATAAATTCTTTACCTTACATATATGCATAGAAATGTTCTAATATTAACGGAATAGGTAAAGAAAGAAAACCTAAGAGGAAATATTAGAAACAAACATGCTAAAGAAATGTGAAATTCTTAGGTAAGGAAGATAAATTTTTGTGAAGTAAAGGTCTTAAAATTTCAAGAAGATTGGATTAGGGTAATTTTTCCTAATTTAAGAGTAAAAGTTACTAAGTTTAGTATCTCCAACCATAAATTGGGCTTTCACCTATGGACATTTCATATAGAGTTTTTCTTCTTCACATAAATTTTTAGCAAGCCAATAGGATAGCCCAATGAAGAAATAAAACATAGACTTGGATTAGGATATAGAAATTGGACCGATAGCCCAAAAAGCATGAAAATGTGACCAAGCCCATTATGAAAGGTAGAATTTTAACCAAAGTAAAGAAAATGGGCAAGAATGAGCCCAAACCCAAGAGGAAAAATGAAAATAAAATAAAAATAAAGTGATGGAATAATGGTGTAATCAAGATTAGGCAATTTGACATTAAGACAAAAATTTAGCAAGTGGTATGATAATACAAGAATTTAGGACAAAACATCAATATCCTACACTCATAATTTTAGCAAGTGGGTAATAATACATAGCATTATGACAAAACATCTTTATCCCACACAAATAATTTCAACCAAACAATAGAGATTCAAGGGTTAGAAATTTTCCACTTAAAAAGGCAAATCTATCATACTTGATTAAGACAAATGAAAAAGGAAATGAATCCCTAAATCAAAGGGATCTTGTCTCATATCTTAAGAAAATATTATTATAATTTTCACAATACAAATCTCCTTTTCCTATGCATATATTGACTAAGGAAGAGAAAGACAAGAATATAAGTCGTTTGTTTTCCAAAAATTCAACCAAGTGTAATCTAATTGTGATAAGGTAGACCCATGATCATGAAAGGTAAATTATTTGAGTGTCTATTTAAGCAAAACCCACCCTTACAACATTAGAATTTTTGTCCAAGTGAGGGAGAGGAAAAATAGAAGCAAGGTAGAGTGAGGAAAGGAGAGGAAGAAAGGAAGAAAGAGGAAGGAGAAGTCTAGAAGACTAAGTGCTCCAAGTAAGTTTAACAATATTTCTTTTTGAAGAAAAGTTTTGAAACTTATAATATTTATATGAGATTTTGATATTAGAACTTTGATGATTTGTCATGGATGTTGCTATATCATGTTACATATTGATCTTGCATGTGATGTATGTTTGAATACATAGGCTGGTATAGAAAGTTCTGCATAGGTATGGCTATGGGTGGCAAAATTTTAAGTTTCTATGTTTTAATTCATAGGAATTATTTGTAGGGAATTAAAATAACTGGTTAACATAAGAATTAAAGATATATGTGTCACGGATTTTTAGCCACTGGAATCACTCAATTTGGAGTCCATATGAGGACGATATGAGCTGATTACTAGTCAAAAGTCAGAAAATGATTCATCAGGTAAGAATATGTTAGGATAGCTTCTGTATTTTAATTTCTGAGAATTATCTGTAGGGAATTAAAATAAATGGTTAACATAATAATTAAATATATATGTCTTACGGATTTTTAACCACTGGAATAATTCAATTTAGATTTCATATGAGGTAGATATGTTTCGATTAGTAAACAAAAGTCAGAAAATGATTAATCAGGAAAGAATATGTTAGGATAGCTTCGATTTTTTAATTTCTGGGAATATTATATAAGGAATTAAAATAAATAGTTAACATATGAATTATAGATATATGTGTCACGGATTTTTAGCCACTGGAATCACTTAATTTAGAATTCTTATGAGGGAGATATGGACAGCTTAGCAGGTAGAGGTCAGAACCTATCAGAGAAGAAATAACCTGTACATTGAGGGAGTAATATCACCTTGAATTCTTAATATTTCGCTACAATGTTCAACATAATAGTTTTAGATAATTGTCTTATCCTAAAATTGACACCAAGATCACCTACATCAGAGTTAAATTGAGAGAGTTATGATCAGATTAGTAAGAGAAGGTTAGATATGATGAAAACATGCATCAAGAAAATAAAAAAATAAAATTAATATTAAAAAATGAAGACGAATCTTATAAATGAAAATAATAAATGACTAGTATATGCCATAGCCATTGCCATTGTATGAACTTCTTACCATATTAAGTGTAAAATTTTGACATGGAAATATTTTATAAAGTGATATTTGAAATGGTTATGTTCATGGCATGATTACCAATGATTTTTTGTAATAGTTATATTTTGATGAACATACTTGTTATGGAAAGCATATTTTTGGCTATCATTGTGAAAAGAAGAGAAATGAACACGGTCACATGGCAATCCGTGTGGTGCACCAGTAGGGGACGCCCTACCAACGGTTATGATTATGATTATGAGAAAAGAAAGAGAAAGTGTGCCATGTTAGACGGAGCAAGAAAAGCCCGTACCGGAGAGTAGAGGATACTCACCCTGACCGGAGTAGCTTGAAATGAGAATAAGTTGATAGCCATCGTATGATATTCTGAAAATAGTTAATCCTGTCATACATATCATTACTGTATGATTCTTATGTGCATAGATATAATGCATTCATGTGATGACCAAAGATATTTTTCTGTAGTTTATACAGCTGAACATGACGTGATGCGCTATATTGATGATGATTTATTGTTGAACTTACTGGGATTTAATTCTCACTATATTTCCATATCATGTTCAAAAAATTAGTTATGCAGCTTTTTTTCTTTGGCTCTAGCTTTTAGTGCACATTGGATCGAGTTACTTTATGTTGGCCAGATCTCAGATTCAAATAAAATGTTTGTGGTCGAGTTGACTCAGATCCTGGTGAAGGTGCAACCACCCGCACCTGTATCTCCGGAATTGGTCAACCAAAATAAACAAGATGTAAATATCTGTGTTTGATATGTTGCATGTACGTTTTGATTAATGACGTGTATGTGAACTCAATATTGTATAATAATAAAGAAAAAAAAGGTTGTTACACTCTGTATGGGTCTTGCCCAAGCACACAGTAAGTGAAGGCAAATAACATCTCATATAACTGGCATCTGGCCCATATATAGGAGGCATTCCGCTCTCTTTCTCATATAATCTCCCGTGTGTTGGCCGTCACATGAGGCTAGCACCACCTCCCCTGCTAGCTGAAGCAATCAAGGTGCGCACCAAGGCTAACATCACCTGCTCTTAGTAGACAGTGTTTTCAATAGGATTCCTCCATAGAAAATACCATATGCACATATGCCATGTAATCCAGTATAAAATTTTCAATATAAAACAGACTTTTCAGTCTCAGTATATTCATCTGTCAAAACTTCCCAATCAGGGGAAACATATAATCATGCCTATATCCGAGGCAAACGTATTACTTTATAAATCAACGTCACATGCATAACATAATTTCTTGGCCGTGTAATGCAAAATACATTTAAATATCACATGTTCAATGTGTATCAAAATTCATTTCAAAATTCATACTCTTCTTGATCTAAATATCATATTTCAACCATTTCAAATATTTCAAACTATTTTAGAAACATATAAAAGTATAAATAACATGTAATCATACTCATTAATCAATGTAAAGTTCAAGAAGAGTAAAAAAAGCTATAGGAAGAATTATCTACTCACAAATTTGAGGTACAAAGTTGGACACCCTTAAAATCCTCGTTTCTGATCCGAATTCAACAAAATAAACCACAAATCGAGTTTGAAATGTCCAAAAACCTTGAAAATGACTCTGGATTTGCTAAATTTGGCCTCTAGGAGCTTGGTCAACGTAGGTCAACGCTATGGGTACTATTCACCACTGGAAAATACTATTCACCGCCACAAAATTTTTTACCAAATCACCGAAACGATTTCATATCCTAATGTTTATCTAACTTCTAAATCCATCTATGGAGTCAGATTTCTAATTTGAGATTTCTAAGTAAGAGTTTCAAAATTTACCTTTTACCAAAATTTTCTACTTCAGATTTACAGCGATTCAACGGCTGATTTGAAAAATTGATCGGTCAGAACTGAAGTATTCTTCGTCTTGAATCTAGTAACACCTTCAGTTTTGAGATCGGAAGCCAATAGGCACTCCAGATCGAGTGATAAAGTTGTATGTTACTATTCACTCACTATTCCTTCTCTCAGTTTTAATTTGCAGACGGCACCCTCGGTTTCTCCTTTTTCCGTTTTATCATTTGCTTCTTTTTTTTAAATATAATAATAATAATTAAATAATTAATAATAGAATTTTCTTTTATATAAATTCATATAAATTCCATTTTTCATCATAAAATATCCCAAAAATTTCTAAAAATTTCCATTCTTATAAATCTTTAGTTAAACTCTTAAATCATAATTTTTCTTGATAAAAATCGTTATAAAACAAATTTCAAAATAAATATCTTTATTCATATTAAAAGAAAGAATATTTTTAAAAATACCATAAAAATTCATTAGAGGCCAGTATAATTATTTAAGCAACACAATACTTCTTTTAATTAAAAGTCTACTTACTTTTAGTAAAACATAATCATTTTTAAACAAATAAAAATATATTTGCTTATAGCAAAATACTATCATTTAAAAAATATGAAAAGTACACGCCAAAACATAAATTCTCATATTTCTTTTATAATTCTTTAATCCATGTGATAAATAAAATTATTTCCACCGGTTCTTATCTCCATTTCCAAAATTCTCTCTATTTTTCAAAATTTTCTTTACTTTAGACTTTATTAAATTTACGGCTATTACATTATTTCCCCCTTAAAGAAATTCGGTCTCCGAATTTCATCACCGTAATGACAGATAAACACTAACCTCATTAATTAAACAAAAGTGGGTATCTGACGCGCATATCATCTTCTCTTTCCCAGGTAGCCTCTTCAGAAGAGTGATTTTGCCATATCATTTTAACCATAGGAATTTCTCTTGACCGCAACTTTTTCACTTGTCGATCAGCAATGCACATAAGCCTTTCCTCATAGGTCAAATTCTTATCCAATTGAATCTTTTGGGGTTGAATGACATGAGTAAGATCCGGTAAGTATTTTCGTAGCATAGACACATGAAAAACTGGATGAACATCACTCAGTTTTGGTGGCAGAGCTATGCGATATGCCACTGCACCTACTATATCCAATATTTCAAAAGGACCTATATACCGAGGACTTAATTTTCCTTTCTTTCCAAATCTCATCACTCCTTTCATGGGTGAGACTTTCAGGAACACTTGTTCACCCTCTGAAAATTCTAACTCCCTTCGTCTATTATCAGCATACGCCTTTTGTCTACTTTAAGCTGCCTGCAGCCTTTCTCTAATCAGCTTTACCTTATTCAAAGCTTCTTGTACAAGATCTGACCCTATAAGTTTAGTCTCACCCACTTCGAACCATCCAATGGGGATCTGCACCGTCTACCATACAAAGCTTCAAATGGAGCCATCTGTATACTAGTCTAGTAACTATTATTTTACGCAAATTCAGCCAAAGACAAGTACATATCCCAACTTCCACCAAAATAAAAAATGCAGGCTCGGAGGATGTCTTCTAAAATCTGAATCGTACGCTCAGACTGACCATCGTTTTGGGGATGAAAAGCTGTGCTCAAATCCAACTTCGTTCCTAATGCCTCTTGAAAAGCTTTCCAAAATCGTGCCATGAACTGCGGCCCTCGATCAAATATAATCGATATAGGGACTCTATGTAGCCTAATTATTTCATTTAAGTAGAGCCTTGCATACTGAGCTACGTTGTAGGTTGTTTTTACAGGCAGAAAGTGTGCTGACTTCGTCATGCGGTTTATAATGACCCAGATAGAATCATTTCCTTTGGGAGTCCTTGGTAATCCCGTAATAAAATCCATAGTAATTCTCTCTCACTTCCATTCTGGTATTTCTATTCGTTGATGTAACCCAGCGGGTCGTTGATGTTCAGCTTTCACCTGCTGGCATGTTAGGCAATGAGAAACATATTCCACAATATCCCTCTTCATACCATCCCACCAATACAATTCCTTCATGTCTTGGTACATCTTTATTGCTCCTGGGTGTATGGTATATGTAGATCAATGTGATTCCTCCAAAACTTGTTTCCTCAAATCATTAACATTTGGGATACATAATTGTCTACTGTATCTTAATACCCCTTCAGTATCCACTGAGAATTCAGAATCCTTGCTATCCTTTAATTCACTCTTAATCTTGAGCAAACTAGCATCCTTGTCTTAATCGGCTTTGATTTGCTTAACTAAGGAAGATTGGAGCTGCACATGAGCCAATAATATTCCTGGTTCTTTTACTTCAAACTTTATCCCCTTACTTTCTAACTTATGAATTTCTTCTAACAATGGTCATCGCACCTCTGCTATATGAGCCAAACTTCCCATGGACTTTCTGCTTAGAGCATTAGCTACTACATTTGCTTTGCCTGGATGATACAAAATCGTACAGTCATAATCTTTCAGTAGTTCCATCCATCTTCTTTGCCTCAAATTAAGATCCTTCTGTTGAAAAATATATTTGAGACTCTTGTGATTTGTATAAATCTCACAAGTTCTTCCATACAGGTAATGTCTCCAAATCTTTAAAGCAAATACTACAACTGCCATATCTAAATCATGGGTGGGATAATTCTATTCATGTTTCTTCAACTGTCTCGATGCATAAGCAACTACTCTTCCACTTTGTATTAACACACAGCCTAAGCCCACTCTAGATGCATCACTGTATACTACATAGTCTCTAGTATCCGTAGGAATGGTAAGGATTGGGGCTGTAGTTAAGCACTCCTTTAATTTCTGAAAACTCTCTTCACAAGCATCAGACCACTCAAACTTTATTCCTTTCCTAGTCAATCTGGTCAAATGAGCAGCTATCTTTGAAAAATCTTTAACAAATCTACAATAATAGCCTGCAAACCCAAGAAAATTATGAATCTTTGTAACTGTCGTAGGACGTGGCCATTGCTGCACTGCTTCAATCTTTTTGGGATCAACTTGAATACCATCTTTGGTAACCACATGCCCTAGGAATGTAACACTACTAAGCCAAAATTCACATTTTGAGAACTTAGCATATAACTGGTGTTCTCTTAGGGTTTGTAAAGCTATCCTTAAATGCCGTTCATGCTCCTCTAAACTCTTTGAATAAACCAGGATGTCATCTATAAATACAATAATAAACTGATCCAGGAAAGGTTTAAATACCCTATTCATTAAATCCATAAATGCAACTGGGGCATTTGTTAAACCAAATGACATTACTAAGAACTCGTAATGTCCATACCGAGTCCTAAAAGTAGTTTTCGGGATATCCTCCTTCTTTATCCTCAACTGATGATACCCAGATCTCAGATCAATTTTTGAAAAATATTGGGCACCCTGTAACTGATAAAACAAATCATCTATTCTGGGTAAAGGATATTTGTTCCATATCGTCACTTTATTCAAATGCCTATAATCAATACATAAACGTAAGGATCCATCCTTTTTCTTCACAAAGAGGACAAGAGCACCCCAAGGAGATGTGCTAGGTCGAATAAAACCTTTATCCAGTAAATCTTGCAGTTGCTCTTTCAATTTCTTAAGTTCTGCAGGTGCCATCCTATAAGGAGGTATGGATATTGGTTGTGTTCCGGGGAGAAAATCAATACCGAACTCAATCTCTCGGTCTAGAGGTAATCCTGGCAACTCTTTAGCAAACACATCAGGAAATTCTTTAACTACTGGAACATGCTCTACACTTGTATACTTCATATCAACATCCTTGACTACTGCTAAATACCCTTGGCATCCCTTTTGTAACAGTTTATGAGCTGTCAGTGCAGATATTAAATTACTAGGGACCTCATTACGGTCTCCTTGTATTGAGAAAGAAGGTTCTCCAGGGACATTAAACTTAATCACCTTATGGTGACAGTCTAGAATGGCATGACATGATGACAACCAATCCATTCCTAGAATCACATCAAAATCTACCATATCTAGAACTATCAAATCTACAAGAGTTTCCTTATCCTCTATCGAAATTTCACATGATCTATACACATCATTTACCAGCAAGAATTCTCCCATTGGAGTAGCAACCATAAAAGAACAATGCAAACTAGTGGGATCTCTACTTAAGTTTTTAGCAAAGCATGGTGATATATAAGAATGTGTAGAGCCAGGATCGAACAGAACATATGCTTTATGGGAATATACTGATAATGTACCTGTCATAACTGCATTTAAAGCCTGAGAATCCTGTCGTGTCAAGGCAAAAACTCGAGCTAGTTCTCGCCCTCGATTTCCTAATCCTCTACCAGTACCACCACTACTTGCTTGGACTGAAGCTACCCTACTAGGTTGTGTTAGTGCAGATACAGGGGGTGAAACTGGTTGTACTGATACTTGACTAAAACTTCGTAGTTGTGGACAATTTCTTATCAGATGACTCATTTGTCCACACTTAAAACATGCAACAGTTTCTCTGCGACACTGTCCAATATGGGGCCTGCCACAATTTGGACATGGTAGAATTGATCTTGAGTCTTGTTGACACGGGGGTCTCATATCTCTTTGGAACATTCTCTGCTTACTGATGTTAACTGATGGCTGGTTAGAACTACCAGCTCTTGTTTGAGTAAAGCGTTGTGGATTTTGAAATCTTTATCCACTGACTGTAGGATTATATCTAGTCTGTACATTATTGTCTCGCTCTCTTTTTCTTCTTTTTAAACCTTCAATATCTGCTTGCTCTCGTGTTTCCATTGTAACATCCCTAAATTCGTTTCATGTATTAATAAAAGTACAAAAGTATTCAAAGTAACATCCCTAATTTCGTTTCCTTTATGGATAAACATACATAAATATTTAAGGAAATAAAATTTATTAGACAATTTTTAGATACCTAAGGAAATATAATCCTTAGAAATTCTTCAACTTACGTGTATGCATAGAAATGTTCTAACATTAATGGAATAGGTAAAGAGAGAAAACCTAAGAGAAAATATTAGAAACAAACATGCCAAAGAAAGTTGAAATTCTTGGATAAGGAAGATAAATTTTTGTAAAGTAAGTAAAGGTCTTAAAATTTCAAGAAGATTGGATTAGGGTAATTTTTCCTAATTTAAGAGTTAAAGTTACTAAGTGTAGTATCTCCACCCATAAATTGGGCTTTCACTTATGGACAATTCATATAGAGGTTTTCCACTTAACATAATTTTTTTAGCAAGCCCATTGGATAACCTAAGCAAGAAATAAAACATAGACTTGGACTAGGATATAGAAATTGGACCGGTAGCCCAAAAATCATGAAAATGTGACCAAGCCCATTATGAAATGTAGAATTTTAATCAAAGTAAAGAAAATGGACAAGAGTGAACCCAAATCCAATAGGAAAAAAAAAAAATAAAGTGATAAGATAATGGTGTAATCAAGATTAGGTGAAATGGCATTAAGACAAAAATTTAGTAAGTGGTATGATAATACAAGGTTTTAGGACAAAACATCTATATCCTACACTCATAATTTTAGCAAGTGGTATGATAATACATAGCATTAGGACAAAATATTTCTATTCCACACAAATAATTTCAACCAAATAATGGAGATTGAAGGGCTAGAAATTTGCCATTTAAAAAGGCAAACCTATCATAATTGATTAAGACAAAAGAAAAAGTAAATAAATCTCTAAATCAAAGGGACCTTGTCCCATATCTTAAGAACATATTATCATAATTTTCAAAATACAAATCTCAATTTCCTATGCATATCTTGACTAAGGAAGAGGAAGACAAGAACATAAGTTGTTTGTTTTCCAAAAATTCAACCAAGTGTAACCTAATTGTGATAAAGTAGACCCATGATCATGAAAGGTGAATTATTTGGTGGTCTATATAAGAAAACCCACCCTTACAACATTAGAATTTCGTCCAAGTGAGAGAGAGGAAAAAATAGAAGTAAGGTAGAGTGAGGAAAGGAGAGGAAGAAAGGAAGAAAGAGGAAGGAGAAATCTAGGGGACAAAGTGCTCCGGGTAAGTTTAACAATATTTCTTTTCGAAGAAAAGCTTTGAAATTTGTAACATCTATATAGGAATTTGATCTTAGAACTTTAATGATTGGTCATGGATGTTGCTTTATCATGTTACATATTGATCTTTGATAATTGCATTTCACTATAGTTTTTATGCGTTGTCCATGATTGTTTACTAAATTTTTCTGGTGTTTTAAGCACTTTTTACCCTCTGATTTAATTGAATGGGATGACTTTTCTGGATATAACGTAGCTAGCTCATTGCTGCAGCATTTCAGTGATCATGTATAGCAATGATAGCAAAACCCCGGGTGATAGTGGGTAAAGTTGTTTTCTCTCTCCCCTGCAATACGATGATTCTGTTTGATTTGGTGCAGGTGGCAGAGCTGCGCAGCAGGAGCAGCCACCAGTGAGCAGGGGACAGCAGCAGGGACATTGCAGGCTGCTGGTACAGGACTGCCTCCACTACTGAAAGTGGAGAGGAAAAAAAAAAGCTGCACAACAAGGGCGCCTGCTGCAGAGCAGAAGGAATGGCAGCAATCCAGGGCGCTTTACTGGGACCACAAAGGCTGCCTATAAAAGGTCGAAAAGCAGCCAATGGAAGAGAGCCCGCCAGGGAGAAAGAGGAAAAAACTGGGAGAAGAATAACACCATAGCCTAGAGTGCTGCTAACACCGAAAGGTGTAGCATGATGGGATAGTGTGCTAGTGTAGAGGGGAACTTTGTTTTCTATTGTTGTTTTACTGCTTTATCAAAAAGAAAGAACGGCATTATGTAATTTAGTTTTTATCTCTTAGAATGCACACCAGTGTTTTTGAAGTTTTTGTAACCAGTGCACCCATGAGGCTTGGCTAGTTTCCAGCTGGGGTTGCACAAGGGTTGTAATGGACTGAAGCACATTTTTTATTATCAATACATTTCGCTGCAGTTTTGTTTACCATTCAGCTGTATATCTTGTAGCTTTTCTTTCTTTAATAACCGAAGTTTGGAGGAAGAAAACCAAGGCCACCATTCACCTGGAAGGGTAATGGAGGCTAGAAAAAAGCTGAATGTAAAGGGGTTACCTCATGTAGGGATATACGGGCATCCCATTAGTCTCATAATGGACTTCATGTACAAATCGGAGGTGAGGACTGATACAGGAATGCATGTCTGAACCTTGGAATTGTAAGGTATGGCAGTCTGGGAAGACTCCATCCTGGACTGAATTTGGCACTCAGGACAATTGCTGCAGCAAAGCCTAGAGCATATATGAGTGCAGTGGTCCATGACAACCCTGAGCAACCTCAGTTCTCCCCATATAGTTTCCTTTCTATTCCCTAATACTTTTCAGTTTAGTTACAGTAAAGATCAGTCAACCCATGTCTCTTCCAATTTTGTGAACAACTTAGCGTTGCTACATCATTCATACAGCAAAAGTCTCTAAACAGTTTTAGTTCACTCCTCGTGGGACGATACTCACTCATCACTTTATTACTTGGTCATGATACGTGCACTTGCGTTCTGACATTGTCTTCATCTTTGTATGAATTACACATTTAACCACCAATCTTGCATGTGATGTATGTTTGAATACTTAGTCTGGTTTAGATTGTTCTGCATAGGTATGACTATGGGTGGTAAAACTTTAAGCTTCTATTTTTAAAATTCTGGGAAGAATCAGTAAGGAATTAAAATCAATGGTTAACATGAATAATGTAGATATATGTCTCACGGATATTAAGCCACTGAAATTACTCAATTTGGAGTCCACATGAGGCAGATATGAGCCTATTAGTAAGCAGAGGTCAGAAAATGGTTAATCAGGAAAGAATATGTTAGGAAAGCTTCTGTTTTTGAATTTCTGGGACCATTCTGTAAGGAATTAAAATACCTTGTTAACATAAAAATTATAGATATATGTATTATAGATTTTTAGCAACTAGAATCACTCAATTTGGAGTCAATATGAGGTAGATATGGTCTGATTAGTAAGTAGTGTTCAAAAAATGATTAATCAGGGAAGAATCTGTTAGGAAAGCTTCTGTTTTTGAATTTTTGGGACCATTCTGTAAGGACTTAAAATAACCTGTTAACATAACAATTATATATATATGTCTTACAGATTTTTAGCAACTGGAATAACTCAATTTAGAGTTCATATGAGATAGATATGGTCCGATTAGTAAACAAATGTCAGAAAATGGTTAATTAAGGAAGAATATGTTAGGATAGCTTCTGTGTTTTAATTTATGGGAACAATATATAAGGAATTAAAATAAATGGTTAACATATGAATTATATATATATGTGTCACGGATTTTTAGCCACTGGAATAATTCAATTTAGAGTTCATATGAGGTAGATATGTTCCGATTAGTAAACAAAGGTCAGAAAATGGTTAATCATGTTAGGATAGCTTCGGTGTTTTAATTTCTGGGAAAATTCTATAAGGAATTAAAATAAAAGATTAACATATGAATTATATATTTATGTGTCACGGATGTTTAGCCACTAGAATCACTTAATTTTGAATTCTTAGGAGGGAGATATGGACAGATTAGTAGGTAGAGGTCAGAACCTATCCGAGAAGGAATAACATGTACATTGAGGGAGTAATATAACCTTGATTTCTTAATATTTCGCTACAATGTTCAACATAATAGTTTTAGATAATTGTTTTATCTTGAAATTGACTCTGATATCACCTACATCTGAATTAAATTGAAGGAGTTCTGCTCTGATTAGTAAGAGAAGGTTAGATAGGATGAAAACCTGCATCAAGAAAATAAAGAAATAAAATTAGTATTTAAAAAAGAAGATGAATCTTAATAAATGACTAGTACAGCCAGAGTCATTGCCATTGTATGAACTTCTTACCATCTTAAGTGTGAAATTTTGATATGAAAATATTTTATAAAGTGATATTTGAAATGGTTATGTTCATGGCATGATTACCAATGATTTTTGGTAGTAGTTATATTTTGATGAGCATACTTGTTATTGAAAGCATATTTTTGGCTATCATTGTGAAAAGAAAAGAAAAGAGCACGGTCACATGGCAATCCGTGTAGTGCACCAGTAGGGGACGCCCTACCAACGGTTATGATCATGTTAATGAGAAAAGAAAGAGAAAGTGGGCCATGTCAGACGGAGCAAGAAAAGCCCGTACCGGAGAGTAGAAAATACTTACCCTGACCGGGATAGCTTGATATGAGAATAAATTGATAGTCATCATATGATATTCTGAAAATAATTAATCCTATCATACATGTCATTTTTGTACGATTCTCATGTGCATAGATATAGTGCATTCATGTGACCAAAGTTATTCACTGTAGTTTATACAGCTGAACATGACGTGATGAGCTATATTGATAATGATTTATTGTTGAACTTACTGGGATTTAATTCTCACTATATTTCCATGTCATGTTCAGAAAATTAGTTATGAATATTTTTCTATAGCTCTGGCTTTTAGTGCACGTTGGATCGAGTTATTCTATGATGGGCGGATCCTAAATAAAATGTTTGTGGGCGAGTTGGCACAGATCCCGGTGAAGGTGCAACGACCCGCACCTGAATCTTTGGAATTGGTCAACTAGAATAAATAAGATGTAGATATTTATGTGTTTGAAATATTGTACGTACGTTTTGATTAATGATGTGTATGTGAACTTTATATTATATAATAATAAATAAAAGAAAAAAAATTGTTACATCCATCATTCTAGCATAATCCACCGCTGCTGAATAAGTTGAAAAATGATGCATCTGAGGGCCCACCTATTTAAACAATGGACGTATCAATCCCGAAACAAACCTCTTAATTATATCTTTTTCAGTAGGGACCAGATATGGTGCATATCTGGACAGTCGGGTAAAACGGATGTCATAGTCAGAAACTGTCATATTCGGTGTCTGTCTTAATTCTTCAAATTCTCTGCCCCTCTTGTCTTTTTCACTCATTGGCAGGAAGCGATTCAAATTCATCCCACTCCATTGGGGGTGAAGTATCAGATCTTCCTAGTACTAGAGTTTCAAACCAAACTTGGGCCACATCTGATAATTGAGAGGCCACTAGTTCAACAGATCTTCTAGAGACACACCCTAAAGCTCTAAGGACTCGTTCCACAGAATCAACGAATATTTGTGGATCTTCTTGAACATTCGACCCAGAAAAAGTCAGAGGTTTTAGTTTAAGGAATTGCGGTAATGACACCTCAATCCCTGTAGTCTTGTCCTCTTACTCAGCTCTTTTTCCTAGTTCTTGTATTTCAGGAGAATTTTTTGGTGGCTGGCCATCCTTTCTGCCCTGATCCACTATAAATCCAGCCAACGTCTCTAAACTCCTATGTATACCCGCTATCATATCAGATGTCCTATCATGTGGCTCCTGAGGAGGTTATACTCTTTCCTCAGAAACTCTATCAAACACAGGGACTTGTTCATCTTGCCTTGGGGTTCTCATACCCCGTGCACGTCCTCTACCTCTACATCTTCCTCTAGGTCGGCCTCTACCGCGACCTCTTTGCATTGGAATCGTAGATTGTGCAGACTCTTCAGTAGAGGGTGCACGATCTACAGCTTCTTCTCTAGCAACCGCTCTAGTTCTTGGCGGTATCATTTACTATACAGAATAAAACACTTTTTAAGATAGTATAATATTTGATCAACTCTATACTAGGAACTTTAACAGACTTAGAATAGAATGGAAGATGATATCCTATAGAATCCCTCAGCAGCACCTGAAGTATAAATTTGTCCGGCTCATATCGATACTAAAAGTCCTACTAAAGAATATTTTGCTCTGATTGTCACAGGGAAACCCAATGCTCTGATACCAACTTGTCACGCCCCTATTTTACGAACGCGAATTCCTCTAATATCCGATAAAATTTATCATTATGCATTTGCAAATCGTTTCACAATATCATATATAAGAGTAACATCACATGTTTACAAGGTTCCAATATTGATAATTATACATGCTAGGTCTATATGTATATCAGATTTGCAGCGAAAACAAGGATCCTACCTGTGACGTTCAGAACAACTCTAGAGTACAAATATATTACAATATAAAACACTGAGAGACTAGAAACAATGTAGGCTCACCACTGAAGTACGACCCCTAGTCGATCACATGGCTGTTGGACCAAACTCTGTGTCTTTATTTGAAAAATAGATTCACATCGTTTAGTGAATTTTACAACTCAGTGAGCAGATAACACCTTCTATAACCTCTAAGGTCAACATATATGGATGTACTTTCCATTTCAAAGTTTCTCATAAAAAATGTTACATTTAGAAGTACATTCATATGGGACCTGCATTTCAAAACATCTCTGTTAACAATTCATATTCAAAATCATATACAAACTGTAAAATAATTTATCAAATAATGTTATGCATCAAATATTTCTCATATAACTTATTCGGAGGATCCCATATTAGAATCACCATACCAAAGTTTGACCCTTTCCGTACTTTGGTGGTATAGGATTTGCCTAAACTCAGCATCCCACTGAGATTTGCCCTACTACCATTCAAGAGGACACGCGAAGGGACTCTGTATGGGTCTTTTCCAAGCACACAGCAAGGGAAACATCTCATATAACTGGCATCTCGCCTATATATGGGAGACATTCCGCTCTCCTTCACATATAATCTCTCGTGTGTTGGCCCTCACACGAGGCTAGCACCACCTCCCCTGCTAGCTGAGGCAATCAAGGTGCGCACAAAGGTTAACATCACTTGCTGTTAGCAAACAGTGTTTCCAATAGGATTCCTCCACAGAAAATACCATATGCACATATGCCATGTAATCTAGTATAAAATTTTCAATATAAAACAAACTTTTCAGTCTCAGTATATTCATCTGTCAAAACTTCCCAATCAGGGGAAACATATAATCATGCCCATATCCGAGGCAAACGATTTACTTTACAAATCAACGTCACATGCATAACATAATTTCTTGGTCGTGTAATGCGAAATACATTTAAATATCACATGTTCAACGTGTATCAAAATTCATTTCAAAATTCATACTCTTCTTAATCTAAATATCATATTTCAACCATTTCAGATATTTCAAACTATTTCAGAAATATATAAAAGTATAAATAACATGTAATCATACTCATTTATCAATGTAAAGTTCAAGAAGAGTAAAAACAAGCTATAGGAAGAATTATCTACTCACAAATTTGAGGTACAAAATTGGACACCCTTAAAATCCTCATTTCTGATCCGAATTCAGCAAAATAAACCCCAATATCGAGTCTGGAATGTCCAAAAACTTAGAAAATGACTCTGAATTTGCTAAATTTGGCCTCTAGGAGCTCAGTCAACGCTATGGGTACTATTCACCATAGGAAAAAACTATTCACTATCAAAAATTACTATTCACCGCCACAAAAAAATTTACCAAATCACCGAAACGAATTCATATCCTAATGTTTATCTAACTTCTGAATCCATCTACAGAGTCAGATTTCTAATTTGAGATTTTTAAGTAAGAGTTTCAGAATTTACCTTTTATCGTGATTTTCTACTTCAGATCTACAGCGATTCAACGGCTAATTTGAAAAATTGATCGGTCAGAACTGAAGTATTCTTCGTCCTGAATTCAGTAACACCTTCAGTTTTGAGATCGGAAGCCAATAGGCACTCCAGATCGAGAGATAAAGTTGTATGTTACTATTCACTCACTATTCCTTCTCTCAGTTTCGATTTGCAGACGGCACCCCCGGTTTCTCCTTCTTCCGTTTTATGATTTGCTTCTTTTTTTAAAAAATATAATAATAATAATTAAATAATTAATAATAGGATTTTCTTTTCTATAAATTCATATAAATTCTGTTTTTCATCATAAAATATCCCAAAATTTTCTAAAAATTTCCATTATCATAAATCTTTAGTTAAACTCTTAAATCATATTTTTTATTGATAAAAATAGTTATAAAACAAATTTCAAAATAAATATCTTTATTCATATTAAAAGAAAGAATATTTCTAAAAATACCATAAAAATTCATTAAAGGCCAGTTTAATTATTTAAGAAACACAATACTGCTTTTAATTAAAAGTCTACTTACTTTTAGCAAAAAATAATCATTTTTAAACAAATAAAAATATATTTGCTTACAGAAAAATACTATCATTTAAAAATATAAAAAGTACGCGCCAAAACATAAATTCTCATATTTCTTTTGTAATTTTGTAATCCATGTGATAAATAAAATTATTTCCACCAGTTCTTATCTCCATTTCCAAAATTCTCTATATTATTTAAAATTTCTTTACTTTAGACTTTATTAAATTTATGGCTATTACATCATTAACCAATGAAGATCCTTAGCAATTCATTAATGCAGTAGAGAAGATTTGCAGAGCCTGGGGGTGTTCTGATAGATGGTTTGTGGCATTAGTGTCATTCTAATTATCAGAGTTGGCATAAGTGTGGTTTAATAATTTAGTACTGTGAAGAAAAACCACGATACTACCTTTGGAGTAGAAGGAATTCAGAGAAGCATTCATAAAGCATTTCTTGTTCGAAAACATCCTGAATGCTTAGGCAAAGGAATTTGAGGAACTAAAGCAAACCACAAGAATGACTGATACATAATATGACATTCATTTCACTAAGTTTTCATAATATGCACCCCATCTAGTCCCTACTAAGAGGAAAATAATCAAGAGATTTATTAATGGATTGGTCCTGTTGTTGTTCAGATAAGTGGCTCCATCAAGGAAATATTTTTCTAATTATGTTCCAGTTGTCAATTATGCCAAGATGATTTAGTTGAGATGGAAGGACTAAAGAAAATAAAGAGGGATAAGGATAATGGTGCTAAAAGTGAACATAGCTCCACAAGAGAGGGATTCAAAATTCAAGGCCAACAATGCTAGCTAAAGATTAAATTAGGAACTTCTAGTTAAATTTCAATGGGAAGTGGCAAATTAAAGATGGATAAGAGAAGGGGCAAATAGGCTAGTTAGGGCCGAAGGCAGCCCATTAATATAGGCCACCATGCTCTACATATGGTAACTATTATTCGGGCTAGTGTTACTAGGAGTTAGGTGTTTTTTTTTCATTGTAAGTAAATTGAACACATGTAACACCCCTAAAAAAAATGGTATTGTAGCATTTTCGGGTATTGTAGCTCTACGCCTATAGGCATGTGCAGCATTCCAGAACCCTAAAACCAATAGCCCACTCCACCACCATTTCTCTCTTCCAATTTCAAACCCTTATATCTAGAGCTATAGACCTTCGATTGACGAACCATTTGGACCATTGGACTCGTGTCAAAGAGAGCTTCAAAACCCACCGATTAGTTTCACTGGAGTGTCACCAAAATCACGGGGGAGGATCATGAATAGTACCTTCGTGGCAATTTTTTCATGGGTATAATTGGTAGCTCTAATTCCTAAATTTTTTGCCATAGATAATCTTAGATATGGATACAATGATGAATTTGGGAGTTTAAAACGATAGAATAATTTTTTCGGCCACCGTGAACAGTGTTTCTGATCGGCATGAATAGTGATTTCGTGATATTTAGTTAAAAATTGATATTCCGAAGTTGTTTTTCTAGGTTTTGAGATAGCGGAAGACAACTTTCAAAATTAATTTGGCCATTAAGCTTTGGAAGTGATCAAGAGAGTTCAACTAGCTTGAATCCCTAGTGAAACTCATTTTTTTAATTATGATCATGTATTTCAAAACATGGCTCATAGTATAAACCTTAGGAATGCAGGACAAGAATCATATATACTTTATTTCTCTATTGATATTAATTTATATAGATTGAGAATACCCAAAAATTGTGTTGGGTCATGGTGATGTTTATATTTCACATGAATTGATAAATGATTTTATGAGGCACATGTGTTGGCCTATGGATATAAATGTGCAATTTGGTATTGTTATGGCAATTGTTGATCAGTGGGGATGTGATTTTCTGAAAGTGTCATGATCTTTTATTTATCTCTTGCATTTCTTGTTATTTCTTTATTGTACATATACGGAGAAACCTAAATTGGAAACATTGCAAACTTTTGCCTAATTGATTGTGCCGGTTTTTACTTGATGGATTGTGCGGGGTTTGCCTTATGGATTATGCAAACTTTTGCTTGATGGATTGTGTGGGTTTTTGCCTAATGGACTTTGCAGACAATGACCTGATGGATTACAGGTTTTTGCCTGATGGATTACAGGCTTTTGGCCTAATTGACGGTGAACACTCCCTTTATTGCATGCTTGAGAAATGGCTATGGTTCTGATATAGAGAGAGTTCTTCAATCTATGAAAAGCTCTAAACTTATTTGTATTTATTTATATAATATTGTAACATTGATATTTATGTCTCTTAATACTGAAACTTTCTTGTTATTGATCTTTCAAACATATGATACATATAGCATTCATCTTTTCTTTGCATTAAATTTTTACTTGTGAAGAAAATACTTGTGCCGGACTTGTCCTGTTTCCGTTATAGTAAGGATCACCTATTCATTGAGTTTTATACTCACCCCATCATATGTTTCCTTTTTCAGATAGTCAAAAAGACTCAAATACAGCTCCAACTGTGTAGTGAGCTAAGGGAGTTATGGTGAGCCCAAGTTGCCTTCAGGGCTCCCAATTTGTTTAGATATTTTTTGTTTGTATTGTAAGGTAGCTCCATGAATTACAGGCAGGATCCCTACATCCCTACGTATATGGATGTTTATAGAACTTTTGTTGTATGAGAAATAGATAATTTCTATATTGTTTGGCTTGATACCAATTGTATGTGGATTTATGAGGTCTAAACCATTTTTGTGGTATGCATGTTGTTGTCTCTGCCTATATGTTGTATACCATAGTGGTATCTTGATATTACTTGATTTGAGGCTCACAGGGTAGGATCTTCCCTATTCATGTGCCGATCACGTGCTTGCTTCTATAGGGGCCGTGACAAAGTTGGTATCCGAACATTAGGTTTTCCTGTGTTCATAGAGCAACAGATTCTTTAGTAGGACCCTAAGTATGGGTATGAATCGGACATACTTATACTCAGGCTGCTGTTGAAGATATTTGGTATGATATTATTCTTATTTTTTTTGAGTCAGTCTTTCTTTGATGATATGTCATGCGTTGATGTTGATTAAAATTTTAAAGTTCGACTTGATTTTTTAGTAAAAGATGCCACCGTGAACTAGATTAAATGTTAGACAATCTACAGAGCGTGAGCAAACAGCTGAATAATCTGCACAATCTGTCGCTTCTACATCTAGAAGCCATGGTAGGAGTCAACCTAGTTCTAAAACTAAAGAAAGTAGTCAAAGTGTTAGGGCCATTAAGGTATCTAGTCAGAATGAGCAAAGTAGAGATAAGGGAAAAAATCCTGAGGCAAGTGCAGTGTCTCTGCATCCTAAAGATAACATTATGATTGAAATGATGGCTACTATGCAAGGTATGCAGAAAATAATGGAGAACTTAGTTGGTCTATTGGTAGAACAAGGAAAAAAGGAGTCACAACGACTAGAAACAATAATAGCTCCAGTGTTTATGGAGCCTGTTGAGCAAGTTATTAGGCCTACTAGGGTAGAAGTGAGATTGTCTCAGTTTTTAAAGCTGAAGCCGCCAACATTTACTGGTTCATCAAGCAGTGAAGACTGTTAACAGTTTATGGATGTAGTAGAAAAGATTTACAAAGCCTTGGGGTGTTCTGATAACCAATCTGTGGAGTTTGTGTCATTTTAATTATCAGGAATGACGCAAGTATAGGTTACTAATTTTAAGCGGGGAAGAATAGCTATGTCAGCACCTTTAGGATGGGCTGAATTCAAAGAAGCATTTATGGAGCGTTTTCTATCTGAAAGTGTTAGAGATGCTCGGGCAAAGAAATTTGAAGAGTTAAAACAGACTCTAGGAATGATGGTCACAGATTATGATATCTGCTTTACTCAATTGTCCTAGTATGCACCTCACTTGGTTCCTAATGAGAAGGAAATGATCAAGAGATGTATCAATGAGCTAGTTAAACCATTGTTCAAATTTGTAGCACTACAGATGAAATAATTCCCTAATTATGCTGCAACAGTTAATTATGCAAGAATGATTAAAACCAGAGAGTTAGCTGAGATTGAAGGGCTGAAGAAAAGAAAAAGAGATAGAGATGGTAACCAAAGATCACGAAATCACTATTGGCCTGATTGATGGTGAACACTCCTTTTGTTGTATACTTGAGAAATGGCTATGGTTATGATATAGAAAGAGCTCTTCAATCTATGAAAAGCTTTAAACTTATTTGTATTTATTTATATAATATCGTAACATTGATATTTATGTCTCTTAATACTAAAACGTTCTTGTTATTGATCTTTCAAACATATGATACATATGGCATTTATCTTTTCCTTGCATTAAATTTTTACTTGTGAAGAAAATACTCGTGCTCTGCTTGTCCTGTTTCCGTTATAGTAAGGATCACCTATTCACTGAGTTTTGTACTCACCCCATCATATGTTTCCTTTTTTAGATAGTAAAAAAGACTCAAATTCAGCTCCAACTGTGTAGTAAGCTGAGGGAGTTATGGTGAGCCCAAGTTGCCTTCAAGGCTTCCAATTTGTTTAGATATTTTTTCTTTGTATTGTAAGGTAGCTCCATGAACTACAGGCATGATCCCTGCATCCCTTTGTATCTGGATGTTTGTAGAACTTTTGTTGTATGAGAAACAAATGATTTCTGCATTCTTTGGCTTGATGCCAATTGTATGTGGATTTATGAGTTTTGAACCATTTTTATGGTATGCATATTGTTGTCTCTGCCTATATGTTGTATACTATAGTGGTATCTTGATGTCAATTGGTTTGAGGCTCACAGGGTGGGATCTTCCTTATTCTTGTGCCAATCAGGTGCTTGCATCTATAGGGGTCGTGACAACACATAAAGAGGGATTGCCTATAGCTACATAGGTCGAGCTAAGGTTCAACGCAACCAATCTTACTACCTACTCCAGTCGTAGCCTAACTAGTAAAGGTAATGTTGGGTCAAGCTAACAAGAGTGGATCAAGCAAAGGATTAGTTGGCAAGCAGAGTTCCTCAAGTAGGGGTTAGCCCAGAGTTTTTTCATTGATTCGCTAAAATGTACAAACTTCGAATGCGGTGATGACAAGTATCCTCTCAGTTTGTTCTTTAAGAGAATATATGCTATTTAACCTTAGGACCACCCATTCATATGCATCCCCTTATTTTGCTAAACCGATGGGTTTGAATATGGTGAAACTAAGTTCCCCTTTTATGGTTGCTACCCAAGTTGGTGATTTCTTAGTTGTGGAAAATGTATTCAAGTCTAGTGAGGTTTCTATTATGAATAGTAAGACTTTTACTAACTTGATTATGTTGGATATGTTGGATTTTGATGTGATTGTAAAAATGGATTGGTTAGCTTATTGCTATGCTACTTTGGATTGCCATTTCAAGGTAATCACATTCAATGTTCATAATTAACCCCATTGATTGTTTCATTATGATCGTAGTGAGGCACTTAGAAACCTAATTTTAGCTTTAAGAGCTTAAAGACTACTATGAAAAGGATGCCAAGAATATTTGGCTCTGGTCAGTGATGTTGAAGGATAGTATAATACTATAGACCAAGTTTCGATAGTTAAAGAATTCACTAATATGTTTTTAGAGGAATTGCTTGGTAGTATCGATCTAATTCTTGAAATACAACCGGTATCAATACCTCCTTACAGAATAGCCTTTACAGAGTTAAAGGAGTTGAAGAATTAGTTACAGGATTTATTGGATAAAGGTTTCAACTGGCCTAATGCTTCCCCTTGGGGTGCTCCAGTCCTCTTCATGAAGCAGAAAGATAGTACGTTTCGGTTATGCATTGACTATAGGTCATTGAATAAGGTGATGGTGCACAATAATTATCCTCTACCAAGGATATATGACCTTTTAGATAAATTTCAGGGTGCTCAGTGCTTTTCAAAGATTGATTTAAGGTTAGATTATCATTAATTAAGAATTACGGAGTAGAATATCCCTAAGGCGGCATTCAAAACCTAGTATGGGCATTATGTTTTTTTAGTAATGTCATTTGATTTGACAAATGCCCTTGTAGCATTCATGAACTTGATGAATAGAAAATTTAAGCCCTTATTAAATTAATTTGTCATCTTTTTCATAGATGACATTTTGCTGTACTCAAAGAGTGTGGAGGAAGATGAGCATTATTTGAAGGTAGTTTTGCAAACCTTAATGGAACATCAATTGTATGCCAAGTTTTTGAAATATGAGTTTTGGTTAAGCAATGTCTCTTTTCTTGGACACATATTAAAGATAATGGAGTCCAAGTTTATCTAGAGAAAGTGGAAGTAGTACAATAATGGCCTTGTCCAACCATAGGTACAAAATTCCATAGTTTCTTAGGACTTGTGGGATATTTTAGGAGGTTTGTTAAATATTTTTTCAAGATCATTGCACCTTTGACCAAACTAACCTAGAAAATAGTGAAATTTGAATAAAAGGAGAATGTGAGGAAAACTTCCAAGAGTTAAAGAGATGTTTGTCCATGGCTAACCATCTTGACAATTCCATCAGGCACTGGAGACTATGTAGTATATTGTGATGCCTTTAGAGTGGTTTTAGGCTATGTATTAATGAAAAATAGACAGGTGATTTATATGCCTTTAGGCAATTGAAGAAACATAAGCAAAATTACCCAACACATGATTTGGGGATGGAAGATATGGTTTTTACTCTCAAAATTTGGAGACACTATCTGTATGGTGAAACATGTGAGGTTTACACTAACTGCAAGAGCCTCAAATATATTTTTTATTAGAGGGACCTCAATTTGAGTCAGAGGAGATGGATGGAGCTACTTAAAGACTATGATTGCATTATATTTTAACATGCAGGTAAGAAAAACATGGTGGCAAATGCCTTGAGTAGAAAGTCTATGGGCAGTTTGGCTTATATAATAGTAGTTCAAAGGCTTTTAACTCTAAGAGTTAGAAGAGAAATGAGTAACATTTGAAGTAAATGAACTGGGAATGCTACTAGCACACATACAACTTTAGTCACACTTGATTGAACAAATCAAAGTAAATAAAGACACAAGTTTATGCAAAATCAAATATGAAGTGAAAAGTAGCTAGAATCCTAAGTTCCATATAGATAATAAAGGGATTTTAAGATGCGGAAATAAGTTGTATGTACCAAAGGTGGACGACTAGAGGAGAAAGATTCTATAAAAAGCCCATTGGTCCACTTACACCATACACCCAGCAGTTTCTAAGATGTATCATGACCTTAAGAAAATATATTGGTGGAACGACATAAATAAGCATATAGCAGAGTTTGTGTCCTCTGTTTAATGTGCCAACAGGTGAATGATGAACATTAAAAGCCAACAGGAATGCATCAATATATAGAGATGCCAAATTCAAAATGGAAAATAATTAAGATAGGTTTTATCACGAGATTACCAAGCACTCCTAAGAGATATGATTCTATATGGTTGATTGTTGATAGAATGACCAAGTTAGCTCATTTCTTGCCAATGAAGACCACTTATAATGTGGCTTAGTATGCTAACCTTTAATGGAAGAGATAGTCAGGTAACACAAATTTCTATATCTATTATATCTAATTAAGACCCACAGTTTATTGCTCATTTTTGGAAATTTTTTTAGGAATTTTTGGGGACAAGGTTGTACCTTAGTATCACTTTTCATCTCCAAACTAATGGCCAATTAGTGCGGACAATCCATATTTTGAAAGATATGCTTTGGCACATATCTTAGATTTTGGAGGGAGTTGAGAAAAGTACTTTCCCTTATCGAAATTTGCTTACAATAATAGCTATCAAGCTAGTATATAGATGGCTCTGTTTGAAGCTCTGTATAAGGGACCTTGTACATCTTCCATTGGATGGCTTGAAGTAGGAGAAACCAAGCTGCCAGGACTAGACTTAGTGTAGAAAGCTTTATATGAGGTGAAAATAATTAGAGAAAGGTTGTTGGATACGCAAAGCAGACGGAAAGCTTATGTTAATAATAGATGACAAGAATTAGAATTTTTTGTTGGTGACTAAGTGTTTTTAAGGGTTTCACCCATGAAACGAGTGATGAGGTTTAGAAATAAAGAAAAATTGAGCCCGGGGTGTATAGGTCCATTTGTCATGATGGCATAACCCAAATATTTCAATTTCGTTTCCAAAACCTCTAGTGCTGTGACACTATCAATCCCTGTCGTGACACTAGTTTTAGAAGTTTAAATTCCAGGAATCTATAATAACTCGCATCGCAATGGCAAGAATCTCAAGTCATTATGCTAGTCAAAAAGGACTGAAATATCCTTATCTCTATAAAACTCTCCATGTGCCTCTTCTTCCCCAAGCTCCTCTATATTTTCTACAACTTTTCTCTCTCTAAGCATTTTTTTCTTTCTCTCTACCATATCTTTCAACCTAGACCTCCATTTGCAAAGCAGAGAGTATCATTAAACTTATGGAAAAGAAAGCTTCGGTTTCCACTGATTGGTTTTGCTAAAAATTGGTCTGAGTGTTGTGGAAAAATTTAAGAACAAAGCCCTAAAGAGGTAGGCTTCAAATAAGCATAGCTAGAGACCTTAAATCGTGAACCTAATACATAGGTAGTCTTAGAAATTCTTATATTTCTAGGGTTAGAATTTCATACATAAAAGGTAACTTTTCAACCGTCATGAACAATAATTTCATGTTATATATAGATTTTGACATTTTGAAGTTGTTTTACTAGGTATTGATCCCTCCCATAATTAGAATTAAAGCCCAATCGGTCATGTTAACATTAGAAGTTACTACTTAGGGTTTGCCTACCTTGAACCCTAGGATTGTGAGTAGAAAAAACCTACAATAAGTCTTTCTTCCCATCAAATTTTCAAACACTATTATTGAAATTATTTCTTTTATTGTCAGTTTACTTAATTTCAATTTTAAATTATGACTAAGTATTCAATTGAATTTCTCATGGATTCCTAGTGTCTAAACTTTGAAGTGTTGTGTTGGTGTATGGTTATTCATACATTCATCCTTAAAACCCTAGGTATGTGGGACAACTTTTCTTGGATTCTCCATTGATATTGTTGATAGAGAAAGATTATGAAATGAATAAAAAATTGATTTAAGATTGTTTACTTGGCAATGGCTCATCGCCATGGATAACTAATTGGATGATGGAATTGATGGTAAAAAAAGAGGAATGGGAATTTAGTTGGGTACAACAAAATTGCAGGTTATGATTAGGCCATTTAGTTAATGGAGAAATCATTTGTATGGCATTTCCTTTATATATGTTTGCATATGCCTAAAAGTACTTTCATGCATCTTTTTCCTTTGGAAGAAACTATATTAGAAATACTATTAGGTAGCAGCAAGGAATGCTAGCTTTAGTGCACCTTGAACTTTATTACAGGCTTTTGCTTGATAGATACAACCAGCTATGCCTGATTAATTCACGAGCTATGCTAGGTGTTTGTTACTAGCCCTTATGGGATGGAATTATGGGCCTAGCCTGATAATATACAAGCTTTGCTTGACATGTGGTGATTGCCTTTCCTTGCTGATTGCTTGGGAAGTAAATTGGTTTTGATTTTTTATACTAAATTGAATTGTTATTCACTCTTGAAATTTTATGTGTGCATTTATATAACTCTTACTAAATGCTTTTACATGAGTTCATAATAGAAATTAAATGTTTTATATTCTTTAAAGTACTGATGGTTTAATTTGTAACCTCTATTTTATTGACCTATAATGCATTATTTTTTGATTAACTTGTTTTTTTGAAAGACTTGTCTTATTTCTTTAATTGTAGGGGTTATCTACTCACTAAGTTTCCCAAACTCACCCATTTTATGTTTACATTTCCAAATAGTAATCAACAGTCTGAACTAGCTCCTCTAGGACAGTGAGTCAGAGTATTCTTGTGGTAAGCCTGATTTTGTTTTTAAGGGCTCTATGTTTTGTAAATGCTTTGGGTTTATTGTATTTCAGAGTAGCTCCATGGACTATAAGCAAGATCCTTACTTTCCTATGTAATCTGGTTTTTGTGAAATTATGATGGTTTGTATATTACAGAGGCCCCTATGCGAATTGTGGCTTGAAGCTAACAGTGGATATTATGGAAAACGCTATGTATTGCTATGCACATATTTGTGACTGTACTTTCACAATTGATTGTTTGTTGGTGTGTTTGAGGCTTATAGGTTGGGATTAGCCTTCACCCGTGCTGGTCACATACCCTTCCAACAGGGGTTGTGACAAATAGAGAAGGCAAAACACCGATCCTATTTCTTAAAGTATTGAGAATAACATGCTAAAAATTTGTGTGAATCAAAGCCCAACCCACCATCCAATTTGTCAGTCGAATATGTTGAAAAATGTTTCTCCTATGCAATGGCTTTTGCTGAAAATTTGAGAGAGTAAAAAATCTCCTTTTCCGCTGTCCAAGGACTCCGACAAAGACACACTTTTAATCTCTTATAGTGTAAGGCTTCCGAAAGAAGATAAATTAAAATTTGTCAACTAAGTTGAATCTTTTATTTTTTATTTTATTTTTAAATAGTTAAATGATTATGGATCAAAGTGAGTAACTATACTCCACTTAAAAGAGAGCCACAAGAAGCATGGCTATAATGTAAGGTTGAGGTTAGCTGGATTTAAATTATTATCCTAGCCTAGAGTGCTAGAACTCAAAGAATTCTGTACTTAATGTCCAAAGATGACATCTTCCATGGCAGCCATCATACAAGACTGAATAACAATAACAAACAGGGTTATCCGGCGGTTATTTTGGCTACTTCGAACTTTTATAGCTAACCTATTCTCCCTTAGTGTTTGTCTGGCTATGCTGCAATATAAAAACAAATTATTTCTTTTTTAAAAAATGCAAATTTTGTATTTTTATTGTCTGGTCAGCACCAAAAATGGATATTAAATTGCATAAATCAAATTTGTAGCTGTAGGAGAGAAAAAAAGAATTTAAATTTCTCCTATAAAAAGAATAGAAAAATATTTTTTAAAGCAAAAATATCTCCAATCAAATATAAAATTTATAAACATCAAAAATATTATTAAAAGTGGTTGTGATAACCGAATTCTAAATTACAATACTTTTTTAAAAAAGTAATTTTTCAAAAGCAAAACTTTTACATCCAAGAAATTAGAATTTTCGTTGAGAGTGGTAGAGTCAAGATAAAGTAATAGTCATGATTTAAATTACGCTGGATTGTGAAAAAGAATGGAAGAATGACCATTGGGAGCCGTAATTACAGGCTTGTGAGGTTGCAAAGAAAGAGCAGTGTCTCTTGACTTTTAAAGTCAAGTTGTTGCTAACAACATGAAGCCAGCGAGTGGTATACGTAAAATTTAGCATAGTATATTGGTTTGAACTTTGAACTTTCAAAATAAGCAAGAGTGCCATTGTACCAAGTCTTTCAAAATAATATTGCAGTTATAATTTGTGATTGAGGACAACAATCTAATACACTAGTTTAATCTAAGATTCGTTTCAAATGGACATGATATGTAGGAACTGGCATGTTGATAGGCTTACAGGAGTACGTGGCCCATCATCATTCCAGATTTGCTATTTATGACATGCAGAACTTGTCTATTAATGGGTTGCTCAAGGGCAACTTTATTTCTCCATTATATGCTTGTCGTTATTTTAATTACTGTTTGTTGGCTTTCAAAGCAGGAAGCCAATTTGCAAAGCGTTGTCACCAACGATTCAATACAAAATAGCTAATTTATAGGCTTCTAATTAAGATTCCTAAATATTCTGAGACTTCCTAAACAGACTAAAAAATATATTAAAGCTATGTTTGGTAAAAATAGCTGATAAGTTAGCTGAAAATTGAAAAGTTAATTTTTAGCTGAAAGCTGTTAAGTTAATTTATTGAATTAGAAGTGTTTGGTAAAATTAACTATTGAATTAGCTGATAAGTGTAAAATGACATAAAAATTCATACTTATATAAAATGTATCATTTTTTGTTAGTAATTATATTTCATTATGTAATCTCAAAAAATACAAAAATATAATTTGTTAGTTTTAATTTTTTTTTCTCTTTTATTCTGTGATTATTTTTCATCAGTATTCTAAAAATATAAACTCATCCACTTTTGGGAAGTGTCGCTTGATTAGTAGAAGAAAAGTGCACACAAAAAACTTGAAGATTAATAAATTACGTCAAAGGTCATGAGTATAATAGTGTTGGAATTTCAATAAAATAACAAGGATAAAAAAGAAATAAAATTATAAAAACTATAAACTAATAGCTATAAGTTACTCAAAGTAGCGTATGATAAAACGCTATGAGCTACCTAAATAAGTTCGTTTACCAAACACTTCTAATTTGATCAAACAAACTTATAAGTTAGTCAAATACACTATAAGCTAACTTATTGAACTTGCCAAACACACTCTAAATGGATAATAATTGCTGATCGCACAAGGAAATATTACAATAATAAAAGACACATGGTAGTCTAAAGATACATTAAAAATAAGAAAATAAAATAAAATAATAAAACTGTTAATCCCAACAAGAAACTACCAAAAAAAATAAATCTAAACCAACCTTATTGTTAAGCAGCTAAAGCTTCCGAGTTCTCATCTTATTTCTATTTTCTATTAACTTGTTGAATATTCAATCTCGGATTCTCTTAACCCATCTACCCGTGATCCCTGCTTATATAACTACATTCAATTCTCTTTTATGAAGTGCCAAATTTCAAAAATGAAGGTGCATTTGCATTGCCATCACACCTACTTTATAGGTCTTATTTCTTCAATAATAGAACATAAAATTCTTAAAGAAAGGCCTATTTGTTATTAATCAGACTCTGTGCTATTGCTGAAAATACGATTAAGCTACTTTTTTTTAAAGCAGAGAAAACATTCTATTTTGAGATGATAAAGCAGAGAGACATGTAAGATCTGTATTTTTTGAGTTTTGTATTATAAGAGCAATTTTATGGACAGCTCAATCTCTCAAGAGGTTAAGCTCTTTCATCATTAGATGGATATAGAGATTCTCACTTTAATATCTCAATCAGTGAATAATTAAGGTGAGAATCTCAAAGTACATCAAATGGTGAAATAACTTAGCCTCCTGAATAGTCAAACGCTCCATCAAATCAACTATAGCGATAATTCTCGGCTGCCCTTTATAGAATTGTTATTTGTTTAATTGAACCCACTACTCTAATATTTGCAGCTAGAATAACAATTGTCGCATCCCTCGCTTATACTTTTTATTTTTTATTTTTACTAAATACTCTCAATCTTCAATTATTCTTCTGCTTATAACTTAGAGAGCAGGGTATAAACTATAACCACTTTATAAATATTATTTTCTTCCACAAAGAACCAAGTACATGCCCATTTAGGGATTCTATGGGTTTGTCCTTCCTCCGGTCATGCATGCATTCTGGGATACGTTTTTGGTTTAGCTCGCAGATTTGACACACAGGGCAAGCTGTTAAGTGCACTGCAGCAATTAATCACAGTTTCCTTCAAAAGTATCTGGGAATGTGTAGGATTAAGAACTACTCATCATGGTACCTCATTTATTTTGTCCTCGTTCTTGTTTCCCACAATTCTCTTCCAAAACCAATGTTCTCTCCACACTCGATCCATCTGCTCAATGGGCATATTTTTGGTCTCTGGTAGCAGCAAGCACACAAAAGCTGTCATCACTACCACCCAACCCCCAAAGAAGAAGAAAGTCCCAGACTTGAAATGGCAAAGCATGGCGAGAAAAGTTTGAGCAACAATGAAGGTGAAGAGAAAGTTCACTGCAACTGTGATACTTTGTGCTGTTGATCGAATCTCCAATGGGAAAATCTCACTAGGAACCAACCACCCTAGTGGCCCCCATGACCAGCCATATCCAGCAACATAAATGCATATCAAAACTAGAATCAAATATGCATATGCCTTGCTTATTCCTCCTTGATCACCTAGCTGAGTTGCCATAATGCCTCCTATTATAACTTGCGAGAAGAACATCTGGATTCCCCCAACTGTGAACAAAACCCTTCTACCTAGTTTATCAACTATAAGCATTGATATGAATGTTGAGGTAGTGCCCACAACCCCCGTCATAACTGCAGACAAAAGGGAAGCACTTTCACCCAACCCAATGGTTAAGAAGAGGATTGGAGCATAGAAGGAAATGACATTGATCCCTGTTACTTGTTGGAAGAAGGGAATTGCTATGGCCATAACTAGTTGAGGCCTATATTTTCTCTTCAAAATATTCTTAAAAGTGTGATTGATAGAACTTGATATTTCACTTGCTGCTATGAGGTCTTCAAGTTCTGCTTGAACATTTTGGGTACCTCGGATGCGTTGCAGCATTAGATTAGCCTTGTGATGGTCCTTCTTGTGTTGGACTAAGCTATTGGGTGTTTCTGGGAGGAATACTGCGCCCAGGGTGAGCATTGATGCTGGAACTGCTGCCATGGCTAAAGAAACACGCCAACCCCAGCCACCGTTGATCTTCTCTGTGCCAAAGTTGATCAGATTAGCTGATAGAACCCCAATTCCAACACAAAGCTGGAAGCCATTGTTAATTGCTCCTCTATATCTTGGAAGTGCCATTTCAGAAAGGTATAATGGGACTGACTGCAAAACACAATCTAATTTTATTTCCATATAATAGCATTAGCAATATCCACATTGTCATGTAAGTTCAAGGTGTTACCACTATCTCAGAGGCTTTGACACCACGTCCTTATTTTATCATAGTCTATATCGTGTAAAAATGAATCTACCTGATTTGCAAAGCCAACCCCAACTCCAAGCAGAACTCGACCAAGAATCAGCATGAAAAGATTGAAAGCAGCCCCACCAAGAGCTGCACCAATAAGGAACGTGGCACCACCAGCGAGGATTGATGGTTTTCGCCCGAAGGCTGCTGTGACTGATGAGGCAAAGAAGGATGCTACGAGGCCAGCTATGTAGAGTGATGAAGTGAATGCTGTTAAGAGTTGGCTATCAAACTTGCAGTAATTGCTAATCTTGGTGTCTTCCTTCATCTTGGTGTATACTTCTGCAAAAAATTTCTCCAAGAATGATGCCATGGATGTTACACCTCCTGCACGGTCAGTTAAGTTACTGAAACAGTGAATAAAACAGAAATCATATTAATGGTTTATTTATATAATTAAAGAAAATTAGGGAGTAGTCAAAGGTTCAAAATTTAAATACAGAAGAAAAAAAAAGGTTCTGAGGATCAATTTGGGAAGACAGAGTCTTCTAGGGAGCAAAAACTGTGTTATTATCTTTAAATTTATCATTCAAAATGAAGTTAATTTCGTTTTCGTGTCTCCACTGTATTTCGATTATTTACCTTTCTCCCTATTGTTTCAAAAGCATCGGAGAAAAAGTGAAATCTAATGAGATACTGTTCCAGAATAGATGCCTCCTAGGGTACCAAAAAAATATTAACTCCTTAAAAAAATTTTCCCCATATTTATTTGTAGCAAATTTAACATCCATGATGATAGAATAGAGATCTTCAGTATGATAGGGAAATACGTGAAAGTCTTTAATATCGATGTGATTAAATTTGTAGAACATTGTCCCTCCATTTTATTCGATTTTAATACATACAACACCTCTTAGCAGATAAAAGAGTATAATCTAATGTATAATCTAATGTATTTTCTATTTTAAGCGAAGAATTGAAGTCAATTCATATGGAAATGAGTAATTAAGAATAACCTGAAATTCCAATATCATAACCGAAGATGATGCCTCCTGTGGCAGCCACCATACAAGATAGAATCACAAAGGAAGTCATCTTCCCATTGTATTCTCTGCCTCCTTCTGCTCCTACTGGTAGCCCCACAGCCATGGCTACCCTCTTCTTTCTAAAACTCTGTATGTGTCTCTCCTATTCTGCCAATGACCATCATATGGCATATCATATATTTTGACAAATATTTCTACCTTTGCCTGTAAACCCAGAATAGAGTGCAGCCTTTCTTGACTTTTATAGCAAAGCAATTAGCATCACACTCCAATTCTGATGGTCAAATTTTTGAAATGTCACAATCTTTGGACTTTGACCTTAGTATGTGATTGAACATTGAAGTGGCGTGCTGCTTTGTGCTTAATGTCTTTGGATCTCAGCATTTACAAAAGAAAAGAAAATTGCTATATCCATATCTATCTTTTATAACCTCTCTCTTTCTGTATAACTACTTGTTCAAATACGATATGCATATTGATTTCTTTTAAAAACAAAAAAAATCTTTTTTACATAAACATTTTACACACTACAACTCTTGTGAAACATGTTTGATGGAACCCACAAGATTTTTATGTATTGCAATATTTTTGGATATCGAATTATACCAGGAAGATAAAATAGGATGGTTTTCTATACTCAAATTCAAAGAAATAGCAACAAAACAGCCCAGAAATACAGTATCAGGGTAGAAAATATGAAAGTAAACTATTAAGAAATCTCTAGCAAATTGAGAAGCTAGATTTCTCCTTCACAGGCCACTGCACCCAAAATTCTAATCTCCCTCTGTAACATCCCTCATTTCGTTTCTTTTATTGATAAAGGTACATAAAAAATTTAATTAAGAAAATAAAATTTATTAGATAATATTTTAGATATCTAAGAAAATATAGTCCTTAGAAATTTTTCACCTTATGTATATGCATAGAAAATGTTTCTAACATTAAGAGAACAAATAAAGAAGGAAAACATAATAGGAAAGAAATTAGAAATAACATACTAAAGAGATGCAAAATTCTTGGATAAGGAAGATAAATTTTTAAAAATAAGTAAAGGTCTTAAAATTTTAAAAACATTGAATTAGGGTAATTTTTTCTAATTCAAGAACTTGAGTTACTAAGTTTAAAATCTTTACTCATACATTGGGCTTTTACCTATGGATACTTCATATAGAGTTTTTCCACTTCACATAAGTTTCTAGCAAGCCATTGGATAACCTAAGTAAGAAATAAAACATAGACTTGGACTATGATATAGTAATTGGACCAATAGCCCAAAAATTATGAAAATGTGACCAAACCTTCCAAGAAAGGTAGAATTTTATCCAAAGCAAAGAAAATGGGTAGGAATAAGTCCATAATGGGTAGAAATAAGCCTAAATCCAAGAGGAAAAATGAAATAAAATAAAATAAATGATGATATAATAATAATAATAATAATAATAATAATATAGGTTACATGGCATTAATTAAGACCAAAATTTAGCAAGTGGTGTGATTCTACATTCATCATTTAGACAAGTGGCATGATAATACAAGGCTTTAGGACAAAAACATCTATATCTTACACTCATAATTTTAGCAAGTGGTATGATAATACATGGCATTAGGACAAAACTTTCCTATCCCACACAAATAATATCAACCAAATAATGGAGATTCAAGGGTTAGAAATTTGCCACCTAAAAAGGAAAACCTATCATACTTGTTTAAGACAAAAGAAAATGGAAATGAATCCCTAAATTAAAGGGACCTTGTCCCTTATCTTAAGAACATATCATCATAACTTTCAAAATACAAATCTCCTTTTCCTATGCATATCTTGACTAAGGAAGAGGAAGACAAGAATATAAGTTGTTTGTTTTCCAAAAATTCAACAAAGTGTATCTTAATTGTGATAAGGTAGACCCATGATCATGAAAGGTGAATTATTTGGTGGTCTATATAAGAAAACCCACCTTTACAACATTATAATTTCGTCCAAGTGAGGGAAAGGAAAAATAGAAGCAAGGTAGAATGAGGAAAGGAGAGGAAGAAAGGAAGAAAGAGGAAGTAGAAGTCTAGGGGACTAAGTGCTCCAGGTAAGTTTAACAATATTTCTTTCTGAAGAAAACTTTTGAAACTTATAATATTTATATGAGATTTTGATCTTAGAACTTTTATGATTGGTCATGATGTTGCTATATCATGTTACATATTGATCTTGCATGTGATGTATGTTTGAATACTTAGGTTGGTGTAGATAGTTCTGCATGGGTATGGCTATGGGTGGCAGAATTTTAAGTTTCAGTGTTTTAATTTCTGGGAACCATCTATAAGGCATTAAAATAAATTGTTAACATAAGAATTATAGCTATGTGTGTCATGGATTTGTAGCCATTGGAATCAATCAATTTGGAGTCCATATGAGGTAGATATGGTCCGATTAGTAGTCAAAGGTCAGAAAATGGTTCATTAGGGAAGAATATGTTAGGATAGCTTCTGTATTTTAATTTCTGAGAATTATCTGTATGGAATTAAAATAAATGGTTAACATAAGAATTATAGCTATGTGTGTCATGGATTTTAAGCCACTGAAATCATTCAATTTGGAGTCTATATGAGGAATATATGAGCTGATTAGTAGTCAAAGGTCAGAAAATGGTTCATCAGGGAAGAATATGTTAGGACAGCTTTTGTATTTTAATTTATGAGAATTATCTATATGGAATTAAAATAAATGGTTAACATAAGAATTATATCTATGTGTGTCATGGATTTTAAGCTACTGGAATCATTCAATTTGGAGTCCATATAAGGAATATATGAGCTAATTAGTAGTCAAAGGTTAGAAAATGGTTCATCAGGGAAAAATATGTTAGGACAGCTTCCGTATTTTAATTTCTAGGAATTATCTATATGGAATTCAAATAAATGGTTGACATAGGAATTATAGCTATGTGTGTCATAGATTTTAAGCCACTAGAACCATTCAATTTGGAGTCCATACGAGGAAGATATGAGCTGATTAGTAGTCAAAGGTCACAAAATGGTTCATCAGGGAAGATTATGTTAGGACAGCTTATGTATTTTAATTTCCGGAAATTATCTGTATGGAATTAAATTAAATGGTTAACATAAGAATTATAGCTATGTGTGTCATGGATTTTTAGCCACTGTAATCATTCAATTTGGAGTCCATATGAGAAGATATGAGCTTATTAGTAGTCAAAGGTCAGAAAATGATTCATCAGGGAAGAATATGTTAGGATAGCTTCTGTATTTTAATTTTTAGGAATTATCTGTATGGTATTAAAATAAATGGTTAACATAATAATTATAGATATGTGTTTCTCGAATTTTTAGCCACTGGAATCACTCAAGTTGTAGTCCATATGAGGTAGATATGTTCCGATTAGTAGGTAGAGGTCAGAACCTATCCGAGAAGAAATAACCTATATATTTAGGGAGTAATATCATCTTGATTTCTTAATATTTCGCTACAATGTTCAACATAATAGTTTTAGATAATTGTTTTATCTTGAAACGGACACCAAGATCATCTACATCAGAGTTAAATTGAGGGAGTTATGCTCTGATTAGTAAGAGAAGGTTAGATAGGATGAAAAATTGCATCAAGAAAATAAAGAAATAAAATTAGTATTTAAAAAAGAAGACGAATCTTAATAAATGACTAGTATAGCCATAGTCATTGCCATTGTATGAATTTCTTTCCATCTTAAATGTGAAATTCTGACATGGAAATATTTTATAATGTGATATTTGAAATGGTTATGTTCATGGCATGATTACCAATGATTTATGGTAATAATTATATTTTGATGAATATACTTGTTATTGAAAGTATATTTTTGGCTATCATTGTGAAAAGAAAAGAAATGAGCACGGTCACATGGCAATCCGTGTGGTGCACTAGTAGAGGACGCCCTACCAACGGTTATGATTATGATTATGAGAAAAGAAAGAGAAAGTGTGCCATGTCGGACGGAGCGAGAAAAGCCCGTACCAGAGAGTAGAGGATACTCACCCTGACCGGGGTAGCTTGAAATGAGAATAAGTTAATGGCCATCATATGATATTTTGAAAATAGTTAATCCTGTCATACATATCATTACAGTATGATTCTTATGTGCATAGATATAATGCATTATGTGACCAAAGATATTTTCTGTAGTTTATACAGCTGAACATGATGTGATGAGCTATATTGATGATGATTTATTGTTGAACTTACTGGGATTTAATTCTAACTATATTTTCATATCATGTTCAGAAAATTAGTTATGCAAATTTTTCTATAGCTCTGGCTTTTAGTGCACGTTGGATCGAGTACTTTATGTTGGGCAGATCTCAGAAGCAAATAAAATATTTGTGGTCAAGTTGACTTAGATCCTGGTGAAGGTGCAACCAGAATAAATAAGATGTAAATTTTATGTGTTTGATATATTGTACGTATGTTTTGATTAATGACATGTATGTGAACTCTGTGTTGTATAAATTAAATAAATGTTATATTGAGTTAAGTTGTAACGAGGTAATTACTTCATGGTATTTTAAAAAAAAAATTTGATACTTAAATGGAGTTGTTACACCGTCCCCTTCTCAACCTTCTTATTCCCTCTTCCCTCCTCTAACTGACTTCTTTCTTCCCATCCACACACCCAAGCCTGCCCATACTCCCCCCTCGCTAGAGTTAGTTACTACCTCACCCCCTTTCCTTTAACAGATTTCCCTCCCATATCTCGCCAGTCTTATTCCTTCGGGTGTAAACTTTCATGACAGGAGGCCCATCAACACTCTCTGCAAGGCACACCTTGTCCTCATGCTGAAAAAAAGGGGTACTACAATTGAATTACTTCATAATCTTCCCACGTATTCTCAAACTCAGGCAAGGGCGCAAGGCCTACCCATCATTAGTTCCGTGATTTATCTCACTGCTTCAGGTTGTACCTGAAGCAATAATGCGCGAGAAAGGGTGAATTGGGTGACACAAAAATTAAGGCTTTAAAAACAATTTAAGCCGAATAGAGCTTTTATACTTAACCAAGGAAAAAACCTTTATGTGCAGTAGAAATAATATAGATGCTTATATAAGCTAAAAGATAAATATAAACCAATTAAATTTAATTTCAAGTAAAGTAAGACAGCAGTAAACAGAACTAAAACAATATTATGAGAAACAGCCATTAAACATAAGCAAAGGATTGAACACTACAAGAAATATATAGTCTAGCGATAGATATTTGATGACGGTCAGAAAAAATCATCCTTAAAGCATGAAACAAAGAGGATTTAATAATTGTCCTAATTTGATAGTGTTGTAGAAATTTAAGCTATTTTTCCACCAATAGCAAATTTAACAATGGCTTACGATGATAAATAAGAAGCAGAAAAGCAAATAAAGAGAATGCCAGGAATTGACGAGATTCGGCCAATTGTGCCTACGTCCTCAGACACCACTACAAATATATTCTTTAGAGAAAATACAAAAGAGAAAAATTAAACTAAGCCTTTAGAAGAGTTAGAAGGATTCAAAGTTTGGTGTGTCATTTAACTAAGGAGAAGCTCTTATTTATAGCCTCCCTTTCCTACCCAATTCCAAAATCCCATTTATGTGGGACTTTGGAGCCAGCTAAAAACCAACAAATCTCCACCTTGGCGAATAAAGTCCTAAAAGTTACAAAATTTTCTCTCACAATAATACTATCTCTAGTAGTGTCTTCAAATGCACCTACGGTGCTACCCATCTACAATCTTCACAATATTGATCAAATTCATACAATGGTGAAACTTGATCGATGTCACTATCTTGGTCATCATATCTGCAGGATTTTCAGCTGTCTGGATTTTTTGAAATAGTATTTCACCTTCTTCCAGAATCTACCTTACGAAATGATATCGAACATCTATATGCTTCGTGCGTGCGTGATAGACTTGGTTCTTTGCTAAACAAATAGCACTCTAACTGTCACAATGCACTTTGACGTGTTTCTGACCAACTCCCAAGTCCTTCAGCAATCCTTGAAGCCAAATAGCCTCCTTAACAGCCTCTGTAACAGCCATATACTCTGCCTCTGTAGTAGACAAAGCAACTGTTGACTGCAAAGTGGACTTCCAACTAATCGGTGCCTTTACAAGTGTAAACACATAACAGTAGTTGATTTTCGTTTGTCCAAATCACCAGCATAGTCAGAATCACAATATCCAACTACATATTGACCAATCTTTTTATCCTGCTAAAATAACAACTCAACATCCACGAGGTTCCAAATGTATCGTAGAATCCATTTTACAGCTTGCCAATGTCCTTTATCAGGATCATGCATATACCTGCTCACAACCCCAACTGCTTGTGAAATGTCAGGTCTCGTACACACCATAGAATACATCTAGCTACCAACAACATTTACATAAGGAACTTTTGCCATATATTCTTGTTCAGCATCATTCTTCGGAGATAAATTAGCACTAAGTTTCATATGAGGAGCAAACGGAGTACTTATAGGTTTTGACTTGTCATTCATACCAAAACGTTGCAGCACCTTTCTCAGATATTGTTTCTGAGTTAGACGAAGTTGCCCCAATCGTCTGTCTCTATTTATCTCCATGCCGATAATCTTCTTAACTTTCCTTAAATCTTTCATCTCAAATTCTTGCTTTAGTTGAGCTTTCAGCTTTTCAATTTCTCCTGAATTCTTTGAAGCTATCAACATATCATCAACATAAAGAAGAAGATAGATAAACGATCCATCTTGTAGCTTGCGCAAATACACACAATGATCATATTTACTTCTTGTGTACTTCTGCCCTAATATAAACTTGTCAAATCGCTTATACCACTGTCTTGGAGATTGCTTCAATCTGTACAATGATTTTTCAAGTTTGCATACCATATTTTCTTTTCCATCAACCTTGAACCCTTCCGGCTGAGTTATATAGATTTCCTCCTCCAAGTCTCTATGTAAAAAAGTAGTTTTTACATCAAGTTGAACTAGTTCTAAATCCAGTTGAGCTACCAAGGCCAATAAGATTTTGATGGAAGAATGTTTCACCACTAGAGAAAAAACTTTGTTGTAGTCAATTCCCTCCATCTGAGCATAGCATTTAGCTACCAATCTCGCCTTGTAGTGAATGCTTTTATTGTCCAGAAATCCTTATTTCTTTGCATATATCCATTTGCATCTAATAGCCTTTAGCTACCGGGTCGATTTCCCTTGCAAACTCCACCTGTTGTAGAGCACTATTGTTCTGTTGAATGTCATCCTTCTTCAACATGGTAGATTCATCAAAGGTGACATCCATGCTAAAGATTATCTTCTTTGTTTCAGGACACCAGAGGTGGTATCCTTTAACACCAGTAGTGATCCTCATAAAGAGTGTAACAACTCCATTTAAGTATCAATTTTTTTTTAAAATACCATGAAGTTATTACCTCGTTACAACTTAACTCAATATAACTTCTATAGTTTATACAACTGAACATGACGTGATGAGCTATATTGATGATGATTTATTGTTGAACTTACTGGAATTTAATTCTCACTATATTTCCATATCATGTTCAGAAAATTAGTTATGCAGATTTTTCTATAGCTCTGGCTTTTAGTGCACGTTAGATCGAGTACTTTATGTTGGGCAGATCCCAGAAGCAAATAAAATATTTGTGATCGAGTTGGCTTAGATCCCGGTGAAGGTGCAACCCCCCGCAACTGTATCTTCGGAATTGGTCAACCAGAATAAATAAGATGTAGATTTTTATGTGTTTGATATGTTGTACGTTTGTTTTGATTTATGACATGTATGTGAACTCTGTATTGTATAAATTAAATAAATGGTCACATGAATGCATTATATCTATGCACATAAGAATCATACAGTAATGATATGTACGACATGATTAACTATTTTTTAGAATATCATATTATGGTCATCAACTTATTCTCATTTCAAGCTACCCCGGTTAGGGTGAGTATCTTCTACTCTCCGGTACGGGCTTTTCTTGCTCCGTCCGACATGGCACACTTTCTCTTTCTTTTCTTATAATCATAATCATAACCGTTGGTAGGGCGTCCCCTATTAGTGCACCACACGGATTGCCATGTGACCGTGCTTATTTCTTTTCTTTTCACAATGATAGCCAAAAATATGCTTCCAATAACAAGTATGTTCATCAAAATATAACTATTACCGTAAATCATTGGTAATCATGCCATGAACATAACAATTTCAAATATCACTTTATAAAATATTTTCAAGTCAGAATTTTACACTTAAGATGGTAAGAAGTTCATACAATGGCAATGGCTATGGCATATACTAGTCATTTATAAGATTCGTCTTCCTTTTAAATATTAATTTTATTTCTTTATTTTCTTGATCCAGGTTTTCATCATATCTAACCTTCTCTTACTAATCAGAGCATAGCTCCCTCAATTAAACTCCGATGTAGGTGATCTTGGTGTTAATTTCAAGATAAAACAATTATCTAAAACTATTATGTTGAACATTGTAGCGAAATATTAAGAAATCAAGGTGATATTACTCCCTAAATGTACAGATTATTTCTTTTCGGATAGGTTCTGACCTCTACCTACTAATTGAACCATATCTACCTTATATGGACTCCCCCTTGAGTGATTCCAGTGGCTAAAAATCCGTGACACACATATATATAATTCTTATCTTAAATATTTATTTTAATTCCATACAGATAATTTCCAGAAATTAAAATACAGAAGCTATCCTAACATATTCTTCCCTGATGAACCATTTTCTGACCTTTGACTACTAATCAGCTCATATCTTCCTCATATGGACTCCAAATTGAATGATTCCAGTGGGTAAAAATCAGTGACACATATATCTTTAATTATTATGTTAACCATTTATTTTATTTCCATACAGATAATTCCCATAAATTAAAATACAGAAGTTAAAAAGTTTGCCACCCATAGCCATACCTATGCATAATTTTCTATACTAGTCTAAGTATTCAAACATACATCATAGCAAGATCAATATGTAACATGATATAGCAACATCCATGACCAATAATCAAAGTTCTAAGATCAAAATCTTATATAAATATTATAAGTTTCAAAATTTTTCTTCAAAAAGAAATATTGTTAAACTTACCTGGAGCACTTAGTTCCTTAGACTTCTCCTTCCTCTTTCTTCCTTTCTTCCTCTCTTTTCCTCACTCTACCTTGCTTCTATTTTTCATCTCCCTCACTTGGACGAAATTATAATGTTGTAAGGGTGGGTTTTCTTATATAGACCACCAAATAATTCATCTTTCATGATCATGGGTCTACCTTATCACAATTAGATTACACTTGGTTGAATTTTTGGAAAACAAACAACTTATGTTCTTGTCTTCCTCTTCCTTAGTCAAGATATGCATAGGAAAAGGAGATTTGTATTTTGAAAATTATGATACTATGTTCTTAAGATATGGGACAAGGTCCCTTTGATTTAGGGATTCATTTCCATTTTCTTTTGTCTTAAACAAGTATGATAGGTTTGTCTTTTTAGGTGGCAAATTTCTAGCCCTTGAATCTCCATTATTTGGTTGATATTATTTGTGTGGGATAAGAATGTTTTGTCCTAATGCCATGTATTATCATACCACTTGCTAAAATTATGAGTGTAGGATATAGATGTTTTTGTCCTAAAGCCTTGTATTATCATGCCACTTGCCAAAATTATGAATGTAGAATCACACCACTTGCTAAATTTTTGTCTTAATGCCATGTAACCTAATCTTTATTATTATTACATTATTATATTATCACCTAATTTATTTTATTTTATTTTTCCTCTTGGATTTGGGCTTATTCCTACCCATTTTCTTTACTTTGGATAAAATTCTACCTTTCTTGGAGGGCTTGGTCACATTTTCATAATTTTTGAGCTATTGGTCCAATTACTATATCCTAGTCCAAGTTTATATTTTATTTCTTACTTAGGTTATCCAATGGGCTTGCTAGAAACTTATGTGAAGTGGAAAAACTCTATATGAAGTTTCCATCAATAAAAGCCCAATGTATGGATAAAGATTTTAAACTTAGTAACTCTAGTTCTTGAATTAGGAAAAATTACCTTAATCCAATGTTCTTGAAATTTTATGACCTTTACTTGTTTCTAAAAATTTATCTTCCTTATCCAAGAATTTTGCATCTCTTTAGTATGTTATTTCTAATTGTTTTTCCTATTAGGTTTTCCCTCTTTATTTGTTCTCTTAATGTTAAAAACATTTTCTATGCATATACATAAGGTGAAGAATTTCTAAGGATTATATTTCCTTAGATATCTAAAATATTATCTAATAAATTTTATTTCCTTAATTAAATATTTATGTACTTCTATCAATAAAAGAAACGAAATTAGGGATGTTACATTTCTCTCCCCCTAAAAGAAATTTTGTCCTCAAAATTTTAGAAATTACCTAATAAGAACAATTGCGGATATTTCTTCCTTGTGACTTCTTCCAACTCCCAAGTTGCTTCTTCCGAAGTCAAACCTTCCCATAACACCTTAACAAGGGGAATGGTTTTATTTCTCAGTTGCTTTACGTCAGTGTCCAATATGGATGCAGGTATTAGCTGGTATGTCATGTTCTCCTTTATTTGGATTGGTTCATCCTGTATTACATGTGATGAATCTGAAAGATACTTTCGCAGCTGTGATACGTGGAAAACATTATGCAGGTTGGACAAATTAGGTGGGAGAGCAACTTGATATGCTGATGTCCCTACTTTTTTCAGAATTTGGTAGGGTCCCAAAAATCGTGGACTTAACTTTCTTATTTTGAGAGACCTACCAACTTCAGTAGTCGGGGAAAGTTTCAGAAATACATGGTCTCCTTCCTCAAACTCTAGAGGTCTATGTCTCTTATCGTAGTAACTCTTTTTCTGACTCTGAGCTGTAAGTATTTTGTCTCGTATCATCCTGATTTGTTCAGTGGTTTGTTAAACTAGATCAGGATCCAACAAGTTCTTTTCTCCTACCTCAAACCAACATAGTGGAGATCGGCACTTCCTACCATATAAAGCTTCGTAGGGGGCCATCTTAATACTGGAGTGATAACTATTATTATAAGCAAACTCTACTAAAGGTAGGTACTTATCCCATCCTTTACCTTGCTCTATCACACATGCCCTTAACATGTCTTCTAGAGTTTGAATGGTCCGTTCTGTCTGCCCGTCAGTCTGAGGATGGTAGGCAGTACTGAACCGCAACTGAGTACCAAAAGCTTCCTGCAACGCTTTCCAAAATCTCGACGTGAACCTCGAATCTCTATCATAAACAATAGTTAAGGGAATCCCATGTAGTCTAACTATTTCTTGGACGTACAGTTGGGCCAATTTATCCAGTGAAAAGTTAATTTTTATGGGCAAAAAGTGAGCAGATTTGGTTAATCTGTCAACTATTACCCAGATAGAGTCATGTTCCACTGAAGTCTTAGGTAAACCCACAACAAATTCCATCGAGATACTGTCCCATTCCATTTAGGGATCTCAAGAGGTTGTAGAAATCCCACTGGCTTTTGATGCTCTACCTTCACCTTTTGACAAATTAGACATTTCGCCACGAACTCCGTAATATCCTTTTTTATCCCTGGCCACCAATACATCATCTTTAAGTCCTGGCACATTTTAGTGCATCCAGGATGGACAGTATATTTACTCTGATGTGCTTCCTGTAGGATTTTAGTCCTTAACTCTCGTTCTTGATGGACACAAATCCTTCCTTGATACATGATTGCTCCATCTTCCATGACAGAAAAATTTTCTTGATCTTTATGATCCTGTAAGTATTGGTTGTGAACTTAAGCCTCTTTGATCTGGGCTCTAAGGTTACACCCTATACTTAGACCATTACTGGTTAGCTTCTTTGAGGAAAAAGTAGTGTCCAGCTTCAAATTCCGAAACTCCTCTAGCATTTGCATCTCATACAACATCATCTGGCCCATGTGTAGAGATTTTTGACTTAAGGCATCAGCTACAACATTTGCCTTTCCTGGATGATACTTTATCTTAAACTTGTAGTCATTGAGAAATTCCACCCATCTTCGTTGCCTCATATTTAACTCCTTTTGATCAAAGAGATATTTAAGACTCTTGTGATCGCAATATACTTCAAAGGTTGCTCCGTATAAGTAATGTCGCCAAATCTTTAAAGCGAACACCACCGCCGCCAATTCAAGATCATGGGTTTGATAGTTTCCTTCGTGGGGTCTTAGTTGTCTAGAGGCATAAGCAACTACTCTCTTGTCTTGCATTAGCACACACCCTAGTCCTTTCTTTGAAGCATCACTATACACTTCAAAATGTCCTGTGGGGTCTGAAATAATTAAAACTAGAGGAGTGGTCAGTCTTGTCTTAAGCTCCTGAAAACTAACTTCACATTGATCAGTCCATTTGAAAGGACTTCCCTTCCTGGTCAATTTAGTCAATGGCAAGGCTATACGAGAGAAGTTTTGTATAAACCTCCTGTAGTATCCTGCCAAACCCAGGAAACTTCTGACTTCCGTAACCGTCTTTGGTCTCTCCCACTGAATAACTGCTTCCGTCTTGCTAGGATCTACGGCTACCCCTCTATTAGAGATGACATGTCCGAGAAACTTCACCTCTGACAGCCAAAATTCACACTTCTCCAATTTGGCATATAATTTTTTCTTTTTCAGCACTTGCAGCACGATTCGGAGATATTGTTCATGTCTTTCTCACTCTTAGAGTATATCAAGATGTCATCAATGAACACTACAACAAATTGATCTAAGTAGGGTCGAAAAATGCGATTCATGTAATCCATGAAAATTACAGGTGCATTTGTCAACCTAAAGGGCATTACGAGAAACTCATAGTGCACATACCTATTCTTGAAGGCAGTTTTTGGTACGTCCTCCTCCTTGATCCTAATCTGATGATATCCTGACCTCAAGTCAATTTTAGAAAAGATGGAGGCTCCCTTTAATTGATCTAATAAGTCATCTATCCTAGGGAGAGAATACTTGTTTTTGATAGTCACCTTATTCAGCTGTCTGTAATCTATGCATAGTCTCAAGCTCCCGTCTTTCTTCTTAACAAACAATATAGGAGCTCCCCAAGGTGATACACTCGGTCTAATGAATTGCTTGTCTAATAGTTCCTCCAACTGTTTCTTGAGTTCCTGTCGTTCCTTTGAGGCCATTCGATATGGTGCAATAGAGATAGACCCTGTCCCAGGTAGGAGATCAATAGAGAACTCTATCTCTCTCTTGGGAGGTAAGCCTGGAATATCTGATGGAAATACTTCAGGAAACTCGTCAGCTATTGGGATTTCATCTAGCTTTAATTCGACTTCTAGGTTTGATAAATACAAGAGAATGTATCCAAGTACTCCATTCTTCAACTCCCTATTAACTTGATTGACTTTTAGCATCAATAATTGGACCTCCTCTTTCGGAGTAGGAGGTAGAAATTCAACGGTTTTGTTACAACAATTCAACAAGACTCGATTTCTAGACATCCAGTCTAACCCTAAAATGACCTCAGTACTTATGCAGCAAAAATAACTTACTGCTCTTCAGTACAGCCCATCACTTCAAAGATTTTCTCTAATTCCTTTATCCACCTTTCGGCTACCGTTGGGTCATAGCCACCTTGGAAACAAGGTGGTATAGTCCTCAAGAACTCAGATATGCCATTATCTTTTCCAGCCATCCGATTGTTAGCACCATTCTCACCATTTGGGTTATTAGCAATCTGGAGATATTGTAAACTTTGGTTGGTGGTCATGACTTGGTCTTGAATTGTCGTGGTCAGGTTGTGCAGGGTTTCCTCTGCATTGGTTGCTGGATTCCTCCTTGGTGGTGCCATTTCCTACTGTGGCAAAACAAAGTTATGCTGCTATTGAGGTGATCAAGCCTAATAGTTAGTTCAAAAATATTTAATAGCAGTCATAACACCACCTCGGCATATAGATAGGAAACACTAGTAATTTCTTACCTGTATGAATCACTAATCCCTTACACAGAACAACCACAACATACTCAAGACACTATAAGATTGATTTAGATAACCATCCACCCACTGGCCAACTAGGATCGACCTGCTCTGATACCAATTATGTAACAACTCCATTTAAGTATCAATTTTTTTTAAAATACCATGAAGTTATTACCTCGTTACAACTTAACTCAATATAACATTTATCTAATTTGTACAATACAGAGTTCACATACATGTCATTAATCAAAACATACGTACAACATATCAAACACATAAAAATCTACATCTTATTTATTCAGGTTGACCAATTCTGGAGATACAGGTGTGGGTGGTTGCACCGTCAACGGGATCTAATCCAACTCGAGCATAAACATTTTATTTGCTTCTGGGATCTGCCCAACATAAAGTACTCGATCTAACGTGCACTAAAAGCCAGAGCTATAGAAAAATCTGCATAACTAATTTTCTGAACATGATATGGAAATATAGTGAGAATTAAATCCCAGTAAGTTCAACAATAAATCATCATCAATATAGCTCATCACGTCATGTTTAGCTGTATAAACTATAGAAAATATCTTTGATCACATGAATGCATTATATCTATGCACATAAGAATCATACAGTAATGATATGTGTGACAGGATTAACTATTTTTTATAATATCATATTATGGCCAACAACTTATTCTCATTTCAAGCAACCCTGGTCAGGGTGAGTATCCTCTACTCTCCGGTACGGGCTTTTCTCACTCCGTCCGACATGGCACACTTTCTCTTTCTTTTCTCATAATCATAATCATAACCGTTGGTAGGGGCGTCCCCTACTGGTACACCACACGGATTTCGATGTGACCGTGCTCATTTCTTTTCTTTTCACAATGATAGCCAAAAATATGCTTTCACAAACAAGTATGTTCATCAAAATATAACTATTATCGTAAATCATTGGTAATCATGCCATGAACATAACCATTTCAAATATCACTTTATAAAATATTTCCAAGTCAAAATTTTACACTTAAGATGGTAAGAAGTTCATACAATGGCAATGGCTATGGCATATACTAGTCATTTATAAGATTCGTCTTCCTTTTTAAATATTAATTTTATTTCTTTATTTTCTTGATCCAGGTTTTCATCATATCTAACCTTCTCTTACTAATCGGAGCATAACTCCCTCAATTGAACTCCAATGTAGGTGATCTTGGTGTCAATTTCAAGATAAAACAATTATCTAAAAAAATTATGTTGAATATTGTAGGGAAATATTAAGAAATCAAGGTGATATTACTCCCTAAATGTACAGGTTATTTCTTCTCGGATAGTTTCTGACCTCTACCTACTAATCGAACCACATCTACCTCATATGGACTCCCCCTTGAGTGATTCCAGTGGCTAAAAATCCATGACACACATATATATAATTCTTATCTTAACTATTTATTTTAATTCCATACAGATAATTCCCAGAAATTAAAATACAGAAGCTATCCTAACATATTCTTTCCTGATGAACCATTTTCTGACCTTTGACTACTAATCAGCTCATATCTTCCTCATATGGACTCCAAATTGAATAATTGCAGTGGGTAAAAATCCGTGACACATATATCTTTAATTATTATGTTAACCATTTATTTTAAATCCATACAGATAATTCCCATAAATTAAAATACAGAAACTAAAAATTTTGCCACCCATAGCCATACCTATGCAAAATTTTCTATACTAGTCTAAGTATTCAAACATACATCACATGCAAGATCAATATGTAACATGATATAGCAACATCCATGACCAATCATCAAAGTTCTAAGATCAAAATCTCATATAAATATTATAAGTTTCAAAAGTTTTCTTCAAAAAGAAATATTGTTAAACTTACCTGAAGCACTTAGTCCCATAGACTTCTCTTTCCTCTTTCTTCCTTTCTTCCTCTCTTTTCCTCATTCTACCTTGCTTCTATTTTTCCTCTCCCTCACTTGGACGAAATTATGATGTTGTAAGGGTGGGTTTTCTTATATAGACCACCAAATAATTCACCTTTCATGATCATGGGTCTACCTTATCACAATTAGATTACACTTGGTTGAATTTTTGGAAAACAAACAACTTATGTTCTTGTCTTCCTCTTCCTTAGTCAAGATATGCATAGGGATTCATTTCCATTTTCTTTTGTCTTAAACAAGTATGATAGGTTTGTCTTTTTAGGTGGCAAATTTCTAGCCCTTGAATCTCCATTATTTGGTTGATATTATTTGTGTGGGATAGGAATGTTTTGTCCTAATGCCATGTATTATCATACCACTTGCTAAAATTATAAGTGTAGGATATAGATGTTTTTGTCCTAAAGCCTTGTATTATCATGCCACTTGCCAAAATTATGAATGTAGAATCACACCACTTGCTAAATTTTTGTCTTAATGCCATGTAACCTAATCTTTATTATTATTATTACATTATTATATCATCACCTAATTTATTTTATTTTATTTTTCCTCTTGGATTTGGGCTTATTCCTACCCATTTTCTTTGCTTTGGATAAAATTCTACCTTTCTTGGAGGACTTGGTCACATTTTCATAATTTTTGGGCTATTGGTCCAATTACTATATCCTAGTCCATGTCTATGTTTTATTTCTTGCTTAGGTTATCCAATGGGCTTGCTAGAAACTTAAGTGAAGTGAAAAAACTCTATATGAAGTGTCCATAGGTAAAATCTCAATGTATGGGTAAAGATTTTAAACTTAGTAACTCTAGTTCTTGAATTAGGAAAAATTACCCTAATCCAATGTTCTTGAAATTTTATGACTTTTACTTGTTTCTAAAAATTTATCTTTCTTATCCAAGAATTTTGCATCTCTTTAGTATGTTATTTCTAATTGTTTTTCCTATTAGGTTTTCCCTCTTTATTTGTTCTCTTAATGTTAGAAATATTTTCTATGCATATACATAAGTTGAAGAATTTCTAAGGATTATATTTCCTTAGATATCTAAAATATTATCTAATAAATTTTATTTCCTTAATTAAATATTTATGTACTTTTATCAATAAAAGAAACGAAATTAGGGATGTTACAAAGAGCGCCTTCTTGGCTCTTGGATCCAACTTCGATTCCTTCACATGATAGTATGCAGCGGAATCAAATACACGTAAGGAATCATAATGAGTAATAGTTTTTCCAAACCAAATCTCCAAAGGAGTTTTACCACCAGTTACAGTTGATGGTAAACGATTAACAAGATGGCTTGCATATTTCACAGCCTCAGCCCAAAATTGTCTGCCCAACCCAGCATTGGACAACATACACCGAAATTTCTCCAGTAATGTTCGGTTCATGCATTCAGCCAGCCTATTCTGTTGTGGTGTATGCCTAACTGTGAAGTGTTTCACAATACCTTCATCTTGACAAATTTTATTAAACGGATCACTTCGATATTCACCTTCGTTGTCAGTTTTAAGCCGTTTGATCTTTTTGCCAGTCTGAGTTTCAATCATCTTTTTCCACTTAAGGAAACAATCTAACACTTCATCCTTTGACTTCATAGTGTACACCCACACTCTTCGAGAGAAGTCATCAACAAAGGTAATATAATAGTGTTTTTCTCCCAAAGAAGCTGTCTTGGAAGGACCCCACACATCAGAGTGAACATAATCCAGAATACCGTTGGTATCATGGATTGCAGTGCCAAATTTCACTCTTTTCTGCTTGCCCATCACACAATGCTCATAGAAATTCAGCTTACAGGTTTTTATGCCTTTCAATAATCATTGCTTTGTCAGAATTTGCAAAGATTGTTCACCTGCGTGCCCCAATTGCATGTGCCACAACTTAGTTGCATCTGACCCTTCATCATCAAGAGTTGCAACTGCAGCTGTCCCAACAATTGTATTACCATCATAGTAATACAAATTATTCTTCTGGGTGCCTTTCAACATCACCAGAGCTCTAGAGACTATTTTCAAAACTCCATCTCGCATTGTCACCGTCAGTCCTTTGGATTCTAGGACTCCCAAAGAGATGAGATTCTTCTTCATGTGAGGTACATACCTGACCTCTATCAAAACTCTAGTTGATCCATCATGGTTCTTTAAGTAGATTGAACCGATTCCAGTTGTTTTATAAAATGTGTCGTTGCCCATATAAACAACTCCACTGTCTATTTCTTTGAACTCAAAGAACCACTCCCGGATATGACAAATATGTTGGTTGCATGCTGAGTCAAACAACGACTTGTCAAATCGCCTTGTGGAGGTTGTAGCAACCAGTGAAAGATCTGAATCTTCATCACTGTACTTAGCAGCACATGATTCTGCAACAGCTTTGCCTTTTTCAACTTTGCCCTTATTTTTCAATTTTAGGCAATCTTTCTTCCAGTGCCCTTTCTCTCTACAAAAGGCATATTCATTTTTACTCGTTCTGCCTCTCGACTGAGATTTCCCTCTTCTTCCTTTCTTCTGGCCTTGTGGTCTGCTTCTAGTTATCAGTGCTTCTGCAACCACCTCTATATGCTTGCTTTCCTCCCTGTCTTTTTTCCTCAATTCATGACTATATAGAGTACTACATACTTCACTGAGGGAAACTTTCTCTTTCCCATGAAGTAACATAGCTTCTATAAATTCATACTCTTCAGAAAGTGAAAACAGCAACATCAATGCCAGATCTTCATCTTTGAAGGTTTCATCAAGATTTCTCAAATCAGCTACTGCCTTGTTAAAAGCAGTAATATGATCGTTCATGGTGGTATCCGGTTGATAACTAAATCGGAACAACTTCTTCTTCATAAAGAGCTTATTGTGATCGTTCTTCTTCAGGAATTTCTCCTCCAGTGCCTTCCACAACTTACTTGCAGAAATTTCCTTTAAGAATAAATATTTCTGCTCTCTTGAAAGACTTGCACGAATAGTACCACACGCCAACCGATTGATGGTCTTCCATTCTTTTTCTTCAATTTCTTCTGGTTTCTCCTCTTCAATAGCAATGTCTAGACCTTGCTGAAAAAGAGCGTCTAGAACTTCACCTTGCCATATTCCGAAATGACCCGTACCGTAAAAAATCTCCACCGCAAATCTTGCATTTGGCGTAGCAAATCTCGTCAAAATTGAATACGAAGAAGCTGCCGAAGTTTATCTAGTGGAAACTGTGGCTTCCTGAGTCTGCTCCTTATCATCAGCCATTTTTGCTCTAAAGTGAAAAAATTACCAGTAATAATTTAGCTTGAAAAAAAATGCACCAGGAAAATTCTCAAGAAAAACTGGAGGGGTCACACAGTCCCACTTAAAAACCAGTTTCCTTAGACAGAACTTTCCTAGACATGCACTTAATTAGAAAATATATTACTAGTAATTTTAACACCAGCTTACACAAAAAAATCTCAAAATTTTTTTTCTGATGTGGAAGATAAGTTAAAACTGCAACCACAGAGCATACTAAAATTTTAAGAGAAATCGCAACCAAAAGCTCTGAAACCAATTGTTGTGAAAATTTGAGCTATTTTTTCACCAATAGCAAATTTAACAATGGCTTACAATGATAAATAAGAAGCAGAAAAACAAATAAAGAGAATACCAGGATTTGACGAGGTTCGGCCAATTGTGCCTATGTCCCCGAACACCACTACAAATATATTCCTCAGAGAAAATACAAAAGAGAAAAATTAAACTAAACCTTTAGAAGAGTTAGAAGGCTTCAAAGTTTGGTGTGTCATTTAACTAAGGGGAAGCTCTTATTTATAGCCTCCCTTTCCTACCCAATTTCAAAATCTCATCGATGTGGGACTTTGGAGCCAGCCAAAAACCAACAGATAGCGGTTCATAAATAAATCATCGTTAAATTATATTTTAACTATAGTTTTAGCTGAACTATCATTAAATAACAACAGTTTTTTAAAGCCACTGTAGTTAGATAACCAATATTTTAACATAACCATCATTTTAAAAGCCATTGTTAGATAATGCTGGTTTTAAAAACCATTGATAAGTTCCTTACTCCCCCCGGCGTCTTCTCCCCTTCTTATTTCCTTCTCTCTCTTTCTGCATTTTTTCCATCGTTCTCCACCTTGCTTCTCATTTTCTTCTCCCTCCTTCTATTTTTTTACACCATTCTCCATCGTGTTTCATTGCTTCTCTACTGTACTTCACTATTTCTCCATCCTGCCGTTCACTTGCATTAATCCTCACAGGTGAGTTTATTTTCTACGTTCTCCCATTTGGCTTTTTACATTTGTAGTATTGGTTCATGTCATGGAGTTCTTCTAAGGTGTCTTACATTTGACTTAATATCTTGATGAGCATATGAAAATTGAGTGTTTCATGCTTTTGATATTGATTTCTATATTGAAGGTTGAATATTTCATACTTTCGAGACAATATTTCATGCTTTTGAATGTTTGGGTAAGTATTTCTTGATTGTGCAATATTGAAACAAGATATACTCACAGTTATAAAATAAAAAGAAATGTAAAAATGAAGAAACAAGAGAAAATGGATACAAATAAAAAGTTTTCAATTTTAACTTCTTAAATTTTGATAGAAAATATTAAAAATAAGATACTTTTAATTGGATTATGTGTTTTTTTTAGTTTGACATGATCAATGCAAATAGAGTGAAATATTATGCTCATAATTAAATTTTACAAATTTACTTAACTATGTTCTTCAATAAAATATAAGAATTAAAAATGTAAACCAAAAGAAAGTGGACAAGTTGTGGACGTTATAGTAGAAACTCATGAAAAAGTGAACTCCAAAATAGTTGATTTCCAAAGAAGGTGGAGGTGGGTTAGTGAGCTAATTAAGGCTAGTATTACACTTAAAAAAAGTAAGAAACAAATAAAAATTTATTAAAATGGCTATATTGAAAGAATATTTAGTTTAAAAATAATATAACTAAGAATTTTCTCTACTCATACACATTCAATTTGCATAAATGTGTAAGCAACATTCTATAATTATTTGCTTAATATATAACTTCTTAAAAAAATTATAATTTTTTTACTATATAGAAACAAGATTAAAATTTCTCTTAAAAAATAAAATTGAAAAGTAAAAAGAGTATTGTATAAAATTATCCTAACTCAGTTATATGTACATTTGGTAATTATAAAAAATAAATACTATTACCTAAAATTTAAACATTATCTCCCAATTATATTCTTATGATATGAAAAGATAAAAATTAATATCCTCTCGTAGTTGCTAAACCCCTAATGTCCTCTTCATTAGTGCATTCTCACCTAACCCACTTTACCAAAGCATACAAATTACAATAATAAGACTTTCTTACATGAAAAGAGACACTAGAAGTCATTAAGTGTTGTGTAGTAATGAAGGGTCTGAATAGTTTAGCAATAAATCCTAAGTTCAAACATCCGCTACTGTCAAGTACCCAATTTGAAATAATTTTATTTTTCATAATTAATAGAAATTTTAAGGATAAAGAACTCTAGTTCAATCATTGCAAGCAGAGTTAATGAATTTAGTTCTAGGAGTCCTTTACCTAGACCTTTGGCCAATGAGGGTGGACAGCCTAGGGACATGAATTCATTTTAATCATATGCTCCATTCACATTCTAGGAACCAGAGCATGAGTTCTCTATTGATGGCCTTTTTGTAGAAGAGGATGAAGCTGTCAAAATGCATAGCAGAAACTAGCAAGAAAATGAAGTTGGCTGTAGAAGTTGTTGATAAGTATCATAACTCACTTAGTGGCTAATTTGTTCAATTCTAATTTTTTTTTTATAGATAAGCATGGCTAACTCACTTAGCGTCATATATATATATATATATATACACACACACTCACATAACTTTACTCCTAGCCAAAAGTTAAACAAAAAAAAGTATGTTTGCATCCAATTAAATATCATGATATGCTGCAGGCATATATATATATATATATATATAGACACACACACATCAATAACTTTATTCCTAGCCAAAAGTTAAATTAAAAAAAAAGTATATTTGCACCCCATTAAATATCATGATATGCTGCAGGCATGATTTAGAGAAGATATAGATTGGGTGGGTGAGCTTTATCATTCTCATTTATATCATTTTTAAATGTTTGAAAGTGCTCACCAAAAGTAGACAACAATCATGGGACCATAACCTGCCGCAAAAAATAATACCGATCTCAATTGTGACAAAATTTATTTAATAATTTATTGAGCTCTAAAATGTACTAAGAACTTTATAAATGTAGGATAAATGTAAATAAAAAAATTAAATATAATAATTTTTGCACATTTATAAAAATTTAAACCTTTAATTTTTTAATTAATGACTACTCAATTATACTTTATTTTCTTAAATGTAAGATTATGTTCTTTGAAGGAGCTAATCAATATATATATATACATACCCCATCAAACACATACCACATATATATAACCCACATCAATGACATGTATAATGTAATCTTTATAATATATTGTATCTAACTACCAACAATCAACATCAACGGCTGGATCCATGGAAATTATTTTAAAGATTAAGATAAAAACTTTAATTTTAGGGATCTTCTCATCTCAAAAACGAACAAAAGGAAATGAAATCTAAGGGATCTTCACACCCTACCGACATGGCTTTCTTTATTACCTTCTGCTTTATTATTTATTTGTTTCTTTATTTTGTTCATGTAGATATTTTATTTCCTTTCTTATTGTTTTTTTTTAATTGAGATTTAGGCTTACAAAGTAGGGATCACTTCATTCTATTTTAATTTTGAAATATTAGAGTAACAAGAGAATTAATTTAATTGACCAATAGTGCAATAGATTAGGGAATTGTGAGGACTCAATTAAATTTGAAGTAAAGCCACTAGGAGTGTTCTAGTGGTGAGAGGTCTAGGTAGCTAGTGTAACATCTTAGTTTCGTTTTTTTATTAATAAAGGTACATAAATATTTAATTAAAAAAATAAAATCTATTAAGCAATTTTTTAGATATCTAAGGAAATATAAGCCTTAGAAATTCTTCACCTTATGTGTATGCATAGAAAATGTTTCTAACATTAAGAGAATAAATAAAGAGAGAAAACTTAATAGGACAAAATTAGAAATAACATACTAAAGAGAGACAAAATTCTTGTGTAAGGAAGATAAATTTTTGGAAAGTAAGTGAATGTCTTAAAATTTCAAAAAGATTGGATTAGGGTAATTTTTCCTAATTCAAGAATTAGAGTTACTAAGTTTAACATCTTCATCTATACATTGGGCCTTCACCTATGGATACTTCATATAAAAGTTTTCCACTTCACATGAGTTTCTAGCAAGCCAATTGGATATCTCAAGTAAGAAATAAAACATAGACTTAGACTAGGATATAGAAGTTGGACCGATAGCCCAAAAATTATGAAAATGTGACTAAACCCTCCATGAAAAATAGAATTTCAGTCAAAGTAAAGAAAATGGGCAAGAATAAGCCCAAATTCAAGAGGGAAAAATAAGAACTATGTGAGGAAATAATAGTGTAATAATAATAAAGATTAGGTCACATGGCATTAGGACAAAACATCTATATCATATATTCATAATTTCAACAAGTAATAATACATTGCATTAGGACAAAACATCTATATCCTACATTCATAATTTCAACAAGTATGTAATAATACATGGCATTATGACAAAACATCATTATCCTACACAAATAATTTCAGCTAAGTAAGGCAAACCTAGAAAGAAAAACCTATCATACTTGAGTGAGACAAAAGAAAAAAGAAATGAATCCCTAAATCAAAGGGACCTTGTCCCTTGTCTTAAATAAGTTTCAAAATACAAATCTCCTTTTGCTATGCATATGTTGACTAAGGGAGAGAAAGACAAGAACATGAGTTGTCTTCCAAAAAAAAAATCAAGTGCATCCTAATTGTGATTAGGAAGACCCATGATTATGAAAGGTGAACCACTTGATAGCTTATTTAAGCAAAACCTACCCTTATAACGTTATAATTTCGTCCAAGTGAGGGAGAGGAAAAACATAAGCAAGGTAGAGTGAGGAAAGGAAAGAAAGAGAGGAGAAGAAAGGAAGGAAGATGAAGGATATGTCTAAAGGACTAAGTACTCAAGGTAAATTAGCTTAATCTCCACTTAAATTCATCTTTTCTCTTTATCCTTAAGGTTCAAAACTCACTCTCCTTCTCTTATTTAAGCTGCTAGAAAAGTTAAAGGAATGGAGGAATCTTGCTACTTCCTTCAAGAGAAAACAAGAAAAAGAATTCACTAAGTGAGCTAGGGAGATCTTTAAGTAGGTTTAACAATATCTTTTTTTGAAGAAATTTTTTAAAATTTGTAACATTTATTTGAAATTTTGATCTTAGAACTTTGATGAAATTTATAATATTTGCTACTTTGATGATTGGTCATGGATGTTGCTATACCATGTTACATGTTATCTTGCATATGATGGATGTTTTGAACATTTCAGTTGGTGTGGAAAGTTTTGCATATGTATGACTATAGGTGGAAAAATTTTAGGATTTTTATGATGTTATTTTGTATATTTGAATTTGGTGAAAAATTGATGGAATATGATTAGATGTAAATTAGGAAGAAAATGGAAGAGGACGTCATAAAATGATAAACTAAAACCTTAGGAAAGGTTTGGTTAGGAAACTAGATTTCAAAGTAACTAAAAAAACTTTTGTTTTTGAACTTGTGAGAAAAATCGATTAGGAAATAAAAGAAATGAATAACATGAAAAATGTAGTTATTTTCCTTGCAGATTTTTAGCCACTGGAATCATTTAATTTGCATTTCAGATGAGGGAGATATTGTCCGATTAGTAAGCAATGGTCAGAAAATAGTTAACCAGGGAAGAATCTGTTACGTATACTTCTGTGTTTGAATTTCTGGGCATAATTTATATGGAATTTGTAATGCCTCCAATTTACATTACGTAAAATAAACATTTTTTTATTATTATTATTTTCGCAATCAGAAAGATACATAATTCAATTCTTTATCATGGGAACAAATCCATATAAGATCTCTCATGTATACACAATATACAGACCAAGTCCATAAACATCAAAGTACAGCAGAAATGGAGATCCTACTTGTAGCATTCAGAGCACACTCTAGAATACAAACACAGTATAATTTAAAGACCATGAGTCTTGGAAGCAACGTAGAATCACCCAGAGAATATATCACCTATCTGCTGAATCAGACTCTGATATTTTTATCTGAAAAATGTGAAAATATCATGTAGTGAGTTTGACAACTCAGTGAGCAAATAATTCCTCCTATGACCTCTTAGGTCAGCATATTGATGTACTTATGTTTTAAAATATGTCACATAGAAAATACAGTTCAGAAGTACATTCATATGAGACCCGTATTTCAAATATTCTCAAATCAAAGGATATTCAGATATCCAAAACCATATGTTGCACGGTATGATCATTAAACAAATGTTGTTATGCTTAGCTGTATAAGCTATAGTAAAATATTAAGATTTGGAGATAAAATCATCACTTAATGCACCTGCCTCACTCGGCAATCTGGTTGATGCAATGAAATTATATCTCATTTGCTATACGTATAGTGACCTCGACCCTAGTCACAATAAGTGATCAGGGAATGTAAGTACATCACCCTCCTGCCTCCTCACATTACCACTCTCACCCAGTTGGAGCGGCCCTCCCCCGGCTCACTCAAGCTAATAGGGCGTCCCCTATTCGGTACCATCACAAGCCATACAACCAGCCGATATTCATCAATACATATAAATACATGTAAAATTATCAAGCAACTCGCCATGAGCTTTACGCTTGCCATTCAATCTCATTTATAATATGACATGCATTATTTTCACAAGTATATAACTTTACAAATCAATGCATTGTGCACATAATATTCACTTTATCAAATAATGATAAATACATTTAGAACCACATATTCAATGAGTTCCAAAATTCATTTCTAAAACCATACTCTTCTTGAATTATGTGCAAATTTGTAAATATAACAGATATTTTAACACATTTAATAAACTTATAATAGCATAAATAATTTATAAACAGAAACAATAATACATTTATAATTCAAGAAGAGCATAAAGCAAGTCATAGAAAGAAGTATCTACTCACAGGGTAGGGCTCCTGGTTGGACAGCCCTAAAATGTATTTTTCCAAGTTGAATTTGACCAATTAGACCTCAAAAACATGTTCAGAGGGTCCAAAGACTTAGAAAATGACACTGGGAGCTTGGTCACTATTCATCACCGAAAAATACTATTTATGATGAACAAAAAGTTGTCAGATAGCTGAAAAATTTCATATCCTAAGGTTTATCTAACTCCTGAATCCATCTACGATGTCAGAATTTCAATTAGAGGTCTCTAAGTAAGAGTTTCAGAATTTATCTTTTTTTGAGATTTTCTACTTCAGATCTACGGCGATTCAACAGTTAATTTAAAAAATTAATCAGTCAAAACTGTAGTATTCTCCGTTCTAAATCCAGTAACACCCTTAGTTTTGAGATCGGAAGCCAATAGGCACTCCAGATTTAGAGAAAAAGTTGAAGGTTACTATTCACTCACTATTCATCTTCTCCATTTTTTTTCTCGAATTTTTGGCCTCGGTCTCTTATTTCCCGATTCTTCCCCCTTCCCTTTTTATTTTATTTATTTATTTTAATAATAATAATTATTATTATTTAATAATTAATAATAGGATTTTCTTTTATATAAATTCATATAAATTTCATTTTTCATCTTAAAATTTTTCAAAAATTTCTAAAAATTTACATTATCATAAACCTTTAGTTAAACTCTTAAATCATGTTTTTTCTTGATAAAAATCTTAATAAAAAAAATCATAAAATAAATATCTTTATAGATAATAAAAGAAAGAATATTTCTAAAAATACAACAAAATTCATTAAAGACCAATATAATTATTTCAAGCAAAACAATAATTATTTTAATTAAAATTAGACTTCTTTTTAGCATAACATAATCATTTTTAAAAAATAAAAATATATTTGTTTATAACAAAATATTATTATTTAAAAATAAAAATTATGGGATGTTACATAATTAAAGAAAATTGTTAACATAATAAATATAGATATATGTATCACGGATCTATAAACTTTGAAATCACTTAATTTTGAGTTAATATGAGAGAGATATGACTGATTAATAAGTAGAGGTTAGAATCAGTCTAGAATCTAGGATGGTAAATGTAAGCATTTTTATTTTTTATTTTCTGAGAATAATTCATAAGGAATATGAAGAAATAATAAATACGAAAATTGTATATAAGTATCTTAACCTTTTATAGGCTATAGAATCACCTCAACTGGAGTTCATATGAGAGAGATATGGTCAGATTAGTAAGTAGAGGTCTAAACCTACCCGAGAAGAAATAATATTGAATTTGAGGGAATAGTAACACCACGATTACTTAAGATTTCACTAAATTGTTCGACATAAGGGTTTTAGAGGATTGTCTTATCTTTCAATTTACACCAAGATCACCTCAATCGAATTTAAAATGAAGGTGTTATTCTCTGTTTAGTGAGAGAGAAAAATAATATTTAAAAAAGAAGAAGAATCTTATAAATGAAAAGAAAAAATGACTAGTGTATGCCATTGCCATTGCCATTGCAGGAACTCCTTACCATCTTACGTGTGTAATTTTGACATGAAAATATTTTATAAAGTGATATTTGAAAATGATTATGTTCATGGAAAGATTGTATTTTACCAATGATTTTTGATAATGATTATGCTTTGATGATAAAGTATGGTATGTGAGTATAATGAACATACTTATTATTAAAATCATATTTTTGGCTATTAACGTGAAAAGAAAAGAAAAGAGACGAGCACGATCACATGGCAGTTTGTGTGGTGCACCAGTAGGGGACGCCCTACTCACGGATATGATTATGTTAATGAGAAAAGAAAGAGAAAGTGTGACATGTCGGACGGAGTGAGAAAAGCACGTACCGGAGAGTAGAAAGTACTCACCCTGATCGGGGTAGCTTGATATCAAAATAAGTTAATAGCCATCATATGATATTCTAAAGATAGTTATCCATGACATACATATCATTATTGCACGATTTTCATGTGCATAGATAAAGTGCATTCATGTGTCCTAGGATATTTGCTGTAACTTATACAAATAAACATGATGTGACGAGTATTATTGATGATGATTATGATTTATTGTTTTTTTTTGTACAAAGCAAGCCAAAAAGGCTAAGTCCAAACAAAACGAGGGGAACTGGCCCCTCTTACATCTTTTAACAGCATTCTTCCCAATATATCCAGAGGGTTAATCAAAATCTGGAGTCTAATTTGATTCTTGTGGGCCTCATTGGCCAGCCAATCGGCCACCTTATTGCTTTCTCTGAAACAGTGCTGGATATGTACCTGCCAGTTTCGGTTCATGAAGCTTCTGATCCGGGAAACGATTCCAACTTCGGGTCTCCCGATATTCGCTTCTGTTTGGCATAGCTCAACAGCTTTTTTTGAATCTGATTCAATCACCACGTCTTTGTATCCCCTTTCCCAGGTCAGTTCCAAAGCTGTTAATATTCCCTAAATTTAGGCATAACTAATATTGAAATATCCAAGCTTCCTGGTGAACCCAAGCATCCAGTCTCCTGCTGCGTTGCGCAGGACTCCTCCACTGCTAGTCATTGAGCCATCTCGCCTCGATCCGTTAACATTGAACTTCACCTGGAGTCTAGACGGGGGGGTCCAAGTGATTTACTTCAATATTTTCTTCCTTCCTTGAATGGTTTTCGATGCCTTCATCCTTTCCAAGAAATCTTTGGTTTGAGCTAAGCAAACAAAGAAAAGGTCTGAGGGGGGTGGCTCATCTGGTTGAAAAATAGCCTCACACCTCCTGAGCCAGATACTCCAAACAGTCGTGCCAAATAGTACATCCCAATGTAAGTTTGAACAATCTGAATTACCCATCCTCTGTGTTAAATTCAAACCCAGCCATTCTAGGATTTCCCCTGAGAAAAACGACGCCCAGTGTCTTGGATTTACTAACCGCATCCATAGGTTCTTCACCTTAGAGCAGTCTCTAAGGTAGTGGATAACTGATTCTTGGGTTAGCTTGCATATCTGACATATACCCGAGTCATCAAGGAGACGATCAAATCTCAGTTTGTTTGTTAGAATGCTATCATTACCAGCCAACCAAAGAAAGGATCAGATCCTTTGAGGACCTTGCCATCTCCAAATCTTCTTCCACACCGGGTTAGGGATGTTCTGCCATTCCATTCTGGATGCATATGCTGAGCTAATCGAGAATGCTCCGTTCTGGCTATGCTTCCAGATCACTTGATCCTCCCCCAAATCATCATTTGGAATTGGTGTCGCGTTTAGAATCAAATTGATTCTCTCAGGTAGCCTCCCCTCAATTTTATCCCAATCCCATTGCCCTGATTCATTAATCATGTCAAAAACTTTGCATTCTCTGGAGTAATCGGGAACCTAGCCCCTTGCTTCATCTGCGAGTGGGCCAATGCCCTGTAACCATTCATCATGCCAGAAGTTGACTGATTTACCATTTCCCACTCTCCAGGTTATACCCCTTTCAACCTCCTTTCAGACCTTCGTTTAGCCCCTCCAGAGGTTGGATGCGTCTGCATAATGGTCTTGGAGCTTGGGGACTAGATCGGTGGAGCATTTATACTTCGCTTTGAGAGTCCTAACCCACAGCTCATTAGGATTCTGGATCATACCTCAAGCCACTTTCATCAAGAAAGCATCATTCATCACTCTCAATTTCCTCAACCCCAGACCTCTCTGCACTTTAGGTTCACATATTCTATCCCATTTAACCAGGTGCATCTTTTTTGAATCTTCTGAATCTCCCCAAATAAATTTCTTGGTACTTCTTTCCAAGTCATCACATAAGCCTCAAGGAAAGGCAGCAGTTTGCATGGAATAATAAGGTAGATTATTGAGAACACTGCTTGTAAGAGTTATTCTTCCTACAAAGGAAAGGGTTTTAGCTTTTTAACCACAAATTCTTCTGTCTACCTTCTCTGCAATGTGCCTGTATGTGTTCCTGGTAATTCTCTTGTGAATGAGAGGCATACCAAGGTAGTTCCCCAGGTCACATGTGAGTTGAAATCCCAACTCTTGGCTATATTGTTCTGATCTAGTGTGGTTTATATTGGAAGAGAAAAGGCATTTTGACTTCCTTTCACTTACAAGCTGACCTGAGCTGCCACAAAAAGTGTCAAGTACCTTTTTTATAATTTTACATTGCTCTAAGTTAGCCTCTGCAAACAAAATAAGGTCATTTGCAAAAAATAAATGAGAGAGGGAAGGGCCACTTTTGCTGATCTGAATAGGTTTCCAAACCTTATTTCTCGTTGCCCATTCTATACATTGTGATAGCCTTTCAATGCATAGCACAAATAGATAGGTTGAGAGAGGGTCACCTTGTCTGATGCCTCTAGACATCCCAAACTGCTCTGTAGGTTCTCCATTCCACAATATGCTCATGGTTCCTGTGGAGACACAACTCATAATTATGTTCACAAAGTGATCTTGCAGCCCAATGTCTTTTAGGATCTCTTCTAGAAATTCCCATCTAATTCTATCGTAGGCTTTTTCAAGATCAATCTTAATAGCCATCACACCTCTTTTCCCTTTTTTCCTTCTCATCGAATGCATCACTTCTTGGGCGATAATAACATTATCAGAGATGTGCCTTCCGGGGATAAAGCTGCTTTGGTGTGGACCCACCCATTGCCTCATGAACTGTTTTAACCTATTAGCTATAGTTTTAGTTATAATCTTCAAAACCACATTACACAGCGCTATGGGTTTGAATTCCTTCAAGCTTTCAGGATTTTCAGTTTTGGGAATAAGAACCAGGAGAGCCTGATTAATGTCTTTAACCAGTACTAGATTCTCATATATATCCTGTATCAGTTTGCATATTGAGGTGCCCAAGACTTCCCAATGGCTCTATATAAATATGGCATGAAGACCATCAGGTCCAGGAGCCTTGAACCCTCCCATACTAAAAGCAACCTCTTTTATTTCTTCTTCAGAGAAGGGCTTTTGCAAATCCTCCAGCTCTTTGGTTTTGATCCTAGGAAAAGCACCTGCCAGTGGTAAAGTGTTATAAGGTGAGTCCTCTTGTTCAAATAAGTTTATGAAGAATTTCCTTGCCATTTGTTGGAGTTCCTTGGGTTCCTGAATCCAATTTCCCTCTCCATCCTTGAGGGTGACAATTCTGCTTCTTCTTCTCCTTATCATCGTTGAGGTGTGAAAATATCTGGTGTTTCTATCACCAAACTTCAACCAGTTGCATCTCGATTTTTGGAACCAAATGGCCTCTTCTTTTATCAGAATGTTTTCATATTCCTCCCAAAGGCTTTTCCTGAGCTCTTCTAGATCTGGATTCTCCCTTATGTTAAGCACTTTGTCAATGCCCTTCAGTCTGTTACTCAGGGTTCTTTTCTGGTTGAAAACATTGCCAAAGCAGTTTTGATTCCACGATGATGCTTCCTCCTTGAACCTATCAGTAGCGTCTTTCCAGTTCTGGGCCTCACCCCATGCTTTTTTAACTACCTCTTGGAATGAGTTATCTAGTAACTAGGCAGCCTGAAATCTGAATGCTTTGCACCTTCTAACCTGACTGGTGTTCTGCCATAGGTTGATGCAGAGTGGTCTATGATCTGATTTCATGGCTGGTAGATGTAAAACATAGGATTCAGGGAAGCCCTCCAGCCATTTGAAATTGCCTAACGCATGATCAATCCTCTCTTTCACTCCACCTCTTTCCCAAGTGAAGTTAGGTCCCTTGAAACCAAGATCCACCAAATCATTTCTAGTTATGAATTCATTGAAGTCATTCATGGAACTCCGATTGAGGAAGAGACTTCCAGATTTCTCCCCTGTGTTTTTGTATGCATTGAAATTGCCTAGTATCATCCATGGAGTATTCTGATCATTATTAATGTTTCCCAGATTCCTTTATAGTTCCCTTCTTCCTACGTGGTTGGGACTTCCATAAACAGCTGTCACGTAGCATCTCCTTCGATCCTCTTTGAATCTGATTTTGGAGTGAATGAATTGTTTATTCTTCCAGATCACCCTGACGTCCAATTCATCTGAGTTCCACAGCAACCAAATTCCTCCTGAGAATCCATCGGCTTCTACTCTGTCATTGCTGGACCATCCCATTCTCTTGATGATTGACTCTGCTTTCTTTCCACTGATCCTAGTTTCAAAAATCACAACCAGGCTGAGCTTATGCAATCTCACCAGATCCTTAACGAGGAAAGGAAAGAATCTTGCTCCCGCTCCCCTACAATTCTATGCCAAAAATTTCATAAACACTGGAAAAAAAAGGACTTGTCTAGACGACATCTATCCTTTAAACTAGGCCCCTGATAGGAGCTTCCGGGACCTCTGTGTCCATCATCATAGTTTGACTTCCATCCTCTGTAGGAGTACTACTTTGTAGTGATGCTTCATTTGTTTGAATATTCTTATTGGGAGGTTTGCCTTTGTCAAAGTTCTTGTCCTGCTCACTTCTCTTACTCGTGTTTGCCGGGTCCATCTCTCTGTTTTCCCCTGTTAAAATAACGTTAGTCACATTACTGGATATTACGGGGAAGTTAGAATGGAGGGGATGATGTTCGACAAGTATTTGCTTATCAGGGCTTCTGTGGTTTTTGGAAAGGTCCACCAAGGCCTTCTTGGAGTTAGGCCCAAGGATTTGGGTCTCAGCTTAGAAGTGTATAACGGGCTTCCTTGCTTTGAGCTTGAGCCCACTCATCTGGGTTGTGATTGAGGGACTCTTGGCCTTATCCGCATGCCTTTTCATTTTATTGCCTTGTGGGCCGAGGCTCAAGTTCTCTTTCCCCGCATACATCTTCCCCTTTCCTTTATTCGTGAAGGTTCTTCCCGCTTCTTCCTTGTTCCCCTTAGTCACGCTGCTTTTGGGTAGGCTTTCAGAGTCATTAATTATGTCCTGGCATCTTGTCTCCTGCTCATCCTCGGATACGCTTTCTAGGAAGCTAAATCTGGAGGGTCCTGGGCCGATTTTTAGGGAAACAGGTAAGAGTCCCTTACCATTTTTAACTTTGATTCTGGCCTGTGGATTCTGCGTAGGGTCTACTGCCCAAGGTCTGACAACTTTCCTTCTCTCTGTTTTCTTCACTAGCATCCAAGGTCCGTAAGGATCAACGGTGACGTTGACCGGAGCTTTGTTCGCGGTGGTTTCCGGTTGGACTGACTTTGGGAGAACTTGGTGTTTTTCGTCATGAGTCTGATTAGGGCTTATTGTTGTGTCACCCCCTGTCTGAGTTTGGGTCTGATGTTGTAAATGGGAACACTGGTCCTTTTTGTGACCATACCTTCCACATTTGAAGCAGATGAAGTGCAAACCCTCGTATTCTATATTGAACACTCGCTTCCTTAATCTGAATTTTGCCATAAGCTTCTTTCTCAAATCAACTTCTACACAAATTCTTGCGAATTTCCCCATTTCCACCCCAAAGTCCTCCCCAGCATCAGAGTTTAACTTCCTTAAGGTGTGGTTATCAATTTTAAGTGTTTTCCCTGTCCTGTCTCCTAATCTCCAAAGGAAGTGAGTATTGTAATACTCTATGGGTAGCCAGGGAACTCTTATCCAGATGGCCACCTTTTTGAAGTTATCTTCTTGCGGGCTAAATTCCGGTCTCCATCTTTGTACTACTAGATAGTGGTCAGCAATCATCCAAGGCCCCTCATAGAGTGCAAAGAGGTAGTCCTCAGAGTTGGAAAAGTTAGCCAGGTAGAAATCATTTCCAATGTCAATCAGGTTTAGTGAACCTGCTGGGTGCCAAAGTTTGGTCAGCCTATCTTTAAGATATATGTAACCAATTCTCCTACCCATTAGCTTAATAATCAACGACTTCTTCCATTTCTTGTAATAGTCTCTCCTTTCCTCTGAAGTAACTTCCACCACCGGGTAGTCCAGAGACTGCAGCTCTTTTTCCTCCAAAAACTCTTCCTCCGAGTCCACTTCTGAGAGGTAGTCCTCAGTTTCAAAATCCGTTTCAACTGCATTGTTGGTTATTCCATTAACTCCTAGGAGCCTATCTTTGTAAGAAATCCCCCTATTTTCTTTTGCTTTCACAAAGGTTGAATCTGAGCAGCCTGGTTTGTTTTCCTCTTTGTTATTCTCTTTTTATTGGGACGTATGGCCACTTGAGTTCTGACCCTCAAGAATTGTCATTTCCTCATTAGACTCCATGTCCACCTCTCCCAAAACTTCGTCTCCTGAGGTCGATTTGATTTTTTGTTACTCATTTCCAGAATGTCTTCTTCTTCCTTAGAGCGCACGAGGGACTCCATCTTCTATATCTTAAATTCTTAACATCCTTCGATCTGGAATGTCTTCAATTATGATTTATTGTTGAATCTACTGGGATTTAATTCTCACTATATTTTCATATCATGTTCATAAAACTAGTTATGCAAATTTTTCTTTGGCTCTGATTTTTAGTGTACGTTGGATCAAGTTTTTTTATGTTGGGCAGATCCCATAAATTAATAAGGTGTTTGTGGTCGAATTGGCTAAGATCTCGCTGAAGGTGCAACCACCCGCATCTGTATCTCTGGAATTGGTCAACATGGATGAATAAGATGTAGATATTTATGTGTTTGAGTTTTGTATGGATGTTTTGATTAATGATGTGTATGTGAACTCAAAATTGTATCAGTGTTAATGGTAGACCTTAAACCTTGATTATGCTTGGTAAAATTAATTGAATGTTATTATGAGTTAAGTAATTAGAAGTAAAGAAGTAATGACTTTATAGGACTTTACAAATATGTATACTAAAAAAATAAAAATAAATAAAGTTGTTACAGCTAGCAAGAGGTCATAAATTTAAACTTCTTCTCCATCATGTGCCGAAAAGAAATAAATTTGAAACTTAGTGATTATTTATTGTGAGATAAATATTTTTATGGCAGTAAGATAGTATTTAGATCAATTTGTGGGCATCTCCATTAATCTATCTCTTTACTCTAGTTAAAAGTAGGTCATCCAAGCCAATACAAAATGATTCACAAGAAAAACCTTTGCAGGCTAAGAAATCGACATACTTTGTCATACATTGTGACACACATATCACATGCCCATCTTCACAGCTAGGCCAACCACTTGAATTTTACTGTGAGATATTTCATATTTAGTGTTAGTAACTAATTAATGATAATTTTTTTTGTTAATTACAGGTGAAATACTCTTCAACTAGGTTCCTTTGTATTACCTTGGGAAAAGTTAGAGCTCATTCAGGGGGTCCTATAGACATTCTAATTCCTAAGTCAATGTATATAGAATCAAGAGAACAAAAAGCCAAAGATCGATACCTAAGAGAGGAAATTTTCTATTTATAGGTGTTGCTAGGGTATTTTATAAATACATGAGGTTTTTTATTGGCTCTGTATGAGTTTATAGCCTATATAAAGGGATCTTACCATTAGGTTGTATGCAAACATGGCGTGGGTGGTGGCATGGTTCATAGAGTTGTGTTTTCATTATCTAAATTTGGGATCACTTGTTGTGAGGTCCATTATAATCTATCATGGCTGTTGATTCGTCAATCTATGTAGGGCAAAGTCTTTAAGGACCACCCTTAATTTTTAGGTTCAATTAGTCCACCCAAAGTTTAGCCATATTATATATTATCACTTTCTCCTTAAGCCAAAGTAGCCTTCTATAGTCATTATGGCTTGTAGTTAATGTTGTGCCTCTTTAGGATTTAGTCCCCTAGCCTTGCATTAAAATGGTTGTTGCTGATAGGGTGATTGACCATTCATGGAATGCATGAGGAATTCATAGATGGGATCATGTGCATGGAGCATCTACTATTAATTTTTTTTGAAATTCCTATCTTTGTGAGGGTGTTTTTGTCTCTTAACTTGTGACCTTAGACAAGTTGAAGGTACAGCATTTTTCTCTCTCTTCTTTTCCCCTTCTATATTTATATGCTCATCTTTCTTCCTTCTTTTTACACTTTTTGGAAATTTCTAAATAATTTTTGTGCTTGGCATTCACTGTGGTCGTTCTTTGAGTTTGCTTATTCTCTTGGGTTCTTTGTTGTTACCTTTAATTTCCTGTTCTTTCTTCATTTTTCTAGTGTGTTCAAACATTCTACTCGCTTTAGTGTTGGTGAATTTTCTTTCATTTTCTCCTTTTTTTTCTTTTTGTTTCTATGCATGTTATCGCTTAGCTACTTTAAGTTATCTCTTGCTTTGTTTACCTAAGGTGGTGTGGGAGACAAGCATCTAGGTTGTTCTTTCATGGGTTTAATTGGGGTTGATGATGTTTAGTTAAATCCCCAATTCTTCAATCACCCATTTAATTCCTTTTCTATTTTGTGCTTCAAAATGATTAGTGCATTGTTGTTTTAAACATTTATTCTCAAATTTTTTTATTTTTTAAGATAGGTAAGAGTTTTGGTAGGGATGATTAAGTGAACTCGATTTATCTATATGATAACAAAAAGGAGGGTTATGACGATTGAGCTATTGTTAGTAGTGACTCTATGAGTATGAGTACCAATTCTCTTGAAAGAACTCATTCTCTTATGGTTAGGAATGTCAAAGACAACTTTCATGAAAACAATAAGTAATGTATTGTTCATGAAAGGTAGAGAGGACAGGGGTTGCTATTATTGCCTCATCCGATTTTGTTGGGTTGAGCGATGGAGCAGGTCTTAGTACTATCCACTTAAGCCAACTTATTAGAAGGTTGTTAAGGTTCCAACTTTTTCTTCGGTTATCGATGAGGTGGCCTAAGACTTGTCCATCTTCATTAATGGCTTGTTGTTAAAGAGCTTGTGGCCCATGTGTTTTTCTTCATTATCTTTTGCCCCTATAGACTATCGCTTTCATTTTATAGGGAGAAGACGTGTTATTAATCAATCAATGGTATATGATGTATAAACACATGGTTGACATTGCTTGTATCCTCCTTATTTCATTAAGTTTGATGTAAAGCTCTGAAATATGATGAATGTTTGCCTAACTTATATTACAATTAACATATGGGCCATCATCACATCTTTCCAATCTTTATGGCATATTGGATATGGTGCTGTCAAAGACAACTGTCATCAAAACAATAAGTAATGTATTGCCCATGAAAGGTAGAGAAGCCAGGGGTCATTATTATTGCCTAGTACTATCCACTTGAGCTAATTGATTAGAAGGTTGTTAAGGTTCCAACTTTTTCTTGGGTAAGTGATGAGGTGGCCTAAGACTTGTCCATCTTCATTAATGGCTTGTTGTTAAAGAGCCTGTGACTATTTTTTTTTCTTGTCATTATCTTTTACCCCTATAGACTATCGCTCTAATTTTAGAGGGGGACGATGTGTTATTAATCAATTAATGGTATATGATGTATCAACACATGGTTGACATTGCTTGTATCCCCCTTATTTCATTAAGTTTAAGGTAAAGCTCTAAAATATGATGAATGATTTCCTAACTCATATTACACTTAATACATGGGTCATTATCACATCTTTCCAATCTTTGTGGCAGATTGGATATGGTGCTGACTGTGAAAGCCTTCTTCTCTTTTTTTCAACATTCAAATTATGATGATTGGTCAGTGGGTTCATTGCAACTACTCAGTTACCACTGAGGCTCGTCCAAGAACCCTGTGGCACAGCAAGAGTTAAGGGATGGTTTCCATGGTAGCCATCCCTCCCCCTTTCTCTCCCCCTTTTTTTCTCTTCTTTCTCTTCTACATTTCTATTTCTTTGAATAAATTTCTTCCTTTATGGAAGCTCTTCTCTTCCATTAAGGAAGCTTTCTCCTTCCATTAGAGAAGCCCTTTTCCTTTTTTTAAGGAAATTTTTTCTTTCTTTAGGGAAGTTTTTTCCTTTTTTTCTAGAGGAAATCCAGTGCTAATCAAAATTTTGGAAGAACTACGATTTTTAGATTTAAATTATTTTAAGGTTGGAAGAAAAATAATGCGAAGAAGTCTTAATTTTCAGAAAAGATTGAGAGGTGTAATTCATTTCCTTAAACGATTTATTTTCTTCTCATGAGATATCTAGTAGATTGTAATTTGGTTAAAGGTGTTGTATTTTTCTGTAATAGTTGGTTAGTAATAGTTATGAGATATGAGATTTTTGTCTATCTTCAGAAGTGTAGGCTTGTATTGTAATTTTCTTTTCTTATTGTTCTTTGCTAAGGCTTCTATAAGTTCAGGCTTTTATGTTTGTATATTATATGAAATTATCATTGATCTTTTTCGAAAATAAAATTCAGTGGGTTCGTTGCCAAACGAGGAGAAAATGCCCTAAGCTATTCATTGATCTCCTCTGGTTTATGAAAGATTAGAGGGGTCTCTACTTTAAGATGGTAACTTAGAGAGGAGATGTGCCATTTTGGGAAGAAGATGATGGAATTACTTTATTCCCCATCCATTGTACTCTCCCCATCTCTAAGATTAAAGTTAAAGTGAAGGGAAATGGAAGGCACTAGTTTGCTAACCATTGGTCATTTAGGCAAGGTGGCTAAGAAGGGTTCTTTAAATATTTGGGATTTCCTATGGTGGAACAAGACAAAGATTTCTATTTTTAATTAATATCCCTTAGGAAAATGATTAGTTTCCTTAGTGATTTTAATCATAGTACTTAATTGATAATCTTGCATTATGAATCACATATTCACTCCATGATGGTTTGAGCTGAAATGGAAACTACAATATAAATCTACAACGTGAATGACTCTACTTTGAGCCTTTTACGTAATAATAAGTACTGTAGTGCCATTTATGTTCTTGAAGATTATTGCTTTTATGGGTTTATATGTTTTTATATGGTATTCCATTACAAAGTTAAAGCCAAATGAAGAAAAGGCATATAGAAGCTTAAATAGAAAGATTAGAGGATATCTAACCACTTAAAATTAATCTTTTAGAAAGTTAGCTCAACTCATCTTAAAACCTAAACAAAGCTTCTTGAAGGAATGCTAACTGGCCATGTAAGCTACTTAGCTTAAACATCACACCACATATTTTTTTGCTCAGAAAGAACATTGATTTGCAAGGAAAACATGAAGCAAAAAGTTGTCTACTTGGAATCAACATTTTAATTGCATTAACGCTACAAAACTAAATGTTGGAGGCTACCTAAACATCAAGCTAAACACCCAAATGACTATTTTCAAGGATGATTATAAAGTTTTAGGTTTGCCACATCAATAAAAATTCTTGGAGAGAATAAAAAACAAAATTTTACTTAAGAATACTTCAACGAACAGATGCTTAGTGCTCTACCATTACATGTCAAATTCTAACAATGTTTTAGAAGCATTACTATAATCTTTGTGACACATTTACTTATCTAGAATCATGTTCTCTTTACTATCACCATCTCTTAAGTTATGGATCTTTTAACAACCAAAGGAAGTTGAAGGTTATTCAATTATAGTGTAAAAGAAACTTTACCTCCTTGTATGTAAGGTTACCAGTTTAGTGTACAAGCTAAATAGTATAATCTTATTTGTAAGGTTGCCTCCTTTCCTGCTTGTTGAAGTTTTTCTGGGTTCTTGAGAGAAAAAGCTAATGAGTTAAGTAACTAGATAGGTTGCACAGGTTGGCATTGTAAAAGCTAAAGGCTGAACCTATAAATTTGGTTATTACCCTTATTGAATATAAATTTTCTTGTTGCTTGCTTGGGGAGTAGAGATAAGATCTTTGCAAATATATCTAAACCATTATAAATATCTATATTTTGAGCTTTTCTTTAATATCTATTTGCTTTATTTGTTGTATTAGTTTTTGAATCTCTTTGAAAAAGAACTTGCTTTACTAAGCTATTTTTAGAGGATCTCAAATTAAAGAAAATATTTGAAAGAGAATGTTGTTATGCAAGGCAACCAACACCCAAGAGGGAGGTGAATTAGATGTTTCAATAAAGCATGGAAATTTTTCACAAAACTTCAAAATAAAAGCCTTTGATGCTATTATAAACTTAAAGATGAATGCACATTTTAAAGTAAAACTTCATGCACATTCAAGTAAGATAACAAAAGAATAAAGCTATGATTTCATCAAAGAAAAATATAAATTAGAAATGCATATATCAAGAAAACATATTGAAGCAAAATAAAAAATAGAGTAGAGAAAAGCCAACACAAGGATTTATATTGGTTTAACTTAACCACTGAACCTACATCCAATCACCAAACTACAACTTATGATTTTTCACTATACCACAAGTTTAATCGACCACTTGTGAGCCTCTTTATAGTAGCACAATTCGATCGAGTTGGAGCATACTAGATTCACTCTCTATACAACCAAATTACAACACCAACACTAGGTTCCCAAACCCAAAACTATCAAGGTTACCTCCTCTTGACTCAAAGTTTTTTGAAGAAATGATTCGAAGACACAAATAATCTTTATAGAAAGTTGTGTATTACAATTTTAGATCTAAACAGAAAAGTAGAGGAAAATAAGAACTCAAGTATATAATAAAATGATAACCATGTTTTTTCTCTATTCCAATGCTCAAGACATTTGGTATTTATAGGAAAACGAGAATTATAGCCATTGAGGGTCATTTTACCACTAGAATCGATATTTTTTAACTATTATAAGGCTATTACTTTCATTCCAGATATGCACTTGACCCCTACTCTAGGCTATAAGTGGTTGTTCATCATGGTAAATCCTAAATTTTAGCTTTCCAAAATGTTAGTAGGCTTCTGATGACTACTATAGGTGCCTGTTGCATTGGATTTTCAAATTCATAAGAGTTATAGATGCTTGATGACATATATAGGCTTCAAATGCATTTTCTTACAATTATTTTTCAAACTCCAGAAGCCTATAGGCATCTAATGTCATTAGTGGGGTCCAGTTAGTCACTGGTTTGTAATTTTTGCTTAGTTTTAAGTCGATGGAAACCTATTAAAATTGAGCTTCTATAGCACTGCAAAAAACACAATTTTGAACAAGTTTACAAAATAAAAAACTAATTATATTTAGAAAAACAATACTTAAATATTTTGAAAATATTTTAATAGCATAAGGTTTCATAAGTTCTCTTTTTCAAAGAAACTAAGGTAATCTAAAGAGATAAAGCAACCTTCAAAACATGATTCCTTTTGTTTGGTTTTATGCAAGCCTCTGATGCACCCTTGAAGTCTTCATGAAAGCTTTATGCATCTTTAAATCTCCTATAACTTTACACCTTTTTCTCTTTATATCTTGGAGTATCTTTCTCCAAGCTTCTTGCTTCTTAGACCAACCAACACAGATAAAAGTTTAAATCAAGTGGTTAATCCAAAGAACATCACATAAACCAAGCATATATCCAATTGTAAGATATAAACATTTAGCAACACTATTGGATATATCTACATATATGCAAGCATCACATATAGATGGGTCATAGAGAATTATTCAAAATAGATATTACATATTAAGGCACACAATCATGTCTAACACACAAGATCAAATTAACACACACTTACAATATATATGATAGACACTTGCAATATATATGACAACATACATGACAAATAAGCACTTAGGATTACACACACATTTTTCATCACATATAAGGACATAAGACAACACATTTGTCATCACATCACATACAAATTTTTCATTATTAAAACCTATGACATAGGACTATTAGGATAATAGAGAAGTTTCCTAAACTTATGTTTTATTTAAAGTCATCAAAGAAAATTTGATCTTTCACCCACTCACTTTAAAAATCTTGATAAGTTCCTTTCTCATCAGACTTTTTATGGTGGAGTATACTCAAGGTAATTATTTTTCTATTTTAAGATCCTTTTTATATTAGGTTTGATAAAGTTAAAATCAAGTGCTTATTTTCAAAAAGGCTTTTAGTTCATTATTTTACAAAGTCTTTCTCATATTTCTTAACTTGTTTCATATTTTGTAAAAAAAAATTAAAACTTGGTACACCCAATTCAATCCACCTTCTTTATTATTTCTTTACTTGAGCTAACAACCTATGTAGGATTTTTTATATGTGTATAATTAAGAATAAATTTAGTTCCTTTAAGCTTATTTTTTTGTTAATTTTTAAGTAAAATATGTTAAGATTCACTTAAGTTTTATGTTTTATACTATAGGAGTCAAGAAAACCCTAAAATGTTCCTAAAGAAGGAGAACCACAGTAACAGTTTTGTAGCACCATGAAGGTAATATGGCATTATGGAAAAATAGAATTTGAGTTAGGTTATAACTTAATTGAGCCAAATACTAATCAAAAGAAACCTTAGACCATTAGGGTCACAAAAGCTTATAAATAAACAGCCAGAGGCACCTCAAACGAGGGTCAAATCATCAAAGCAAGCTTAAGAGATCAAAGTTCTTGTGAATTTTCTTTATCTTCTAGTTTATTTTCTTTTGATGTTTTCTATGGCCTTGCACGGCTAATTTCCATTATTGGTTAAGTTACTAAAACCTTAAAGTAGGATGACATTGTGAGAATATAATTTTTCATTCATATATTTCAATTCAATTTTAGGTATTAAGTATTCTTCTATGCATATTTGTATGGTTACCTTGGTTATTTTTGGATGAGCCTTTTAGTGATTGAATAAGCTTAACCTATAGCTAAATTATGAAACCAAATTTGAAATTGTTTGGTCACTTTAATTTATGAGGCAACTTGGGTTTAGTAATATGATGTGTCAGCAGTTATTAAGCTTTGTGAAGAATAATCAACTTTGTTGAATTTAACGACATGTGCTCAGGTTATTTAACTTCATTGATCTTTTTAGTGTGTATTGCAATTATTGGGTTAAACCTTAGATATGTGGATATGGTTATTTGATAATTAGGGTTTGTTAGATTGCTTGTTGAAAATTAACTAAATTTAAGAAAAGATAGGATTAGCTTCCAATAATAAATATCTAATTTGAATTGAATAATTGTTATTGATGATCTGTAAATTACTCTAATGGTGGAAGGAAATTTAACCAATGTATCCTTATTTAATTTATCCTCAATTTCATTGCATTCTTTACTCATAATTTGTTTCATATTTTCTTAGTTACTTTTTCTTGTAAATTTCTATGACAACCCACATCATTAACTACAAAAGTAATTACTGCCACTCTTTATAGGAATAACCCTCACTCTTACTACTATATGTTAGTTTAAAGGGTACGATATTTTATTCTTTTTTAGGTGTAATTGTGACAACACGATATGTATACTAATTTTATTTTTAATATATGTTGCTATAACTATTTTGGGTTGTCTAATCACTTATGGTTTGGTGTAGGTGACAATATTAATTTAACCTAATTGCCAGCTATTCAAGTTAAGGTGTCTACTTGCACTGAAAACAAGTTAAAGAAAATGCACATTATAGAGAAGGCTCAATCAAATAATTATGATCTTGACTACTGTAATAGTTATCAAGAAGATCAACATGACAATCAGCACTGATGTCTCAATTTGTCTATCATCATCACAACAATAAGGGTAGCCATCACGCTGAGCCCCTAAGAAAAAAGGGAAAAGGGTCACTTTTCCCGATGTCTCTCAATTGGAGGTCCCAAAGGCTAGATCTAAAGGGATTATGATTGACAATTCAGTTCATGAGTTTTGTAAAAGGAAAAAGGGTAATTCTGTTAAGGAGGTTCGAGCTAAGCTTTAGAAAAGGAATGAAGGCCCTTCGAAGAATGATTCTATCATCAATAATAATGCTAATTTAGGAAATATTGTTGTTCCCAAAGATATTTTGTTGAAGGATGATTTTGATTATCCATTTCTCGAGCACCATCTCGACCTTGAATGGATTCAGTTATATGAGGACGGCATTGTTTGAACACAATCTTCCATAATAAATACAATCTATTCCAAGGCATTCACTAGATTTTTTGTATGAAACTGATAAGGAGGTTGTGAGAGACTAAATAAATGATTATGAGGATAGGCACCATATCACTACTCGAGATATGATCTAATCTATTGCCATACCTACTATCATTCAAGAGGAAATTGTTGACTTTCATGAGATTATGGAGTATCTGACCAAGGATATCAATAAATGAAATAAAGAGTTAAAAAGACTCAAATAAAACTTCTTGATTATAGCTTAAATTGAGGCCAATAAGTCTCAGTTTGAGTCTACTTATTTGAAAAGGGCTATAGAGGAGGCCGAAGAAAAGGGTATTGTGTATAAAAAGGTCAAAAGGTTTAAAATAGATTTTTTATAGGCCAAAGACGATGCCTGAGCTTATAATTCTCTCATCGAGGCTTGTATAGAGTGTATAAGGGCCATAGAGTATGAAGCTCATTGACTGGGTGATCCTCTGGACTCCCTTAACAACCTTTTAGAAGACAAAGAAAATAAATTGGCCATGAAAGATTATGTATTTGAAAAACTATAAGTTTGAATAGTATATGCAATTGCTTAGTCTTTCGAGGAAGTACTTCTTCAAATCAAAGTGCAGAGCCCTAACATAAGCGTGGTGACTAATGGCTTAGACCCTTTCAAGTTAATGATCAAGGGTCAAATCATCAAACCCCCTTCTCCTTGAGCACCACCAAGTAAACATGCATCTCTTACCTTGGTTGAGGATAACCAAATTTTGGGTAATCAGAAGGATGTAAGAGCACACATGGGTGTAGAAGTGATGACTGAGGTTGTGGCGACCAAGACTCAAACATCGTTATTAATGGTCAAGAAATTGACAAGGTCACCATTATTAACAATAAGGAGAAAGGAAACAGTGCTAGCCCTGTTAAGTATACATTTGTAATAAAGTTGTTTAATAACTTTTATTTTAAAAATAATTATATTAATTAGATATTTTGTCACAAATATGTGATAGATCAATGTATGGTCGGTCTAAGGTCTTGACTTTGCACTTTGTTGTATATTTTATTTGTACACTATCTAAGGCTTGGCCATGTTTTCAATTTTGTACGTGTTATTTTTCCTTCTAAAATTGCTTTATTCTTTTTGTTGAATTTGCACATTTGGAGCTTGTTTTTCCTAACTATTTACTAATTGTCTTGTCTTGGTTTTGTTGACGCACTTTACCACATTTATAATTGTTTACATCCCATCTTAGTTTTTGTGTTCCTTTATTTCATTCTAACAAATCATTTTTATGCATGAGTATAAGTTGAGACTAATAACTTGCTTTTGTGTGTATAAATAAACAACAAAAATTGTGATGTGCAAAGTGCAATTTCATTAATTGTGGTCTTAAAGGTAAAGTATAATTGCTCAAATATTTTGCATAAAATACTTCTTAAGGCTGTAATTTTCTACATTCTAGGTATTTACTATCTACCAATCGTATTTAATTTGTATGCTTTCACATACTCTATAGGAGCCTTCTGATGTTGGCACAAGCTTTCCCTCAGTTTGATATACTCGACTAAGTAAATTGGTTTGGAGCACTAGGTCATCTTTTTCTAGACTCGCCTTTTCACTCTTGTTATGATAACTAAACAATTTTTCACTTGTATAAAACCATGTTTAGGTGGACCTAAAGTCACTTTTCTTCTTCTAGTTCAAATTCTTTTAGTTTTTAAATATTTTCAACCTCTTTATAATGGGTGAGACAATTTGATGGGCTACATAGCTCGACCAGGATAATGGTTTTGTGTCCATTTGTAAGTGCATAAGGTATTTCTCTAGTGTATGTTTGGATGGTCATTCAATATGACCATAGGACATTTGGTAGCTCATTAACCTATCACCATTCTGCTTCACCAAAACCCTTCTTTAGTCCCTCTAGAATATTACAGTTTTCTAGCTCAATTTAGCTATTGGTTGTAGGGAGTTCAAAAGATGTCATCTTGAGTTGGTTGTGGTGCATAGTGCAAAAGCCCTTGAATCTTTTCCTCACAAATTAAGTGTTGTTCTAGATGGACTTTTAGTTATTATTTATAGTAATAAAAGTTAAGAGTTTGACCTGTACCCCCTTGTGAAGCAATTAACAGCTACAATAAGGAATTTTATTTATCTTGTGGTTGGAGGGAATGGGTCAAATATATCTACTCCCTAAATATAAAAGGGCCTAAGGGCGGTGAAGGGATTTAAATGAATTGGGCATATATGTATTAGGTGGCCACGTCGTTGGCTAAGGTCACACTTCTTTACTAAGCTCTATGTAACATCCCTAATTTCATTTCATGTATTCAAAGTAACATCTTTAATTTCGTTTCTTTTATTGATAAAGGTACATAAATATTTAATTAAGAAAATAAAATTTATTAGACAATTTTTAGATATCTACGGAAATATAATCCTTAGAAATTCTTCACCTTACGTGTATGCATAGAAATGTTCTAACATTAATAGAATAGGTAAAGAGAGAAAACCTACGAGGAAAAATTAGAAATAAATATACTAAAGAAAGTTGAAATTCTTGGGTAAGGAAGATAAATTTTTGTGAAGTAAGTAAAGGTATTAAAATTTCAAGAAGATTAGATTATGGTAATTTTTCCTAATTTAAGAGTTAAAGTTAGTAAGTTTAGTATCTCCATTCATAAATTGGGCTTTCACCTGTGGACACTTCATATAGAGTTTTTCTACTTCACATGAATTTTTAGCAAGCCAATAGGATAGCGCAAGGAAGAAATAAAATATAGACTTGGACTAGGATACAGAAATTGGACCGGTAGCCCAAAAATCATGAAAATGTGACTAACCAAATATGAAAGGTAGAATTTTAACCAAAGTAAAGAAAATGGGCAAGAATGAGCCCAAACGCAAGAGAAAAAGTAAAAAAAATAAAACAAAGTGATGAAATAATGGTATAATCAAGATTAGGTGACATGGCATTAAGACAAAAATTTAGCAAGTGGTGTGATATCCTACATTCATAATTTTAGCAAGTGGTATGATAATACATGGCATTAGGACAAAACATCTATATCCTACACTCATAATTTTAGCAAGGGGGTAATAATACATAGCATTATGACAAAACATCCTTATCCTACACAAATAATTTTAGCTAAGCAAGGAAGATTCAAGGGTTGAAAATATGCCACCTGAAAAGGCAAACCTATCATAATTGATTAAGACAAAAGAAAAAGGAAATGAATCCCTAAATCAAAGGGACCTTGTCCCTTATCTTAAGAACATATTATCATAATTTTCAAAATACAAATCTCCTTTTCCTATGCATATCTTGACTAAGGGAGAGAAAGACAAGAACATGAGTTGTTTGTTTTCCAAAAATTCAACCAAGTGCATCCTAATTGTGATAAGGTAGACCCATAATTATGAAAGTTGAATTATTTGATAGTCTATATAAGTAAAACCCACCCTTACAACATTAGAATTTTCATACAAGTGAGGGAGAGGAAAAATAGAAGCAAGGTAGGGTGAGGAAAGGAGAAGAAGAAAGGAAGAAAGAGGAAGGAGAAGTCAAGATGACTAAGTGCTCAAGGTAAGTTTAACAATATTTCTTTTTGAAGAAACATTTTGAAACTTGTAATATTTATATGAGATTTTGATCTTAGAACTTTGATGATTGGTCATGGATGTTGCTATATCATGTTACATATTATGTAGGTTTGTATACTTAGGCTGGTGTAGATAGTTTTGTATAGGTATGGCTATGGGTGGAAAAATTTTATGCTTCTATTTTTAAAGTTCTGGGAAGAATTAGTAAGGAATTAAAACAAGTGGTTAACATGCAAAATGTAGCTCTATGTCTCATGGATTTTTAGCCACTGAAATCACTCACTTTGGAGTCCATATGAGGTAGATATGGTCCGAATATGAAGCAGTGGTCAGAAAATGGTTAATCAGGGAAGAATATGTTAGGATAGCTTCTGTGTTTTAATTTCTGGGAACATTTTGTAGGGAATTAAAATAAATAGTTAACATAAAAATTATAGATATATGTATTACAGATGTTTAGCCACTGGAATCACTCAATTTGGAGTCCGTATGAGGCAGATATGGTCTGATTAGTCTGCAGTGATCAGAAATTGGTTAATTAGCGAAGAATATTTTAGGATAGCTTCTGTGTTTTAATTTTTGGGAACATTCTGTAGGGAATTAAAATAAATGATTAACATAAAAATTATTTCTATATGTGGCATGGATTTGTTGCCACTAGAATCACTTAATGTGGAATTCTTATGTGGGAGATATGGACAGATTAGTTGGTAGAGGTCAAAACCTACCCGAGAAGAAATAACATGTATTTTGAAGGAGTAATATCCCCTTGATTTCTTACTATTTCACTAAATTATTTAGTATAATTGTTTTAGATAATTGTTTTTTCTTTAAATTGACACCAAGATCATCTACATCGAAGTTAAATTGAGGGAGTTATACTCTGATTAGTAAGAGAAGGTCAGATGGGATGAAGACCTGCATTAAGAAAATAAAGAAATAAAATTAATATTTAAAAAAGAAGAAGAATCTTATAAATGAAAATAATAAATGACTAGTATATGCCATAGCCAATGCCATTGTATGAATTTCTTACCATCATAAGTGTGAAATTTTGACATGAAAATATTTTATAAAGTGATATTTGAAATGGTTATGTTCATGGCATGATTACCAATGATTTTTGGTAATAATTATATTTTGATGAACACACTTGTTATTGAAAGTATATTTTTGGCTATTATTATGAAAAGAAAAGAAATAAGCATGGTTACATGGAGATCCGTGTGGTGCACCAGTAGGGGACGCCCTACCAACAGTTATGGTTATGTTAATGAGAAAAGAAAGAGAAAGTATGACATGTCGGAAGGAGCAAGAAAAGTTCGTACCGGAGAGTAAAAAATACTCAACTTGACCGGGATAGTTTGATATGAGAATAAATTGATAGTCATCATATGATATTTTGAAAATAGTTAATCCTGTTATACATATTATTACTGTACAATTCTCATGTTCATAGATATAGTGCATTCATGTGACCAACAATATTTGCTGTAGTTTATACAAATGAACATGACGTGATGAGCTATATTGATGATGATTTATTGTTGAACTTACTTGGATTTAATTCTCACTATATTTCCATATCATGTTCAGAAAATTACTGATGCAAATTTTTCTATGGCTTTGGCTTTTAGTGCACGTTGGATCGAGTTTCTTTATGTTGGGCAGGTTCCAGAATCAAATAAAATGTTTATGGTCGAGTTAGCTCAGATCCTGGTGAAGGTGTAACCACTCGCACCTGTATCTCCGGAATTGGCCAACTAGAATAAATAAGATGTAAATATTTATGTGTTTAATATGTTGTACGTATGTTTTGATTAATGACGTGTATGTGAACTCTATATTGTATAATAATAAATATATAAAAAGTTGTTACATAATTGGTATTAGAGCAGGTCGATCCTAGGTGGCTAGTGGGTGGATGGTTATCTGAATCGATCTTATAGTGTCTTGAGTATGTTGTGGTTGTGTTGTGTAGGGGATCATTGATTTCATATGGATAAGAAATTACTAGTGTTTCCTATCTACTTGCCGAGTTGGTGTTATGACTGCTGTTAAATATCTTTGAACTAACTATTTGGCTTAATCACCTCATTAGCAGCATAACTTTTTTTTTGCCACAGTAGGAAATGGCACCACTAAGGAGGAATCCGGCAAACAATGCGGAAGAAACCTTACACAACTTGGCCACGGCAATTCGAGACCAAGTCATGACCACTAACCAAATTCTACAATACCTCTAGAATGCTAATAACTCGAATAGTGAGAATGGTGCTAACAACCGGATGGCTAAAAATGATAACGGCATATCCGAGTTCCTGAGGACTAGGCCACCTTGTTTTCAAGGCGGCTTTGACCCGATTGTAGCTGAAAGATGGATAAGGGAGTTAGAGAAAATCTTTGAAATGATAGGCTATACTAAGGAGCAGCAAGTAATCTTCGCTGCATATATGCTAAAAGATGAAGCAGAATACTGGTGGCGTGGAGTTAGAGAACTTTTAGCTCACCAGGGAGGGCAGATCACTTGGAAGGTGTTCAAAGACACCTTTTTGGAAAAGTACTTTCCAAGTACTGTGCGGGCTGAGAAGGAGGTCGAATTTCTCCAACTCAGGCAAGGCAGTATGACCGTAGACCAGTACATCATGAGATTTGAGGAGTTGTCTAAGTTCTTCTCTTATCTGCGATTTAACCCAGATAAAGCATGTAAGGTTGTTAAGTTCGAAGTGGAAATGAACCTGGAGATAAAGAACACTGTTATAACTATGGAGATCAGGGAGTTTGTACCTCTGATAAATAAATGCAGACTCTTGGAGAAGATTTTGAGGGTAATGGAGGATGAAAAACTAAAATGGAACTTTTGGAAAAGGAAGAACGGGCCACAAACTTCTGGCAGAAATTTCAAAGAAAAAGGACAGCATATTGGCAAGAGGCCAATGACTGTGAGTCATTGACCCTTCCAACAAGACCTCACCTCAATCAAGTGCACTAAGTAAGGACGCATACATGGTAACCGGCCAAGCTACATGGGTTTAAAAATCGGGTCTTGCTGAATTGTTGTAACAAGACCATTGAATTTCTACCTCTTACTCCAAAAGAGAAGGTGCAGTTATTGATGCTTAATGCTAATCAAGTTAATAAGGAATTGAAGAATGGAGTACTTGAATACATTATCTTGTATTTATCAAACCTAGAAGTCGATTCGAATCTTGATGAAATCTCAATAGCCAACGAGTTTCCTGAAGTATTTCCATCAGATATTCCAGGCTTACCTCCCAAGAGAGAGATAGAATTTTCTATTGATCCCTTACCTAGGACAGGGCCTATCTCTATTGCACCTTATAGAATGGCCTCAAAGGAAGTACAAGAACTTAAGAAACAGTTAGAGGAACTGTTAGACAAGCAATTCGTTAGACCAAGTGTATCACCTTCGGGAGCTCCTGTATTGTTTGTTAAGAAGAAAGACGGAAGCCTTAGACTATGCATAGACTATAGACAGCTAAATAAGGTGACTATCAAAAATAAGTATCCTCTCCTTAAGATAGATGGCTTATTGGATCAACTAAAGGGAGCCTCTATCTTTTCTAAGATTGACTTGAGGTCGAGATATCATCAGATTAGGATCAAGGAGGAAGATGTACCAAACACTGCCTTCAGGACTAGGTATGGGCACTATGAGTTTCTCGTAATGCCTTTCGGGTTAACAAATGCACCTGCAATTTTCATGGATTACATGAATCGCATTTTTCGACCCTACCTAGATCAATTTGTGGTAGTGTTCATTGATGACATCTTGATATATTCTAAGAGTGAGAAAGAACATGAACAACATCTCCGAATCATGCTACAAGTGCTGAAAGAGAAAAGGTTGTATGCCAAATTGGAGAAGTGTGAATTATGGCTGTCAGAGGTAAAGTTTCTTGGACATGTCATCTCTAATAGAGGGGTAGTAGTAGATCCTAGTAAGATAGAAGCAGTGATTCAATGGGAGAGACCAAAGACGGTTACGGAAGTCAAAAGTTTCTTGGGTTTGGCAGGATACTACAGGAGGTTTATACAAAACTTCTCTCGTATAGCCTTTCCATTGACTAAATTGACCAGGAAGGGAAGTCCTTTCAAATGGACTGATCAATGTGAAGCTAGTTTCCAAGAGTTTAAGACAAGACTAACCACTCCTCATGTTTTAATTATTCCAGACCTTACAGGACATTTTAAAGTGTATAGTGACGCTTCAAAGAGAGGGCTAAGGTGTGTGCTAATGCAAGATAAGAGAGTAGTTGCTTACACCTCTAGGCAACTGAGACCCTATGAAGGAAACTATCCAACTCATGATCTTGAATTGGTGGCAGTGGTGTTTGCCTTAAAGATTTGGAGACACTATTTGTACGGGGTAACCTTTGAAGTATATTGTGATCATAAGAGTCTTAAATACCTCTTTGATCAGAAGGAGTTAAATATGAGGCAACGAAGATGGGTAGAATTCCTCAATGACTACAATTTTGAGATAAAGTATCATTTAGGAAAGGTGAATGTTATAGCAGATGCCTTGAGTCAAAAATCTCTGCACATGGGTTAGATAATGGTGTATGAGATGTAGATACTAGAGGAGTTTCGAAAGTTGAAGCTAGCCACTACTCTTACTCCAAAGAAGCTAATCATCCATGGGTTAAGTATAGAGTGTGACCTTAGAGCCCAGATTAAAGAGGCTCAAGGCCATGACCAATACTTACGGGATCATAATGATCAAGATGATTTGTCTGTTTCAGAAGATGGAGTATTCATGTACTAAGGAAGGGTCTGTGTTCCTCAAGATCGAGAGTTGAAGATTAAGATCCTACAGGAAGCGCATCAGAGTAAATACTAAGTCCATCCAGGATCCACTAAAATGTACCAGGACTTAAAGAGGATGTATTGGTGGCCAGGGATGAAAAAAGACATTGTTGAGTTTGTGGCGAGATGTCTAATTTGTCAGAAGGTGAAGGTAGAGCATCAAAAGCCAGTGAAATTTTTACAACCTCTTTAGATCCCTAAATGAAAATGGGATAGTATTTCAATAGACTTTGTCATGGGCTTACCTAAGAGTTCAGTTGGACATGGCTCTATATGGGTAATAGTTGACAGATTAACCAAATCTGCTCACTTTTTTGCCCATAAAGATTAACTATTCACTGGACAAATCAGCCTAGTTGTACATCCAAAAAATAGTTAGACTACATGGGATTCTCTTAAATATCGTTTCAGATAGAGATCCGAGGTTTACGTCAAGGTTTTGGAAGGCGTTGCAGGACTTTTGGAACTCAGTTGCGGTTCAGTACTGCATACCATCCTCAGACTGATGGGTAGACATAATGAACCATTCAAACCCTAGAAGATATGTTGAGGGCCTATGTGATAGAGCAAGGTAAAGGATGGGATAAATACCTACCTTTAGTGGAGTTTGCTTATAATAAGAGCTATCACTCTAGTATTAAGATGGCCCCCTATAAAGTTTTATACGGTAGAAAGTGCCGATCTCCACTATGTTAGTTTAAGGTAGGAGAAAAGAACTTGTTGGGTCCTGATCTAGTTCAACAAACTACTGAACAAATCAGGATTATACGAGACAAAATGCTCACAGTTGAGAGTCGGCGAAAGCGTTACTATGATAAGAGACATAGACCTCTAGAGTTTGAGGAAGGGGACCATGTATTTGTCCAACTTGTATAATGTTTTCCATGTATCACAGCTTCAGAAGTATCTTCCAAGCTCCTCACATGTGATACATGTAACATCCCGATTTTTCCCTAAAATACTAATGGGTATTTATGTAATCTTTAATGTTAGGGTTATATTGTAATGCTTTGAGAGAGTGACAATTATGTAATTTCAATAGACTATCAATGGTGTGAATACTTTAAAGTGGTATTTTGGTATTTATATGATTTTTTAGTATTTATACGATTTTTTAGTATTTATACGATTTTTGGTATAATGGCATTTTGGTAATTCCAACCAAGTAGCTTGGAAGTGTTTCTAAAACACTTAAATGGTAGGCTAGAAGTGTTTCTAAAACACTTGAATGGTAGGCTAGAAGGATTTCTAAAACACTTGAATGGTAGGCTAGAAGGATTTTTAAAACACTTGATTGGTAGGCTAGAAGAATTTTTAAAACACTTGAGTGATGATGATGGTTTTGACTATCAAAGGGGAGGGGGAGTGATCAAAAAAATTCAGAAAGGAGAGAACAAGAAGAAGAGAGAGAAAGAAGAGAGAGAAAGTGCAAGAGGAGAGAATCAAGGTAGGTTTTCTTGATCCAAATTCTTCTATACTCATCTTTTCTTCAATGGATCCTAAATCAAGTTATGGATGTAGGTTTTGGTGGTGAGAAATTGGTATTCAAAGTTTAGGAAGCTTGTTAAGGTAGGCTTAACACCTACTCTCCAAAAAGTTTTGATGCAATTTCTATGTTTTACAAGTGATTAAATGTGACATTGTGCAACATGTGGGCTGTATATTATGTGGATTTTTCTGTTCTGGTTATTTTGAATTTTTGGGCAAAATTGGCAACAATTTTAAAGAAAGTATCAACATAGGAATTGTAGCTATTTGTCTCACGAATTTATAGGCTCTAAGAACACCTAATTTGGAGTCAATATGAGGGAGATATGACCCAAGAAGTAAGCAGAGGTCACAGAACCCGAAGAGTCTGGAATCCAGAAATTGTAAATATGAGTGCTTTAGTGTTCGAAATTTCTGGGACTACTCAGTAAGGAATTAGAAAATATTTTTAACGTCAAAGTTGTAGGTAATTGGCTTAGCTTTACATAGACACCAAAATAACCTTAATCAGAGTTAAAATGAGAGAGTTATGTTCTGATTAGTGAGGAAAGGTCACAGAACCCGAAGAGTCTGGAATCCAGAATTTGTAAATATGAGTGCTTTAGTTTTCGAATTTCTGGGACTAATCAGTAAGGAATTAGAAAATATGGTTAACATAAAAGGTTTAGGTAATTGGCTTAGCTTTACATAGACACCTAAATCACCTTAATCGGAGTTAAAATGAGAGAGTTATGTTCTAATTAGTGAGGGAAGGTCACAGAACACGGTCCTGCTGTGTTTTGAGTTTCAAGGCCGTGTTTAGGGCTGGAAAATCTTATTTTTCACTGTTTTCTATAGGAAAAAGAACCTTGTTTGTTGAAGGGATTTTAGAAACCAATTGACCAAGAGAAATACTTCTAACGTGATGGTTTTATATCACCACAATATTATTTTATTTACTTGATTTCAAAAGGGCTACATTGAATATTGATTTGAGATATTTTGAAAGAGTGATATAGATGGAAATACCTATTGAACATATGATTTGAAATATGCTCATGGCAAGAGTTGTAATGTATATTGGTATAACTCATTGAACATGAAAATGATATTTTTGCATTGCATTTATTATTGATTGACAAGCGTAAAGCTTGCGATGAGTTGCTTGGTGCATATGCATTGCACTTGACTTGAGTGGACATCGATGAATATCGGTGGGTTGTATAGCTGTGACGGTACCGAGTAGGGGACGCCCTACTAGCCTGAGTGAGCCGATGAGGCCACCCAACCAAATGAGAATAAAAGAGAAGTAAATGAGAATAAAAGAGAAGAAAATGAGAAGAAAAGAGAACTAAATGAGAATAAAAGAGAAGCAATGAGTGAAAATGTGTGATTTTATAGCTGGCAAGTGATGAGCATTGTGCAACATGAAGAGCTATGTTTTTTTCATGCATTTAGTGTGCCAGATCGCCGAGTGAGGCAGGTGTATTAGAAGTTATGATTTTATCATAAAAGCTTGATATTTTCTGTAATTTATACAGCTGAACATAATATCTGTTTTTACACATTTTATTATAAATGGTTGAGTCTACTAGGAACCATGTTCTCACTATTTTGTGGTGTTATGTTCAGATAAAAGGAAGTGAGATGCTTCCATGGACAGCGTTGCCAGTAAAGATCCTGATGTCAGCACCACCTCCTCACCCTTTGTGTTTTAAGGGTGGTGTGCTGTATGGGGACTTTTGTATTTGTATTGTAATTATGATAAGTATTGTATTATGAATACTTATGCGGGATTAGTAATATACATATATGGGTATTTATGCAAATATATATATTGTTATGAGAATTGTCATAAAAAGAAAAAAAATATGGTGTTACAATACAAGATAAACTAATCCAAATAAAGGAGAATATGACGTACCAGCTAGTACCAATATCTATATTGGACACTGATGTGAAGCAATTGTGGAGCAAAACTATTCCCCTGGTTAAGGTGTTAGGGGAAGGTTTTGTAACATCCCTAATTTCTTTTCTTTTATTGATAAAAGTACATAAATATTTAATTAAGGAAATAAAATTTATTAGACAATATTTTAGATATCTAAGGAAATATAATCCTTAGAAATTCTTCACCTTATGTATATGCATAGAAAATGTTTCTAACATTAAGAGAACAAATAAAGAGGGAAAACCTAATAGGAAAAACAATTAGAAATAACATACTAAAGAGATGCAAAATTCTTGGATAAGAAAGTTAAATTTTTAGAAACAAGTAAAGGTCATAAAATTTCAAGAACATTGGATTAGGGTAATTTTTCCTAATTCAAGAACTAGAGTTACTAAGTTTAAAATCTTTACCCATACATTGGACTTTTACCTATGGACACTTCATATAGAGTTTTTTTCCACTTCAAATAAGTTTCTAGCAAGCCCATTGGATAACCTAAGCAAGAAATAAAATATAGACTTTGACTAGGATATAGTAATTGGACCAATAGCCCAAAAATTATGAAAATGTGACCAAGTCCTCCAAGAAAGGTAGAATTTTATCCAAAGCAAAGAAAATGGGTAGGAATAAGCCCAAATCCAAGAGGAAAAATAAAATAGAATAAATTAGGTGATGATATAATAATGTAATAATAATAAAGATTAGGTTACATGGCATTAAGAGAAAAATTTAGCAAGTGGTGTGATTCTACATTCATAATTTTGGCAAGTGGCATGATAATACAAGGCTTTAGGACAAAAACATCTATATCCTACACTCATAATTTTAGCAAGTGGTATGACAATACATGGCATTAGGACAAAACATTCCTATGCCACACAAATAATATCAACCAAATAATGGAGATTCAAGGGCTAAAAATTTGCCACCTAAAAAGACAAACCTATCATACTTGTTTAAGACAAAAGAAAATGGAAATGAATCCCTAAATCAAAGGGACCTTGTCCCATATCTTAAGAACATATTATCATAATTTTCAAAATACAAATCTCCTTTTCCTATGCATATCTTGACTAAGGAAGAGGAAGACAAGAACATAAGTTGTTTGTTTTCCAAAAATTCAACCAAGTGTAATCTAATTGTGATAAGGTAGACCCATGATCATGAAAGGTGAATTATTTGGTGGTCTATATAAGAAAACCCACCCTTACAACATTATAATTTCGTCCAAGTGAGGGAGAGGAAAAATAGAAGCAAGGTAGAGTGAGGAAATGAGAGGAAGAAAGGAAGAAAGAGGAAGGAAAAGTATAGGGGACTAAGTGCTCCAGGTAAGTTTAACAATATTTCTTTTTGAAGAAAAATTTTGAAACTTATAATATTTATATGAGATTTTTATCTTAGAACTTTGATGATTGGTCATGGATGTTACTATATCATGTTACATATTGATGTTACATATTGATCTGCATAGGTATGGCTATGGGTGGCAAAAATTTTAGCTTCTGTATTTTAATTTTTGAGACTTATCTGTATAGAATTAAAATAAATGGTCAACATAAGAATTATAGCTATGTGTGTCACGGATTTTTATCCACTGGAATCATTCAATTTGGAGTACATATGAGGTAGATATGGTCCGATTAGTAAGCAAAAGTCAAAAAAAGATTCATCAGGGAAGAATATGTTAGGATAGTTTCTGTATTTTAATTTCTGGGAATTATATGTAGAAAATTAAAATAAATGGTTAACATACGAATTAAGGATATATGTGTCACGAATTTTTATCCACTAGAATCATTCAATTTGGAGTCCATATGAGGTATATATTTTTCAATTAGTAGTCAAAAGTCAGAAAATGGTTCATCAGGGAAGAATATGTTAGGATAGCTTCCGTATTTTAATTTCTTGGAAATATCTGTATGGCATTAAAATCAATGGTTAACATAAGAATTATAGCTATGTGTGTCATGGATTTTTAGCCACTGGAATCATTCAATTTGGAGTCCATATGAGGTAGATATGGTTCAATTAGTAGTCAAAGGTCAGAAAATGGTTTATTACGGAAGAATATGTTAGGATAGCTTCTGCATTTTAATTTTTGAGAATTATCTGTATGGAATTAAAATAAATGGTTAACAGAAGAATTATATCTATGTGTGTCACGGATCTTCAGCCACTGGAATCATTTAATTTGGAGTCCATATGAGGTAGATATGGTCCGATTTGTAGTCAAAGGTCAGAAAATGGTTCATTAGGGAAGAATATGTTAGGATAGCTTCTGTATTGTAATATCTGGGAATTATCTGTAGGGAACTAAAATAAATGGTTAACATAAAAATTAAAGATATATGTGTCGCGGATTTTAAGACACTAGAATCATTCAATTGGGAGTCCATATGAGGTAGATATGTTCCAATTAGTAGTCAAAGGTCAGAAAATGGTTCATCAGGGAAGAATATGTTAGGATAGCTTCTGTATTTTAATTTCTGAGAAATATCGGTATGGCATTAAAATCAATGGTTAACATAAGAATTATAGCTATGTGTGTCATGGATTTTTAGCCACTGGAATCATTCAATTTGGAGTCCATATGAGGTAGATATGGTCTGATTAGTAGTCAAAGGTCAAAAAATGGTTCATTAGGGAAGAATATGTTAGGATAGCTTCAGTATTTTAATTTTTGGGAATTATCTGTACGGAATTAAAATAAATGGTTAACATACGAATTATATCTATGTGTGTCACGGATTTGTAGACACTAGAATCATTCAATTTGGAGTCCTTATGAGGTAGATATGGTCCGATTAGTAGTCAATGGTCAGAAAATGGTTCATCAGGGAAGAATATGTTAGGATAGCTTCTGTATTTTAATTTTTGGGAATTATCTGTATGGAATTAAAATAAATGGTTAACATAAGAATTATAGCTATATGTGTCACGGATTTTTTACCATTGGAATAATTCAATGTGGAGTCTATATGAGGAAGATATGAGCTGATTAGTAATCAAAGGTCAAAAAATGGTTCATCAGGGAAGAATATGTTAGGATAGCTTCTTTATTTTAATTTTTGTAAATTATTTGTATGGAATTAAAATAAATGGTTAACATAAGAGTTATATATATGTGTGTCACGGATATTTAGCCACTAGAATCACTCAATTTGGAGTCCATATGGGGTAGATATGGTCCGATTAGTAGGTAGAGATCAGAACCTATCCGAGAAGAAATAACCTGTACATTGAGGGAGTAATATCTCCTTAATTTCTTAATATTTCTCTACATTGTTCAACATAATAGTTTTAGATAATTGTTTTATCTTGGAATTGTCACCAAGATCACCTACATCGGAGTTCAATTGAGGGAGTTATACTCTGATTAGTAAGAGAAGGTTAAATATGATGAAAAACTGCATCAAGAAAATAAAAAAATAAAATTAATATTTAAAAAAGAAGACGAATCTTATAAATGTCTAGTATATGCCATAGCCATTGCCATTGTATGAACTTCTTACCATCTTAAGTATAAAATTCTGACTTAGAAATAATTTATAAAGTGATATTTGAAATGATTATGTTCATGGCATGATTACCAATGATTTTTGGTAATAGTTATATTTTGATGAACATATTTGTTATTGAAAGCATATTTTTGGTTATCATTGTGAAAAGAAAAGAAATGAGCACGGTCACATGGCAATCCTTGTGGTGCGCTAGTAGGGGACGCCCTACCAACGGTTATGATTATGATTATGAGAAAAGAAAGAGAAAGTATGCCATGTCGGACGGAGCGAGAAAAGCCCGTGCAGGAGAGTAGAGGCTACTCACCCTAACCGGGATAGCTTGAAATGAGAATAAGTTGATGGCCATCATATGATATTCTAAAAATAGTTAATCCTGTCATACATATCATTATTGTATGATTCTTATGTGCATAGATATAATGCATTCATGTGACCAAATATATTTTCTGTAGTTTATACAGCTGAACATGACGTGATGAGCTATATTGATGATGATTTATTGTTGAACTTACTGGGATTTAATTCTCACTATATTTCCATATCATGTTCAGAAAATTAGTTACGCAGATTTTTCTGTAGCTTTGACTTCTAGTGTACGTTGGATCAAGTACTTTATGTTGGGCAGATCCCAGAAGCAAATAAAATGTTTGTGGTCGAGTTGGCTTAGATCCCGGTGAAGGTGCAACCACCCGCACTTGTATCTCCGAAATTAGTCAACCAGAATAAATAAGATGTAGATTTTTATGTGTTTGATATGTTGTACGTATGTTTTGATTAATGACATGTATGTGAACTCTGTATTGTATAAATTAAATAAATGTTATATTGAGTTAAATTGTAACGAGGTAATAACTTCATGGTATTTTTTTAAAAAAAAAATTTGATACTTAAATGGAGTTGTTACAGGTTTGACTCCGGAAGAAGCAACTTGGAAGCTAGAAGAAGTCATGAGGAAGAAATATCCGAAATTATTCTTAGGTAATTTCTTAAATTTTGAGGACAAAATTTCTTTTAGAGGGAGAGAAATGTAACATCTCTAATTTCATTTGATGTAATCAAAGTAACATCCCTAATTTCGTTTCTTTTATTGATAAAGTTACATAAATATTTAATTAAGGAAATAAAATTTATTAGACAGTTTTTAGATATCTAAGGAAATATAATCCTTAGAAATTTTTCACCTTACGTGTATGTATAGAAATGTTCTAACATTAATAGAATAGGTAAAGAGAGAAAAACTAAGAGGAAAAATTAGAAATAAATATACTAAAGAAAGGTGAAATTCTTGGGTAAGGAAGATAAATTTTTGTGAAGTAAGTAAAGGTATTAAAATTTCAAGAAGATTGGATTAGGGTAATTTTTCCTAATTTAAGAGTTAAAGTTACTAAGTTTAGTATCTCCATCCATAAATTGGACTTTCACCTGTGGACACTTCATATAGAGTTTTTCTACTTCACATCAATTTTTAGCAAGCCAATAGGATAGCCCAAGGAAGAAATAAAACATAGACTTGGACTAGGATATAGAAATTGGACCGGTAGCCCAAAAATCATGAAAATGTGACTAACCCATTATGAAAGGTAGAATTTTAACCAAAGTAAAGAAAATGGGCAAGAATGAGCCCAAACCCAAGAGGAAAAATAACAATAAAAATAAAATGAAGTGATGAAATAATGGTGTAATCAAGATTAGGTGACATGGTATTAAGACAAAAATTTAGCAAGTGGTGTGTTATCCTACATTCATAATTTTAGCAAGTGGTATGATAATATATGGCATTAGGACAAAACATCTATATCCTGCACTCATAATTTTAGCAAGTGGGTAATAATACATAGCATTATGACAAAACATCCTTATCCTACACAAATAATTTTAGCTAAGAAAGGAAAATTCAAGGGTTGGAAATTTGCCACCTAAAAAGGCAAACCTATTATAATTGATTAAGACAAAAGAAAAGGAAATGAATCCCTAAATCAAAGGGACCTTGTCCCTTATCTTAAGAACATATTATCATAATTTTCAAAATACAAATCTCCTTTTCCTATGCATATCTTGACTAAGGAAGAGGAAGACAAGAACATGAGTTGTTTGTTTTCCAAAAATTCAACCAAGTGCTTCCTAATTGTGATAAGGTAGACTCATGATTATGAAAGTTGAGTTATTTGATAGTCTATATAGGCAAAACCCACCCTTATAACATTATAATTTTCATCCAATTGAGGGAGAGAAAAAATAGAAGCAAGGTAGAGTGAGGAAAGGAGAGGAAGAAACAAAGAAAGAGGAAGGAGAAGTCAAGAGGACTAAGTGCTCAAGGTAAGTTTAACAATATTTCTTTTTGAAGAAAAGTTTTGAAACTTGTAATATTTATATGAGATTTTGATCTTAGGAATTTGATTATTGGTCATGGATGTTGCTATATTATATTACATATTATGTATGTTTGTATACTTAGGATGGTGTAGATAGCTCTGCATAGGTATAGCTATGGGTGGCAAAATTTTAAGCTTACACTTTTAAAATTTTGGGAAGAATCGGTAAGGAATTAAAACAAATAGTTAACATGAACAATGTATATCGATGTCTCACGGATTTTTAGCCACTGAAATCACTCAATTTGGAGTCCATATAAGGTAGATATGGTCGAATTATTAAGCAGTGGTCCGAAAATGGTTAATCAGGGAAGAATATGTTAGGATAGCTTCTATGTTTAAATTTTGGGGAACATTTTGTAGGGAATTTAAATAAATGGTAAACATAAGAATATAGATATATGTGTCACGCTTTTTTAGCCACTGGAATCACTCAATTTGGAGTCCGTATGAGGCAGATATGGTCCGATTAGTATGCAGTGGTCAGAAAATGGTTAATCAGGGAAGAATATTTTAGGATAGCTTTTGTGTTTACATTTTTGGGAACATTTTGTAGAGAATTAAAATAAATGATTAACAAAAACATTATTTCTATATGTGTCACGGATTTTTAGCCATTGGAATCACTTAATTTGTAATTCTTATGAGGGAGATATGGACAAATTAGTAGGTAGAGGTCAGAACCTACCCGAGAAGAAATAGTATGTACATTGAAGGAGTAATATCACCTTGATTTCTTTATATTTCACTAAACTGTTCAACATAATAATTTTAGATAATTCTTTTATCTTTAAATTGACACTAAGATCACCTACATCGGAGTTAAATTGAGGGATGTATGCTCTGATTACTAAGCAAATGTCAGATAGGATGAAGACCTACATTAAGAAAATAAAAAAATAAAATTAATATTTTAAAAAAAAGAATCTTATAAATGAAAATAATAAATGACTAGTATATGCCATTGCCATTGCCATTGTATGAACTTCTTACCATCTGAAGTGTAAAATTTTGACATGGAAATATTTTATAAATTGATATTTGAAATGGTTATGTTCATGGCATGATTACCAATGATTTTTGGTAATAATTATATTTTGATGAACATACTTGTTATTGAAAGCATATTTGTGGCTATTATTGTGAAAAGAAAAGAAATAAACACGGTCACATGGCGATCAGTGTGGTGCACCAGTAGGGGACGCCCTGCCAACGGTTATGGTTATGTTAATGAGAAAAGAAAGAGAAAGTATGCCATGTCGGCGAGAAAAGCCCGTACCCGAGAGTAGAAAATACTCACGTTAACCGGGGTAGCTTGATATGAGAATAAATTGATAGTCATCATATAATGTTCTAAAAATAGTTAATCCTATCATACATGTCATTATTGTACAATTTTCATGTGCATAGATATAGTGCATTCATGTGACCAAAGATATTTGCTGTAATTTATACAGATGAACATGACGTGATGAGCTATATTGATGATGATTTATTTTTGAACTTACTGGGATTTAATTTTCACTATATTTCCATATCATGTTCAGAAAATTAGTTATGCAGATTTTTCTATGACTCTGGCTTTTAGTGCACGTTGGATCGAGTTTCTTTATGTTGGGTAGATCCCAGAATCAAATAAAATGTTTGTGGTCGAGTTGGCTAAGATCCTGGTGAAGGTGCAACCACCCACACCTGTATCTCTGGAATTGGTCAACTAGAATAAATAAGATGTAAATATTTATGTGTTTGATATGTTGTATGTACGTTTTGATTAATGACGTGTATGTGAACTCTATATTGTATAATAATAAATAAATAAAAAGTTGTTACACTCCCAGCATCTCTTAGCATGGTCGAGCATTAGTATCTCGACCTTATCACTTTTTAAGTTATAGCTTAGTTTCTAGTGTAACTTTTATAAACTTCTTCATGGATTTCTGTAAGGAAGTATTTAGCCTTAGTTAAAAGCAAGCATTTGAGGCTCGGTGTGGAAATTTCCCTTTTGTATAACATTTCTCCATCAAGATAGTACCTCACTAATAGCGAGTTATCTTTCTTACTCTATTTCTATCAGTCAATAGTCTACCTTCTTTTAAGTATAACTTAATTGGGGTAATCCAAAATTTGTCTTCATCAACCCTCATTGACTTATATGCTTTCTATGCTCTTCATTTCTAAGGACGCTTTAATAATGGATGAGTTTCTATGCTAAGCAATGTTAGTAAATAGTTTAGAGAATGAATTTGGTCGCTTATTGGGCTTCCTTGATATTCTTCTTGGGAAATGTTACTTGAATTTTTTTAGTAGCTTTTTTGTCTTCTACACACATTTCATCATGGTTAGTTCTTTTACTTCATATGCCTTTTTTCCATTTGATAGACTACCAATTGTGAGTCACCGTGTATCTTAACTTTTCATGATCCTAGTTATTACACCAAATGAGCATTCTTGTTAGGACTTCATATTCTACTTGATTGTTGGAGGTTTTGAACTTTAATTGGAGGTCTTATTCGACAATTATTCCTTCAAGACTCTTTACTATCACTCTTACACCACTGCTTCTTTTACTGGATAATCCATCAATGTATAATTTCCACAATTCACTATTCATATAAGGTTAATTATAAGCATTTCTTGATTCAAGTTTGGTCATTTTGAGGATCAAGTTCGCTTTTTCTAACGCTTTGATTGCCCTCCAAGACTAATATTGTAATTTGAATTTAGATAATTTCACCCAGTTATGTGACCATTCAATATGTTATGTCTAGTTTTTGTAGTACTTGTCTTAGTGGTTGGTTTATTTGAATAGTAATTTTGAACTTTTGGTAGTATAAGCAAAGTCTTCAAGATGAAATAACCAAAGTGAAAGCTAACTTTTCTATTTTTTGGTATTTGGGCAAGGCTCCTTTAATGCTTGGCTAATACAATAGATTAGAAACTTTTAGTCTTCCTATTCTTTGACAAGTGTTGAGTAAACCACTTGATCAATGGTAGAAAGTTAAATGTACAAAGGCCTTCCAAGATTTGATTTAGCTAAGACCTATAAGGAGCTAAGGTATTGTTTGAGTTCTTAAAAGGCATTTTCACATTCGGAAGCCCACTCAAAATTTTTAACATATTTCAATATTTTAAAGCATTGAAGACATTTATAAGTTGACCTTGATAGGAATCTGTTAAGAACTACAACTAGCCTACTTAGTTAGCCTTTAGACATCCTTCACTGAGCATAGGCTCTGTATTTCTAAAATAGCCTTTGCACTTTTCTGGGTTTACCTCAATTTTTATTGTGTAATCATAAAACAAGGAATTTATTTGTGATTATTCTGAAAGCATATTTTATTGGGTTTAATTTCATGTTGTGCTTTTAGAGCTTGGTGAAGATGTCTTCCAAGTCAACTAGGTGGTTGAACATCATTTTTTGGTACGTGGCCTCCACATTCTTCAGTCTGAATGGCATTACTTTATAAAAATACAGCCCTTTCTCTATGATGAATGGTATTTTTTTTCTTCATCTCAGGGGTTCATCTTTATCTGCTAATTTGTCAATTGTTGGGCAAGGGGTATGGGTCCTTCAAGCTTACCTAGCTTAGGTTAGTGAAGTTAACACACATCCCACTAATTGTCGACCTTTACCATCACCACGTTTGATAGCAAAGTAGACCATGTGGTTTCACGTATAAATCTCACTTCAAACAACTTTTTTACTTTTACCTTAATCACCTTTTTGTCTTTATGCCTCAAAGATTTTCTTCTTTTAGATTACCCTAGGTTGATCATCTAAAGGTAAGTTATGGTGAATCAATTTAGGGTTGATCCCAAGCATGTTGGTTGATGTCCATGTGAACACGTCGTTGTAGTGTTATAAGAACTAACTAAGGTTATCTTTCAGGTCAGTTAGCAATAATGTTATGATCCTAACTTCTATCTTGTCTTTTGGGCTATATATCTCAACATCAATGAACTATTCTCGGGGCTCGAGCCTAGTTCTTATAATTTTATCTCTCAAATATATCGTCTCAATGTTCATCACCTCAAATCGAGCTCTCTTTTTAGGTTAGTTCTCTTCTTCCTCCACCTTTGCTTCCTTTTACTTTGTTTTCTTATCTTTTTTCCCTTTCTTCTCATGGTGTTTTTTAAGTTAATCATGTAGCATCTTCATGCTTCTTTCTAATTAGCTAGTACCTACCCAATTATGTTCTCAATTGGAAATTTCATCACTAGTTGTATAGTAATTACCACCATTTAGCTTTTGTTGAGAGTCAGCCTTCCTTGTATGACATTGTAGGTTGGTAGTGCTGAGAGGACCATGAACTCTACATTTATGTCTTTGGTACACAATCAGTCACCCAAGGTCAATTTGAGCATAACTATTCCTTCCATTAGTACTTGGTTGACTCAAAATTAGGTCAATGTCACGGTGAAGGGTTTCAAGTCATTATCTTTGAACTTTTATTTTTTTAATGGATAATAGAATAGGATGTCTACCGAGTTACTCTAGTCAACTAGTATTCTTTTCATTGTATAATTAGAAACTATTTTCGTTATAACCACAGGGACTTTATGGTGTGGATTAACTCATTTGAAATCCTAATAAATAAAGGTTATAGGTAGGTATTTTCCTTCTATTGTTAAATTCTTTTAGGCCATCCTTTCTCACTTTATGGCCAACCATTATGCCTGTTGTTTTGTTTGAGAAGTTGATCTTTCCTTAGCCATTCCTTAGCTATAGTGTGGATGACACCAACTACCTCATCATTGCAAGGTTTGTTGTGCCTTTGCCTTTGGTTTCTTGCTAGCAAAAGTAATGGTGCTTGGTCTTCTCTTTCTCTCCAATTTTTCCCTCCTTGGTTTGTTTTACGAATATACTCTTTTCTTATTTCCTCTCTGTATGTACTACCCCAGATAACCTATTCTTATGAGGTTTTAAATCTTGTCGTTTAAAGTGAGACAATCTTTCGTGTTGTGGTTATAGTCCTTGTGGAACTTGCAATATATGGATTGGTTAACTAGTACTATTCTCTTTTTTTGTCAAAGGAATTTGAAGAGCTTGGTGTTGTATACCCTTTCTAAGATTTAGGTTGGAAAAATAGTGAGTGAAGCGTAGCTATTTTATCTACCTCTAGGAGGACTTGTCCTTCTTGGTCTATCCTCGGGTTGGTGTCTTTGGTTCATCCTACTTTTTCCACCTAGTGTATTCCCTTAGTCTTTGTTAATGCCTAATCAATCTCTATTGTTATATGGTTTTCCAATCTTACTTGAGAAGCCTAACTTTGTCAGCTATATCTCCTTATAGCAAATGCATTTTGTCGAGCATTTGAGTAATTCATCTAAGTCCTCTACCAATGTTTTTGCCAATGAATCAATAAATGTTGCATTCTTGAAAAATTCCGTAATTTTGTGCAATGGTACTTCTTCTCTAAGGTTTTGTATACTAAGAAAGATATTGTTATATGGGGTGAGGTATTCTCGAAGTTTTTATCATTCCCTTGCTTAAATCCCACAAGGCTTGTGGTGGTTTTTTTTTATGTTCTCGCCAATGGCAAAATAGTTAATGAAGGCATCAGACATATTATCAAAATTATCAACATTATGTTGAAGAAAGCTTGTGAACCATTACAATGCTACCTTCTTTAACGTAGTTGGGAATGTTTGGCATAGGATTATGTTTATTATGTTTGTCATCATTATGAAGAAGACAAATGAGTCTATGTACTCATCGAGATCGGTAATCCTATCATAAAACTCCATGTTCAATAGTGCTTTGAAATCAGTTAATAGTTCAACTATGAGGAAGGTGTGGAATATGGTATTTACTTGTCTAGCATACAATTCTCGAGCCCTTCTTCTTTTTATTGATTTTAAGTATCATAGCAAACCTTGATCGCTTGTCCACTATTAAAATGTTCATTTTACCTCTTTGTCTATCTAATGTTAACTATTATTGAGCATGAGTGATTTGGCTAAAGTGTTGCTTGGTGTCCAAGCATTGCATAAGGATTAGAGAACAACAAAGGTGGATATATATGGTGTGAGGTTTGCGAAAAACTATAATTTGGTGGATAAGGGTGGAAGAATTACAGTGGTGGCTATTGATGTTTTTGTAGGGCTTGCATAGTCCCTTAGCTAACAACTTATGCTTCCTCTCACTCTCTTTTTACAATAGCTTGTTAGGGTCGATCATCTAGTTGTAATGGTCACCGAGCTTAACATTGGTTCCTTTTTAGTGTATTATTTACAGCTTGTGGTGCGTTATTCATAGGCTTTGGTAACACATCTCAAGTGACTAAGCTTAGTGGTGGACTGCCCCCTAGATTTCTTTTAAGAGGATAGTCTCCCTAGTATTTTATTGGTACACCTATCTATTGTTGAGACAGCCTTAGGGCATGGATGTATTGCTTGTGTAAGTTTAAAATTTTTAAGGCACTCTGATGTTCTTCTATCATATCCAACTTCATTTTGAATCATGTTAATTTACCTATGAGAGTGCGCTGTAAATCAAATATCCCTTTTTTGTTATTATTGGGAGGGTCTAGTATTAGAGGTTCCTTGTTCTTGACTTAATGTCAAAACATTCTTCAAGCAAAGTGGCTTTATATGGTTTCTTACTTTATTGAATAACATCTTTCCTTTCCTTTCTCCCTTGCACTAAGTCATCTCCTAACAGTTTCACTATTCGAAGTAGGTGTTGTTTGATTGGATAAGATCTTACTTCTTGCTCAAGATTTCTTTCTTCTCCTACTGCCATTAAACTTATGGTGCTTTTGTTCATTTAAAAGGGTTGAAAGGCTCTTAGCTAATAAAAATAAAATTAGTTAGCTTTTCTTATAAATGGCGCCAATGGTGAAATATTTTTCAATTGATTTCCCTAGTACTACCTTAGGAAAATTCAAAGTTCAATCGACGAGGTCCTATAAACACTTCGATGCTAAAGTTAGTGTATATGGAATTAAGAGAACAAAGGGCCAAAGATCCATAACTGAAGGAGTTAAGATTCTATCTATAGTTGGTGCTTAAAGTATTCTATTCATTTTTAATTAACACGTGTGAGGTTCTTGATTGGATTATTATGAACGTATAGCCTATAGAGAGATCTTACTGTTAGGTTGTATGCGAACATGGCATGGGTGATTGTTGTGTATGTTTTACTAGTTAACTACAAGCACACGACGAAGTTGTAGCTAGTTCAATGAGTACGGGTCGTATCCTATAGACAACAAAGGTCAACTACTAGAATTATACGAAACAAGCTATCTACATTAATGAAATTCGATAAAGAGTATGTTACAATTTAGCTAATAAGGAATTCAATTAACAAAAGCCTAGGGTTAGGGTTTACCACATTTATGATTTTCCACAATGAATATGTACCTTTAATTGTAATTATCTAGGTAATTGGGGATGCTTTAGTCTTAATTAATTAATAACCTCTTTCAAGCGTTACTAATTGTACCTAGATTAATCTAATTGCCTACTTTTGTGGTTCTTAGTTCAACCTAAGTCCATTAAGTTCTATGCCAACCATGGAATTCAATTAATAAATTTTCTCATGCCCACTAATTGATTCAATTCCTAGAGAACCTTAAACTACTTTCGAGATTAAGATATCCCTAATTAACTATTAGGTTCTAGTTTTAACTTTCACCTTTTAGTTCATCGGTTAATAACCTAAGACGTGATAGAATGGTGATCAAGCATTCTATCAACTCTTATACATGCGCATAATAGTTAATCCTAAATCAATATCTACTCACACATAACTGAAAGTAAACTCATAATCAAATTAATTAAATCATTCATCAATGTTCAATACAAACTAAGAGAAAGAGTAGAATTAGAAGTAGAGATGTAAAGTAGAAGGATAAAACCTATAGTGCAGAAGATGAATTAAGAATACAAGCTTGAATCAATATTAAATTCTACTCTAAGAACATAAATCAAACAATGATTCTAATCTAATCATAATGTATTGGTGTTTCCTAAGCTTAAATTGAGTAAAAATAAGTCTGTATGTGTCTGGATATATTTCTCTGCATTTTCCCATGTATATATATCCCTTTGGCCACCCAAAACCTTAAAAAATATGGAGTGTACGGACACGAAGCACAGTTGTGCTTCGTATTAGAAATCTGGGAATTTCTCCACTCTTTGCACAGAGCATAGCCTAGCCATGTTGGGGTCTTCCAAGCTCAAAATTTGCTAATTTCTTCTACATTGCCTCCTTGCATCCTCCTCAGCATGTTCCAAGTCCATATGGCCCTTCAAATGAGTGTTTTACCTTACTCTTGGCCTCTTTTGCTCACCTACAAACATAAAACAAACCAAAGTAGTATCTAGAGCAAAGCATAACCGAAAGTAGGAAAATAATCATAAGTTTACTATTAATTAGGTGATAAAATATAACCATTACACACTCATTTTCCCTTTATCAATGATATTGTGGTTCATGAAGTGGTATTTCCATTATTTAGAATTAGAATCACCTGCTATGAAGCCCAAGGTAAGTTATCATAGGATGTCAAAGATATTTTTGAGAGGGTTGATTAGTTTATATAGGGTAAGGTCTTTAAAAGTCACCCTTAGTTTGTAAGGTCAGTCAATCTACACAAGAGCTTGCCATATTATATATAATTAATTACTCATGAGTTTAGTGGTACCGGCTATAGTCTTAGTGTAAGCCATAAATTTGCATAAGTGTAATAAACTAAAAGCGAAAGTCTAAAGAATATACCTCTAGCTATTGTAATTAGATTTCTCAAAAACACAATCACCAGATGTAAATCAGGATAAAGAAAATTTGTCAAGTCTATCCAAGATCTTGATCCGTGTACTTGATGAAGAATCATATATTTTCTTATAAACTAGAGACCCTTATATCATTAAAATATTTTCTGAGTGTTTCACTATATACTTTTTCCTATCAAAGAAAGGATATTTATAATTAATGGATGGTTGCCATAACCACCATGTACTTTTTCACATAGGGACATCTTTTTACATAGAAAAACCATTTTACATAAGGACACATTTACATATAGGGACACCTTTTCACATAAGGTCACCTCTTTATGTAGGGTCATCTATTCATATAGGGAGATAACTACCATATAAAAATGGAACACACACACACAAATATATATATATATATATAAAATTAACATTCTCCCACTTTGTCCATTGAAAACTTTATATGTACCAATTCAATATGGATACATCCTTAAAATTTCATATGGACATAATATCCCTATACTTAAACAACAGAATTTAAATTGCATGAATCATAATAGTAAGTCCTTTTAGAAGAAGTAATATCTTCCATGTATCAAAATGCAACTAAACTCTCTTCAATGAGAATCATATGTGATATACATATTTATGAATGAACTTCCAAATATTGATTCAGGATCACCAAAACATATATTGTCATTCTCTTTAACTTTGTGTATACAACTAAATAAGAGAAGGTAACTATTACTTAATGGATTTTTTCAAATCATCAAATTGTGATACCAAAACATAAGGGTACCTCAATTACATAGGATTACATAAGTCTCATAAGAGAAGACAACTATAGCTATCTTGTTTTCTTTAACATGTTCTTAAATAACTAGATACTTAATATTGATATGCTTACTACGACTTCCGCTCTTATTATACTTGGCCAAAAGATTGATGCAGAATCATCATAGTAAATCTTTAATGGCTTAGCAATTGTGTGAACAATTACAAGCCAAAAACTCCTCAACCATATAACTTGTGATGTCATTTCAAAGCATGATACAAAATTTGTTTAGTAATAGAAGTAGTAATTAAACATTTTTTTACACTTCTCCAAGAAATGGTTCTTCAAGTAATAAAGAAAACATATCATGATGTTAACTTTCTTAAGTTAAGGAAACCAACAAAATCAGAGTTTAAATATCCAACAACTTCTAAATAGTTATATTATCTATATGTAAGTTTGTAATATTTAATTTCTTAAAGGTATCACATAACTTCCTTTGCAATTCTCTAATAGTTCAAACTTGGATTACTTTAATATATTCCTAATATTTCAACAGCATATACAATGTCAAGTCTTGTGTAAATCTAAGAATTCATTAAAATTCCTACTATAGAACCATAAGGAATTCTTTTCATTTGTTCCCTCTCTAAAATACTTCTTGGGCTTTATTCCAAATTAAATTTGTCACCTTTGTCTATAGGTGTAACACTAGATAAACAATTCTTCATGCAAAATAGTTCTAAAACTTTATTGATATAGGCCCCTTGAGACAATCCTAATATCCCTCAGGATCTCTCTCTCTCAATCTTTATGCCTATGACATAAGAGGCTTCACTTATATCTTTCATATCAAATTGTTGTGAGAGAAATCACTTAACCTCATGAAATAAGCTTAAATCACTTAAAGCAAGTAAAATAGCATCTACATATAAGATCAAAAAAATTATTTTACTTTCACCGACTTTATGGTATATATATTAATCCATAATATTCTCCACAAAACCAAATGAAGAAATAACATTATAGAATTTTAAATGCCATTGACAGGAGGCTTGTTTCAGTCCATATATAGATTTCTTAAACTTGCAAACTAAGTGATCATTGCCCTATAAAATGAAACCTTTTAATTGTTTTATATAAATCTCTTACTTTAGATCTCTATTAACAAATGTTGTTTTCACAACTATTTGATGTAGCTCCATATCAAAATGAGCTACTAATACTATGATGATTTGAAACAAATCCTTCTTAAAAATGAGAGAGAAAGTATCATGATAATCAATTCCTTCTTGTTAAGTCTTACCTTTGGTTATAAGTCTTGCCTTATACCTTTCACTATTGCCTAAAGAGTCTCTTTTGGTTTTAAAAATTCACTTACATCCAATGGCTTTTCCCCTTTTAGGAAATTCAATAAGCTCCCATACTTGATTGTTAGCCATTGAATTCATCTCATCCTTCATGGCATCATACCATAACATGGATTTATTTCCATTCATAGTTAGTGAAAATGTGACAGTATCATCTTCAACACCAATGTCCATGTTAGATTCTTGTAGGTACACAATATAATATGAAGAAATTATAGGTTTCTTGACTCTTGAAGATCTTCTTAATGTTACATCAATATTCTCAATTTAATTATCCTGAGTAACTGAATCTATAAGGGTGTCCTCCTAATAAAATGGTTCTTCAAACATTGGTTGCTCCTGAGTAATTAAATCCTGATGATTATCATGAAAAAAAAAAATCGATTCAAAGGTGTGGAAATAGATTCAACGCTATTATGTTCCTTAAAGACTAAGTTTCGAGGATGAATATTCCCACTAATATCATCATCCTCAAGAAACCATGAATTCTTAGATTCCACAATTCTCATTGTACGAGATAGATAGTAAAATCTATATCTTTTAGATGGGCATCCCTAAACATATACATATCTTCAACTAGGTTTTCAACCTCTCCAAAACTCAAATGGCATTTTCTGAACTGCCTTGGTTGGAATTCTATTTAGTACATATGCTGTAGTTTTTAGCTTCACTCCACAAAGATAAAAGAAGATTGGAGTTACTAATTATACTCCTCACCATGTCCATCAATATCTAGTTTCTTTTTTCAGCTACATCATTTTGTGATAGTGAGTCAAGCATTATGTATTGTGCATGATAACTGCATTTCACTATAGTTTCTATGCGTTGCCCATGATTGTTTACTGAATTTTTCTGGTGTTTTAAGCACTTTTTACCCTCTGATTTAATTGAATGGGATGACTTTTCTAGATATAACGTAGCTACCTCATTGCTGCAGCATTTTCAGTGAGCATGTATAGCAATGATAGCAAAACCCCGGGTGATAGTGGGTAAAGCTGTTTTCTCTCTCCCCTGCAATACGATGATTCTGTTTGATTTGGTGCAGGTGGCAGAGCTGCGCAGCAGGAGCAGCCACCAGTGAGCAAGGGACAGCAGTAGGGACATTGCAGGCTGCTGGTATAGGACTGCCTCCACTACTGAAAGTGGAGAGGAAAAAAAAAAGCTGCACAACAAGGGCGCCTGCTATAGAGCAGAAGGAATGACAGCAATCCAGGGCGCTTTACTAGGACCACAAAAGCTGCCTATAAAAGGCCGAAAAGCAGCCAATGGAAGAGAGCCCACCGGGGAGAAAGAGGAAAGAACTGGGAGAAGAATAACACCATAGCCTAGAGTGTTGCTAACACCGGAAGGTGCAGCATGAGGGGATAGTGTGCTAGTGTAGAGGGGAACTTTGTTTTCTGTTGTTGTTTTACTGCTTTATCAAAAAGGAAGAACGACATTTTGTAATTTAGTTTTTATCTCTTAGAATGCACACCAGTGTTTCTGAAGTTTTTATAACCAGTGCACCCATGAGGCTTGGCTAGTTTCCAGCTGGGGTTGCACAAGGGTTGTAATGGACTGAAGCACATTTTTATTATCAATACATTTCGCTGCAGTTTTGTTTACCATTCAGTTGTATATCCTGTAGCTTTTCTTTCCATAATAACGAAAGTTTGGAGGAAGAAAACCAAGGCCACCATTCACCTGGAAGGGTAATAGAGGCTGTAAAAAAGCTAAATGTAAAAGGGTTACCTCATGTAGGGATATACGGGCACCCCATTAGTCCCATAATGGACTTCATGTACAAATCGGAGGTGAGGGCTGATGCAGGAATGCATGTCTGAACCTTGGAATTATAAGGTATGCCAGTCTGGGAAGACTCCATCCAGGACTGAATTTGGCACTCAGGACAATTGCTGCAGCAAAGCCTAGAGCATATATGAGTGCAGTGGTCTATGACAACCCTGAGCAACCCCAGTTCTCCCCATATAGTTTCCTTTCTATTCCCTAATACTTTTCAGTTTAGTTACAGTAAAGATCAGTCAACCCATGTTTCTTCCAATTTTGTGAACAACTTAGCGTTGCTATAGCATTCATACAGCAAAAGTCTCTAAACAGTTTTAGTTCACTCCTCGTGGGATGATACTTACTCATTACTTTATTACTTGGTCACGATACGTGCACTTACGTTCTGACATTGTATTCATCTTTGTATGAATTACACATTTAACCACCAAGTTTTTGGCGCTGTTGCCGAGGAGTGTAAACTTTAAAAATTGTTTTTAGATACCCCACTGTGTGAAGGATTGTTTTGCTTTTACTCTGGTGTCTTGTTGAGCAGGTAACACAGTGCATGAGCAGGGCTGACAGAGAGCTTCTGCCCCTTGATCCAGAGATAGAAAGAACACTTCTGAGAAGAAGAAGAGGACAGCAAACACACCAGCAGCAAGCAGAGATGGCTAATCAAAATGGAGCAGACAACATGGACGACAGAGATAGGGTCTTAAATGCTTATGTTCAACCAAATCTGAATGGGTTGAACCCGAGCATTGTGAGACCAGAGATTGAGGCTCTACATTTTGAGCTTAAACCAGTAATGTTTCAGATGCTGCAAACTGCTAGGCAATTCAGTGGCATGCCTACTGAGCACCCTCGCCTTTATTTAAGAGTGTTCATGGAAGTCACGGATGCTTTCAAAATGAATGGGGTAACGGAGGAAGTGCTCTGGCTAAAGCTGTTTTCTTATTCATTAAAAGACCGAGCAAGAGCCTGGTTGAACTCTCTGCCACCTGACTCTATCGCTAACTGGAGTGATTTGGCAGAAAAATTTCTGCTGAAATACTTTCCGCCCACCAAGAATGGCAGGTTGAGAAATGACATCACCTCTTTCCAGCAATTAGAAGGTGAATCTTTGTATGAGACCTGAGAGAGGTATAAAGAGCTATTACAGAGATGCCCACATCATGGAATTCCTTACCGCATTTAGATGGAGACCTTTTATAATGGCCTCAATGCCCAAACTCGGACCATAGTGGATGCAGCAGCTAATGGGGCACTCTTGTCCAAAACATATAATGAAGCATATGAGTTGCTTGAAAGAATGGCCAGTAACAACTATCAATGGCCAATGGACAGAGTTTCAACTGGAAAGAAAGCAGCAGGCATGCACGAGTGAGTGAAGTGACTTCTCTCACAGCCCAGCTAGCCTCACTAGTTAATGTTCTGAAGAGCCAACAAGTTACCCGCCCTCAAGCAGCCAATACAGTTCAGGAAACTAGACCATCTTGTGTACTATGCAATGGACCACATCTATTTGAAGCTTGTCCCTCAAACCCAGAATCAATGTGTTTTGTGGGTAATATGAATCGCAATAACAACCCTTACTCCAACACATATAACCCAAGATGGAGGCAACACCCCAATTTCTCCTGGAGTAACTATGGTACAGGACAAGGGAGCAACTCTGCCCTACAAAGACCATAGGGTCCACCAGGCTTCCAGCAGCAAAGACAACAGCCTCAGGAAGCCCACACTTCACTGGAATCCCTGCTGAAGGAATATATGGCAAGAAATGATGCTCTAATCCAGAGTCAAGCAGCCTCACTGAGGAATCTGGAAACTCAAGTGGGACAGCTTGCCAATGAACTGAAAAGCAGACCCCTAGGGACACTTCCTAGTAATACTGAAGTCCCTAGGAGAGAAGGGAAAGAGCATTGCAAGGCTATAGCCCTGAGGAGTGGGAAGATGGTGGAAACACCAAAAACAAGAGGGCAAGACCAGACAGACTCCACTGTACCCCTGGAGAACAAAAAAGATAAGAAGAAGCAAGAGAAGGAGATAAGCAAGGAGGAAACCATCGCTGGAGGGAATGCTGTAGCTATGCCACAGCAAAAGTCGGCAACTTTGCCATAGCAAACCAAGCTACCTCCCCCTTTCCCTCAAAGATTTCAGAAGTAGCAGAATGACCAGCAATTTAGAAGGTTCCTAGATGTCCTGAAACAGCTCTACATCAACATTCCTCTGGTGGAAGCACTGAAGCAGATGCCCAATTATGTGAAATTCATGAAGGACATCCTGACCAGGAAGAGGAGATTTGGTGAATTTGAGACTGTTGCCCTCACAAGAGAATGTAGTGCTGTGCTGCAAAATAAGTTGCCACCCAAACTTAAGGATCCGGGCAGTTTCACCATACCTTGTTCAATCGGGAACCAATATTTTGGCAAAGCACTGTGCGATTTAGGAGCAAGCATCAACCTTATGCCAAGGGCTATCTTTAAAAAGCTAGGAATTGGAGAAGTTAGGCCTACCACAGTCACACTACAATTGGCAGACAGATCCATTTCTCATCCAGAGGGAAAAATAGAGGATGTCCTGGTTAAGGTGGATAAATTCATCTTCCCAGTAGACTTTATAATTCTGGATTATGAAGCTGATGCAGAAGTACCCATTATATTAGGTAGACCGTTCCTAGCAACTGGTCGGACACTCATTGATGTTCAGAAAGGTGAATTAACCATGAGAGTCTAGGATGAGCAGGTTACATTCAATGTGCTCCAGACCATGAAGTTTTCCAGTGAAGAAGAGGAATATGCAGTGGTGTCTATGATAGACACATTAGCATCAGAACAACTGGAAAAATGCTGCAAGGAGCCACCACCACCAGCATGGACAGACCACTCAGATTTCAAAGGAGAAGATGAGAAGGAATGGGCCTGGATTGATGTCAGACAAGGCTTTAGGAAGCAGGAGTCGATAAAAGAGCCGTTATATGAGACCACGCCAGATTCTAGGCTGCTAAAAGCATCAGTAGAAGAACCACCAGCCTTGGAGATGAAGCCCCTGCCAGCACACCTTAAGTATGCATATTTAGGAGAAACAACCACTCTTCCTGTGGTTATCTCAGCACTTCTGACAGAGGAACAAGAAGAGAAATTGGTCCTGACATTGAAAAAATTCAGAAGGGCCATTGGCTGGACACTTGCTGACATTAAGGGAATCAGCCCCTCATTCTGCATGCATAAGATCCTCTTTGAAAGCAACGAAAAAGGGTCCATAGAACCCTAGCGAAGGCTTAACCCAATAATGAAGGAGGTGGTAAAGAAGGAGATCATCAAATGGCTGGATGTTGGAATCATTTACCCTATATCAGATAGCTCCTAGGTGAGTCCGGTCCAGTGTGTTCCCAAGAAAGGAGGCATGACTGTGGTGGAAATTGAGAGCAATGAGCTCATCTCCACTAAGGTTGTAACCGGTTGGAGGATTTGCATGGACTATAGGAAGCTGAATAAGAGCACTAGGAAGGATCACTTCCCTCTGCCATTTATTGATCAAATGTTAGATAGACTTGCTGGAAGGGAATACTATTGCTTCCTGGATGGGTACTCAAGGTATAACCAGATTGCTATAGCACCAGAAGATCAGTATAAGACGACATTCACATGCCCTTATGGTACCTTTGCATTTCGAAGGATGCCATTTGGGCTGTACAATGCTCCAGCAACGTTCCAGCGATGCATGATGGCAATATTCACAGAAATGGCTGAGCAGTTTATGGAAATCTTTATGGATGATTTCTCAGTCTTTGGGGACTCCTTTGACCTATGCTTGGGAAACTTTACCAAAGTCTTGTAAAGGTGTGAGGAAACAAACTTGGTGCTAAACTGGGAGAAGTGCCAGTTTATGGTAAAGGAAGGAATTGTGCTGGGGCATAAGGTATCTCAGAAAGGACTTGAGGTGGATAAGGCCAAGGTAGAAATTATTGAGAAACTGCCTCCTCCCACCTTGGTCAAGGGCATTCGAAGCTTCTTGGGACATGCTGGATTTTATAGGAGGTTCATTAAGGACTTCTCTAAGATTGCCAAACCATTATGCAGCTTGCTAGAGAAGGACAGAACCTTTTGTTTTGATGAAAGCTGCATGACAGCATTCTGCGATCTCAAACAAAAATTGAGCACAGCTCCGGTTATTGTGGCACCAGACTGGACCTCCCCATTTGAGCTGATGTGTGATGCTAGTGAAACAGCATTGGGAGCTATCCTCGGGCAGCGCAGAAACAAGCTGTTTCACTCTATTTACTATGCTAGCAAAATGCTGCAAGGTGCCCAGCTGAACTACACCGTGATAGAGAAGGAACTGCTTGCTGTAGTGTTTGCCTTTGAGAAATTCAGAGCATATTTGGTAGGAGCAAAGGTGATAGTGCACACAGACCACTCTGCCATCAAACACTTGGTTAGAAAGAAAGATTCCAAACCAAGGCTCATTCGGTGGGTGCTTTTGCTTCAAGAGTTTGATCTAGAGATCAGAGACAGGAAGGGGACTGAAAACCAAGTGGCAGACCATCTCTCCAAGTTGGAAGAGCACAGCTCTGGAGCAGAGGACATTAATAAAAGATTCCCAGATGAGCAACTCTATCTCCTGTCCCAAGATGATGTGCCATGGTATGCTGACTATGTAAATTACCTTGTGAGTGGAATGCTCTCACCAGACCTGACGTGGCAGCAGAAGAAAAAATTTCTACATGAAGTCAACTCATACTACTGGGATGAACCCTATCTTTACAAGCAGTATGCTAATCAAATGATAAGGAGATGCATACCCAGCGAAGAGATGGAGCAAATCTTGTAGCAATGCTATGCTTCCCCTTATGGAGGTCATTTTGGAGGAGTTAGGACCGCAAACAAAGTGTTGCAGGCAGGTTTCTATTGGCCTTCCTTATTCAAGGACTCCCACTCTTATGCAAGGCAATGTGACCGATGCCAGAGAACAGGCAATATATCTCGCAGGCATGAAATGCCACTGAACAACATCCTAGAGGTGGAATTATTTGATGTCTGGGGCATAGATTTTATGGGACCATTTCCCTCAAGTTTTGGCAACCAATACATCCTTGTAGCTGTAGACTATGTCTCAAAGTGGGTGGAAGCCAGTGCATCCCAGACCAATGACGCCAGAGTCATAACCAGATTCCTGAAGAGGAATATCTTTACAAGGTTTGGAACCCCCAGAGCCATCATCAGCGATGGAGGGACCCATTTCTACAATAGACAGTTCAAGGCATTACTTGCCAAATATGGAGTCAGACACAAGGTAGCAACCCCTTATCACCCACAAACAAGTGGCCAGGCTGAAGTCTCCAATCGAGAGATCAAGAGAATCCTAGAGAAAACAGTAGGTCCTACGAGGAAGGATTGGTCCTCAAGGTTGGATGATGCCCTTTAGGCATATATAACAGCTTATAAGACACCTCTGGGCATGTCACCTTACAGGTTGGTATTCGGGAAGGCTTGTCATCTACCAGTGGAGCTGGAACATCGAGCATATTGGGCAGTGAAGAAGCTAAACTGGAACCTAGATGCTGTGGGTGAGAAGAGAATGCTGCAACTAAATGAGCTAGACGAATTTCGGGGGCAGACCTATGAAAATGCCAAACTATACAAGGAGAAAGCAAAGCAATGGCATGACAAGAAGATACAGTCTAGAAACTTCAAAGTGGGATAGAGAGTACTACTGTACAACTCTAGGCTAACCTTGTTTCCTGGGAAGTTGAAATCACGATGTTCTGGACCCTTCGCATAAGCAAGGTCTTCCCATTTGGGACTATTGAATTGAAAAAAGAGAAGGAAGGGAGGACATTCAGGTTTAATGGGCAAAGATGCAAGCATTATCTGGGGGGTGATGTGGATAGACAGCACACTTCCATTCAGCTGCAAGAGGATTAAACAGAAGGGAAGTCAGGCTGAAGACTCTAAAACAAGCGCTCATGGGAGGCAACCCATGTTCAAATTTGTTATTATTCAAGTTAATAGTTTTAAGATAGTTTAGATCATGAGGCTGATAGCTTTTGTGGTTGTTATGCAGGTTAGGAAGCAAGCAGTTGCAGGACCAGTTTTTGTTTTGCTGCAGTAACCCTGTAACTAAAGATAGTCCCTGCTTTGCTACAGTAGGATGAATAACGAGCACTTTCTGCTGTAGCACGAGTCCTAGGCAACCTAGTTTTGCTGCAACATTGCTGCAGCAACACAGTCAGCTCTAAGCCAAGGGTTCCCCTCTGCTATGCTTCGGCAGTTGAAAAACAAAAAAACAAAAACAAAAAAAAATGGTGGGTGGGAAAACTGACAGAAGGCCATAAGACACCTACAGTCCTTAAACCTCTGCAACTTCCAACCCACTTCTTCCCCGAGTTAAGACACCCACGTTTTGACCTCTGCAGTTTCTCTTCTCATTTCACCTCTCCGAGTTCTCAAGCCTTGCAACCCTCTCACCTCCTTTGACCCAGAAAACCCCAACCTTCAACCCCTCGAACCAAACATGCCGAGAATCAAAACAGTGGCTAGGAAGGCGAGCAAGGTGAAGAAATTCACCTCTGAAGAAAATCAGAAGAAGCCCGACGACGAAATCGTGCTCAGAAACTTCTGCGCTGAGAAAGGGTTCACCTTCACCTCCGTTGGTGATTTGGAAATGCCAATGTATGTTGGCACGGTGGTAAAGCAGAGTGCTTGGGAAAATTTTGCAAGCCATCTGCAAATGGCCCTCATTGCACTGGTTCGGGAGTTCTATGCGAACTTCTCACTAGAAATTGACAAGTGGGTGAGAGTTCGAGAAACGAAGGTACGTTTTGACCAAGCTGCCATCAACAAGGCCTACAATTTGCCCGACAAGGAGGACAACTATAAGGACTATCTGCAGAGTCTGCGGGATGAAGACTGGGAAGCAATGCTCACCCGGGTGTGCCTTCCTGGCACCACCTGGGATAAATCTCCCCAAGGCTCCACCACTGTAAATCGAATCTCCTTGGTGCCGGCAGCAAAGGTTTGGTACCATTTTCTCAAGACCCGTCTTCTACCTTTCACCCACGGGCATACTGTGAGCAGAGAAAGAGTAGCAATGGTGGACGCGCTCATCCTCGGCAGGCCACTCAACGTTGGCCGCATTATAAGTGGCCAAATCCGAGCATGTGTCGGCCGAAAGAAGGGAAGCCTACTCTTTCCTTCCCTCATCACCACCCTGTGCAAGAATCATGGAGTACCAGTCTTCATTGACGAAGAGGTCTTGAAGGACACCACTCCCATCATCCTTACCACCATTTCTCGCATTGTTCTGGAGAAAGTAGCCCCGCACCCACCAGCTGACTCTCAAGACCCCCCACCAACTGCTGGCCCATTTGCTTCCTCCTCTGCCACTCAGCCAGCTGATAAGGCCATTCAGCATCTGCTGCAGCAACAATCCACCCTCCTCAGACAGCAAGCACAATTGTTGCAGTACCAGCAAACCTTCTGGCGATATACACAGAAGAGGGACTTCGCCCTCCACACCACTTTGGAGCAAAATTTTAAGCAGTTCTTCCCATTCCCAGAGTTTCCAACTGCCCTGCTCCATGCCACCTTTGAGGAGTCAGCCCCAGCACCAGAAACACAAGCAAAGCAACCCAAGGCCTCTGAAGGATCCTCCTCTAGCAAGGAGCCCTATCCAGAACCCCACCAGACACCGGAAGAAACTGCGTCCTCTAATGACGATGAGCCACTTGCCAAAAGGGCAGCAGTATTGTGCAAAGGAAAGGCCCCACAACAATCAACATAGAGGAGGAGTGGGCTCAGAAGTTCATCAAGATCTTCTGGGGGTCAATGACCCTAGGGTGTTGCAACATACCTGCTAGCACCCTCAGGAAAGTTCCCTCAACCCTTATTCCTTCTCTGCTGTATTTGGAATTCCTTTGTTTCTGTTTCTGTTTGTGGGTGTATTTTGTTTTCTAGCCATTGCATCAGCAGTGAGGACACTGCTCAATTTAAGTTTGGGGGTGTGTGATATAATGTCTGCTGGGAATAGTATTGCTGGAGCATATTACTCTTGTGTTTTGATTCATTGCTGTAGTATTGCTAGAGCATATCGCATAGTTAGCTGTGTTGCTTATCTAGGTGATTGTTTATATTGCTGCCCACTTGTGTTTTTGTCTACCTGTGTTGAATAAGTTTGTCTTAGTAATCATTGATTCTGATTGAGTTGGATACAGTTATAATTGTTTGATAAAAAAGAGAGAGAGAGAAAAGAAAGAAAAGAGGGTGGAATAGACTTAGTAACTGTCTCTATTCAGTGTACCTTCCATAAAATTCACCACCCCTATCTGACCTCACAATCTTAATTTGTTTACCTAATTGTTTCTTTCTTTCTACTTTATAAACCTTAAAAACATATATTGCTTCACTCTTATTGTAACAACCTCTTTTTTTTTCCTTTATTATTGTACAATATTGAGTTCACATACATGTCATTAATCAAAACAGACGTATAACATATCAAACACATAGATATTTACATCTTGTTTATTTTGATTGACCAATTCCGGAGATACAGGTGCGGGTGGTTGCACCTTCACCGGGATCTGAGCCAACTCGACCACAAACATCTTATTTGATTCTGAAATCTGCCCAACATAAAGTAACTTGATCCAATGTGCACTAAAAGCCAGAGCCTTAGAAACAAAAGCTGCATAAATAATTTTCTGAACATGATATGGAAATATAGTGAGAATTAAATCCCAGTAAGTTCAACAATAAATTATCATAAGTAAAGCTCATCACATCATGTTCAGTTGTATAAACTACAGAAAATATCTTTGGTCACATGAATGCATTATATCTATGCACATAAGAATCATACTGTAATGATATGTATGATATGATTAACTATTTTCAAAATATCATATGATGGCCATCAATTTATTCTCATTTCAAGCTACCCCGGTTAGGGTGAGTATCCTCTACTCTCCGGTACGGGCTTTTCTCGCTCCATTCGACATGGCCCACTTTCTCTTCCTTTTCTCATTATCATGATCATAACCGTTGGTAGGGCGTCCCCTACTAGTGCACCACACGGATTGCCATGTGACCGTGTTCATTTCTTTTCTTTACACAATGTTAGCCAAAAATATGCTTTCAATAACAAGTATGTTCATCAAAATATAACTATTACCATAAATCATTGGTAATCATGCCATGAACATAACCATTTCAAATATCACTTTATAAAATATTTCCATGTCAAAATTTCACACTTAAGATGGTAAGAAGTTCATACAATGGCAATGGCTATGGCTATACTAGTCATTTATTAAGATTCATCTTCTTTTTTAAATACTAATTTTATTTCTTTATTTTCTTAATGCAGGTTTTCATCCTATCTAACATTCTCTTACTAATCAGAGCATAACTCCCTCAATTTAACTCTGATGTAGGTGATCTTGGTGTCCATTTCAAGATAAAACAATTATCTAAAACTATTATGTTGAACATTGTAACGAAAAATTAAGAAACGAAGGTGATATTACTCCCTCAAAGTATAGGATAGTTCCTCTCGTATAGGTTCTGACCTTTATTGACTAATTATACCATATCTCCCAAATTGGAATTCCAAATTGAGTTATTCCAGTTGGTAAAAATCCATGAGCCATATATCTATAATTGTTATGTTGGCGCGCTATTTTAATTCCCTACAGAATATTCCCAGAAATTCAAAAACTAAAGCATTAATGACATACTCTTCCTTGAATAAAAATTTTCTGACCTCTGCTTACTAATCGGATCATATCTACCTCATATGAACTCCAAATTGCATAATTCCAGTGGGTACATTTCCATGAGACATAGATATATAACTTTAATGTTAACCATTTATTTTAATTCCATACAGATAATTCCCAGAAATTAAAATACAAAAGCTGTCCTAACATAATCTTCCCTGATGAACCATTTTCTGACCTTGGCTTACTAATCGGATCATATCTACCACATGTGGACTCCAAATGGAATGCTTCCAGTGGTTAAAAATCCATGACACAAATATCTTTAATTCTTATGTTAACCATTTATTTTAATTCCCTACCAATAATTCCCAAAAATTAAATTACCGAAGCTATCCTAACATATTCTTCCCTGATGATTCATTTTCTGACCTTTGACTACTAATCAGACCATAGCTACCTCATATGGACTCCAAATGGAATGATTCCAGTGGGTGAAAATCCGTGACACATATATCTTTAATTCTTATGTTAACCATTTATTTTAATTCCTTATAGATTGTTCCCAGAAATTAAAATACCGAAGCTTAAAATTCTGTCAACCATAGCCATACCCATGCAGAACTATCTACACCAATCTAAGTATTCAAACATACATCACATGCAAGATCAATATGTAACATGATATAGCAACATCCATGACCAATCATCAAAGTTCTAAGATCAAAATCTCATATAAATATTATGAGTTTCAAAGGTTTTCTTCAAAAAGAAATATTGTTAAACTTACCTGGAGCACTTAGTCCCCTAGACTTCTCCTTCCTCTCCTTTCCTCACACTACCTTGCTTCTATTTTTGCTCTCCCTCACTTGGATGAAATTCTAATGTTGTAAGGGTGGGTTTTCTTATATAAACCACCAAATAATTCACCTTTCATGATCATGGGTCTACCTTATCACAATTAGGATACACTTTGTTGAATTTTTGGAAAACAAACAACTTATGTTCTTGTCTTCCTCTTCCTTAGTCAAGATATGCATAGAAAAAGGAGATTTGTATTTTTAAAATTATGATGATATGTTCTTAAGATATGGGGCAAGATCCCTTTGATTTAGGGATTCATTTCCTTTTTCTTTTGTCTTAATCAAGTATGATAGATTTGCCTTTTTAAGTGGCAAATTTCTAGCCCTTGAATTTTCCTTACTTAACTAAAATTATTTGTGTAGGATAATGATGTTTTGTCATAATGCTATGTATTATTACCCACTTGCTAAAGTTATGAATGTAGGATATAGATGTTTTTGTCCTAAAACCTTGTATTATTATGCCACTTGCCAAAATGATGAATGTAGAATCACACCACTTGCTAAATTTTTGTCTTAATGCCATGTCACTTCATCTTGATTACACCAATATTTCATCACTTTAATTTGATTTTTATTTTTATTTTTCCTCTTGGGTTTGGTCTCATTCTTTCCCATTTTTCTTACTTTGGTTAAAATTCTACCTTTCATAATGGGCTTGGTCACATTTTCATGATTTTTGGGCTACCGGTCCAACTTCTATATCCTAGTCCAAGTCTATGTTTTATTTCTTCCTTGGGCTATCCTATTGGCTTGCTAAAAATTTATGTGAAGTAGAAAAACTCTATATGAAGTGTCTATAGTTTAAAGCCCAATTACGGGTGGAGATACTAAACTTAGTAACTTTTGCTCTTAAATTAAGAAAAATTACCATAATCCGATCTTCTTGAAATTTTAAGACCTTTACTTATTTCACAAAAATTTATTTCTTTACATAAGAATTTCACCTTTCTTTAACATGTTTATTTCTAATATTTCCTCTTAGGTTTTCTTTCTTTACCTATTCCATTAATATTAGAACATTTCTATGCATATATGTAAGGTGAATAATTTCTAAAGAAAATATCTAAAAAATTACGGGATGTTACACTTATCATAAAGCAAGTAAAGATATATATATTGTGAATAGTCATCAATAAAGGTGATGAAATATTTTTGACCATTAAATCACAAAACGTAAGGTCCTAAAATATTAATGTGTATAATCTCTAATACAACAGAACTTATCCTAGCACCTTTCTTGGACTTGTTAGTTTGCTTTTCTTTAATGCAATCTAAACAAGTACTAAAATTAGTAAGGTCAAGAGCTTCAAGAACTCTATCATTTACTAATTTCTTAATTGTATCAAGGGAGGTATGACATAATCTCCTATGCCATAACATAGAGGATTTCTCATTTATAATACTACGCTTAATGCGAATATTATTACCATGCACAGTTGTAAAACTACTATCAAAAGTAGAATTCAATGAAGTTTAAACAACCTGTCATCCATAATACTATTATCAACTAGAACATTGTCTTTGTATAAACATAAGGTATTATCAATGAAATTAGCGCTAAAACCACAAGGTACAAGCCTTGAAATTGAAATAAAATTTCTTAAAAAAGAAGGAATAAAAAAGGTTCTTTCAAGGTTTAATACAAAGAGAGAATCAAGTACAAGTTATATAGGTTTCAACTGCCTCTACATGTGAACGCATCTTGTTTTCTGAATAGATGGAACATTCACTTTTGGTCAGTTTTCTGTGGTTTACAAACCCCTGTATGGTATTGAAAACATGGATTGTAGAACCAAAATCAATCCACCAAGTGTTATATGAAACATGAACCATATTAGATTCAAAACACACTAAAGAGATGATATTACCTTATTTAAAAGCCAATGCTTGAATTTGGGACATGTCTTCTTTATATGTCCTATTTTCTTACAAAAGAAATATTTGACATCACCCTTATTAACTTGATTAAGAGGCTTTTTAACCTTACCTTTCTCAGATGATTTCTTATCATGAGTCGCCAAATGTGCACTTTCAATCTTTTCTTGATTTAGTCTCCCTTCCTCTAATATACACAAAGTCAAAAGTTCATTCATTGACCATTTTTTTCTTATGTATGTTATAATATATCTTAAAAGGTCCAAAATGAGGAGTGGATGAGTTAAGGATAAAGTGAACCAAAAATGGTTCAGAAATCTTAATCTCCAAATATTTCAGTTGAGACGCCATGTCCTGTATCTTCATTATGTGCTTACACACAACACTGGTGCCATTAAACCTCATGGAACACAATTTTGTAATTAGGGTGTTTGCTAATGCCTTGTCATAAGTCTCAAACTGTTCCTGAATAGCTTTGAGATATTCCTTTGCTTTAGCACATTTAGGGATGGATCCACTGATACTTTTTCCAAAACGACTTAATAAACATCAAACTCAAACAATTAAATCGCTCCCAAAGATCATATAATGTTTTCTCTTCTTGGGTGCTTGATTCCGTGGGCTTAGGTGGTTCATCCACTCGAAGTGCTAAATCACGATCCATGCACCCCTATGCAAGTAGAATTTTCTCTTTCCAATCAGAATAATTATCATCGCTCAAAAGAACAATATTTGAGGAATCAAATGTTGAGATAGATAAAGTTTGAAATACTTTAAAATAAATAACAAACTTACTACCCATGAAACCCAATATGAAATATTTACCCATGTAAATAAATCCAAACAAATAAATCAATACATCATTATAATATTCCATGTGGGCATAGACTATAACACGCAAGTCATTTAATTTCTTTATGATGGGACTAGAATGAGATCTATAAATAATTATCTAGGCCTATGGGCAATTGGAATTTAAATATATCAATGTTACTATCCCATCCTAATTAAATCACTTAACTATAATAATTACTTTGTGGGTTTAAATTATTATATATCCATGATTAATTACAATTATTGATGTCATTAACTTTATGTGACTAAACTTAATATCACTTGACATTTTTATAATTAAGAATGTTGTGGCTATTACTTAACTACTCAAATGTCAACTTAAATATGATATCAATATTATTCAATAAACTTTATGTCAATAATTAACTCTTTATATTCAGGAAAACCAAATATAAGCATATAAAATTAAATATGCATAATATCCTAAATAAACCTGAAGGATTAACTAAATTCGAAAATTAAAAACAAATTTGCAAACAAAATCTTATAAAAACATCAACTATAAGTTATAAATATAATTATAGTATGCACACTTCAGAGTATATTGATAGTTGAGATGGCAAAAGATGAATCTTACTTCCATAGGGGCATGGGTTCAAATTTAAACAGATGTGACTTTTATGCATTTTTTATATCTCACATATTTGCTCACAACAATAGGATATTGCTCACAAATGATGCAATTCCATAATACACAAAAAAAAAAATCAATTGCACTAATAATGAGAAAAACTATATAAGGCACTATAAGAAACATGAACATCATCATGTATGATGTATACAATGAAATCTTAAATTGAAATTTCTACGGAATTGAAAACTAGGTTAGAAGTATGGCTCTGATACCAAATGTAATCCATAAATTTACATAAGTGCAATAAACTAAAAGCGGAAGTCTAGAGAACATACATCTAGCCATAGTGATCAGATTCCTCAGAAACACGATAATAAGATATAAATCAGAATAGAGAAAATTTGTCTCATCTATCCAAAATCTCGATCCATGTACTTAATGGAGAATCATATGCTTTCTTATAGACTAAAAGACCCTTATATCAGAAAAATATTCTTTGAGTGTTTCACTATCTACTTCTGCCCATCAAAGAAGGGATATTTATAATTGATAAATGGTTGTCATAACCACTATGTACCTTTTTATATAGAGAGACGTTTTCGCATAGAGTCTTCACATAGGGTCACATTTTCATATAGTGTCATCTCTTCTCATAGGGTCACATATTCACATAGGGAGATAACTACTATATAAAAATGGACCGCACACACACACATTTATCACTCTCTCTCTCTCTCTATGTGTGCGTGTGTGTTTTTTAATTAAAATAATTAACACTTAGGTGTATGAAGATTTGATGTCAAATTTAATAAATAGTTTGATGTTTATCGTTCTACTTTTGAAAATTTTCAGTGTTGAATGATATTTTATAACAAAAAAAATAATAATAATTTCTTTTGAAAAATTTTATAATAAATATCATCATGAGATCTAGAAACTCAATTTCTTTATATTTTAGGCCCCGTTTGGAGAACCTGATAAAGGGGATAGGATATAATAATTTATCCTATCATGTTACTATTTTGTGTTTAGTGAATCAATGTGATATGATAATATTTTCATTCTCCTATCTTATTCTTGAGTGTTAGTTAAACTTTCTAACCAATTGGGAAGGGCGAGTCAGAGAAAAACAAGATATGATAAGAACATGTAATTTGTATAATTTAGAATTATATATTTTAAATTTATAGACATTATTTTTTTAATTATATATTTTCTATAATTTAGAATTTATACTAATGTATAAAACAATCAAAAAATTTATATCATATTTTAACATTATAAGAAAATAGAATTTCTAAAACTTATGCGCCAATGAAGAACGTTTAAACACTTATTATTGACACTGATTATTTTTTAATTTTTAAAGATTATTTTTTTAATTATATATTTTTTTTGAATTTACAATTTATACTAATATATAAAATAGTCAAAAATTTATATCACATCTTAACTTTATAAAGAAATTGAATTTGTAAGGCTTATGTGCCAATGAGGAGTGCTAAGTGTTTATTATGGATACTGCTTAATTTATGGACTTTTTTTTAATTATATATTTTTTATAATTTAGAATTTATATTAATGTATAAAATAATCAAAAAAAAATTATCAAGCATTATCTAATCCACCTCAAACACAAGATAAAATAGTATAATACTATTTAATAAGTTATCTGATGTGTATTAAACACTAGATAGAATAAGAGTTTATCATACTTATATCCTATCCTACTTTTATCTAATCTTTTATTCTATCCATTTTTATCTTATCCTAGCCACCAAATGAGCCCTTAAAGTTTTTGGATTTGCCGCTCCTATATATATTATTATTTTTCTTTTGGCCACTACGTTAGTTTCTATAGCTTGTAAATTGTGTCTGAAGAATACATAGATTTCAGGCTTAAGCAATTGTTAACATTTAAAGAAGAAAAAAATAAAAGCACTAAATTTTGCCATTGCTTTATTATACTGTTCGGTTTCATTACTAATTACCACTAGCTATGATAGTATAGCATTGTTGTCGTATGCAAACTTCTCTCCACTTAGTTATAATAATAAAACCCGAATTTAAGATTTTGTGTTTCTTTCATTGATCATGTTTTGAAAATTTGACTATTTCAGTGAATGCAAATATAATTTTAATGCCTCCTATTTACTAATTGTTATAACTTTTATGAGTATGTATATACACATACATACATCATATTTTTTATATATATATATAGACACACACACCACATCAGCTACAGTGATTGAAATTTAAAAGAGAGAGAGAGAGAGAGATGAAACAGAGTATCTGAAAAAAATGGAGTCAAGAAGATGACGAGCACGTGCTCTGCCACTGTAAAATCTAGTCATCTGGTGGCAGAACTCGTCGTAACATATAGCAGCATAATAGAGTGAAAACATGGTCACTCTTAAGCCAGTTTCTTCCGCTATATCTCTTACATTTTTGCTGATCCTGCTTTGCTTCTTTGAAATAGGTCTTGGCTTCAACCCCAAAAACTTGAACTTGTCTTTTGAGGGCACTCACTGGTTTTCTGCTGAAGCCACCTGGTACGGGGACCTAAATGGTAATGGAAGTGATGGTAATTATGGGAAGCTCTGAACACAATTACATTCACAATCACACAACCCACTTTTGGTAATCATATGATCTTATGCTAAAATGTTTTTCGGCTCACAGGAGGAGCTTGTGGGTATGGGAATATAGGGTGACAACCACCATTCTCTTCCATGGTTGCAGGAATAGACCCTTCTCTCTATTAATGAGGCAAAGAATGTGGACCCTGTTATCAGGTGTGAATAGAACTTAGGCATGAGAACCTTTCTGCGGTATGCGTCTGATCACTATCATTTTTTTTTTTTGGGGGCCAAATGCTTTCACTATACCATTAGCCCAAGAGTAACTGATACATACATCAAAATGTTGATATCAGAGTCGATTATGGATCAGTGTGCCGATACCATTTTTTCAAAAAAAAAAATTAAGGTTTGGTCTCTAAATTTAAACTCAAAACTCAATTTATAGTTAGGTCTAGCTAATTTATATAATTTAAGCAATTACTTATATAGTAACGAGCTAAATAGCTCAGTAGTACTATATTTATCTCTTACGTTTAATGGGTTCAAATTTGAATTCCTATAAGAGATTAAAAAGAAGAAAAAATTATCCATATAAATTAGAAATTATTAAAAAGAAAAATTGTGATTCTAAATTTTTCAGTCAACAGTACTACTTTTTATTTAATTTTCTATAATTTTATATTTATTTATTTTTAAATACATAAATAATTTTATTTGGGCATAAGATTTAAAAAATAATTAGAATATAATAAATTAATTTTAGATATAAATAAATTAAATTATGATTATAAGTTAACATAATAACTTGTATAAGTAGCATTATTTTTTTCATACTAGCATTTTCCCTCGTACAGAAGGACCCAAAAAAAAAAAAATTATTTTTCTTATAGCTCGAATTCATCCTATAACTGACAAATCTTTCTCCACCATTTTTATTTTATATATTTGTGTAGGCCAAGTAATCACTTCATATGACAATTTATAACACAAAATAGCTGTATCTTTCTATTTTCTTAAAACGTAGTTGTCACTGCTCAATTCATAATTTCGGACACACTTTATATCACAGGTTTTGTTGGGAAACCAACTTTTACATGAGAACAAAAAATGGTGTTATTTTAATAGGTCAAATGCACAAAACATCCATTATGCTCAGGCAAACCAGTGAGAGTAGTGATAACAATTATTGTCCGGGAGGCCTTTGTGCGTCAGGATCTGCACATTTTTATCTAAGTGGAACTGCATTTGGTTCCATGGTGATTCGTGGATGGGAAGATGTTCTTCGCTGTGCCGGTGTTCTTGAAATCCATTATGCTCGAGATGCTTGATTAACCTAAATAATGATCTTCTTTCTTTTTGAAAGTATTCAAAGGAAGATTGAGGAAGAGAGAATAAGGCAAGTGTTTCTGTATTATTCAGTTTGAATAAAAAACACAAGAGTAACTCTATTTATAAGCCACTGTCAACCAATACTGTCTAAACAGACTTAACAACCCATAGACATCTAACCAATTCTTACAGCATAACTATACTCTAATACGGGGACTCAGGGGAGGTATTTTGACTACCCTGAGTTTGTTTCGAAAGCATTCAAAACGAAACTGAGTTAATGCCTTAGTAAAACCATCAGTTATTTGATTCTCAAAGGAAACATGACTAACTATTATCTCTTTCTGTATTGCCTTGTCCCTGATGAAGTGAAGATCTAAGTCAATATGCTTCATTTTTTGGTGCAAGATAAGATTAGCCGTCATAAGCACTGTGGAAAGATTATCACAGTGTATAATAGGAGTATATGGAAATTCCACTTTAAGGTCTCTTAATACAGATTGAATCTAGGTGATTTCAACTACTGAGTTTGCTAGGCTCCTGTACTTTGCTTTGGTGCTAGAGCGAGACACCACTTACTGCTTTTTAGAGGCTTATGAGATTAAATTTTCTCTAAGAAATATGGAGTTACCTATGACTGACCTTTGATCTATAGGATCTGCAACCCAGTCTACATCACAGAACCCAATTAAATTCAAGCTTGTGGATTTCTGCAACATTAGACCATAGTCAACAATTCCCTTCATATAACACAGCACTCTTTTAATAGCTTTCCAATGAGTATTTAAGGGACTGTGCATATGATGATAGATTTTACTGACATTGTAGGACTGTTCTGGCTGAGTCACTGTCAAATATTGCAAAGCTCCAACTACTACTTGGTATAGAGTAGGGTCTTGAAATAATTCATTAGCACCATCTTGTAACTTGTCTCCAGTTTACATTGGAGTGGGAATTAGTTATTTGCTACTCGTGTGACAATCGTCTTTTCTTAAATTGGGGGCGCAACAATACTTTTCTATTAAAAAATGTTTTGTTTTCTTGAAAAAAATTATAGTTTAGAATTAAAGATTGAAATGATTATTGCAGCATAAGTAAGGGTAATTTTAAAGAGTATCTGGTTTGTTGAGACTTTTTCAGGCTTTTATGCCTATATTTACCATCCACCTATTTTTCTTTTTACCCAAAAGATTACACCTACCATTTATTTCCTCGTATATACCATTAGATCCATGTGGCATCATGTCACTTTATGGAAATCTTTAGAGAAAAAATGAGTATGTATTGCTTATATTCAAACAATTAAAGATATATACAATAGGATCACAACTTGCGTAAGAACTATATCATCTACAAATGATTTTTTTATAACTATAGGACTATATTAAGGTTTATCTCTGAGTCTATATCTTTTTAACTTGATTTTGGATGCAGTTACTAAACATATCCAAGAATTAGAGCCTTGATATATGATTTTTGCAGATGATATGATCTTAGTTGGTAAATCGAAAGAGGAAATAAATATGAAATTAAAGTCATAGAGACAACCTTTAGAAATACATGGCTTTCGTATAAGTAAAAATAAAATAGAATATATGGAATTTAATTTTAGTAAAAGGCGAACAAATATGAATTTAGAATTAAAACTTGGATAACATCTTATAAAACAAGTCACAATCTTTAAATATTTTAGGTCCATTATACAAAATGACGGAGAAGTAAAGGAGGACATAAACCATAGGATTCAAACAGGGTGGATAAAATGAAGGAAGATTTCGGGTGTCATTTATGATAGATAAGTGCTGCTCAAAGTTAAAGAAAATTTCTATAGTACAGCTATAAGACCTACAATATTGTATGGTATTGAATATTGCAGGTCATAGAGACCTCAATGTATGACTTTATAGATGATATAGTCCTATTTGATGAATCGAAAGAGGAAATAAATATGGAATTAGAGTCATAGAGACAACCTTTGGAAACACATGGCTTTCGTATAAGTAAAAATAAAACAAAATATATGGAATGTAATTTTAGTCAAAGGCAAAAAAATAAGAATTTAGAAGTAAAACTTGAATATCATTTTAAAAATAAGTCACGAGTTTTAAATATCTTACGTCCATTATAAAAAATAATGGAGAAGTAAATGAGGACGTAAACCATAGGATTTAAACGAGGTGGATGAAATGAAGGAAGACTTTGGGTGTCATTTATGATAGAAAAATGCTGCTCAAAGTTAAAAGAAAGTTCTACCGTATAACTATAAGACTTGCAATATTGTATAATATTGAATATTGAGCAGTTAAACGATAACACAAAGATAAACTCAATATCGTAGATATGAGAATATTACGTTGGATGTATAGACACACTAGAGGAGATATGATTAAGAATTAGTGTATTAAATAGAAAGTTGTGGTAGCACCTATTATGGAGAATATGGTAGAATCTCACTTAAGGTGGTTTGACCATGTGTGGAGAAGACATGTAAAAGTCCTACTAAGAAAAGTATATCAAATGTAGAGCAACCCGATAGTTAGAGGTAAAAGGAGGTTAAAGAAAACAATAGTTGAAACCATTAATAATGATTTAGCAATTAATAATCTCTCTATTAACTACATTTATAATAAGTCATTTTGGCATTGTTTGATTCATTTAGCCGACCCCAATTGGTAGAAAAAGACTAAGTTGTTGTTGATGATGACATATTTCCACTTCTTTTTTTTTAGTTCTTCCAATTTGTTTTCCAATAAATGGAAGAGTATTCTATATGGATCTTTATTTTCTAAAATTCTCAAATCATTCCCATCTCAATTACTTTCAAACTTAAATTTTATAAATTCAAGCATTCTGTGATGATTTAGTATATGTATGAATTTGAGCAACAAAAATAACATAAAAGCAAATCATATAAATTGATCACACCAAAACCTCAATAGAATAGATTTTGTCTTATGTATTATACCAAATATTCAATGCATATTAAGAAGAAAATAATTTCCCTTGAGCTTCGAAATAAGTAATTTTGTTCTATTTTATGGGAATCATGAGACCCTCAAGTTATTTTTCACATAAAATGTGTTAGTCAGGTTTGTGAAGAACTAAGGAGATATAACACTTACCCATATTGATCTATATTATCACTTGTATTATCTCTCTAATTTAAAATCATTGTATGTCTCCTCTAATTTATAAATCCATTGCAAATAGTACTCAAAATTATAGAAATGCCCATTTCCCTTATTTTTTGCTAACGATTTTGGTCAAATTGCTTTTTTGTCTCTGAAATTATTTTAATTTTTTTTAATCCTTCAAATAAAAATAATTCCCCTAAAATCCCTTAACTTTAAAAAATTGTCATTTATTTCTTGAACCATAATTCAAATGGAGAAAAAGAAAAAGAAATAGAATTATTTCTAAAACTTTAAACTCTAAACCCCTTAAAATCCTGAACCATGAACCCTAAATCCTAAATTTTAAACCCTAAATCATAAACCCTAAAGTCCAAAATTCCAAACCTTAAATGACAAAAACCCTAAGCGTCAAACCTCAAAAACAAAATCACTAAATCCTAAATACCAAGATCCCCAACCTCAAATGCCAAACCTCAAAATCAAACAACAAAACCCTAAAATACCAAACCCCAAACCTTAAACTCAAAAGTCCTACTCCTTAAACCCAAAATCTCTAAATTCTAAATTTTAAACCCCAAATCTCAAACACTAAAACCATAAACGCTAAATCTCATACTCCAAACCTAGTACCCAAGCATAATTAAATTAATCATTAACTCATAATAACATTCAATTAAATTAACTAAACATAGTTAAGGTTTATGGTATATGCTCATATTAGCACAAGACCTAACATGGCATATGCAATTGAAATGTTGAGTTGTAACAACCCTAAAATTGAATAATTTTCATTTATGCATGGATTAATAAAAGAAATAAAGGAGTAAGGATGTAATTGAAAGGTTTTAAGGATAAAAATGAAAACTTATTAATATTTTTGGGATTAAATTGTAATTTCCTAAAAGTTTAGGGGTCAAAATGTAAATAATGAAATTTACAAGGACCTCCCTGAAATATTGACTTTTTGCAAAATGGTCCCTCCAACAATATAAAAAAAAAAAAAGGAAAAAATTCTTCCTGTAACAAGGTACGTGAATAGTACTTATTTCTTCTCCATTTTTTCTCTTTAGATTTGCAGTACTTTCGAACATCCGATCTCAAAACTAAGGGTACCACTAGATTCTGGATGAAGAGTACTACGATATTGGCTGAATAATTTTTCAAATCAATCGTAGAATCACTACAGATTGGAAGTAGAAAATCTTAGAAAAAGGTAAGTTTTGAAACTTCTATTTAAAGACCTCAAATTGAAAATTTGACACCGTAGATGGATTCAGAAAATAGATAAACCTTAAGATATAAAAATTTTCATCCATCTGACAACTTTTTGTATGTCGTGAAAAGTAAATTTGGCTGGTATTAATAGTGATTTCAGCGGTAAATAGTATTTTTTATCGTGAATAGTAATCATCTATTAATCAAGCTCCTGGAGACCAAATTTCACGATTTTGGAATCATTTTTAAGATTTTAGACCCTTCGGACTCCTTTTTGAGGTCTATTTGATCAAATTTAGATTGAAAAAGTGTATTTTGGGGTTGTCCAACTTGGAGCCTTACCCTGTGAGTAGATAATTCTTTCTATGACTTACCCTATACTTTTCTTGAACTTTAAATATATAATTGATTCTATTTACAAGTTATTTATACATTTATATGTCTCTGAAATGGATTAAATTACCTAATTTATCTGCAATCTGGCATATAGTTCAAGAAAAGTATGATTTTGAAAATAGATTTTTGAACTCATTGAATATGTGATTTTAAATGTACTTCATAATATGGAAAATGGAATATATTGTGCATGTGGCATTGATATGTAAAGCTATAATATTGCCTTGAAAAAGGGCGAGTATATGTGATAACCATGATTCGAAAGTTTCTAACAGAAGAATTATACTGAGACTGATAATTTTGTATTATACTGAAGTCTCGGTTTTGAACGATATGGCATATGTGCAAACACACGGGATATGATATGTAAAAAAGAGCGGGATTCCTCCTATTTAGGCGAGATGCCAACTATATGATATGTGATTTTCCCTCACTTGCTGTGTGCTTAAAAAATACCTATATTAGAGTCCTTTCGCGTATCCTCTTGAATGGTGGTAGGACAAATCTCAGCGAGATGCTGAGTTTAGGCAAATCCTACATCACCAAACTACAGAAAGGCTTGAACTATGATATGGTGGTTCTATAATTTGATGCATAATAATATTTGAATAATGATCATACCGTATTGCATATGATTTTGGATATCTGAATGTGATTTGAACTGAGAATATTTGAAATGCTAGTTCCATATAAATATACTTCTAAACTGTAATTTTCTATGTGATAAATTTTAATATATAAGTACATCCATATGTTGACCTAAGAGGTCATAGGAGGTATTATTTGCTCATTGAGTTGTCAAACTCACTACACGATATTTACAATTTTTTTTTCAGATAAGAATAAAGAGTTTGGTCCTTCCCCTTCAGATAGTTGATCAGTTAGACGACATAATCTCTGGGTAAGCCTATTTTGTTTCTAGGGCTCGTAGATTTTTGGTTATATTGTACTTGTATTCTAGAGTATGCTCTGAACGCTACTGGCAGGATCCCTGCTTTTGCTGTTACTTTGATATTTATAGATTTGGTCTGTATATTGTGTATACATAGGAATACCTATATGAAACTGTTTCCAATGATAAAGGATTATATATGTTTGTATAGTATATGTTTCACGTGCCTTTAAAAGTAGGGGCGTGACAAGAGTATATATCAAAGTAACCATAGTTTGGACCATAAGAGAGCTACAAAAAAAGTTATGCGATACCTTTAGGGAACTAAGGATTACAAGTTGACATATAAACGATATAACCTTTTAGAAATGGTTTGTTATTAAGACTTGGAGTTTGTTGACTATCTTCCCTTAAGAAAGTCAACATCATGATATATTTTCTTACTAGCTGTAGGGGCCATTTCTTAGAGAAGTGCATAGCAATATCTAATTGTTACTTCTACCAGTGAAGCAAATTTTATATCAAGCTTTGAAGTGACATTAAATGATATATGGTTGAGGTGTTCTAATTTTGGACTTGCAATTATTGACACCATTGCCAAGCCATTGATGATTTATTGCTATAATTTTGCGACAATGTTTTTACTAAAGAACAATAAGAGTAGAAGTCGTAATAAATACATTGACATTAAGTATTTAGTTATTAAAGAACATGTCAAAGTAAACAAGGTGGTTATATGACACATCAACACTATATTAATGATTGTAAATTCCTTGACAAAATGTTTACCATTGTTGTTTATAAGGAACATGTTGAACATATGGGACACAATTTTATTATGTAATCTTATTTGACTAAGATATTTTTATGTGTTTGTATCATATTTTGTCAATTTGAAAGACTCCATTAATTTGTATTTGTATTTTTTTATTTAGTTGTATACATAAAGTTTAAGAGAATGATAATGTATGTTTTGGTGACCCTAAATGAGCATTTGGAAATTTATTTATAAAGATATGTATAACATATAGTTCTCATTTGAGGGAATTTAGTTGCATTGTAATACATAAAAAGCAATACTTATTCTAAATTACGTACCACTTTAATTCATACAATTTGAACTTTTTTGTTTAGGTATAGTGATATTGCATTTATGGGATATTTTAAGAATGTATCAATATTAAATTAGTATATATTAAGTGATCAATGGCCAAGTGAGAAAATGTTAATTATGTGTGTGTGTGTGTGTGTGTGTGTGTGTGGCCTATTTTTATTTGAATATACGATAGTTATCTCCTTATGTGAAAATGTGTGGTACAAGGAGATTATGGTAACCATCCATGAATTTAAATAATTCTCTTTCTTTAATGGAGAAAAGGATATAGAAAGAAAAAAAATACTTATCTTATCAAGGTTCTAGTCTATAAGAAAACCTGTAATTTTCATTAAATACGCTGATCAACAACATCTTAGATAGACTAAACAAAATTATCTCTTTTCTAGTTTACATTGGTAATTGTGTTTCTTAGGAAGCTAATTACTATGGCTAAAGGTATGTATCTTTATATTTCTACTTTTATATTATTACAATTTATACAAAATTTATGGCTTATAAGAACTAGCTATATTCATGTAAGACAGACAAATTAAAAATTTGGGAGTTCCTCCATATCCATATTCCACTAGAAAATCCTTTAGTCTCCACCTTATGCACTTGTCCAATTCCAATACACCTCGCCACCATATATGCTCTTCCACAAATAATTTTGGCTTCCAACAAAGCAACCATTCCTATCTTACAGAAAGTAAGTGACTCAATAATAAGGTTAGAGAAAGTCTTGGACCTTGCCCATATATAATTCCAAGTCAAAATATTTATTAAAAAATTTGACAAATAAAGGGAGAAGTCATAAACCATTACGGTAAACCAGTGTAGCTCTAAAAGACAACAATAAATCTTTCTGATTAGAATGTACCAAAATTTTCTGTGTTTTTAATAAGATAAAGAGGATTAGTTGGTTTATTTTGGGGAACCAAGCCCATCTAATGATCTTGTTGGTTTTTTTAGTAGCAAGATTACTACAAAGAAGGCTTATCATTTTCCTTAGGAGAATTTGTGGAATTAGGCTACAAATTCTTCATTAATTTCCAAAAGTAAACTTTGATAACAATTTCTTACTTAAGTAAATTTCCACACAAATTCTTACATATCTACCAAAGATGACATTCAGCTTACCATCTTTAAAGGACAAGTAGTCTCATTCTCCTTCAAAGTATGACTAACTTATTTCTTAATATTCATAAAAAGTATCTATTATAATACTCAATTGGAAGGTCAAGAACTCTTATCCAAATTACCACTTTTTTTAAACTAATCTTCAAAGGGATCAAAATGTAGTTGCCAACATTGCACCACTAAGTAATGTTTTGAAATCACCTAAGTACCTTCACTAAGAGTAAACTCATAATCAGTCCTTGAAGTAAATTGAAGTATATAATAATCATTAGCAATATATAGATAATACCATGCCACCATAAGGGTACTAGAGTTGGTTCAATTTAGATTAAAGATAGAAAGTAGGTTTCAAAAATTTTTTTTTTGTCTAAATTGAACCAACTCTAGTACCCTTATGTTGGCATAGTATTATCTGATATTGCTAATGATTATTATCTAGTTTGGTTTACTTTAAGCAAGGATCCACATCTATGGTTTATACTAATCCAAACTCTCATCTTTTGATACATACGGCTATAATAACCCTAAAGTTAAATGATTTTATTTTATTTTATTGCATGGTAGATTATGAATATTAAAGGAGTAGAGGTGTTTATCTTATCACATGTTTTATTAAGAGTATTTACATGGTATATTATGAGTATTAAAGGAGTAAGGGTGTATTTGAAAAGTTTTAAGGGTGTAAATGAAAAGGTTTTAAGAATTTTGGACCATAGTATAAATAACAAAATTTTCAAGGGCATTCTCCAATAATTAAATTTTTGCTAGTTTGTCCCTCAACATTTTAAAATCTCATCTTCAGTAAAAAGCGGTAGAAAACCCTATAAAAATCCATGACTTTTTTCTTTCTAACTTAACTTTCTCTCTTTAACCCTTTTAGGAAAATATTGGTTCAAGGACTTTCAAACATCCATTTACAACACCACTAGTTCCATCAGATTCAAAACAACAAAAACTATAAGTTTGGCCAATTATTTTAACCTAAATTGGCAAAAAAATTCCAAAAGTAAAAGGAGAAAAACACTAAAAAAGATAAGTTTTGAAACTATAATTTAGAATGTTTAAAATGAAAAATTAACACTACAGATGGATTTAAGATGTGAAAAAAATTTAAAAGCTAAAATTTCACGACTAAAAACCCTTCATAGCCACCATACATGCACAACGTGCCACTCCTTTTGACGGCACATGAATCCCACTTGCAGTAACCCACCCAACGCATGAAGTGTGTAAAATAGTACTCTATTTCATTTATCTGCATCAACTAACTTTCTGAAGTCTTATTTTTGTAATTTTAGAGTCATTTTCTAGATTTTTAGACTTTTTAGACTCATTTTTGTGGTTCTTTTTTGTCAAAATCTGCTTAGAAAAGTGCCATAGGGAGCTAGAAAACTTTGGACCAATTTTTTTGCGAGTAGATAATATTGATTATAACCTATTTTACTTCTTTCTTTATTTCTATATTACATTTAATATAACATGTGTTATTGTGCCTATTTTGGAACTTTTGAAATTGGATTAATTATAGAAATTGTTATATTTTTCTAAATTAAGCACTTAATATCATTAGACAACATGATATTGCTTAAATAATTTTATTTTAGAATCTTTAGGAATCTCGAGATAAAATCAATTGTTTATACGCTCTGTCACATTATGAAAGGCATGAACTAAATTAGTATTGATATTTTGAATTTGTTTTGAAATTGGTATTTTGATGTTAATTATTAAAAGTCAGATTTGCATTTTAAATACATATATGGATTTGATTTTCTATTATTGGCTATCTGAGGTTAGAATTTGATTGAAAATGATTTGAAATGTTATAAGCCTATGATTTTAAGGAAATATATTTGTAAATTTTGAAATTATATTGTAAAGTGAGAAATTTTACTAAAAATGTGATTTAATTTAAATAGGAGATTTTGTGTCTGCTAGCAAAAAATATTATTTATTCAATGGATTTGACATATAGTATAGCCTATTGATTAATGTTTTATGAATTATGTTATAGACTTAGTATAAGTTTGATTAATGGAGAGACTGTAAATACAAATTTTTTATTTTTATAGAATTGTAAATTCAATTTTCATACATTTTTTTCTTTTAAGAGGAGTATTATTCAGAAACACTGTTAGTCAGACACAGAAGATACTAATTTTGGTGCACCTTAAAACCCCAGCTAACAGAGATATTACTAGCCCTAGGGTTTGCCAACACACATGGACATTCAGACGAAATGCTTGTTAGATATTTGGGTAGAATGCATGTCAGATATTTAGTCAGATACGTATTAGTTTGGTGATTATCTTCCCTTGCTGTGTGCTTGAGATTAGCTTATGGTTCTAAAGTAAATTTTGAAATTATATTGTAAAGTGAGAAATTTTACTAAAAATGTGATTTGATTTAAATAGGAGATTTTGTGTCTGCTAGCAAAAAATATTATTTATTCAATGGATTTGACATATAGTATAGCCTATTGATTAATGTTTTATGAATTATGTTATAAACTTAGTATAAGTTTGATTAATGGAGAGACTATAAATACAAATTTTTTATTTTTATAGAATTGTAAATTCAATTTTCATACATTGTTTTCTTTTAAGAGAAGTATTATTCAGAAACACTGTTAGTCAGACACAGAAGATACTAATTTTGGTGCACCTTAAAACCCCAGCTAACAGAGATATTACTAGCCCTAGGGTTTGCCAATACATATGGACATTTAGACGAAATGCTTGTTAGATATTTGGGTAGAATGCATGTCAGATATTTAGTCAGATACGTATTAGTTTGGTAATTATCTTCCCTTGCTGTGTGCTTGAGATTAGCTTATGGTTCTAAAGTAAATTTTGAAATTATATTGTAAAGTGAGAAATTTTACTAAAAATGTGATTTGATTTAAATAGGAGATTTTGTGTCTGCTAGCAAAAAATATTATTTATTCAATGGATTTGACATATAGTATAGCCTATTGATTAATGTTTTATGAATTATGTTATAAACTTAGTATAAGTTTGATTAATGGAGAGACTATAAATACAAATTTTTTATTTTTATAGAATTGTAAATTCAATTTTCATACATTGTTTTCTTTTAAGAGAAGTATTATTCAGAAACACTGTTAGTCAGACACAGAAGATACTAATTTTGGTGCACCTTAAAACCCCAGCTAACAGAGATATTACTAGCCCTAGGGTTTGCCAATACATATGGACATTCAGACGAAATGCTTGTTAGATATTTGGGTAGAATGCATGTCAGATATTTAGTCAGATACGTATTAGTTTGGTAATTATCTTCCCTTGCTGTGTGCTTGAGATTAGCTTATGGTTCTAAAGTAAATTTTGAAATTATATTGTAAAGTGAGAAATTTTACTAAAAATGTGATTTGATTTAAATAGGAGATTTTGTGTCTGCTAGCAAAAAATATTATTTATTCAATGGATTTGACATATAGTATAGCCTATTGATTAATGTTTTATGAATTATGTTATAAACTTAGTATAAGTTTGATTAATGGAGAGACTATAAATACAAATTTTTTATTTTTATAGAATTGTAAATTCAATTTTCATACATTGTTTTCTTTTAAGAGAAGTATTATTCAGAAACACTGTTAGTCAGACACAGAAGATACTAATTTTGGTGCACCTTAAAACCCCAGCTAACAGAGATATTACTAGCCCTAGGGTTTGCCAATACATATGGACATTCAGACGAAATGCTTGTTAGATATTTGGGTAGAATGCATGTCAGATATTTAGTCAGATACGTATTAGTTTGGTAATTATCTTCCCTTGCTGTGTGCTTGAGATTAGCTTATGGTTCTAAAGTAAATTTTGAAATTATATTGTAAAGTGAGAAATTTTACTAAAAATGTGATTTGATTTAAATAGGAGATTTTGTGTCTGCTAGCAAAAAATATTATTTATTCAATGGATTTGACATATAGTATAGCCTATTGATTAATGTTTTATGAATTATGTTATAGACTTAGTATAAGTTTGATTAATGGAGAGACTGTAAATACAAATTTTTTATTTTTATAGAATTGTAAATTCAATTTTCATACATTGTTTTCTTTTGAGAGGAGTATTATTCAGAAACACTGTTAGTCAGACACAGAAGATACTAATTTTGGTGCACCTTAAAACCCCAGCTAACAGAGATATTACTAGCCCTAGGGTTTGCCAATACACATGGACATTCAGATGAAATGCTTGTTAGATATTTGGGTAGAATGCATGTAAGATATTTAGTCAGATACGTATTAGTTTGGTGATTATCTTCCCTTGCTGTGTGCTTGAGATTAGCTTATGGTTCTAAAGTAGAATCCTCCTAAGTACTTTTGATTTAATGTAGTCTATTTATTGTTTTCTATGATAAAAATTTTCTTGAAAACTTGTTCAATTTTCTAGGATAATTATTTATTTATTTTATTTACAAAATTTAAATTCTTTATTAATTTAAATTTGTGTAGATTGTGATATTTAATTTTATATGTTTTTACTGTAATTATTTTTTTTGGTTTAGAATTTTATTATAAAAAACACGTGCCCTTGGCTTATCCCATTCCATTTTAGTATGTGTTATATGCTCACTGAGTTGTAAAACTCAATCCTTTACTATTCATATTTTTCAAATAAGGATATAAAATTTGGTCCATCTTTAGCGGCAAAGGAAGCAATTAGATTGTTCCTTAATAAGCCCAACCTTGTTTCACTAGGCTTTATTTTATTGGTTGCCTATATTATAAATTTGTACTCTAGTAGTGCATCATATATCACAAGTGAGATCCTTGCTTTTGTCAGTATAATGGATGTGTTTGAGTTATGATAAATGCATTACAGTATAGAGAGTAAAGATCTTATATGTATATATGCATATGTATAGGGATTTTACCAAATAATTTATGTCTTATTATTAATAAAAAAATTTGTATATAGCTAAAACGACCCTCACAAATTGAAAATACTAATTTGTTAATAATTAATAGGATTGAAGCTATAGCATCATCATTAACTGGAATCAAAATATTTGTGAGATCTAGGTCACAGTTTCTATCAATTAAACAAGTTGTTGGAGTTCCCAAAGTCATACATGCTCCGAGAGCTATATATTCTTCTTGTTGATCAATGATTATTATAGTATTGAGTAAACCCATCATATATTTAATACTGCCCAGATATGTTTCTAAGTGAGATAATTGTCTCTTAAACATAACATCTCTTTTCGAAAGACAGTTGAGTCTCCCCATGTTTTGTTTCGTTCTCAAGACCCTAAACTTATGAAGTCTCCTTTCTGTAGTATACCAATTTGTTGACATACCACTAATTATGTTTGTATCAAATTAAAGGCTTACACGATGAGATTGTTCACAATTTCTATGCCAGTTACATACTCTTGATTTAGGGTCATGACAACAACAAAAGACATGAAGGATCCACCTTAATATTCTCTTCATCCATCTCATCATCTAAATTATAATTCAAAACATCCTTTCTCTCCATCTCAAGCATAAACTAACCGTCACCTACATCACCATTAAAAATCAAAAGTGAATTCTTCTAAGAAATTCATTTATGCTAAGTCCCAAAGTACCCATCCTTATTACTTGAAGGATTAACTTTGGGCTCTCCTTCATTACACTCATTATTTCCAAAACCCTTACGCTCCTTACCTTGTTGATCATGGCCTTCTTTCTTCTTTGAAACTTCTTCCATAGCATTATCCATGGTTGCCTCCTATATCTTGTTGGCCTTCACTTTCTTATTACTCGAAACCAAGAGATATCTTCCTTTTTCTCTAGAGAGCTTGCATGAATTTTTCTCAAGAGCAGCCATTATCTGTCCTTTACTTTCTTATTACTCAGAACTAGAAGTTCTTCCTTTTTCAAAAGTTTCATTTGACAAAGGGATTCACTATTTATGGTCTTGTTAACCAGTTCCTTATTTAAGGAATAATAAATGCACTAGAAAGTGTTCACCTACTATAAAATTTCAAAAATTATTAAACTATACCAACCAACAATCATTAATGCTACATTCATTTATTTATATCTCAAAACTACACTTGTTATATGACATTTGAGTTTTCTATTTTAAAATATACAAAAACTCTATACTTTAAACCTTAATTACTTGAACACTACATTATAAGACCCTACAAACCTAAAAGTTAAACCTCCAAAACTTAAACTCTAAACTCTAAAACCATAAACACTAGAATGTAAACCTTAAAATCCGAATCACTAAACGCTAAACCCAAAAATATAAAATTCTAAAATCATAAAATCTTAAACATAAACTTTGAATCCCAAAATCATAAATCCTCGATAATAAAACCCAAAGGCCTAAAAATGTAAACCCTAAACCTTAATCATAAAAGAAAAAAGAAGAAAAAAAAATTAAAAAAAGATTATTCTTTAAGATTTTTTTTATCATAACAGATTAAAAAATTGAAGATGAAATATATTTTTTTTAAATGAAAAATTTGATGGATAACAATTCGTTAGAAGGTAATTTTGTCCTTTAAAATTATAGATAGACTTAATTTATTATTTTTATTAATTATTTCAACTAATTTTAACTAAAATAATAATTTTTTTTACATAAACTAAAATTCATTAATGCATCCTTATTGGTTAGAATTTTCCATAAAATAAATAGAATTTTTTCATTGTTATAGTCGATAAAAAATGGCAATCACTTATAGCATAGTGCCACTTTATTTCGTGGATTTTTGGATTAATTCTTAAGGAATTAATATTTATCTACTCTAATCTATACTATCAACTGTAATGTTCCCCTTAATCTAAAAATCAATGCAATATCTCCACAATTTATAAATTCATTGCAAACAGTACCAAAAATGACATAAATACCTCTCTCCTTCTTCTTTACAAACAATTATGGCCAAATTGGTTTTTGGTCTCTTAACTTATTTTTCAATTTCGTTTTAGTCCCTTAACTAAGAATAATTTCCTCAAAATCCTGTAGCCTTAAAAAAAGCATCACTTATATCTTTTTCACAAACAACATTAATTTAAATTGAAAAGACACAAAAAGAATTACGCTTAAAAATCTAAACCTTAAACCTACATGTAAAGGCCTAAAATCCTAAAACCTTGAAGACTAAACCCTAAACCATCATACCCCAAAATTTAAGCACTAAAACCCTAAGCTCTTGAACCATAAACACTAAAAACTCAAACTCTAAACCCTAATTCCTAAACTCTAAAATTCTAAAACTCAAACATTTAAATTCTAAACCCCAAACACTTAAACCCATAACCCCAAAACTCCAAACACCAAGTTCTAAACTCTAAAATCCCATAATCTAAACCCTAAATCCTAAACACCAAAACCCCAAACCTTAAAAATCCAAACCCAGAAACCCCAAAACCCAAACACTAAACTCCAAAATCTAAATCTTCAAACTCTAAACTCCAAACCTGAAACCCCCAAATCCCAAATGCTCTAAACCCCCAAATCCCAAATGCTGAAATTTCAAAATTCAAAACTCTAAAATCTCAAATTTTGAACCCCAAAATTCAAACTTAAGGCTACAAATCCCAAAAACTAAAACTCAAACCCTAAAAATTAAAACCAAAAACATCAAAACTCTAAATCTCAAACCTTAAACCCTAAAACCCTAAACCTTAATCTACAAACCTTAAACTACAAATCCCAAACCAAAAACTCCAAACTCTAAAACCCCAAACTCAAAAAACTAAACCCCAAACCCAAACCTCAAACACCAAACCCTAAATCCAAGAACTCTAAACCCTAAATCATAAATGTCAAGACTCCAAACCCATAATTCCAAATATTTAAGCCCTAAAGCCCTCAAAATAAACTCTAAACCCTAAACTATAAAAACACTATACCCTAAATCCTAAACCCTAATATGTATATAGTTTAAGGTTTTATAATTTTAAGTTCAAGGTTTAGGGTTTATAGTTTGGGTTTTGATATTTTAAGTTTAGAGTTTAGAGTTTTAGGGTTTGGGGTTTTGAACTTAGCAATTTGGGGGTTTGGGGTTTGGACTTGAGGTTTGAAGTTTTTGAGTTTAAGGGTTAGATTTTAGAGTTTGGTGTTTAGGGTTTAGGTTTTAGTGTTTGAGATTTGGGGTTTAGAATTTACGATTTGGGTTTTAAGGTCTGAGGTTTTGGCTTATGGTTTAATGTTTTGAGTTTTTGGGTACTAGGTTTAGGGTTAAATAGTTAGAAGTAAAGAGGTAATGACTACGTGGGATTTAATATATATATATATATATATATATATATATATATATATATATATATATATATATATATATATATATGTGTGTGTGTAAAAAAATGGAGTTGTTACATAAATGGTATTAAAGCCAGGTTTTCATCCTGGATGGCCAGTGGGTGGATGGTTATCTGAATCGATCTTATAGTGTTTTAAGTATGTTTGTGGTCATGTTGTGTGAGGGATCAGTGATTTCATATAGGTGACAAATTACTAGTGTTTCCTATCTATATACTGAGGTGGTGTTATGACTACTGTAAATATTTTTTAATTAACTACTAGGTTTGATCACCTCAATAGCAGCATAACTCTACTTTTGCCATAGTAGGATATGGCACCACCGAGGAGGAACCTTGCAAACAATGCGAAAGAAACCCTACACAACTTGGCTACAGCAATTCAAGACCAAGTCATAGCCACCAATCAAATTCTACAACATTTTCAGAACAGTAACAACCTAAAATGGAGAAAAAGTTGTATGTCAAATTAGAGAAGTGTGGATTTTGATTGACAGAGTTGAAATTTCTCAGACAGGTCATCTCCAATAGAGGGGTAGCCGTAGACCCTAGCAAGACTGAAGTAGTGATTCAGTGAAAAAGACCAAAGACAGTTACAAAAGTCAGAATTTTCTTGGATTTAGCAGGATACTACAAAAGGTACAAAAATTCTTTCGTATAGCCTTGCCATTGACTAAATTAACCAGGAAGGAAAGTCATTTCAAATGGACTGATCAATATGAAGTTAGTTTCTAAGAGCTTAAGACAAGATTGATCACTCCTCCTATTTTGATTATTCTAGACCCCACAGGATATTTTGAAGTGTATAGTGATGCTTCAAAGAAAGGACTAGGGTGTGTGCTAGCAAGTTAAGAGAGTAGTTGCTTACGCCTCTAGATAACTAAGACCCTATGAAAGAAATTATCCAACCCATGATCTTGAATTAGCAACAATGGTGTTTGCCTTAAAGATCTAGTGACACTATTTGTACAGGGCAACATTTGAAGTATACTGTGATAATAAAAGTTTTAAGTACCTTTTTGATCAAAGAGTTAAATATGAGGCAAAAAAGATGGGTAGAATTTATCAATGACTACAAATTTGAGATAAAGTATCATTCAGGGAAGACAAATGTTGTAGCTGATGCCTTGAGTCAAAAATCTCTACACATGGGTCAGATAATGGTGTATGAGATGTAGATGCTAGAAGAGTTTCAAAATTTAAAGCTAGTTACTACTCTTACCCCAAAGAAGCTAATCATCGATGGGTTGAGTATAGAGTGTGATCTTAGAGCTAAGATTAAATAGGCTCTAGCTTACGACCAATACTTATAGGATCACAAAGAACAAGATGATTTTTCGGTCTCGAAAGATGGAGTAATCATATATCAAAGAAGGGTTTGTGTCCCTCAAGAACAAGAGTTAAGTACTAAGATCCTGCAAGAGGCATATCAAAGTAAGTACAAAGTCCATCCTGGATGCACTAAAATGTATCAAGACTTAAAGAAGATGTATTAGTGGCTACAGATGAAAAAGGACATTGATGAGTTTGTGGTGAAATGTTTAGTTTGTGAAAAGGTGAAGGTAGAGCATCAAAAGCTAGCAAGATTTTTACAACCTATTAAGATCCCTAAATGAAAATGAGACATCATTTTGATAGACTTTGTGGTGGGCTTACCTAAGACTTCAGTTGGACATGACTCTATCTAGGTAATAGTTGACAGATTAACCAAATCTGTTCACTTTCTGGCCATAAAAATTAATTATTCACTGGAAAAATTGGCCTAGTTGTACGTCTAGAAAATAGTTAAACTACATGAAATTCCCTTAAATATCATTTCTGATAGAGATCCAAGGTTCACGTTGAGGTTTTAGAAGGCATTGCAAGAAGCTTTTGAAATCTAGTTGCAGTTCAGTACTACCTACCATCCTCAGACTGACGGACAGACAGAACAGACCATTCAAACCCTAGAAGATCAACCAAATATGTTGAAACCTACGCCATGCACTTGCGGTTAATTATAAAACAGACACAACAGAGGGCTTGGTCACATTTTCATGGTTTGTGGGCTATCAGTCCAATTTCTATATCCTAGTCCAAGTCTATGTTTATTTCTTGCTTGGGCTATCCTATTGGCTTACTAGAAAATCATCTGAAGTGGAAAAACTCTATATAAAGTGTCCATAGGTGAAAGCCCAATGTATGGTTGGAGATATTAAACTTAGGAACTCTAGCTCTTGAATTAGAAAAAAAATTACCCTAATCCAATCTTCTTGAAATTTTAAGACCTTGACTTACTTCTCAAAAATTTATCTTCCTTATCTAAGAATTTCGCCTCTTTTTAGTATGTTATTTCAAATTTTTTTTCCTATTAGCTTTTTCTATTTTTATTTATTCCCTTAATGTTAGAAACATTTTCTATGCATACACATAAGGTGAATAATTTCTAAGGATTATATTTTCTTAGATATCTAAAAATTGTATAATAATTTTATTTCTTTAACTAAATATTTATGTACCTTTATTAATAAAAGAAACAAAATTAGGGATGTTACACCTTGTCCTTTCTCTTAAGAAAATTTTATCATGATTTTCAAATACAATTCTCCTTTTACAATGCATATCTTGACTAAGGGAGAGGAAGACAAGAACATGAGTTGTCTTCCCCTAAAAAATAGCCAAGTGCATCCTAATTGTGATAAGGTAGACCTATGATTATGAGAGGAGGACCACTTGATAATTTATTTAAGCAAAATCTAACCTTATAACATTATAATCTCATCCAAGTGAGGGAGAAGAAAAATAAAAGCAATGTAGAGTGAGGAAATGAGAGAAAGAGAGGAGAAGAGAGGAAGGAAGAAGAAGAAGTCTAGAGGACTAAGTACTCAAGGTAAGTTAGCTTAATCTTTACTTGAATCCATCTTTTCTCTTCATCCTTAGGGTTCAAAACTCATCCTCCTTCTCTTATTTAAGTTGCTGGAAAAGCTAAGAGAAGAGATGAATCTTGCTACTTCCTTCAAGAGGAAATAAGAAAAAGAATTCACTAAGTGAGTTAGGGAGATCTTTAGGTAGGTTTAACAATATATCTTTTTGAAGAAAAGTTTTGAAATTTTTAACATTTATATAAGATTTTGATCTTAGAACTTTGATGAAATTTATAATATTTGCTACTTTGATGATTGGCCATGGATGTTGCTATATCATGTTACATGTTGATCTTGCATGTGATGGATGTTTTGAATACTTCGGTTGGTATGGAAAGTTATGCATATATATGACTATGGGTAGCAAAAATTTAGGGCTTTTATGCTACTCTTATATATATTTGAATGTGGTGAAAAATTGATGGAATATGATTAGATTGATAAAATGAGTATGGCCTTAAAAATTTAGAAGAACATGAGAAATTTTTGTTGGGAAACACCCTTAGTGATGCATGATTTGATTCTATTTTTCTTTTGAAGTGGATGATGGAATATGTTAAATTAAGTAAGAAATAATGTTAAATGTTGAGATGAGTAATTCTTTGGCTAGGTGGAAATTTGGAAGAAAAATGGAAGAGGACTTAATAAAAGGATGAACTAGAACTTTAGGAAAGGCTAGGGTAAGAAAATTGGATTTTGGAGTAACCAAGGAAAGTTCTGTTTTTGGAATTTTGTGAAGAATAGGTTAGGAATTAAAAGAAATCGTTAAAAAAATGTAGATATATGTCTCACAGATTTATCTTCACTTGAGTGCTTTTACCATATAACCTTAACCATAGGGATTTTCTTCAACCATAAGTTCTTCACTTGTCGATCAACAACATTGATTTTTACTCATAATTAAGTCAAATGCTTGTCCAATTGAATTTTTTGAAATTAGATGACATGAGAAGAATCTGATAGTAATTCCTTAGCTTTGATGTAAGAAAGATTGCATCAATATCACTTAATCCTAATGGCAAGGCTAGGCGATATACTATTATGCCTACTTTGTTCAAAATTCCAAAAGAGCCTTTATACTAAATCTTAACTTTTTCCTTCTTTCCAAATCACATTACCTCTTTCATGGGTGAGTCCTTCAAGAATATTTGGTTACCAACTGATAATTTCTAGTGCTCAACATTTATGGTCCTTATAGACTTTTGGCCTATATTGAGTTACTTATATTTTTTTCCTAATCAATTTCACTTTATCAACGACATCTTACAATAAGTATGACCCCACTGAATCATTTAACATAAAGTTTGTAATACCTCTTACATAAGGCTTTAAGTCATCTAATATCACTTTATTATAAGCGAATTCTACTAAGGGATCTCCCACCAAACTCAAAGACATATTTTTGAAACATGCTCTCCAAACTAGCATCATCAACTTAGGTTAGTCATATTCTATCTATTGTATGTTATTCCAAACTAGATTCCAAAAGCTTAACTATACTCAACTCACTCACCTATTAGGAGACCTACCATATTTCATGTACAATCTTAAATAGTGTCATTTGTATATTGGCCTGATAACTATTGATATAGGAAAATTCAACTAAGGACAAATCCTTTCTCCCAACTTTCACTAAAATTATATAAAGATACCTGAAGCATCACTTCTAATGCATAAGTACATCATTTAGATTTACTATCAGCTATACTATAATCTAGCTAAGATCCTAAAGTTTCCTAAATAGCTCTCCTGAAACAATATATTAAATTTTTTTACTTGCTGGCATACCAAACAATGAAAAATATTTCACTTGTATCTTCTTTTTACCATAATACTAATACAATTCTTTCAGATCTTAATATATCCTTATTGCCTTGAGGTTATCCATATTCATAATCTGTAGCTTCTTCTAAAATCTCATTTCTCAACCATTATTCACATCCTAGATACTAGACACAACTTAGCATGGTATAAGCCCTTAACACAAATACCTTGATCGCTTTACATTTTTTTTTTCAGACATGGTTCTCAAAATATTCTCCATTACTTTAACCTATTAACCACCTGGACACAATAATAATTGAGTTTCAAAGGAAAGAAATTAATTTTTCTTGTAATGAGGGAAAAGAACCTTGCATTTAATGCCAAACAATAATGAGGGAGGATGTAGTAAAAAAAGCGAATACTTAATAGAGCATGGTGCCAAAATAGAAAGTCAGAAGTTTGGACAAAACAATGAAAGAAAATTAAAATCAGTGGCCATAATTCTTAAAAATCTGTAAACAAAACCTAGCTGCTACTTTGGCAAAAACCAGTGGCCACAAATTTTAAATATATGTGTCAAAATCTAATTCAAAACTACTGTTATTTGGTGGAAGAATGGAACATGGAAAAGTAGAATTTCTTAGCTTCTAAAAGTTTGTGAGAACAAAGAGTACATAGTTAACTGGTAAGATGCAGTTGGTTGCTTTAAAATAGATGTAATCAATCAACTGTAAAATAATCAATTCAAATTAAAATTTTCTAAAATAACTAGTCGACTTAATAATACCAATAGTCGACTAGTAAGAACATTGAGAAAAATAAGATAAATCATTTGATTTTCCCTCTTTAACAACTAACTGGTTTGCATTTTCACTCTTTTTTTTTACAATGACGCCTATTACTTACAAATTCTCTACAAGAATCAAGACATCAATGTTTCATCAATTATTACAAGGAAAAAGAAAATTTCTGGTGATATCTTAATCTTATTATCTTTATGTGCTTAATAAGAGCCATAATCATAACTTCTATACATATTCATGTGTAACATCTCCATTTATGTAACAATTTTTTTTTTTAACATCATGAAGTTATTACCACATCTTAACTCACAATAACATTTATTTAATTATACAATACTAAGTTTACACTCACATTATTAATACAAACATTTGTACAAGACATACATGTACATATAAGTCCTAATCATCCACATAGACTATTTCCGGGGCCACTGGTGCGGGTGGCGGCACCTCCGCCGGAATCTCAGTCACTTCAACAACTTATATGTCCGCAATAATAGGTATTTGCCCAAGATAGGGCACCTCGATCATACGTACAACAATAATAAGTCTCATTAAAAACAACTGCATAGCTAATTTTCTGAACATGATATGGAAATATAGTGAGAATTAAATCCCAGTATGTTCAACAATAATTCATCATGTCATGTTCAGCTGTATAAACTATAGAAAATATCTTTAGGTCACATGAATGCACTTTATCATGCACATGAAAATTGTACAGTTATGACATGTATGGCATGAATAACTATTTTTCGAATTTCATATGATGGCTATCAACTTTTTCTTCCTTCCAGCTACCCCGGTCAGGGTGAGTATTCTCTACTTTTCGGTACGGGCTTATCTCGCTCTGTCCGACATGGCACACTTTCTCTTTCTTTTCTCATGAACATAATCATAACCGTTGGTAGGGTGTCCCCTACTGGTGCACCACACGGATTGCCATGTGACCGTGCTCATTTCTTTTCTTTTCATATTAATAGCCAAAAATATGATTCCAATAACAAGTATGTTCATTATATTCTCATGCCATAATTTATCAAAAAATAATCATTCTCAAAATTCATTGGTAAACTGAAATTATGTCATGAATATAATCATTTTCTAATTTTTACTTTATAAAATATGTCTATGTCAAAATTCCACACTAATACCTCGATAACTAGATAGTAATTGTAGTCTGTACACAGCGCACCAGGAAAGTTCCCAGGAAAGAGAGGTGGGTCACTAATGGACACGTTTAAGTACCAAGTCTTTCCTTGCCAGAGCTTTCCTTAGACATGCACTTTTCACAAATCACAATTTTTTTCCAGTAACTAGAATAATTCTTTTCTGATGTGGAAATACTGCAACCACGGAGCATACTAAGATTTTTCAAATAAAACCGGCACTTTCACAACTTCTTGGAAATTTTATATGAGTACTAGGGTAAATTTCATGTTAAAAATTACACACTTAAAATGGTAGTAAGTTCATGCAATGGCAATAGCTAGGGCATACACTAGGCATTTATTATTTTCATTTATAAAATTTCTCTTCTTTCTTGAATATTATTTTCATCTTTTCATTTTCTTTATGTCTAGGCATTTAGTCATTTTATTTTTACTTATATAATTTCCAACACATGTTCTTACAAATTTTATAGAGCATTTTTCCTCAAATTGATTTCTACTATTACCCTATAGTTTAAAAAAATTCATCTAGGGTAGAAAAAATATTAAAAATAGGTTTTATTAACTTTTAACACAGCTTTTGCTTACAAATCAGAGCATAACTCTCTCATTTTAACTCCGATTAAGATGATCTTAGTGTCTATGAAAAGCTAAGACAATTATCTAAAACTATTATGTTAATCATATCAACAAAATAGTAAGATATCATGGTGTTATTACTCCTTTAAATTTAGTATTATTTCTTCTCGTGTAGGTTCTGACCTTTACTGACTAATTAGACCATATCTCCCAAATTTGAACTCCAAATTGAATTATTCCAGTTGGTAAAAATCCACGAGCCATATATCTATAATTGTTATTTTGGCGCGCTATTTTAATTCCCTACAGAATATTCCCAGAAATTCAAAAACTAAAGCTTTAATAACATACTCATCCCTGAATAAACATTTTCTGACCTCTGCGTACTAATCAGATCATATCTACCTCATATGAACTCCAAATTGAGTTATTCCAGTTGGTAAAAATCCATGAGCCATATATCTATAATTGTTATTTTGGCGTGATATTTTAATTCCCTATAGAATATTCCTAGAAATTCAAAAACTAAAACTTTAATAACATACTCTTCCCTGAATAAACATTTTATGACCTCTGCGTACTAATCGGATCATATCTACCTCATATGAACTCCAAATTGCATAATTCCAGTGGCTAAATTTTCATGAGACATATATCAATAACTTTCATGTTAACCATTTATTTTAATTCCTTACCGATTTTTCCCAGAATCTTAAAAACAGAAGCTAAAAGTTTTACCGCCCATAGCCATACCTATGCAGAACTATCTAAACCAGCCTAAGTATTCAAACATACATCACATGCATGATCAATATGTAACATGATAAAGCAACATTCATGACCAATAATCAAAGTGCTAAGATCAAAATCCCATATAAATATTACAAATTTCAAAACTTTTCTTCAAAAAGAAATATTGTTAAACTTACCTAAAAATCTCCCTAGCTCACTTAGTGAATTGGTTTTCTTGTTTGCTCTTGAAAGAAGTAGCAAGACTCCTCCCTTCCCTTAGCTTTTCTAGCAGCTTAGGTAAGAGAGGGAGGGTGAGTTTTTGATCCTCAAAGATAAGGAAGAAAAAAAATGGATTCAAGTGGGGATTAAGGTAACTTACCTTGAGTATTTAGCCTTCTAAACTTCTCCTTCTTTTTCCTTCCTTTCTCCTCCTCTCTTTCTCTCCTTTCCTCACTCTACCTTGCTTCTATTTCTCTCTCTTCCTCACTTGGACAAAATTAAAATGTTATGGGGTGGGTTTTGCTTATATAGACCACCAAATAATTCACCTTTCATGATCATGGATCTACCTTATCACAATTAAGATACACTTTGTTGAATTTTTGGAAAACAAACAACTTATGTTCTTGTCTTCCTCTTCCTTAGTCAAGATATGCATAGGAAAAGGAGATTTGCAATTTGAAATTTATGATGATATGTTCTTAAGATAAGGGACAAGGTCCCTTTGATTTAGGGATTCATTTCCATTTTCTTTTGTCTTAAACAAGTATGATAGGTTTGCCTTTTTAGGTGGCAAATTTCTAACCCTTGAATTTCCATTATTTGGTTGATATTTTTTTTGTGGGATAGGAATGTTTTGTCCTAATGCCAAGTATTATCATACCACTTGCTAAAATTATGAGTGTAGGATATAGATGTTTTTGTCCTAAAGCCTTGTATTATCATGCCACTTGGCAAAATTATGAATGTAGAATCATACCACTTACTAAATTTTTGTCTTAATGCCATGTAACCTAATCTTTATTATTATTACATTATTATATCATCACCTAATTTATTTTATTTTATTTTTCCTCTTGGGTTTGGGCTTATTCCTACCCATTATGGGCTTATTCCTACCCATTTTCTTTGCTTTGAATAAAATTTTACCTTTCTTGGAGGGCTTGAACACATTATCATAATTTTTTGGGCTATTGGTCCAATTTCTATATCCTAATCCAAGTCTATGTTTTATTTCTTGTTTAGGTTATCCAATGGGCTTGCTAGAAACTTATGTGAAGTGGAAAAATTCTATATGAAGTGTCTATAGGTAAAAGCCCAATGTATGGGTGAAGATGTTAAACTTAATAATTCTAGTTCTTGAATTAGGAAAAATTACCGTAATCCAATGTTCTTGAAATTTTAATACCTTTACTTGTTTCTAAAAATTTATCTTCCTTATCCAAGAATTTTACATCTCTTTAATATGTTATTTCTAATTTTTTTTTTCCTATTAGGTTTTTCCTCTTTATTTGTTTTCTTAATGTTAGAAACATTTTCTATGTATATACATAAGGTGAAGAATTTCTAAGGATTATATTTTCCTTAGATATCTAAAATATTGTCTAATAAATTTTATTTCGTTAATGTACTTTTAACGAAATTAGAGATGTTACATCATGCGTGCTGTCATTTTTGAAATTCACCTTCAATTTAGCTTATATCCATCGGCCACTCACATAGCTGTTGTAATTATACCCAGCCTATTTGCATAGCTATTATAAGTATGCTCTTCTCTAAGTTCTATAAATACACACATTAGTATCTTTACCTTTATACTCAAAGTTAGGATGAGTGCAGTTATAGAGAGAACCACATTCTGTCAATTTCGAAATATTTGTGTCTTTTATGGTTCTAGTCCTAAAAAAGATGGAGAGTATGTGAAAGCAGCACAAAATCTAGGTATAGTGCTGGCTAGGAGAAAAATTTATTTAGTCTATGGTGGAGGTAACCGTGGTTTAATGGGGTATGTGTCTACAACTACACATGTAGGAGGATGTCAAGTTCTATGTATTATTCCTACAATTCTAACTACATCTAACATCATAGGAAAGACAATTGGGGAAGAATTTAGGATAGCTTTCATGCATGAGCACATGGCTAAAATGATGAGCAATGATGATGCTTTCATTGCCTTATCAAGAGGTTTTAGTACTTTAGAACAAATTTTCCAAGTACTCTCTTGGGCGCAACTGAATATCCATCACAAACCGATAGGTTTGTTAAATGTTAACCATTTCTTTGATGATCTATTGTCTTTTCTTGATTGAGCTGTGGAACAAAGGTTTATCTCACACTTAGCATGAAGAATTCTCATCTCAACTTCAAATGCTGAAGAGTTGATTGATGCTTTACAAGCATTTATTCATGTACCTGATCTAACTATGACTCAAATAGATTAGAAGACAAACAACAACAGAAAGTGCAAGTAAGACTTGGATCTTCATTTGTAGTTGTAGTAAAACGTGGATATTGCTAAACCACTTCTACTTTCTTAGGGTCTAATTGGATACCATCCTTATTAACCATATGCACTAAGAAAGTAACACTACTAAGCTAAAATTTGCATTTTGAAAACTTAGCATATAGCTTATACTCCCTTAGAGTTTGTAAAACTATCCTCAAATGTTGTTTATGATCCTCTGAACTCTTGAAATATATTAATATATCGTCAATAAATACAATAATAATTTGATCCAAGAATAGTTTAAGTACTCTATTCATCAAATCCATGAATCCAGCTGGGCCATTTGTTAAACCAAATTGCATTACTAAGAACTCATAGTGCCCATGCCGAATCCTAAAAGCAGTTTTCAGATTATTCTCTTCCCTTGTCCATAATTAATGATACACAGATATCTCAATTAATTTTTGAAAAACATTGAGCACCTTGTAGCTAGTCAAACAAATCATCTATATGAGGTAATGTGTATTTATTCCACACTCTCACCTTATTCAACTGTCTATAATTTATACACAATTGCAGCGATCCATGTTTCTTTTTCATAAATATAACTGAAGCACTCCAAGAAAAAATACTAGGACGAATAAATCCCTTATCTAACAAATATTGCTACTAATTCTTCAATTTCTTGAGTTTAATCGATACCATTCTATGGGGTATAGATATTGGTTGGTTCTCGGAAATAAATCAATACCAAATTATATTTTATCGTTTTAGAAGTCATCCTGGCAATTCCTCTAGGAATATGTAACACCCCCAATTTACGGCCACGTGAAAATAAAACATTTTTTTGACCACAATCAGATATTTACCTTAATATGCATAATAATATTCTTTGTCATGGAAATAGATACATATAGGTTCTCTTATGTATACACATTATACAAACTAAGTTATAAATGTCAAAATAATAACAGAAGTAGAGATGCTGCCTGTGGCATTCAGAGCACACTCTAGAATACAAACACAATATAATTCAAAAATTGTGAGTCTTGGAAGCAATGTAGACTCACCCAGAGAATATGTCACCTAATTAATCACCTATCTACAGGATCAGACTCTATATTCTTATATGAAAAATGTAGAAATATTGTGTAGTGAGTTTAACAACTCAGTGATCAAATAATATCTCCTATGACCTCTTAGGTCAGCATATGAATGTACTCATGTTTTAAAATTTTTCACATGGAAAATACAATTCAGAAGTACATTCATATGGGACTCGTATTTCAAATATTCTTAAATCAAAGGATATTCAAATATCCAAAACCATATTCAGCACGGTACGATCATTAAACAAATGTTGTTACGCATTAAAATATTTCTCATGAAAACATTGGGAGGATCCCATATCAAAACCATCAAATATTCCCAAGCAAACAACAAGGGATGATGTTATATTCAGTTGGATAAGTTACAGTAAAATATTAAGCTTTCGAGATAAAGTCATAACTTTTGTTGATGCATAATTAACATACAATATATGCACTGAAAATCCGTTATTTTTTATATAATGCTCAAATATGTTATAGCTCTCAATACACTCAATTCACTCATGTGCTATATGTATAGTGACCGATCGACTACAGTCACAATAAGTGATCAAGGAATGTGAGTTCATCACCCATTTTTCTCCTCATATTACCATTATCGCCCAGTTGGAGTGGCCTTCCCTCAGCTCACTCAGACTAATAGGGCGTCCACTACTCAGTACCGTCACAAGTTATACAACCCGTCAATATTCATCCATACATATAAATACATATATATAAATGCATATTCATCAAATGCAATGTATAATTATAAAGCAACTCGTCATAAGCTTTACGCTTGCCATTCAATCATAATTAACAACTTTATAGTTTTACAAATCAATGCTTCAGGCACATAATATTCATTTTACCAAATAATGATAAATACATTTAGAACCATATATTCAATGAGTGTCAAAATCTATTTGCAAAACCATACTCTTCTTGAACTAGGTGCCAGTTCAAGCAAAATAGATATTTTAACATATTTTAAAAACTTATAATAGCATAAATAATTTATAAACAGAACCAATTATACATTTTAAGTTTAAGAAGAGCATGGCGTAAATCATAGAAAGAATTATCTACTCACAGGGTTAAGGCTCTATAGCACTGGTCAACTGTTGGGTACTATTCATAGTCGAAAAAAACTATTCACTGCTGGCCGAATTTACTGTTCATATCGGCTAGAATCATTATTCACACCAGTCGGAGTTACTATTCATAACACCAAAAATTGTCAGATGACTATGAAACTTCATGTCCTATAATTTACCTATCTCCTGAATCCATTTACGGTGTCAGATTTTCAATTTGAGGTCTCTAAATAAGAGTTTTAGAGTTTACATTTTTCTAAGATTTTCTACTTCCTAACTACTGTGATTCTGCGGCTAAGTTGAAAAATCATTTAGCCAATACCGTAGTACTCTTCGTCCGGAATCCAGTGGTACCCTTAGTTTTGAAATCGGAGGCGCAAAAGTACTCCAGATTTAGAGAGAGAAAATGAAGAGATAAAAAGTTACTATTCATACTATTCATTCATCCTGAAAATCTTTCTGTCTTTTTTTCTAATAAATGATGGAGGACCAATTAGCAATTTGCTAATTGTTAGAGGAAGTCTTTGCAAATTTTATTATTTATATTTTGACCCCTCACTTTTAGGAAATTATAATTTCACCCAAAAAATATTAACAAGTTTTCATTTCATCCTTAAAACTATTCAATTACATCCCTACTCTTTTATTTCTTTTAATAATCTATACATAAATGAGAATTACTAAAGTTTAGGGATGTTACTGAATACATCAGGAAATTCCCTAACCACTGGAACCTGATCTATACTGGTATACTTTATATCAACATCTTTTACCATTACTAGATATCTTTGGCACTATTTTTGTAATAACTTATAGGCTGTTAAAGCAGATATTAGATTACTGAATACCTCACTATGGTCTCCTTGTATCAAGAAAGAAGATTCTCCAGGATTATTGTATTTAATAACCTTAAGGTGACATTCCAAAATGGCATAGCATGATGCCAACCAATCTATTTTTTGTATCACATCAAAGTCTATCATATATAGACAACTGGGTAAAATAAATGTCACATTTAGAAACTGACCCATAGATACCTTTTAAGATGACACCATATTTAATCAACATTATACTAGAAAATTTAGCAACTTGGAATAGAAAAGAAATTGAAACCCTAGAGAATCCTTTAGTAGAACCTAAAGTATAAATATGTCCGGCTCATACCCATACTAAAGGTTATACTAAAGATTTCTTTGCTTCGATAGCCACAAGGAAACCTAATGCTCTGATACCAACTTGTCATGCCCCTACTTTTAAGAGCACGTGAAACACATACTTTACAAACATATATACTCCTTTATCTTTGGAAATAGTTTCATATAGGTATTCCCATGTATACATTACTTTAACCTACTAACCTTGCATTTAATGCCAAACGTTAATAAAGAATGACACATCAGAAAAAGAGAAATACATAATAGAGCATGGTGCCCAAATAGGAAGTCAGAAATTTGGACAAAGCATTGAAAGAAAATTAAAATCGGTGATCATAATTCTTAAAAATCTGTAAACAAAACCTAGCTGCTATTTTGGCAAAAATCGATGGCCGTAAGTTTTGAATATAAGTGTCAAAATCTAATTCAAAGCTACTGTTATTCAGTGGCAGAATAGCACATGGAAAGAAGCATTTCTGAGCTTATAAAGTCTGTGAAAAAAAAAGAACACATAGTTAGCTGGTAGGATGCAGTTGGTTACTTCAAAACTGATGTAATAAATCAACTGTAAAGTAAACTAGTCCAAATTAAAAATTCTCAAAATAGCTAGTCGACCTAATAATACCAATAGTCGACTAGTAAAAACATTGAAAATAACATGGTCAATCATTTGATTGTCCCTTTTCAACAATTAACTAGTTTGTATTTTTACTCTCTTCTTCTTCTTTTTTATCGATGACGCCTATCACTTACAACTTTTCTACATGAACCAAGACATCAATGTTTCATCAAGGACAACAAGGAAAAGGAAAATTTCTGGTGATATCTTAACCTTATTCTCTTTATGTGCTTAATATGAGCCACAATCACAACTACTGAACATATGCATGTGTGCCATCATTTTTGAAATTTTCACCTTCAATTTAGCTAATATCCACCAATCACTCATATAGCTGTTCTAATTATGCCCGTCTCTGAGTTCTATAAATGTACACGTTAGTAACCTTACCTTCATACTGCAAAGTTAGGGTGTGTGCAGCTATGGAGGGAATCACATTTCCTTAGTTTCAAAATATTTATGTCTTTTATGGTTCCAGTCCTGGAAAAGATGGAGAGTATGTTAAAGCTGCACAAAATCTAGATATGGTACTGGCTAGGAGAAGGATTCATTTAGTTTATGGTGAAGGTAACTGTGGATTAATGGGGTGTGTGTCTACAATTGCACATATAAGAGGATGTCAAGTTCGAGGTATTATTCCCACAGCTCTAGCTGCATCCAACATCATAGGAAAGACAATTAGGGAAGAATTTAGAGTAGCTTCCATACATGAGCGCATGGCTAGAATGATGAGTAATGTTGATGCCTTCATTGCCATACCAGGGGGTTTTGGTACTTTAAAAGAGATTTTTCAAATAGTCTCCTGGGCACAACTGAATATGCATCACAAACCGATAGGTTTGTTAAATGTTAATCACTTTTTTGATGGTTTATTGTCTTTTCTTGATCAAATTGTGAAACAAAAGTTTATCTCGTATTCAGCACGAAAATTCTCATCTCAGCTTCAAATGCTAAGGAGTTGATTGATGCTTTATAAGCATATGTTCATGTACCTGATGTAACAACTCCATTTAAGTAAATGTAACAATTTTTTTTATATTTAAAAAAAAATATTCCATGAAGTTATTACTACTTTAATTCTAACCACTTAACTCGTAATAATAATCACATTAACCAAGCATAATTGTTATTAACAGTGATACAATACTTATAATACAATACTTAGTTTCCATACACACCATTATTTTACAAACATTTGTACAAAGATACATAGTAGCTCTAGTCATCTATGTCGACTACTTCCGGGGACACTGATGCGAGTGGCACATCTAGCGGAATATCAGTCACATCTATGACAGATACATCTGATATAGTTGGTAGTTGCCCAAGGTAGGACACCTCGATCCAACGTACGATAATAATAAGTGTCATAGAGAAAATCTGCATATTATTCTTCTGAACATGATATGAAAATATAGTGAGAATTAAATCCCAGTAAGTTCAACAATAAATCATAATTTACCATCAATATAGCTCATCATGTCATGTTCAATTGTATAAACTACAGAAAATATCTTTGGTCACATGAATGCATTATATCTATACACATAAGAATCATACAGTAATGATATGTATGACATGATTAACTATTTTCAGAATATCATATGATGAATATAAATTTATTCTCATATCAAGCTACCCCGGTCAGGGTGAATATTTTCTACTCTCCGGTACAGGCTTTTCTCACTCCGTCCGACATGGCCCACTTTTTCTTTCTTTTCTCATTAACATGATCATAACCTTTGGTAGGGTGTCCTCTACTGGTGCACCACACGGATTGCCATGTGACCGTGCTCATTTCTTTTATTTTCACAATGATAGCCAAAAATATGCTTTCAATAACAAGTATGTTCATCAAAATATAATTATTACCAAAAATCATTGGTAATCATGCCATGAACATAACCATTTCAAATATCACTTTATAAAATATTTCCATGTCAAAATTTCACACTTAAGATGGTAAGAAGTTGATACAATGGCAATGACTATGGCTATACTTGTCACGGCTCCAAATGATGGAACACATGACCGGCACGGCATAAGGGTTTCCCCCTAGCCATAAGCCTAACACATAGCATGCACAACCATTCAGCACACAATCCAGTACATAATAATATAACTGGCCACATACGCCACATCCAATATCAGAAAATACTGTATATATATATATATTTCATGAATCCAACATCCTTGATTCAACTTGGCCCATGGCCTCATAGTACAAACATTATTGTAAACGTAAAACCATTTTTCAAACAACACAAGAAGCGAGGATCCTGCCTGTATGTTCATGGAGATACACTAGACATACACTTAAACTATACAACCAATACAACTGAGTGCCCAAACTGGGGCTCACCAATACTATGTTTAGCCTCCTATGGAGCTGTAGCTGGATCAGTGTTTCTTTGACTATCTGTGGGGAGAAAACAGAAGAGGGGTGAGATTACCACATCTCAGTGAATGGATAAATAATACTATAACAGAAACAGGGCAAACTAAGCACGAGTATTTCGCAATGAATTAAATAATTGAAATCAAGGTATAGAAAACATTAAACATCTAATCATAATTTATTGAAAGAATGCTAAACAGTTCACATGATAAAACAGAATTAAATCAATAACTGTAAGCAAATCAATTATGCATGGTAAATAATAAATGAAGATATTTATGCAATAACAATGATGCATGTGGTATTTTAAAAATATTTAATCTTTAAGAAAAGTGCACTAGTTTATTGGAGGTCTTTCCTAACAGATCTATCATCTATCCCAAGCACATAGCAAGGGTAAGGTAATCACTGTAGGCGTAGACATAAGTCCACCCTAAATTTTCCCCAAGCACATAGCAATGGGTATGGCAATCACTGTAGGCATAGACATAAGTCTATCCTAAATTTTGTGTCTTAGGCTGTCATATGCCCGTCACAATATCCTAGGCCGAAGCCTTAACATGATCATGGTGCACCAGGGCTAGCACTACCTGCGGCTAGCTAACAGTGATCTAAAAGGGTCCCTCCAATAGAAAACATGTGAAATATGCTATTCAAAGAGTTTAAAGTAAAACATTTCAATAACTTTACAATACAGCTATAATTCTCCATCTAGCTCTTTTCATGCATAAAAGTTCGTTCTATAATATATCTCATCCATGAATTCCCATGGAGACCTTTACAATCATAAATTTTCCCTTTTAAACATAGATCGTCCGTAGACGTCACATAAATGCTCATCATGCATTAAATCATTTCATGGCTAACTTAGTTCATTTCTATGGCTAAGTTCGCATTTTTATAAATCTAGCTCAAATGGAGAATTAATAGTCTAGATGCTTGCCCTGCATACCTAGGGTTCAACTAGGATTGAAATTTACAATTTCTAACATGGTTGGAACATATTGGTTTTCAAAGCAGTAAAACAATTTAACATACATTCCAACTAGTTAAAATCATACGAGAGAGTTATAAATCAAATTCCTAAAACATGCGCTATAGTATGAAAAACCCACTCACCGTACTAAAAGTCCAACAACGAGAATTTCACCTCGTAGTGGCTCAATAACCTAGAAAACATAGACATAGCATGAAAATTAGAAAATTCTAAAGTCACTATTCACGCCGGAAAACACTATTCACTCGCCGGAAAATACTATTCATGCTGAAACCTAAAAACCCCATATTCGATTCTAAAGCTATCTACGGGAAGAATTTCGGTAAAAACGAAGCCTAAAATGCAATGGGACGAAGTTTTACCTTTGGAGGTACTATTCACGCGATTTTCCGGCGACCTTCCGGCGACTTTCCGGCGAAATTGATCGGTGGGTTTTGAAGTACTCGTTGCCACGAGTCCAACGGTCCAGACGGTTCGTCAATCGGAGGTCCGTAACTCCAGATATGAGGGTTTGAAATTCGAAGGGGAAAAGGGAAAAATGGGGGAGGGGGGCTGCGGGTTTTCTGCTCTCTGCCTCTGGTTCCCGAGACATATATGTGCAGCGCTACAGTAACTCTTTTTTTTTTTTTTAATAATTAATAATAAGATTTTCTTTTATAAAAATTCATATAAATTCCGTTTTTCATCATAAAATATCCTAAAAATTTCTAAAAATTTCCTTTCTCATAAATCTTTAGTTAAACTCTCACATCATAATTTTTCTTGATAAAAATAGTAATAAAACAAATTTCTAAACAAATATCTTTATTTATATTAAAAGAAAGAGTATTTTTAAAAATACCATAAAAATTCAATAGAAGCCGGTATAATTATTTTAAGCAACACAATACTTCTTTTACTTAAAAATCTACTTACTTTTAACAAATCATAATTATTTCTACATAATAAAAATATATTTGCTTATAGCGCGCCAAAACATAACTTCTAATATTTTTTTTTCTATGTAATAAATATACATATTTTCTACGGTTCTTATCTCTATTGTCAAAATTCTCTCTTTTATTTTAAATTTCATTTTCATTAAATTTTACGGTTATTACATTCTTCCCCCTTTAAAGAAATTCGGTCTCCGAATTTTACAAAAACTAATAACATGAAAACATTTAACTACTCTTGAAACAGCTGAGGATACTTCTCTCTCATGACATCCTCTACTTCCCACATAGCTTCCTCCTTGGAATGATTCTGCCAAATCACCTTCACTGTAGGGATATCCTTAGATCTCAACTTTTTCACTTGTCTATCAACAATGGCCACGGGTTTCTCTTCGTAGGCCAACTTGTCATCTAAAAGGATTTCCTGCGGTTCAATTACATGAGATGGGTCGGGTAGATACTTCCTCAACATCGAGACATGGAAGACTGGATGCACTTCACTCAACCCAGGTGGTAGGGCTAGGCGGTATGCCACTGCTCCTACCCTATCCAGAATTTCAAAAGGTCCAATATACCTCGAGCTTAACTTCCCTTTCCTACCAAACCGCATGATTCCCTTCATGGGTGAAACTCTGAGGAACACGTGATCGCCTAGAGAAAACTCCAACTCCCGACGCCTATGGTCCACATAAGACTTCTGACGACTTTGTGCAGTTAAAAGCCGTTCCCTTATCAGCTTAACCTTCTCTATGGCATCTTGCACCAAGTCTGGCCCTAGCAGCTTGGCTTCTCCAACTTCAAACCATCCAACGGGAGATCGGCATCTTCTCCCATAAAGAGCTTCAAAAGGTGCCATCTGAATACTGGCTTGATAATTGTTGTTGTATGCAAACTCAGCTAATGGCAGGTATCCTTCCCAACTGCCACCAAAATCCAATATACATGCTCTAAGCATATCCTCCAGAATTTGAATCGTGCGTTCTGACTGGCCATCTGTTTGAGGATGAAAAGGGGTGCTTAGATCTAACCTCGTCCCCAAAGCTTCTTGAAAAGCTTTCCAAAACCTTGCTGTAAACTGTGGACCTCGATCAGATATGATGGATACAGGGACTTCATGCAATCTGACGATCTCACTCAGATACAGGCTTGCATACTGAGCCACATTAAAGGTAGTCTTCACTGGTAAGAAGTGGGATGACTTGGTCATTCGATCCACTATCACCCATACTGAGTCATAACCCTTAGGGGTCCTCGGTAACCCTGTAACGAAGTCCATAGTAATCCTTTCCCACTTCCACTCTGGTATCTCAATCTGCTGGTGCAAACCGGCAGGCTTCTGGTGTTCAGCTTTCACCTGCTGACAAACCAAGCATTGAGCCAAAAAGTTTGCTACATCCTTCTTCATCCCATTCCACCAATACAAGTCCTTGAGGTCACTGTACATCTTATTTGTTCCTAGGTGGATAGTATAGGCTGATTGATGTGCCTCCTCCAAAATCTGCTTCCTCAAGCTATCCACATCGGGTACACACAAGCGCTTCCCATATCTTAACACTCCTTCAGCATCCACGCTGAATTCAGAAGTCTGATTATTCCTGGATTCATCCTTGACCTTGCACAGCTTGGCATCCTTGTCTTGATCTGCCTTAATCTGCTCAACCAGTGGAGAGTGTAGTTGCATGTGGGCTAACAACACCCCTGGCTCCTTCACTTCAAAGCGCATCCCCTCACCATCTAGCCGATGAATATCCCTTACCAACGGCCTCCGGAGTAGGGTAATATGGGCTAGACTCCCCATCGACTTCCTGCTCAAAGCATCTGCTACCACATTGGCCTTGCCTGGATGGTACAAGATAGTGCAGTCATAGTCCTTCACCAACTCCATCCACCTTCTCTGTCTCAAGTTAAGATCTCTTTGTTGAAAGATGTACTTGAGACTCTTGTGGTCCGTGTAAATCTCACAGGGTTCACCATAGAGATAGTGCCTCCAAATCTTCAAGGCAAAGACCACTGCCGCCATCTCCAGATCATGTGTAGGATAGTTCTGTTCATGCTTCCTGAGCTGCCTAGATGCATAGGCTACAACATGACCATTCTGCATTAACACACAACCCAAGCCCACCCTTGGGGCGTCACAGTATACTGAGTATCCTCCAGTGCCCGTTGGGATAGTTAGAACTGGGGCTGTGGTTAGACACTTCTTCAAGGTCTGGAAACTTTCTTCGCATACATCCGACCACTCAAACTTAACTCCCTTCCTGGTTAATCTGGTCAAAGGAGCAGCAATTCTAGAGAAATCCTTGATGAACCTCCGGTAATACCCTGCTAGACCCAAGAAACTTCGGATCTCCGTCACACTAGCTGGGCGAGGCCACTGCTGTACTGCCTCTACCTTCTCGGGGTCTACTTGAATGCCGTCCTTCGTGACTACATGCCCCAGAAACATAACACTGTCCAACCAGAACTCACACTTAGAGAGCTTGGCATACAATTGCTGATCCCTCAAAATCTGCAGAATGACCCGTAGGTGCTGTTCATGCTCCTCATGGTCTTTAGAATAAACCAAGATGTCATCAATGAACACAATGACAAACTGATCTAAGAATGGCTTGAACACCCTGTTCATCAAGTCCATAAAAGCAGTTGGTGCATTAGTTAGTCCAAAAGACATAACTAAAAACTCATAATGACCATAACGGGTCCTAAAAGCCATCTTGGAAATATCTTCCTTCTTGATCCTCAACTGATGATACCCTGACCTCAGATCAATCTTGGAGAAACATTTCGCTCCTTGAAGTTGATCGAACAGATCATCAATCCTGGGTAAAGGGTAGTTGTTGCGCACTGTTAGCTTATTCACTTGCCGATAGTCAATGCAAAGACGCAAAGACCCATCTTTCTTCTTCACAAAAAGAACTGGAGCACCCCATGGAGAGGTACTCGGCCTGATGAAGCCCTTATCTAACAAATCCTGCAACTGACTCTTTAGCTCCTTAAGCTCTGTGGGTGCCATCCTGTAAGGCGGTATAGAAATTGGTCGAGCCTCTGGAATAAGGTCGATACCAAACTCTATCTCCCGTTCAGGAGGTAATCCTGGCAACTCTTCTGGGAAGACATCCAGGAATTCTCTTACCACTGTCATCTTGTCTACATCCGGTACCTTCCCATCCACATCTCTAACATATGCCAAATATCCCTGACATCCCTTCTTCAACATCTTCTGAGCACCCAAGACTGATATCAGGTTACTTGGAGCTTTACTTCGATCACACTGGAACCGGAAAGGAACTTCACTTGGAGGGTTGAACTTGATTGCCTTCTCATAGCAATCCAAGGTAGCATAGCATGCTGCCAACCAATCCATTCCTAGGATTACATCAAAGTCGACCATGTCTAGCATGATCAAATCAGTAGATGTCTCCCTATCACCCACTGATACTTTACATGACTTGCATACATGCTCTACTGGCAAATAATCACCGACCGGGGTGGTTACAAAGAAAGGGGCATCCATCCTAATCGGATCTTTACCCAAACTCTTAGCAAAACTAGGGGAAACATAGGAATATGTAGACCCGGGGTCAAACAAAACATATGCTTCATGTAGGCAAACTGAAAGTGTACCTGTCATGACCGCATTTGAAGCTTGTGCATCCTGCCTGGTAAGAGCAAAAATCCTCGGTTCACCTCGGCCTGCTTGGTTTTGACCTCGGCCCATCATCCCTCTACCAGTACCTCTGCTACTTGCTTGGCCCGGTATAGTCCTTAGAGGCTGAGCTGCCACTGGGGTTGGTAGCAAAGCTGGTCGAGTTGGCCCTTGGCTTGAGCCATACAACTGAGGACATTTCCTCTTTATGTGTCCAGGTTGGTGGCAATGATAGCAAACAATCATCTCCCTGCGGCACTGACCAAAATGATGGTTGCCACAAATAGGGCATTGTGGCCTGTTCTGCTGAATGGCTCTTGGTCCCGGTTGTCCTGGATACCTGGTGTTTCCCTGGCTAAGACCTAGCCTACCACTTGCATCTGGTCTTTGGTTGGGGTTCCCAACATTCTGTGGTGCTGGGCGCTGCTGGCTCTGGAATCGGGGTCCTTGGGAATGAGAACTTTGCCCTCCTTTGGAGCTCCCGTCTCTATCTCTCTTCCTCAGCTTGGCACTCTCAACATCGGCCAAATGCCTAGTCTCCATCATTCTTGCACAATCTACAGCCTCTGCATAGTTCGGGAATTGCTTCATCTGGGGTGCCACTGATTTAAACAATGCTGGCACCAACCCCTGGATAAATTTCCTGATCATGTCCCTTTCAGTAGGGACCATGTGCGGTGCATACGGCATCAGCTGTGTGAAGCGGTAGTCATACTCCGTGACTGACATACCAGGAGTCTGCTTCAACTCCACAAACTCTTGACACTTTGCATCCCGGATACTCTGAGGCACAAACCTCTCCATGAAAACTTCCTTGAACTCTGGCCATCTCAAAGGTGGCGCTGTAGCTCCCCTTCCGCGCATCATGGTCTTGAACCATACCTGTGCTACGCCAGACAACTGGAAGGCTGCCAATTCTACTGAGCGAATCTCTGGACACTTAAGAACCTCGCAGATCTTCTCAGTAGCCTCTATAAACTCCTAGGGATCTTCACTGGCCAACAACCCCTTAAAGGTTGGCGGTTTCAGCTTCAGGAACTCAGATAGTTCCACTTCCCTCTCAGCGGGTCTCACCTGCCGCTCCACGGACCTAACTGGTTCTGGAACGGAGGTAGTTGTTTCAGGCTGTTGCGGGTCCCTTCTATCTTGCCCATCCCTTCTCTCAGCTAGATTTTCTATTGCCCGCTGCAAACCCTGCATGGTTACCAGCATCTGGGCTATCACATCATCCCGGGGGTGAGAAGACATGTCCCCCGTCCTGGGAGTTTCAGCTTGCTCACTTCTTAACTCAGCTTGTTCGGCTGCTTCAGCAGCCCTTACACCCCTGCCACTGCCTCTAGGTCGGCCTCTGTCACGACCTCTACCTCGGCCTCTGCCACGACCTCTACCTCGGCCTCTAGGCACTGGTACTGCGGACTGAGCAGACTCTTCAGCCATCTGCTCTTGAACCGCAGGTTGCCTAACCTTTGATCTTGTTCTTGGTGGCATTTCGCTATAAAACAGAAATAGCCCAACCATCACTTAACCATACCAACATAGCATACTATAAACTGACTAACTTAAACAAAAAGACAACATCCTATCGAACCCCTTTAGCAGCACCGTGAGTATAAGCATGTCCGGATTCATACCCATACTCAAAGTCCTACCTAAAGGTCCGTTACTCCATGAACACAGGGAAACCTAACCCTCTGATACCATATTTGTCACGGCTCAAAATGATGGAACACATGACCGGCACGGCATAAGGGTTTCCCCCTAGCCGTAAGCCTAACACATAGCATGCACAACCATTCAGCACACAATCCAGTACATAATAATATAACTGGCCACATACGCCACATCCAATATCAGAAAATACTGTATATATATATATATTTCATGAATCCAACATCCTTGATTCAACTTGGCCCATGGCCTTATAGTACAAACATTATTGTAAACGTAAAACCATTTTTCAAACAACACAAGAAGCGAGGATCCTGCCTGTATGTTCATGGAGATACACTAGACATACACTTAAACTATACAACCAATACAACTGAGTGCCCAAACTGGGGCTCACCAATACTATGTTTAGCCTCCTATGGAGCTGTAGCTGGATCAGTGTTTCTTTGACTATCTGTGGGGAGAAAACAGAAGAGGGGTGAGATTACCACATCTCAGTGAATGGATAAATCATACTATAACAGAAACAGGGCAAACTAAGCACGAGTATTTTGCAATGAATTAAATAATTGAAATCAAGGTATAGAAAACATTAAACATCTAATCATAATTTATTGAAAGAATGCTAAACAGTTCACATGATAAAACAGAATTAAATCAATAACTGTAAGCAAATCAATTATGCATGGTAAATAATAAATGAAGATATTTATGCAATAACAATGATGCATGTGGTATTTTAAAAATATTTAATCTTTAAGAAAAATGCACTAGTTTATTGGAGGTCTTTCCTAACAGATCTATCATCTATCCCAAGCACATAGCAAGGGTAAGGTAATCACTGTAGGCGTAGACATAAGTCCACCCTAAATTTTCCCCAAGCACATAGCAATGGGTATGGCAATCACTGTAGGCATAGACATAAGTCTATCCTAAATTTTGTGTCTTAGGCTGTCATATGCCCGTCACAATATCCTAGGCCGAAGCCTTAACATGATCATGGTGCACCAGGGCTAGCACTACCTGCGGCTAGCTAACAGTGATCTAAAAGGGTCCCTCCAATAGAAAACATGTGAAATATGCTATTCAAAGAGTTTAAAGTAAAACATTTCAATAACTTTACAATACAGCTATAATTCTCCATCTAGCTCTTTTCATGCATAAAAGTTCGTTCTATAATATATCTCATCCATGAATTCCCATGGAGACCTTTACAATCATAAATTTTCCCTTTTAAACATAGATCGTCCGTAGACGTCACATAAATGCTCATCATGCATTAAATCATTTCATGGCTAACTTAGTTCATTTCTATGGCTAAGTTCGCATTTTTATAAATCTAGCTCAAATGGAGAATTAATAGTCTAGATGCTTGCCCTGCATACCTAGGGTTCAACTAGGATTGAAATTTACAATTTCTAACATGGTTGGAACATATTGGTTTTCAAAGCAGTAAAACAATTTAACATACATTCCAACTAGTTAAAATCATACGAGAGAGTTATAAATCAAATTCCTAAAACATGCGCTATAGTATGAAAAACCCACTCACCGTACTAAAAGTCCAACAACGAGAATTTCACCTCGTAGTGGCTCAATAACCTAGAAAACATAGACATAGCATGAAAATTAGAAAATTCTAAAGTCACTATTCACGCCGGAAAACACTATTCACTCGCCGGAAAATACTATTCACTCGCCGGAAAATACTATTCATGCTGAAACCTAAAAACCCCATATTCGATTCTAAAGCTATCTACGGGAAGAATTTCGGTAAAAACGAAGCCTAAAATGTAATGGGACGAAGTTTTACCTTTGGAGGTACTATTCACGCGATTTTCCGGCGACCTTCCGGCGACTTTCCGGCGAAATTGATCGGTGGGTTTTGAAGTACTCGTTGCCACGAGTCCAACAGTCCAGACGGTTCGTCAATCGGAGGTCCGTAACTCCAGATATGAGGGTTTGAAATTCGAAGGGGAAAAGGGAAAAATGGGGGAGGGGGGCTGCGGGTTTTCTGCTCTCTGCCTCTGGTTCCCGAGACATATATGTGCAGCGCTACAGTAACTCTTTTTTTTTTTAATAATTATTAAATAATTAATAATAAGATTTTCTTTTATAAAAATTCATATAAATTCCGTTTTTCATCATAAAATATCCTAAAAATTTCTAAAAATTTCCTTTCTCATAAATCTTTAGTTAAACTCTCACATCATAATTTTTCTTGATAAAAATAGTAATAAAACAAATTTCTAAACAAATATCTTTATTTATATTAAAAGAAAGAGTATTTCTAAAAATACCATAAAAATTCAATAGAAGCCGGTATAATTATTTTAAGCAACACAATACTTCTTTTACTTAAAAATCCACTTACTTTAAACAAATCATAATTATTTCTACATAATAAAAATATATTTGCTTATAGCGCGCCAAAACATAACTTCTAATATTTTTTTTTCTATGTAATAAATATACATATTTTGTACGGTTCTTATCTCTATTGTCAAAATTCTCTCTTTTATTTTAAATTTCCTTTTCATTAAATTTTACGGTTATTACAATACTAGTCATTTATTAAGATTCATCTTCTTTTTTAAATATTAATTTTATTTCTTTATTTTCTTGATGCAGGTTTTCATCCTATCTAACCTTCTCTTAGTAATCAGAGCATAACTACCTCAATTTAACTCTGATGTAAGTGATCTTGGTGTCAATTTCAAGCTAAAACAATTATCTAAAACTATTATGTTGAACATTGTAGCGAAATATTAAGAAATCAAGGTGATATTACTCCCTAAATGTATAGGTTATTTCTTCTTGGATAGGTTCTGACCTCTACCTACTAATTAGACCATATAAACCTCATATGGACTCCAACTTGAGTGGTGCCAGTGGCTTAAAATCCATGACATACATAGATATAATTCTTATGTTAACCATTTATTTTAATTCCATACAGATAATTCCTAGAAATTAAAACACTGAAGCTATCCTAACATATTCTTCCCTGATAAACCATTTTCTAACCTTTGCTTACTAATCGGACCATCTCTACCACATATGGACTCCAAATTGAATGATTCTAGTGGCTAAAAATCTGTGACACAGATATCTACAATTATTATGTTAACCATTTATTTTAATTCTATACAGATAATTTCCAAAAATTAAAATACCAAAGCTATTCTAACATATTCTTCCCTGATGAACCATTTTCTGACCTTCGCTACCTAATCGGATAATATATACATCATATGGACTCCAAATTGAATGATTCCAGTGGCTAACATTCCGTGACACATATAGCTACATTTTGTATGTTAACCATTTATTTTAATTCCATACATATAATTCCCAGAAATTAAAATACCGAAGCTATTCTAGCATATTCTTCCCTGATGAACCATTTTCTAACCTTTGCTACCTAATCGGATCATAGCTACATCATATGGACTCCAAATTGAATGATTATAGTGGTTCAAAATCCATGACACACATATCTACAATTCTTATGTTAACCATTTATTTTAATTCCATACAGATAATTCCCATAAATTAAAATACCGAAGCTATCCCAACATATTCTTCCCTGATGAACTATTTTCTGACCTTTACTAACTAATCGGAACATATCTACATCATATGGACTCCAAATTGAATGATTCTAGTGGCTAAACATCCCTGACACACATAGCTACAATACTTATGTTAACCATTTATTTTAATTCTATATAGATAATTTCCAGAAATTAAAATACAGAAGCTTAAAATTTTGCCAACCATAGCCATACCTATGCAGAACGTTCTATACCGGCCTAAGTATTCAAACATACATCACAAGCAAGATCAATATGTAACATGACATAGCAACATCCAGGACCAATCATCACAGTTCTAAGATAAAAATCTCATATAAATATTATAAGTTTCAAAAGTTTTCTTCAAAAAGAAATATTGTTAAACTTACCTAAGAATCTCCCTAGCTTACTTAGTGAATTGGTTTTCTTGTTTGCTCTTGAAAGAAGTAGCAAGATTTCTTCCTTACTCTAACTTTTCTAACAGCTTAGGTAAGAGAAGGAGGGTGAATTTTTGAACCTCAAGGATGAAGAAGAAAAAAAAATGGACTCAAGTGGAGATTAAGGTAACTTACCTTGAGTACTTAGCCTTCTAAACTTCTCCTTCTTCTTCCTTCCTTTCTTCTCCTCTCTTTCTCTCCTTTCCTCACTCTACCTTGCTTCTATTTCTCTCTCTTCCTCAGTTGGACAAAATTAAAATGGTGTAAGGGTGGGTTTTCTTATATAGACCACCAAATAATTCACCTTTCATGATCATGGGTCTACCTTATCACAATTAGGATACTTTGTTGAATTTTTGGAAAACAAACAACTTATGTTCTTGTCTTCCTCTTCCTTAGTCAAGATATGCAAAGGAAAAGGAGATTTGTATTTTGAAAATTATGATGATATGTTCTTAAGATAAGGGACAAGGTCCCTTTGATTTAGGGATTCATTTCCATTTTCTTTTGTCTTAAACAAGTATGATAGGTTTTTCTTTTTAGGTGGCAAATTTCTAGCCCTTGAATCTCCATTATTTGGTTGATATTATTTGTGTGGGATATGAATGTTTTGTCCTAATGCCATGTATTATCATACCACTTGCTAGAATTATGAGTGTAGGATATAGATGTTTTTGTCCTAAAGCCTTGTATTATCATGCCACTTGCCAAAATTATGAATGTAGAATCACACCACTTGGTAAATTTTTGTCTTAATGCCATGTAACATAATCTTTATTATTATTACATTATTATATCATCACCTAATTTATTTTATTTTATTTTTCCTCTTGGATTTGGGCTTATTCCTACCCATTTTCTTTGCTTTGGATAAAATTCTACCTTTCTTGGAGGGCTTGGTCACATTTTCATAATTTTTGGGCTATTGGTCCAATTACTATATCCTAGTCCAAGTCTATGTTTTATTTCTTGCTTAGGTTATTCAATGGGCTTGCTAGAAACTTATGTGAAGTGGAAAACTCTATATGAAGTGTCCATAGGTAAAAGCCCAATGTATGGGTAAAGATTTTAAACTTAGTAATTCTAGTTCTTGAATTAGGAAAAATTACCCTAATCCAATGTTCTTGAAATTTTAAGACATTTACTTGTTTCTAAAAATTTATCTTCCTTATCCAAAAATTTTTCATCTCTTTAGTATGTTATTTCTAATTTCTTTCCTATTAGGTTTTTCCTCTTTATTTGTTCTTAATGTTAGAAACATTTTCTATGCATATACATAAGGTGAAGAATATCTAAGGATTATATTTCCTTAGATATCTAAAATATTGTCTAATAAATTTTATTTCCTTAATTAAATATTTTTGTACTTTTATCAATAAAAGAAACGAAATTAGGGATGTTACATTTCTCTCCCCCTAAAAGAATTTTGTCCTCAAAATTTTAGAAAGTACCTAATAAGAACAATTGCAGATATTTCTTCCTCATAACTTCTTCCAGCTCCCAAGTTGCTTCTTCCGGAGTCAAACCTTCCCAGAACACCTTAACAAGGGGAATGGTTTTATTTTTCAGTTGCTTCACGTCAGTGTCCAATATGGATGCAGGTACTAGCTAGTATGTCATGTTCTCCTTTATTTGGATTGGTTCATCCTGTATCACATGTGATGAATCTGGAAGATACTTCTGCAGCTGTGATACGTGGAAAACATTATGTAGGTTGGAAAAATTAGGTGGGAGAGTAACTTGATATGCTGATGTCCCTACTTTTTCAGAATTTGGTTGGGTCCCAAAAATCGTGGACTTAGCTTTCTTGTTTTGAGAGACCTACCAACTCCAGTAGTCGGGGAAAGTTTCAGAAATACATGGTCTCCTTCCTCAAACTCCAGAGGTCTATGTCTCTTATCGTAGTAACTCTTTTGCCGACTTTGAGCTGTAAGTATTTTGTCTCGTATCATCCTGATTTGTTCAGTGGTTTGTTGAACTAGATCAGGACCCAACAAGTTCTTTTCTCCTACCTCAAACCAACATAGTGGAGATCGACACTTTCTACCATATAAAGCTTCATAGGGGGCCATCTTAATACTAGAATGATAACTATTATTATAAGCAAACTCTACTAAAGGTAGGTACTTATCCCATCATTTACCTTGCTCTATCACACATGCCCTCAACATATCTTCTAAGGTTTGAATGGTGCGTTCTGTCTGCCCATCAGTCTGAGGATGGTAGGCAGTACTGAACCGCAACTAAGTACCAAAATCTTCCTGCAACGCCTTCCAAAACCTTGATGTGAACCTTGGATCTCTATCAGAAATGATATTTAAGGGAATTCCATGCAGTATAACTATTTCCTGGATGTACAATTATGCTAATTTATCCAGTGAATTGTTAATTTTTATGGGCAAAAAGTGAGCAGATTTGGTTAATCTGTCAATTATTACCCAGATAGAGTTATGTCCCACTGAAGTCTTAGGTAATTCCACAACAAAGTCCATTGAGATAATGTCCCATTTCCATTTAGGGATCTCAAGAGGTTGTAGAAATCCCGTTGGCTTTTGATGCTCCACCTTCACTTTTTGACAAATGAGACATTTCGCCACAAACTCAGCAATGTCCTTTTTCATCCCTGGCCACCAATACATCCTTTTTAAATCTTGGTACATTTTAATGCATCCAGGATGGACTGTGTATTTGCTCTGATGCGCCTCCTGCAGGATCTTAGTCCTCAACTCTCGTTCTTGAGGGACACAAATCCTTCCCTGATACATGATTACTCCATCTTCCATGACAGAAAAATTACCTTGGTCTTTATGATCCTGTAAGTATTGGTCGTGAGCTTGAGCCTCTTTGATCTGGGTTCTAAGGTCACACCCTATACTTAAACCATTAATGACTAGATTCTTTGGAGTAAGAGTAGTGACTAGCTTCAAATTTCAAAACTCCTCTAGCATCTGCATCTCATACACCATCATCTGACCCATGTGCAGAGATTTTCGACTCAAGGCATCTGCTACAACATTCGCCTTTCCAAGATGATACTTTATCTCAAACTTGTAGTCATTGAGGAATTCTACCCATCTTCGTTGCCTCATATTTAACTCCTTCTGATCAAAGAGGTAATTAAGACTCTTATGATCACAATATACTTCAAAGGTTGCCCCGTACAAATAGTGTCGCCAAATCTTTAAGGCAAACACTACTGCCGCTAATTCAAGATCATGGGTTGGATAGTTTCCTTCGTGGGGTCTGAGTTGCCTAGAGGCGTAAGCAACTACTCTCTTATCTTGCATCAGCACACATCCTAGCCCTTTCTTTGAAGCGTCACTATACACTTCAAAATGTCCTGTGGGGTCTGGAATAATTAAAACAGGAGGAGTGGTCAGTCTTGTCTTCAACTCCTAAAAACTAGCTTCACATTGATCAGTCCATTTGAAAATACTTCCCTTCCTGGTCAATTTAGTTAATGGCAAGGCTATACGAGAGAATTTTTGTATAAACCTTCTGTAGTATCCTACCAAACCCAGGAAACTTCTGACTTCCGTAACCGTCTTTGGTCTCTCCCACTGAATCACTGCTTCCGTCTTGCTAGGATCTATGGCTACCCCTCTATTAGAGATGACATGTCCAATAAACTTCACCTCTGACAGCCAAAACTCACACTTCTCTAATTTGACATATAATTTTTTCTCTTTCAGCACTTGCAGCACGATGCAGAGATGTTTTTCATGTTCTTTCTCACTCTTAGAATATATCAAGATGTCATCAAAGAACACTACAACAAATTGATCTAGGTAGGGTCAAAAAATGCGATTCATGTAATCCATAAAAATTGTAGGTGCATTCGTCAACCCGAAGGGCATTACAAGAAACTCATAGTGCCCATACCTAGTCCTGAAGGGAGTTTTCGGTATGTCCTCCTCCTTGATCCTAATCTGATGATATCCTGACCTCAAGTCAATTATAGAAAAGATGGAGGCTCCCTTCAATTGATCCAATAAGTCATCTATCCTAAGGAGAGGGTACTTGTTTTTTATAGTCACCTTATTCAGCTGTCTGTAATCTATGCATAGTCTCAAGCTCCTGTCTTTCTTCTTAACAAACAATACAGGAGCTCCCTAAGGTGATACACTCGGTCTAATGAATTGCGTGTCTAATAGTTCCTCCAACTGCTTCTTGAGTTCCTGTAGTTCCTTCGAGGCCATTCGATATGGTGCAATAGAGATAGGCCCTGTCCCAAGTAGGAGATCAATAGAGAACTCTATCTCTCTCTTGGGAGGTAAGCCTGGAATATCTGATGGAAATACTTCAGGAAACTCGTTGGCTATTGGGATTTCATCAAGCTTCGATTCGACTTCTAGGTTTGATAAATACAAGAGAATATATCCAAGTACTCCATTCGTCAACTCCCTATTAACTTGATTGGCATTTAGCATCAATAACTGGACCTCCTCTTTTGGAGTAGGAGGTAGAAATTCAAGAGTCTTGTTACAACAATTCAGCAAGACTCGATTTTTAAACATCTAGTCTAACCCTAGAATGACCTCAATACCTCTTAAAGGTAAACAGACGGGGTCTACAGAAAAAGTTTTCTCCTGGATGGTGACTTGACAGTCTTTACATACAGAGGAAGTTAATACCCGTTCCCCTGTAGGGGTTACTACGGATAGCTCATAGGGAGTTTCAGAAATAGGAAACTGAAACTTCCTAATACATTCTTCCGATATAAATGAATGACTAGCACCAGAGTCAAATAACACCATAAGAGCAAATCTATAGATATAGCATGTACGTTGAATCATTTCAGAAGGTTGAGTTGCCTCTTGGCCGCTCAGGGTGAAAACCCTTCCTTTCACTTGAGGCCTCTATTCTGGCTGTTTTCCCACATTTTGTGGGCAATTTCTTGCAAAATGTCCCTTCTGTCCGCAATTGAAGCAGACATCTTGTCCCATGTAGCATGGCCGGTTACCATGCATGCGTCCGCACTTAGCGCACTTGATTGAGGCAAGGTCTTGTTGAAAAGGTCTAGGACCCACAATCAATGGCCTCTTACCAGCTCTATATCCACTTGTTCTCACGTTCTTTCCAGGATTGGGAAATTTTTTCTTCCTCTTCCATAGGTTTCGCCTTTGCTTCTCGTCCTCCACTGCCCTTAAACTCTTTTCTAGGAGTCTGCATTTATTTATCAGAGGTACAAACTCCTTGATCTCCATAGCTATAACAGCATTCTTTATCTCCGAGTTTAGTCCCGCTTCAAACTTAACCGCCTTCCATGCTTCATCTGGGTTATATCGCAGATAAGAGGAGAACTTAGATAGCTCCTCGAACCTTGCGATATACTGTCCACGGTCATGCTTCCTTGCCTGAGTTGGAGAAATTCGATCTCTTTCTCTACCCGTACAGTACTTGGAAAGTACTTTTAAAAAAAAATGTCCTTGAACACTTGCCAGGTGATCTGTCTTCCCTGATGAGCTAAAAGTTCTCTAGCTCCACGCCACCAGTATTCTGCTTCATCCTTTAACATATATGTAGCAAAAATAACTTGCTGCTCTTCAGTACAGCCCATCACTTCAAAGATTTTCTTTAATTCCCTTATCCACCTTTCGGCTACCGTTGGGTCATAGCCACCTTGAAAACAAGGCGGTCTAGTCTTCAAGAACTCGAATATGCCATTATCTTTTCCAGCCATCCAGTTGTTAGGACCATTCTCACCATTTGGGTTATTAGAATTCTGGAGATGTTGTAAAATTTGGTTATTGGTCATGACTTGGTCTCGAATTGCCGTGGCAAGGTTGTGCAGGGTTTCCTCTTCATTGGTTGCTGGATTCCTCCTTGGTGGTGCCATTTCCTACTATGGCAAAAACAAAGTTATGCTGCTATTGAGGTGATCAAGCCCAATAGTTAATTCAAAAATATTTAATAGCAGTCATAACACCACCTCGGCATATAGATAGGAAACACTAGTAATTTCTTACCTATATGAATCACTGATCCCCTACACAGCACAACCACAACATACTCAAGACACTATAAGATCGATTTAGATAACCATTCACCCACTGGCCATCTAGGATCGACCTGCTCTGATACCAATTTTGTAACAACTCCATTTAAGTAAATGTAACAATTTTTTTATATTTAAAAAAAAAATATTCCATGAAGTTATTACTACTTTAATTCTAACCACTTAACTCGTAATAATAATCACTTTAACCAAGCATAATTGTTATTAACAGTGATACAATACTTACAATACAATACTTAGTTTCCATACACACCATTCTTTTACAAACTACACAACATTATTTTACAAACATTTGTACAAAGATACATAGTAGCTCTAGTCATCTATGTCGACTACTTCTGGGGACACTGGTGCGGGTGGCACGTCCAGCAGAATCTCAGTCACATCTACGACAGATACATCTGATATAGTTGGTAGTTGCCCAAGGTAGGGCACCTCGATCCAACGTACGGTAATAATAAGTGTCATAGAGAAAATCTGCACATTATTCTTCTGAACATGATATGGAAATATAGTGAGAATTAAATCCCAGTAAGTTCAACAATAAATCATAATTTACCATCAATATAGTTCATCATGTCATGTTCAGCTGTATAAACTACAGAAAATATCTTTGGTCACATGAATGCATTATATCTATGCACATAAGAATCATACAGTAATGATATGTATGACATGATTAACTATTTTTAGAATATCATATGATGACTATCAATTTATTCTCATATCAAGCTACCCCGGTCAGGGTGAGTATTTTTTACTCTCCGGTACGGGCTTTTCTCACTCTGTCCGACATGGCCCACTTTCTCTTTCTTTTCTCATTAACATGATCATAACCTTTGGTAGGGCGTCCCCTACTGGTGCACCACACGGATTGCCATGTGACCGTGCTCATTTCTTTTCTTTTCACAATGATAGCCAAAAATATGCTTTCAATAACAAGTATGTTCATCAAAATATAATTATTACCAAAAATCATTGGTAATCATGCCATGAACATAACCATTTCAAATATCACTTTATAAAATATTTCCATGTCAAAATTTCACACTTAAGATGGTAAGAAGTTCATATAATGGCAATGACTATGGCTATACTAGTCATTTATTAAGATTCATCTTCTTTTTTAAATACTAATTTTATTTCTTTATTTTCTTGATGCAGGTTTTCATCCTATCTAACCTTCTCTTAGTAATCAGAGCATAACTACCTCAATTTAACTCTGATGTAGGTGATCTTGGTGTCAATTTCAAGATAAAACAATTATCTAAAACTATTATGTTGAATATTGTAGCGAAATATTAAGAAATCAAGGTGATATTACTCCCTAAATGTATATGTTATTTCTTCTTGGATAGGTTCTGACCTCTACCTCCTAATCGGACCATATCTACCTCATATGGACTCTAACTTGAGTGATTCCAGTGGTTTAAAATCCATGACACACATAGCTATAATTCTTATGTTAACCATTTATTTTAATTCTATACAGATAATTCCTAGAAATTAAAACACCAAAGCTATCTTAACATATTCTTCCCTGATAAACCATTTTCTGACCTTTACTTACTAATCGGACCATATCTACCACATATGGACTCCAAATTGAATGCTTCCAGTGGCTAAAAATCTGTGACACACATATCTACAATTCTTATGTTAACCATTTATTTTAATTCCATACAGATAATTCCCATAAATTTAAATACCGAAGCTATCCCAACATATTCTTCCCTGATGAACTATTTTCTGACCTTTGCTGACTAATCGGACCATATCTACATCATATGGACTCCAAATGGAATGATTCCAGTGGCTACAAATCCGTGACACACATATCTACAATACTTATGTTAACCATTTATTTTAATTCTGTATAGATAATTTCCAGAAATTAAAATACAGAAGCTTAAAATTTTGCCAACCATAGCCATACCTATGCAGAACTTTCTATACCGGCCTAAGTATTCAAACATACATCACATGCAAGATCAATATGTAACATGACATAGCAACATCCATGACCAATCATCACAGTTCTAAGATAAAAATCTCATATATATATTATAAGTTTCAAAAGTTTTCTTCAAAAAGAAATATTGTTAAACTTACCTAAGAATCTCCCTAACTTACTTAGTGAATTGGTTTTCTTGTTTCCTCTTGAAAGAAGTAGCAAGATTCCTTTCTTCCTTTAACTTTTCTAGCAGCTTAGGTAAGAGAAGGAGGGTGAATTTTTGAACCTCAAGGATGAAGAAGAAAAAAAAATGGACTCAAGTGGATATTAAGGTAACTTACCTTGAGTACTTAGCCTTCTAAACTTCTCCTTCTTCTTCCTTCCTTTCTTCTCCTCTCTTTCTCTGCTTTCCTCACTCTACCTTACTTCTATTTCTCTCTCTTCCTCACTTGGACGAAATTAAAATGGTGTAAGGGTGGGTTTTCTTATATAGACCACCAAATAATTCACTTTTCATGATCATGGGCCTACCTTATCACAATTAGGATACTTTGTTGAATTTTTGGAAAACAAACAACTTATGTTCTTGTTTTCCTCTTCCTTAGTCAAGATATGCATAGGAAAAGGAGATTTGTATTTTGAAAATTATGATGATATGTTCTTAAGATAAGGGACAAGGTCCCTTTGATTTAGGGATTCATTTCCATTTTCTTTTGTCTTAAACAAGTATGATAGGTTTTTCTTCTTAGGTGGCAAATTTCTAGCCCTTGAATCTCCATTATTTGGTTGATATTATTTGTGTGGGATATGAATGTTTTGTCCTAATGCCATGTATTATCATACCACTTGCTAGAATTATGAGTGTAGGATATAGATGTTTTTGTCCTAAAGCCTTGTATTATCATGCCACTTGCCAAAATTATGAATGTAGAATCACACCACTTGGTAAATTTTTGTCTTAATGCCATGTAACCTAATCTTTATTATTATTACATTATTATATCATCACCTAATTTATTTTATTTTATTTTTCCTCTTGGATTTGGGCTTATTCCTACCCATTATGGGCTTATTCCTACCCATTTTCTTTGTTTTGGATAAAATTCTACCTTTCTTGGAGGGCTTGGTCACATTTTCATAATTTTTGGGCTATTGGTCCAATTACTATATCCTAGTCCAAGTCTATGTTTTATTTCTTGCTTAGGTTATTCAATGGGCTTGCTAGAAACTTATGTGAAGTGGGAAACTCTATATGAAGTGTCCATAGGTAAAAGCCCAATGTATGGGTAAGATTTTAAACTTAGTAATTCTAGTTCTTGAATTAGGAAAAATTACCCTAATCCAATGTTCTTGAAATTTTAAGACCTTTACTTGTTTCTAAAAATTTATCTTCCTTATCCAAGAATTTTTCATCTCTTTAGTATGTTATTTCTAATTTCTTTCCTATTAGGTTTTTCCTCTTTATTTGTTTTTAATGTTAGAAACATTTTCTATGCATATACATAAGGTGAAGAATATCTAAGGATTATATTTCCTTAGATATCTAAAATATTGTCTAATAAATTTTATTTCCTTAATTAAATATTTTTGTACTTTTATCAATAAAAGAAACGAAATTAGGGATGTTACACCTGATCCAGTTACAGCTCAAATAGATAGGACAACAGACAATAGCAGAAAGTGCAAATTGGACTTGGATCTTCATTTTTAACTATAGTAGAACATAACCATTGCTATATCACTTTTAATTTCTTAGAGTCTATTTAGACACCATCCTTGCCAAATATACTCCCTTAGAGTTTGTAAAATTATCTTTAAATGTTTCTTATAATCCTTTGAACTCTTGGAATATTCTGGTATATCATCAATAAATATAATAACAAATTTATCCAGAAATGGCATAAATACTCTATTTATCAAGTCCACGAATGCAGTTGGGTATTTTTCAAACCAAATGTCATCACTAAGAAATTATAATACCCATACCAAGTCCTAAAAGCAATTTTTTTAAAATATCATATTCCCTTATCCTCAATTGATGATACCCAGATCTCAAATCAATTTTTTTAAAAAAATACAAGAACTCCCCAAGGAGAAGTACTAGGATGTATAAATCTCTTGTATAACAAATCTTACATCTAATTCTTCAATTTCTTAAGTTCAGTGGGTGCCATTCTATATGAGAATATAAACACTGGTTGGGTTCTAGGAAGTAAATCAATATCAAATTCTATATATCATTTCGGGGTAATCTTAGAAATTCCTCAAGGGACACATCAAGGAATTCTTTAACCACTAGAACTTGATCTATATTAGTGTATTTATATCAACGTCTTTGACCACTGCTAAATACCCTTGACATCTTTTTTGTAATAACTTATGAGCTGTTAAAGTAGAGATTAAATTATTCAGTACTTTACTGCAATCACCTTGTATCATGAAAAGAGATTCTCCGAGAATATTGAATTTAATTACCTTAAGATGACATTTCAAAATGGCATGGCATGTTACCAACCAATCCATTCTCAGTATCACATCAAAGTCTACCATATCTAGACAACGGGGTAAAACGGATATAACATTCAAACACCGTCATATTTGGTATATGTCTAAATTCATTAAATTCTTTGGAACACCTATCTTTTTCACTTTTAGGAAGTAATTGATCTATTGATACCTTTTAAGATGTCACAATATTCAATCAACTTTATACTAGAAAATTTAACAACTTGAAATAAAAAGGAAATAAAAATCCTATAGAATCCCTCAACAGCACCTGAAGTATAAATATGTCCGGCTCATATCCATACTAAAAGTATTACTAATGAATCCTTTGCTTTGATAGTCACAGGAAAACCTAATGCTCTAATACCAACTTGTAACGCCTTGGGAAGCCTCTATTTTTGAAATTCAGGAAAAATTCGGTAAGGATTTTAAAGAAATGGTCAACATATAAATTATAGATATATGACTCATAGATCTCTAGACTTTAAAATTCAGCTTAGTCTAACTTCTCCTTTGTTTTTCTTTTATGTAATCCCATGCACCCATATGCATATCCAAACAACCAAAATAGAATTCCATATAAATATCCAGACCATATGTTATCCAAAATCACATCTAAACAAATCGAAAAGTATATATATATATATATATATATATATATATATATATATATATATATATATATATATATATATTTGTACAAAATTTATGAGTAGATGTTAAACCTACCTCAAACAAATCCTTAAACTTGGTGCTTGACTCCTACCATAAAAAAATCCTACATCCATACCATGAATTAGGATATTCCTTAAGAAAAGATGATGAAATGAAATAGATGACCAAGAAACTTATATTGATTTCCCTTTCCTCTTCCTTCTCCTTCTTATTTCTCTTTCTCTTCTTCTTCTTCCTCTTTATTTTCCTTTTCTTCCTCTTTATTTTCCTTTTCTTCCTTTTTCTTTTCTTTCTCTTTCTTATTGACACTCCCCCTCCCTTATAATGATTAAAAAAATTTCTTACCTACCCCATATTTACAACTTTTCCATCTTCCATTATTTACAAAAATGCCATCCTAGAGTCTTTACAAAACTGCCATCTCAAAGAATTTACATAAATGCCATTTCAATTAAATTACATTTTAACCATCCTAAGATCTTGTTTGACTTGAGTAAAATTGTAAAATAATTTAATTCTCCCTTGAAATCTAGAATGCTTTCTCCTCTCTGAAAAAAAAATTCTAGTTAGTAACATAAGAAAAAATCAGGGATGTTACAGTTCTCCCCCCTAAAAAGAATTTTGTCCTCAAAATTCAAGGTATACTTGTCTTCAAACAGTTGTTGATATTTCTGTCTTATGTCATATTCCCTTTCCCATGAGGCTTCTTTCATTGTTAAACTCTCACAACCTACCTTCACCAATAGAATGGTTTTATTTCTCAACTGTTTCACATCTTTATCTAGAATTACTATCGGCATCGGTTGGCAGGTTAGATTCTCATCTACAGCTATTATTTTTTCTTGAATTATGTGCAACAAATCTGGTAGATACTTCTAAAGTTGAGAAACATGGAACACATCATTCATATTTAAAAAATGTGGAGGAATTGTAATCTGATACGCCGATAACCCTATCCTAAATATCCCGGGCTCAATTTCTTTTATCACATATTCACATATGCTTGGCTTCACCCACTTAAATCTATATACCATCGAATCCATACATCTCATCATCTAAGTCTAGCATCCATTAAGCATTTTAAGTTCCCATGTGTCACTAACACTTACTTAACAACTTTAACTTATTTCGACATGATGATTATATAATGTTATTAATGTGAACATGGCTAACGAATGGAAATGGAGTGCAGGCCGTCTTCAAGTTCCACTTGGATCTATTAGAAGAGTTTGGACTAAAAAATTCAAAGAAGAACTTAATGGTTTAATTCTAGAGACCCATCAAGGAGATACATGCATTACTACAAAAGAAGAGCCCAAAACTGGTCCATGTCATTAAAACTCACTTAAATATGGGTCAAGACTAGCCAATCTGAATATGGACCTAAAGTCCAAGAAGATTGAAGGATAAAAATTGAATATAGACCCAAAATAATGGATTTATTTAATGGCCCAATTTAAGCTACGTTTTTTTTTCTAATTTATTTACTTTTAATGTTTTGTTTATTTGACTAGGAAAGTTTCCTATTTGATATTTTTTGAAGAGTTTTCTATTTGTATTTTTCTTTGCTCTATAGGAGTTTCCTATTTGATAGTTTTTAGAACAGTTTTCTATTTCTAATTTTCCTTGTCCTATAGGAGTTTACTATGTAGTTTTCCTTGTTAGTTTAGGTTATTGGCCTATAAATAGGCATGTATGCTCATGAACAACACATATTATCATTTATATTATTGAGAATGTTTTCTCTTTAGTTCTTCAAAGAAATTTTCTGAACTTATCAAGTTTTTTCTTGTGGCGTTCAAGCAAGACTTATCACTCACAATCTTCTTCTCTTTTCTTGAGGGTGGCGTCTTCAATATTTTCTTATACCTTTGGTTCTTATCTCTTTATAGATAACGGTTCAAGGTCATTTTCTTTTTAATTTATTTTGTTATAAATCTTATTAGAACACGATCCTTCCAATCGGATCTCATATTGATTCCGGGTCTCACTGCTCTTGGTGAGGTTCATATCAGGGGTTCACATCATTTGGTATCAAAGCCTAAGTTCTAAATCAGGTTTGATATATCCTATTTTTTTTCTTATTCTTATTCCATCTTACTATCTTGTATCTTTTTTTTCCTGTGTTCTTCATTCTTCTTATCTTCTAATTTTCGTTTTATTCCTAGTGCACCTAGTTCAAGTACATATTTGAAAAAAAAAAAGAAATTCGAAAAAAAATTATTAAAACTTATTATTGTTGAAATTCAAATTTTTCACCTAGATTTTACAATCTGATCTTTAAAAAAAAAGTGATCCAAAAATTCTAATTGCATCAATTACTTTTTTTTGTTCTTTTATTTCATTTGCTTTTCTTACTTTGGTTATTTTTCCTATCTCAATTGTTTCCTTTCCTCTAGTCATTCATTTCTTTCTATTTTAGTTGCTTCTTATTCTAATTTTCTTATTCCTTATATTGTCTGTAATTTTTCCTAAAGTTCTATTGCTTTGTTCCTTTGCTTCTTAAAATTCTATTTGTTTTTCTTCCTTTGCTTCTTAAAATTCTGTTTATTTTTTTTCTTCCTTTGCTCTTTGTACTCTATTAGTTGAGTTTGGATTGTTACAAGAAGATTTTTGTGTGAATTCGTTTGAGTTCAATAAAGAACTAAAAGAGGGGACTAAGAGAGGAAAAAGGCAAGAAAGTGTGAGCTCATAAGAGGGAAAAAGCCAAAATTTGAGTAAACACGAGTGTGAGTGCCATTAATCTTGAGAGAAACACGTGAGCTAGTATTGTGAGAATTTGTTTTACTCTAACATTGTTTTGTAGGAAAATCATGTCACACAACAAAGACAAAAATAATTCCAAAGGTGTGTCAGGAACGGTGCATCCAAAGTTGATGATGGAAACTTTAGTGAGTAAGAAGAGGCGAGTTTTGAAAAGGAGATAGAACAAGCTTATGAACATTTAGATCGGGTAGAGAATTCAAAAAATACTCCCAATATGCATAGGAGAAAGATAGTTCAACCAAGGAAAGTGATTTTTGAAGGTAAAGAGTATTATAGAGATGATTTTGATGAAATTGACAAGAATTTGAGTAGAAGATATGTGGGAGGTTTAGAGAAGTTAGGAATTGGAAAAATAATAACTTGGGTAGTTTTAAGATGAAGGTTTCGTCGTTTCAAGGAAAAAATGACCCCGAAGCTTGTCTAAATTGGGAGAGAATGATGGAGTTGTTGTTTGGTTGTCACAACTATTCTGAATTGAAAATGGTAAAATTTGCTATCATGGGATTTACTGACTATGCTATTATTTGGTGGGATCAATTGATTTTAACTAGGAGACGAAATCGAGAAAGGCCTATTGAGACGTGGGAGGAGATAAAAGCAGTTATGAGAAAGTGATTCATTCCAATTCACTACCATAGAGACTTAATTAAGAAGTTGAAATGCTTCAGTCAAAGTTCCAAAAGTATTAAAGATGACTATGTTAATCAAGTGGGATTACAAAAGAGAGTGAAGAAAAGAAAATGAGTGAAAGAATTAAGAGAGAAAAAGAGAGAGATGTTGAGAAAATTGTGAGAGAAAAATAGATAAAGGCCAAAAAAAGTCAGATAGAAAAAAAAGAGGTTGAGAAAATTATGAAAGAAAAAGAGATAGAGGCTGAGAAAATTAAGAGAGAAAATGAGAAAATTGATGGAGAAATTAAGATAACAAAGTTGGTCATTAAAAGAAAAATTGAGAGAAAACAAATGAAATTGTGTGCAAGAGAAAGTAAGATCGAAAAAGGTTTTCTTTTCAAATATGCCAATAATTGTACTAATGTGCTTCACTCTTATTTACTTAATATTGAAGTTTCTTTTTTGCTGGGTAATACTCTCAATGCATATGAGACAATGGCATTTGATAAGTTATTTGAGCATAATGAATTTCTGTTTAAAGAAAACAAATTTTTTATGCCTAAATTTTCATTGCATGATTTGCTTGTTAAGGAAGCACAAGGAGGTGGTTTGATGAGGAATTTTTACATATCTAAGACTTTAGATGATTTGTATATAAAACATGATGTGGAACAAATATATGTACCTAGTGAACCTTGGATTGACTTATTTACAGTTTTTGTGTTGAGTTTACCTAGCTCAAAATGGGGTAGAGATTCTATATATGCAGTTGTTCACAAATTTTCTAAAATGACACATATCATACCATGTCATAAAACCGATGATGTATCACATATTGGTAATTTGTTTTTCAAGAAAATTGTGAGATTGCATGGCATGCCTAGGAGTATTGACTCTAATTTGTTTTTGAAACATGTCAAGTTTGTATATAATAAGAGTGTGCATTTTGCAACTAAGTTTTCACATTTCGAAATTGTGCATGGTTTTGATCCATTAACTCCTTTGGATTTAATTCCTTTACCGATGGATGATTGTGTTAACTTAGATGAAAAGAAGAAAGTTGATTTTGTTAAGCAGATCTATAAGAAGGCAAGACAACACATTAAGAGAAAAATTGAACTATATGCCAATCAAGCTAAAAAAGGACACAAAAGAATTGTATTTGACCCAGGCAATTGGGTTTGGTTGCATACGAGGAAGAAAACATTTCTAGATTAAACGAAATGATGTGATACCAAATGATGTGCACTATATGCTAACTTTTTTTTTTGAATTTCTTTTTTTTAAGATATGCACTTGAACTAAGAACACTAGAAATAAAACGAAAATTAGAAGATAAGAAGAATGAATAACATAGGAAAAAAAAGATACAAGATAGTAAGAAGGAATAAGAATAAGAAAACAAATAGGATAGATCAAACCTAATTTAGAACTTAGGCTCTGATACCAAATGATGTGAACCCCTTATATGAATCTCACCAAGAGCAGTGAGACCCAGAATCAATATGGAATTCGACTGGAAGGATCGTGTTCTAATCAGATTTATAACAAAATAAATTAAAAAGAAAATGACATTGACCCGTTATCTATAAAGAGATTAGAAGCAAAGGTATAAGAAAATATTGAAGATGCCACACTTAAGAAAAGAGAAAAAGACTGTGAGTGATAAGACTTGCTTGAACGCCACAAGAAATTTTTTGATAAGTTCAGAAAAGTTCTTTGAAGAACTAAAGAGAAAACACTCTCAATAATATAAATGATAATATGTGTTGTTCATGAGCATACATGCCTATTTATAGGCCAATAACCTAAACTAACAAGGAAAACTACATAGCAAACTCCTATAGGACAAGAAAAATTAGAAATAGGAAACTGTTCTAGAAACTATCAAATAAGAAACTCCTATAGGGCAAGGAAAAATACAAATAGGAAACTCTTCTAAAAACTATCAAATAGGAAACTTTCCTAGTCAAATAAACAAAACATTAAAAGTAAATAAATCAGAAGAAAAAAAAAACGTAGCTTAAATTGGGCCATTAAATAAATCCATTATTTTGGATCTATATTCAGTTTTTAGCCTCCAATCTTCTTGGACTTTAAGTCCATATTCAGATTGGCTGGTCTTGACCCATATTTAAGTGGCTTTTAATGACATGGACCAATTTGGGCTTTTCTTTTGTAGTAATGCATGTATCTCTTTGATGGGTCTCTTGAATTAAACCATTAAGTTCTTCTTTGAATCTTTTAACCTAAACTCTTCTAATAGATCCAAGTGGAACTTGAAGACGGCCTATACTCCATTTCCATTCGTTAGCCGTGCTCACATCAGTTATTCTAAGGCTACACTATCCTCACCATTGAACTCAAATCTTTCTTCTGCTTCCAATATAGCAACATAAAATTCTAACCTCTTCAATTCCACTTTACCAATCCTAGCACCTTAAAGGGTTTCATAACAAATGTACACACATAAAATTTATAATCTTAAACTATACATAGATTATTTATGCTCTGTTCGGACGTTATTTTTAAATGTTCTCAACACTCCCATTTTGGTAGGCCAAATTAATTCATTTAAACTCTACTTGCCATATTCCATTCTTAAGGAGTTCTAGCACCATTGATTCTTCTAGTACATTTTCAAACTATCCTTAAATTCACATATTTATATCCATAAGACGATATAATTAGGAACCATACACATAAAATAATATATACACTTCTATATAGGGAAACTAACTTTTCTTATTCCAAACTTATACTAAGTCATTCTAAAATTTTACATGCACCAAAGTAACAGTAGAAGTAGAGATCATGCTTGTGGCGTTTAGAGCACACTCTAGAATACAAACACAGCATAATTCAAAACTTTTGAGCCTTGGAAGCAACGTAGACTCACCCAAAGAATATGTCACCTAACTGATCACCTATCTGTAGGATAAGCCTATGTATTCTTATATGAAAAATGTAGAAGTATCGTGTAGTGAGTTTGACAACTTAGTGAGCAGATAATACCTCCTATAACCTCTTAGGTTACCATATGGATGTATTCATGTTTTAAAATTTGTCACATAAAAAATACAATTCAAAAGTACATTCATATGGGACCCGTATTTCAAATATTCTCAAATCAAAGAATATTCAGATATCCATAACCATAGTCAGCATGATATGATCATTAAATAAATGTTGTTATGCATTAAAATATTTCTTATGAAAACATTGGGAGGATCCTATGTCAAAACCATTAAATATTCCTAAGCACACAGTAAGAGATGATGTTATGTTCAACTATATAAGTTATAGTAAAATATTAAGCTTTTGAGATAAAGTCATAACTTTTGTTGATGCATAATTAACATACAATATGTGCACTGAAAATCAATTTTTTTATATAATGCTCAAATATGTTACAGCTCTCAGTACATTCAATTCACTCATTTGCTATATGCATAGTGACTAATCGACTACAATCACAATAAGTGATAAGGGAATGTGAGTTCATCACCCATCTACCTCCTCACATTACCACTGTCACCCGGTTAGAGTGGCTTTCCCTCGACTCACTCAAGCTAATAAGGCGTCCCCTACACAGTACCGTCACAAGCCATACAACCCGTCAATATTCATCCATACATATAAATACATACATATAAATGCATATTCATCAAATGCAATGTATAATTATCAAGCAACTCGCCATGAGCTTTATACTTGTCATTCAATCATAATCGGCAACTTTATAGTTTTACAAATCAATGCCTTGTGCACATAATATTCATTTTGCCAAATAATGATAAATACATTTAGAACCATATATTCAATGAGTTTCAAAATCTATTTGCAAAATTATACTCTTCTTGAATTAATTGCCAGTTCATAAGCAAAACAAATATTTTAACACATTTTAGAAACTTATGATAGTATAAATAATTTGTAAACAAAATCAATTATACATTTTAAGTTCAAAAAGAGCATGGGGTAAGTCATAGAAAGAATTATCTACTCATAGGGTTAGGGCTCCAAGTTGGACAACCCCAAATGTATTTTTTCAAACCAAATATAATGAAATCGACCTAAAAAACGTGCCTAGAGGGTCTAAAAACCTAAGAAATGACTCAAGAATCACAAAATTTTGCCTTCGAAAGCTTGGTCAACTATTGGATACTATTCATCGCCAGAAATACTATTCATGTCGGCCGAATTTACTATTCACATCGGCGTAATCACTATTCACGCCAGTCGAAGTTATTGTTCATGACATAAAAAATTATCAGATGACTATGAAACTTCATATCTTATAGTTTATCTATCTCCTGAATCCATCTACGGTGTTAGATTTTCAATTTGAGATCTCTAAATAAGAGTTTCAGGGTTTAACTTTTTTTAAAATTTTCTACTTCCGATCTACCACGATTCTATGACTGGTTTGAAAAATCATTCGATCAATATCGTAGTACTCTTTGTCCTAAATCCAGTAGTACCCTTAGTTTTGAAATCGGGGGTTCAAAAGTACTCCAGATTTAGAGAGAGAAAATGAAGAGATAGAAAGTTACTATTTATACTATTCATTCATCTTGAAAATCTTTTCGTCTCTTTTTTCTAATAAATGATGGAGGACCAATTAGCAATTTGCTAATTGTTAGAGGAAGTCCTTGTAAATTTCATTATTTACATTTTGACCCCTTAACTTTTAGGAATTATAATTTGACCCCAAAAATATTAACAAGTTTTCATTTTCATCCTTAAAACATTTCAATTACATCCCTACTCCTTTATTTCTTTTAATAATCTATACATAAATAAGAATTACTAAATTTTAGGGATGTTACTGAATACATCAGGAAATTTTCTTACCACTAGAACCTGATCTATACTGGTATACTTTATATCAACATCTTTTACTATTGCCAGATATCTTTGGCATTACTTTTGTGATAACTTATAGGCTGCTAAAGTATATATTATATTTCTAAATACCTTACTATGGTCTCCTTGTATCAAGAAAGAAGATTCTCCAAGATGATTGTATTTAATCACCTTAAGGTGACATTCCAAAATGGCATGGCATGATGCCAACTAATCCATTTTTTGTATCACATTAAAGTCTATCATATCTAGACAACCGGGTAAAACGGATGTCATATTTAGAAATGGTTATATTAGGCATCTGTTTCAATTCTTTAAATTCTCTGGCACGTCTATCCCTACCACTTTCAGGCAGAAATTGACCCATAGATAAGTTTTAAGATGACACCATATTTAATCAACATTATACTAGGAAATTTAGCAACTTGAAATAGAAAGAAAATTGAAATCCTAGAGAATCCTTTAGCAAAACCTGAAGTATAAATATGTCTAGCTCATACCCTTACTAAAGGTCATACTAAAGAATCCTTTGTTCTGATATCCATAGGGAAACCTAATGCTCTGATACCAACTTGTCACGTCCCTACTTTTAAGGGGACAAGAAACACATACTTTACAAACATATATACTCATTTATCATTGGAAACAGTTTCATATAGGTATTCCCATGTATACATTACTTTAACCTACTAACCTTGCATTTAATTAAAAATACCCCTAAAGAAGCACAAAATTTAATTACAAATATGACTACTAACTCCTAACAATTGTGCACTAGGCATGACTTTCCATCAAGGCATGTTAATGAGATAAATATTTTTTTATTAAACAAAAAATTGCTAATCTAACCTCCCTTGTTAGTTAAATGGCTGCAGGTACTGTGCAAACAATAAAAGTATTCAAAATATTTTTGATAGTTAAGCACCTAATTGATATAGCCCCAAATCTTCAAAAGGAACCCAGAGGGTAATTAAATGCAATATGAGGTTGTCCTAGGCAACCAAGGAAATATGACCCCTACTCTAACACATATAGTGCGAGATAGGAAGAAAACTTTAATGTCAACTATAGGAACCCATAATTGAATGAGTTCATGGTTCAAAACTTCCCTAATTACTAGTAAAAATCAATAGTTATACCATCTTAAACAACCACTAGCTCAGAAGTCTAAGTGAGGTATGTCTTTAGAGGAAATTATCAAATCTTTTACCACTAACACTTTTCATATTTAACAAGATATGAGACAATTCCAGCAAGAGATGAGGTCAAGCATTTAAAGCTTAGAAAATCAAGTAAGCTAAATGACAACCAACATCAATCAGTTAAAGGACTATAATTCACTGAAATTACCTTTTTAAATTATAATAAACCTACAAAAAAATGTAAGTGCTATTGTTTTGAGCAATGGTAAAGAAATTGAAGAACCATCATTGACATACTCACAAGAAAAAGAGAAGACGCTAGGCGTGTAACATCCTGTAATTTTTAAATATTTTCCTTATAAATTCTTCACCTTACATATATGCATAGAAATGTTCTAATATTAATGGAATAGGTAAAAAAAGAAAACCTAAGAGGAAATATTAGAAATAAACATGCTAAAGAAAGGTAAAATTCTTAGGTAAGGAAGATAATTTTTTGTGAATTAAAGGTCTTAAAATTTCAAGAAGATTGGATTAGGGTAATTTTTCCTAATTTAAGAGTAAAAGTTACTAAGTTTAGTATCTCCACCCATAAATTGGGCATTTACCTATGGACACTTCATATAGAATTTTTTCCATTTCACATAAGTTTCTAGCAAGCCCATTGGATAACCTAAGCAAGAAATAAAACATAGACTTGGACTAGGATATAGTAATTGGACCAATAGTTCAAAAATTATGAAAATGTGACTAAGCCCTCCAAGAAAGGTAGAATTTTATCCAAAGCAAAGAAAATGGGTAGGAATAAGCCCAAATCCAAGAGGAAAAATAAAATAAAATAAATTAGGTGATGATATAATAATGTAATAATAATAAAGATTAGGTTACATGGCATTAAGACAAAAATTTAGCAAGTGGTGTGATTCTACATTCATCATTTTGGCAAGTGGCATGATAATACAAGGCTTTAGGACAAAAACATCTATATCCTACACTCATAATTTTAGTAAGTGGTATGATAATACATGGCATTAGGACAAAACATTCCTATCCCACACAAATAATATCAACCAAATAATGGAGATTCAAGGGCTAGAAATTTGCCACCTAAAAAGGCAAACCTATCATACTTGTTTAAGACAAAAGAAAATGGAAATGAATCCCTAAATCAAAGGGACCTTGTCCCTTATCTTAAGAACATATCATCATAATTTTCAAAATACAAATCTCCTTTTCCTATGCATATCTTGACTAAGGAAGAGGAAGACAAGAACATAAGTTGTTTGTTTTCCAAAAATTCAACAAAGTGTATCCTAATTGTGATAAGGTAGACCCATGATCAGGAAAGGTGAACTATTTGGTAGTCTATATAAGAAAACCCACCCTTACAGCATTAGAATTTCGTCCAAGTGAGGGAGAGGAAAAATAGAAGCAAGGTAGAGTGAGGAAAGGAGAGGAAGAAAGGAAGAAAGAGGAAGGAGAAGTCTAGGGGACTAAGTGCTCCAGGTAAGTTTAACAATATTTCTTTTTGAAGAAAACTTTTGAAACTTATAATATTTATATGAGATTTTGATCTTAGAACTTTGATGATTGGTCATGGATGTTGCTATATCATGTTACATATTGATCTTGCATGTGATGTATGTTTGAATACTTAGGTTGGTGTAGATAGTTCTGCATGGGTATGGCTATGGGTGACAGAATTTTAAGTTTCGGTGTTTTAATTTCTGGAAACAATCTATAAGGAATTAAAATGCAATGTTAACATAAGAATTAAAGATATATGTGTCACAGACTTTTAGCCACTGGAATCATTCAATTTGGAGTCCATATGAGGTAGATATGGTCCGATTAGTAATCAAAGGTTAGAAAATGGTTCATCAGGGAAGAATATGTTATGATAGCTTCTGTGTTTTAATTTCTGGAAATTATCTGTAGGGAATTCAAATAAATGGTTAACATAAGAATTAAATATATATGTGTCACGGAGTTTTAGCCACTGGAATCATTCCATTTAGAATTCATATGAGGTAAATATGTTCCAATTAGTAAACAAAGGTCAGAAAATGGTTAATCAGGGAAGAATATGTTAGGATAGCTTCGGCGTTTTAATTTCTGGGAAAATTCTACAAGGAATTAAAATAAATAGTTAACATATGAATTATATATTTATGTGTTATGGATGTTTAGCCACTAGAATCACTTAATTTGGAATTTGTATGTAGGAGATATAGTCAGATTAGTAAGTAAAGGTTAGAACCTACCCGAGAAGAAATAATATTGAATCTAAGGGAGTAATAACACCAAGATTTATTAGTATTTTGCTGATATGATTAACATAATAGTTTTAGATCATTGTCTTAACTTTCCATAGACAACAAGATCACCTCAAGCAGAGTTAAAATGAGGGCGTTATACTCTGATTAGTGAGCAAAGGACACAGAACATGGCCAGGCCGTGTTCTGGGTGCTTCAAGCATGGGTTAGCCGTGTTCGGGGCTGTTTTTGAGTACATTTGAAATATTTTTAAAGTATGGCCATGTCCTGAAACATGGTCAAACCGTGTTGGAAGCTGGTGAAGCCTATTTTCAACATTTTTCTACCATAGATGAACCTCTTTAACTATAGGGTAATAGTAGAAATCAAATTGGAGAAAAATGCTCTATTAATTTGTAAGAACATGTGTTAGAAATGATATAAATAAGAAGAAATTGACTAAAGGCCAAGCATAAAGAAAATGAAGAGATGAAATTAATATTTAAAAAAGAAGACGAATCTTATAAATGAAAATAATAAATGACTAGTATATACCATAGCCATTGCCATTGTATGAACTTTTTACCATCTTAAGTGTGAAATTTTGACATGGAAATATTTTATAAAGTGATATTTGAAATGGTTATGTTCATGGCATGATTACCAATGATTTATGGTAATAGTTATATTTTAATGAACATAATTTTTATTGAAAGCATATTTTTGGCTATCATTGTGAAAAGAAAAGAAATGAGCATGGTCACATGGCAATCCGTGTGGTGCACCAGTAGGGGACGCCCTACCAATGGTTATGATTATGTTAATGAGAAAAGAAAGAGAAAGTGGGCCATGTCGGACGGAGCGAGAAAAGCCCGTACCAGAGAGTAGAGGATACTCACCCTGACCAGGGTAGCTTGAAATGAGAATAAGTTGATGGCCATCATATAATATTTTGAAAATAGTTAATCCCGTCATACATATCATTATAGTATGATTCTTATGTGCATAGATATAATGCATTCATGTGACCAAAGATATTTTCTGTAGTTTATACAGCTGAACATGACGTGATGAGCTATATTGATGATGATTTATTGTTGAACGTTCTGGGATTTAATTCTCACTATATTTCCATATCATGTTCAGAAAATTAGTTATACAGCTTTTTTCTAAGGCTCTGGCTTTTAGTGCACATTGGATCGAGTTACTTTATGTTGGGCAGATCTCATAATCAAGTAAGATGTTTGTGGTCGAGTTAGCTCAGATCTCGGTGAAAGTGCAACCACTCGCACCTGTATCTCTGGAATTGGTCAACCAAAATAAACAAGATGTAAATATCTATGTGTTTGATATGTTGCATGTACATTTTGATTAATGACGTGTATGTGAACTCAATATTGTATAATAATAGAAAAAAAAAGGTTGTTACAAGGCGTCCCTAAGGAAGACAAAACACTTAAGCATAAGTTTCTCCTTCTCTCAAATTGTAGACCAGTTTCCCCTTCCTTGAATCTTTAAACTAAAAAAGAATAATTGAGAAAAATTTATATTTGTATGAAACTTATAGAAAATGTAAGGAACATTCCTTTTCTATATGCCATTAAGCAAGTACCTCGCTATTCTAAGTTTCTGAAAGAATTGTACACCCTTAAAAGGAAGTAAAAATTAAAAGAGTGTGAAAAGGTAAACATGAGAGAGAATGTATTTGTTGTGATACAAAGAAAACTCTTTTCAAAATGTAAAGATCCAGGTATGCTCACTATCCCTTGTAAGATAGATAGCACTAGGGTTGAAAATGCCATGTTAGATTTAGGATCATCCATAAATATCATGTTGTATTCCATTTATGCTTATCTAAAACTAGCACCTCTAAGTTAAACTAATGTGGTAATCCAGTTAGCTGATAGACTTAATGCATACCTTGAGGGAATAGTTGAGGATGTCTTAGTGCAAGTCAATGACTTAATTTTTCCTGCTGACTTTTATATACTAGATATGGAGAATGGTGATCAAACTCTTCATATTTTATTAAGAATACTATTCTAAAATATATCCAAAACTAAGATAGATGTCCATAATAGCACACTCGCCATGGAATTTGATGGTGAGATCATTAATTTCAATATCTATAATGCCATAAAACACCATGAGAATGATACTATTGTTTATTCTATTGATGTCATTAACCCTTTAGCATATGAAGATTTTGAGATAGATGGCAAAGATGAGCTAAAAAGTGGTTATTAGTAAGCCCATTAAAAAAGAATCGGAGGAGCCGAATTTAAGAACTGAATTTAAGGAGAATGTTTCTATATTGAATGAGTCTCCAAAAATTTAGAGGCTAGGTAATTTCTTATATATTGTATTATCCGTTTTTAATGAGACACCATTACCTTTTGTTTTGCAGATTCCTACTCTAGACTTCAAACCTCTTACTATTCACCTCAAGTATGTATTTCTTAGAGAAGGAAGTACATTACTAGTAATTATTTCCAATAAGCTCAGCATATAATAGTAGGAAAAAATCGTGCAAGTGCTCAAAAATGTCCAAAACAGTAATCAAATGGACCATAGCAAACATTAAGGGGATTAACCTTTCTACATGCATACACCAATTTTTACTTTAAGAAAGAGAAAAGCCATCCCGTCAACCTTAAGAAAGGCTGAACCTGCCTATGATAGAAGTAGTGAAGAAGGAGATCCTTAAACTTCTTGAAGTTGAATGATCTACTCCATCTAAAATAGTTGTTGTGTTAGCTTGGTTCAAGTAGTCCCTGAAAAGATTGGGATCACTTTGATGTAAAACTAGAAGGATGAATTGGTTCTCACATGTGTCTAAAAATAGGTGGAGGATTTGTATAGACTATAAGGAAATTAAATTCTCTAACCTAAAAAAATTATTTCCCTTTACCTTTTATTGATCAAATGCTTGAGAGATTAGCTATTCATCCTTACTATTATTTTCTTGATGGTTATTCAGGGTATTTCTAGAATACAGTTGCTCATAAGGATCAAGAAAAGAAAAACTTCACCTGCCTATTCTAAAACTTTGCATACAAGTACATGCATGCTTTTTATGCTTTGTAATGCCCTAGCAACTTTCCAAAGGTGTATGGTCAGTATTTTGTCTTATTATATTAAGTAAATTATAGAAATATTTATGGATGACTTTACGATGTATGGGGACTCCTTTGATAAATGTTTTCATATCCTTACACTTGTTTTTAAAAGATGCATAGAAACAAACCTTGAATTAAATTTTGAAAAAAGCCCTTTTATGGTTGATCAAGGTATAGTTTTAAGCTATGTTATTTCATCTAGGGGAATTAAGGTTCATAGGGAAAAATTGATGTGATTCAATCATTACCTTACCCCACTAATCTACATGAATTATATTCCTTTCTTGCATATGCAAGTTCTAATATAAGATTTATAAAGAATTTCTCCATGATAGCATTGTCTCTATGCAAGCTGCTGTAAACTGAGGTAGCATTTGAATTTGATGAGGAGTGTAAAAAGGCATTTGACTTCTTAAAGGAATTATTGACATCTACCCAATCATCAACCCATATTAGAGTCTACCATTTGAGATCATGTGTGATGTGAGTGACTAGGTAGTATGAGCTATTTTAAGCCAAAAAGTTGGGAAGGCATATCATGTCATCTACTATATATCCAAAACCTTGAATGATGCAGAGAAAAATTACATCACCAATGAGAAAGAACTCTTAGTTGTTTTTTTTACTTTAAAAAAATTAGTTATTATTTGATTTGTACTAAATTAATTATTTATAATTATCATGTAGCGTTGAGATATCTAGTAATGAAGAAAGAAGCAAAACTAAGGCTGATAAGATAGGTATAGCTCCTAACCGAGTTTGACTTGGAAATCAAGGAAAAAGGGGATGAAAAATATGTTAGACCACTTAAGCTGCCTAGTACATGTGGAGGAGAAGCTGAAATTGCAATAAACATTACCTGATAAGTAATTGTTTTCAACGTATGAAAAATTATCTTGGTATACAAATATTGTTAATTATTTGGTTACTAACATATTTTCTCCTTTTTTTTCTAGGACCATAAGAAACAAGATAAAAAACGATGCCAAATACTATGTGTGGTGTAACATCCCGTAATTTTTAGATATTTTCCTTAGAAATTCTTCACCTTACATATATGCATAGAAATGTTCTAATATTAATGGAATAGGTAAAGAAAGAAAACCTAAGAGGAAATATTAGAAATAAACATGTTAAAGAAAGGTGAAATTCTTAGGTAAAGAAAGATAAATTTTTGTGAAGTAAGTAAAGGTCTTAAAATTTCAAGAAGATCGAATTAGGGTAATCTTTCTTAATTTAAGAGCAAAAGTTACTGAGTTTAGTATCTCCACCCGTAATTGGGCTTTAACCTATAGACACTTCATATAGAGTTTTTCTACTTCACATGAATTTTTAGCAAGCCAATAGGATAGGCCAAGGAAGAAATAAAACATAGACTTGGACTAGGATATAGAAATTGGACCGATAGCCCAAAAATCATGAAAATGTGACCAAGCCCATTATGAAAGGAAGAATTTTAACCAAAGTAAGGAAAATGGGCAAGAATGAGCCCAAACCCAAGAGGAAAAATAAAAATAAAAATAAAAATAAAGTGATGAAATATTAGTGTAATCAAGATTAAGTGACATGACATTAAGACAAAAATTTGACAAGTGGTGTGATTCTACATTCATCATTTTGGCAAGTGGCATAATAATACAAGGCTTTAGGACAAAAACATCTATATCCTACATTCATAACTTTAGCAAGTGGGTAATAATACATAGCATTATGACAAAACATCATTATCCTACACAAATAATTTTAGTTAAGTAAGGAAAATTCAAGGGCTAGAAATTTGCCACTTAAAAAGGCAAATCTATCATACTTGATTAAGACAAAAGAAAAAGGAAATGAATCCCTAAATCAAAGGGATCTTGCCCCATATCTTAAGAAAATATCATCATAATTTTCAAAATACAAATCTCCTTTTTCTATGCATATCTTGACTAAGGAAGAGGAAGACAAGAACATAAGTTGTTTGTTTTCCAAAAATTCAACAAAGTGTATCCTAATTGTGATAAGGTAGACCCATAATCATGAAAGGTGAATTATTTGGTGGTCTATATAAGAAAACCCACCCTTACAACATTAGAATTTCGTCCAAGTGAGGGAGAGCAAAAATAGAAGCAAGGTAGTGTGAGGAAAGGAGAGGAAGAAAGGAAGAAAGAGGAAGGAGAAGTCTAGGAGACTAAGTGCTCCAGGTAAGTTTAACAATATTTCTTTTTGAAGAAAACTTTTGAAACTCATAATATTTATATGAGATTTTGATCTTAGAACTTTGATGATTGGTCATGGATGTTGCTATATCATGTTGCATATTGATCTTGCATGTGATGTATGTTTGAATACTTAGGTTGGTGTAGATAGTTCTGCATGGATTTGGCTATGGTTGACAGAATTTTAAGCTTCGGTATTTTAATTTCTGGGCACAATCTATAAGGAATTAAAATAAATGGTTAACATAACAATTAAAGATATATGTGTCACGGATTTTCACCCACTGGAATCATTCCATTTGGAGTCCATATGAGGTAGCTATGGTCTGATTAGTAGTCAAAGGTCAGAAAATGAATCATCAGGGAAGAATATGTTAGGATAGCTTCGGTAATTTAATTTCTGGGAATTATTGGTAGGGAATTAAAATCAATGGTTAACATAAGAATTAAAGATATGTGTGTCATGGACTTTTAGCCACTGGAATTATGCAATTTGGAGTTCATATGAGGTAGATATTATCCGATTAGTAAGAAGAGGTCAGAAAATGTTTATTCAGGGAAGAGTATGTTATTAATGCTTTAGTTTTTGAATTTCTGGGAATATTCTGTAGGGAATTAAAATAGCGCGCCAACATAACAATTATAGATATATGGCTCATGGATTTTTACCAACTGGAATAACGCAATTTGGAGTTCCAATTTGGGAGATATGGTCTAATTAGTCAGTAAAGGTCAGAACCTATCCGAGAGGAACTATCCTGTACTTTGAGGGAGTAATATCACCTTTGTTTCTTAATTTTTCGCTACAATGTTCAACATAATAGCTTTAGATAATTGTTTTATCTTGAAATGGACACCAAGATCACCTACATCAAAGTTAAATTGAGGGAGTTATGGTCTGATTACTAAGAGAAGGTTAGATAGGATGAAAACCTGTATCAAGAAAATAAAGAAATAAAATTAGTATTTAAAAAAGAAGATGAATCTTAATAAATGACTAGTATAGCCATAGCCATTGCCATTGTATGAACTTCTTACCATCTTAAGTATGAAATTTTGACATGGAAATATTTTATAAAGTGATATTTGAAATGGTTATGTTCATGGCATGATTACCAATGATTTATGGTAATACTTATATTTTGATGAACATACTTGTTATTGAAAGAATATTTTTGGCTATCATTGTGAAAAGAAAAGAAATAAGCACGGTCACATGGCAATCCGTGTGGTGCACCAGTAGGGGACGCCCTACCAACGGTTATGATCATGATAATGAGAAAAGAAAGAGAAAGTGGGCCATGTCGGACGGAGCGAGAAAAGCCCGTACCGGAGAGTAGAGGATACTCACCCTGACCGGGGTAGCTTGAAATGAGAATAAGTTGATGGCCATCATATGATATTTTGAAAATAGTTAATCCTGTCATACATATCATTACAGTATGATTTTTATGTGCATAGATATAATGCATTCATGTGACCAAAGATATTTTCTGTAGTTTATACAGCTGAACATGACGTGATGAGCTTTACTGATGATAATTTATTGTTGAACTTACTGGGATTTAATTCTCACTATATTTCCATATCATGTTCAGAAAATTAATTATGCAGCTTTTGTTGCTAAGGCTCTGGCTTTTATTGCACATTGGATCGAGTTACTTTATGTTGGGCAGATTTCAGAATCAAATAAGTTGTTTGTGGTCGAGTTGGCTCAGATCCCGGTGAAGGTGCAACCACCCGCACCTGTATCTCCGGAATTGGTCAACCAAAATAAAAAAGATGTAAATATCTGTGTTTGATATGTTATACGTTTGTTTTGATTAATGACATGTATGTGAACTCAATATTGTATAATAATAAAGGAAAAAAAAAGAGGTTGTTACATAATTGGTATCAGAGCAGGTCGATCCTAGATGGCCAGTGGGTGGATGGTTATCTGAATCGATCTTATAGTGTCTTGAGTATGTTGTGGTTGTGCTGTGTAGGGAATCAGTGACTCATATAGGTAAGAAATTACTAGTGTTTCTTATCTATATGCCGAGGTGGTGTTATGACTGCTGTTAAATATTGTTTTGAAACTAACTATTGGGCTTGATCACCTCAATAGTAGCATAAATTTATTTTTTTTCCACAGTAGGAAATGGCACCACCAAGGCGGAATCCGGCAAACAATGCGGAGAAAATCTTGCACAACCTTGCCACAGTAATTCGAGAATTTGGTATTGATTTACTCCTTAGAACCCAACTAGTATCTATATCCCTATATAGAATGATATCGATTGAATTTAAAAAAAAAATTGTGATTTGTGAAAAGTGCATGTCTAAGGAAAGCTCTGGCAAGGAAAGACTTGGTACTTAAGCGTGTCCATTAGTGACCCACCTCTCTTTCCTGGGAACTTTTCTGGTGCGCTGTTTACAGACTACAATTACTATCCAGTTACCGAGATATTAGTGTGGAATTTTAACATGGAATTTACCCTAGTACTCATATAAAATTTCTAAGAAGTTTTGAAAGTGCCGGTTTTATTTGAAAAATCTTAGTATGCTCCGTGGTTGCAGTATTTCCACATCAGAAAAGAATTATTCTAGTTACTGGAAAAAAAAAAATTACAAGACTTGTTAGACAAGGGATTTAAATGCCCTAGTACTTTTATTTGGAGTGCTCTAGTTCTATTTGTGAAAAAGAAAGATGGATCACTATGACTATGCATAGATTGTAGACAGTTGAATAAGGTAACAATGTAGAATAAAAACCCATTAGCTCGTATAGATTACCTGTTTGACCAGTTATAAGGTGTTCAATATTTTTCCACAAATAGATTTGGGATATGAGTAACATTAATTAAGGATAAGAGAAGAGGATGTAGGACTTATTATGGGCACTATGAGTTCTTGGTGATGCATTTAATTGACAAACTTTTAGCTGCATTCATAAATTTAATGAATAGTAATTAGGTCATCCTTGGAACAATTTTTTATTATATATATGGTTGATATACTAGAATATTTCAAAAGTTCAGAGGATCATAAGCAACATTCAAAGATAGTTTTACCAACTCTAAAGGAGTATGGTTGGTAAATATAGTATACAAGTAGAGTCTAAGAAAGTAAAAGTAGTACAATAATAGCTACGTGTTACTACATTTAAAGATGAAGATCCAAATCCAATTTACGCTTCCTGCGGTTATCTGCCGTCCATTCTACTGGAGTAATAGTTAGATCAGGTACATGAACATAGGCTTGTAAAGCATCAATCAACTCCTCAACATTTGAAGCTGAGATGAGAATTTGTCGTGCTGAGTGTGAGATAAACCTCTGTTCCACAGCTTGATCTAGAAAAGATAACAAACCATCAAAGAAGTGATTAACATTTAACAAACCTATCGGTTTGTGATGCATATTTAGTTGTGCCCAAGAGACTATTTGGAAAATCTCCTCTAAAGTACCAAAACCACCTGGTAAGGCAATGAAGGCGTCAGCATTGCTCATCATTCTAGCCATGCGTTCATGCATGGAAACTACCCTATATTCTTCCCCAATTGTCTTCCCTATATTGCTGGATGTAGCTAGAGCTGTAGGAATAATACCTAGAACTTGGCATCCCCCTGCATGTGCAGCTGTAGCCACACACCCCATTAACCCACAGTTACCTCCACCATACACTAAATGAATTTTTCTCCTAGCCAGCACCATACCCAGATTTTGTGCTGCTTTAACATACTCCTCATCTTTTCCAGGACTGGAACCACAAAAGACACAGATATTTCGAAACTGACGGAATGCTGTTCCCTCCATAATTTCTATCACCTTAACTTTGAGAATAGACAAAGATACTAATGTAAGTATTTATAGAACTCAGAGAAAGGCATATTTATAATAGCTATGCGAATAGGCCGGGTATTATTAGAACAACTATGTGAGTGATTGGTGGATATCAACTAAATTAAAGGTAAATAAAAAAATAAAATAAAAAATTTTCAAAAATGACGGCAAGCATGTATATGTACAGTAGTATGACTGTGACCCATATTAAGCACATAAAGAGTATAAGATAAGATATCACCAGAAATCTGTCTTTATCTTGTTGTCTTTGATGAAGCATTGATGTTTTGATTCTTGTAGAAAAGTTCTAGGTGATAGCCGTAAAAAAAAAGAGAGTAAAAAATAAGAATAAAAAAATGCAATCAAATGATTTATTTTGTATTCTCAATGTTTTCGCCAGTCGACTATCAGTATTATTAAGTCGACTAGCTATTTTGAGAAATTTTAATTTGGACTGGTTAATTTACAGTTGATTAATTACATCTATTTTGAAGCAATCAACTGCATCCTACCAGTTAACTACATATTCTTTGATTTTCACAGACTTTTATAAGCTCAGAAATGTTTCTTTTTCCATGTGATATCTTTCCACCGAATACCAATAGATTTAAAGTAGATTCTGACACATATATTCAAAATTTACGGCCACCGATTTTTGTTGAAATCATAGATAGATTTTGTTTACAGATTTTCAAGAATTGCGGCCACCGATTTTAATATTTTTCAATGCTTTGTCAAAACTTTTGACTTTCGCTTTTGGAACCATTCTCTATTATGCTTTTCGTCTGTTTCACTCATTAACGGTTGGCATTAAATGCAAGGTTATTTTCCCTCATTACAATTAAAGATAATTTCTTCCTTTGAAACTTGGTTTTTATGGTGTCTAAGTTGTTAATAGGTTAAAATAATGAAAGGTTTGAAAATAATGGACGGATGATGGTCTTATGGTGTTTTGACGAATGTAATCAAGAGAATTAGTGGTGTTGAAGTTCTCGAGGAATAAAATATAGGAAGTAGGATTTAAGTTAGTCTTTGAACTCTTAATTTGGAAATATAGAGAATATTCTGAGAACCTTGTCCGGAAATAATGTAGGTTATCAAGATATTTATGTTAAAGGATTATATCATGCTAAATTGAGTCTAGTATCTAGGATGTGAATTATGTTGGAATTGAGAATTTATGTATGAGTAATTGTTAGGAAAAAAAAACACAAATCTTCTTCAAATGATTGGGTGAATTAAATGGGATTGGCATAAGCTAGAATGAGGTGCTTTTGGATATGATAGAAGAAATAATTGAAATTTTTGACAATGAGTTTAATGGTGTTAATAAGCTTGTATAGAATTACTGTGATGAGGTAAGTTGGAATTATTAGACATGTGTCAATGGTACATAAACGTTATTAAAGGTTTGAAGGATTTATTGCTATGTATGTTTAACATATTGATTAAAGGATTTGAGGATAAAAATAGATGATAGATTAAGATGATGATATTCAGGGGATGATGTTGATATATGAAAAAAAAAAAAAAAATTTGACTTGATAGAAGTTTGGAATAAGAAAAGATAGTTACACAATATGAAGGTGTATATGTTCCTTTATATGTGTGTTTTCTAATATCGACCCATAGATATATTCATACGGGCTAGAGGATATCAATGGAAGAACTTATGATTGAAAGAAATCCTTATGGTTAAGTTATATGGCAAAATCACTCAAGTGAATAGACATATTAAAAAGTAAAGATGTCATACAGAAAAGATATCTCTAATTATTTAGGTAATAAGCTTGGTAACTCTGAATAATGCCTTAATTTCATTCCCTACATGTGGTAGGATGGATTGAAATTCGGGGACCGAATTTCTTAAAGGGGGGAAGAATGTAACATCCCGTAATTTTTAGATATTTTCCTTAGAAATTCTTCACCTTACATATATGCATAGAAATGTTCTAATATTAATGGAATAGGTAAAGAAAGAAAACCTAAGAGGAAATATTAGAAATAAACATGTTAAAGAAAGGTGAAATTCTTAGGTAAAGAAAGATAAATTTTTGTGAAGTAAGTAAAGGTCTTAAAATTTCAAGAAGATCGGATTAGGGTAATCTTTCTTAATTTAAGAGCAAAAGTTACTGAGTTTAGTATCTCCACCCGTAATTGGGCTTTAACCTATAGACACTTCATATAGAGTTTTTCTACTTCACATGAATTTTTAGCAAGCCAATAGGATAGGCCAAGGAAGAAATAAAACATAGACTTGGACTAGGATATAGAAATTGGACCGATAGCCCAAAAATCATGAAAATGTGACCAAGCCCATTATGAAAGGAAGAATTTTAACCAAAGTAAGGAAAATGGGCAAGAATGAGCCCAAACCCAAGAGGAAAAATAAAAATAAAAATAAAAATAAAGTGATGAAATATTAGTGTAATCAAGATTAAGTGACATGACATTAAGACAAAAATTTGACAAGTGGTGTGATTCTACATTCATCATTTTGGCAAGTGGCATAATAATACAAGGCTTTAGGACAAAAACATCTATATCCTACATTCATAACTTTAGCAAGTGGGTAATAATACATAGCATTATGACAAAACATCATTATCCTACACAAATAATTTTAGTTAAGTAAGGAAAATTCAAGGGCTAGAAATTTGCCACTTAAAAAGGCAAATCTATCATACTTGATTAAGACAAAAGAAAAAGGAAATGAATCCCTAAATCAAAGGGATCTTGCCCCATATCTTAAGAACATATCATCATAATTTTCAAAATACAAATCTCCTTTTTCTATGCATATCTTGACTAAGGAAGAGGAAGACAAGAACATAAGTTGTTTGTTTTCCAAAAATTCAACAAAGTGTATCCTAATTGTGATAAGGTAGACCCATAATCATGAAAGGTGAATTATTTGGTGGTCTATATAAGAAAACCCACCCTTACAACATTAGAATTTCGTCCAAGTGAGGGAGAGCAAAAATAGAAGCAAGGTAGTGTGAGGAAAGGAGAGGAAGAAAGGAAGAAAGGAAGAAAGAGGAAGGAGAAGTCTAGGAGACTAAGTGCTCCAGGTAAGTTTAACAATATTTCTTTTTGAAGAAAACCTTTGAAACTCATAATATTTATATGAGATTTTGATCTTAGAACTTTGATGATTGGTCATGGATGTTGCTATATCATGTTGCATATTGATCTTGCATGTGATGTATGTTTGAATACTTAGGTTGGTGTAGATAGTTCTGCATGGATTTGGCTATGGTTGATAGAATTTTAAGCTTCGGTATTTTAATTTCTGGGCACAATCTATAAGGAATTAAAATAAATGGTTAACATAAGAATTAAAGATATATGTGTCACGGATTTTCACCCACTGGAATCATTCCATTTGGAGTCCATATGAGGTAGCTATGGTCTGATTAGTAGTCAAAGGTCAGAAAATGAATCATCAGGGAAGAATATGTTAGGATAGCTTCGGTAATTTAATTTCTGGGAATTATTGGTAGGGAATTAAAATCAATGGTTAACATAAGAATTAAAGATATGTGTGTCATGGACTTTTAGCCACTGGAATTATGCAATTTGGAGTTCATATGAGGTAGATATTATCCGATTAGTAAGCAGAGGTCAGAAAATGTTTATTCAGGGAAGAGTATGTTATTAATGCTTTAGTTTTTGAATTTCTGGGAATATTCTGTAGGGAATTAAAATAGCGCACCAACATAACAATTATAGATATATGGCTCATGGATTTTTACCAACTGGAATAACGCAATTTGGAGTTCCAATTTGGGAGATATAGTCTAATTAGTCAGTAAAGGTCAGAACCTATCCGAGAGGAACTATCCTGTACTTTGAGGGAGTAATATCACCTTTGTTTCTTAATTTTTCGCTACAATGTTCAACATAATAGCTTTAGATAATTGTTTTATCTTGAAATGGACACCAAGATCACCTACATCAAAGTTAAATTGAGGGAGTTATGGTCTGATTACTAAGAGAAGGTTAGATAGGATGAAAACCTGTATCAAGAAAATAAAGAAATAAAATTAGTATTTAAAAAAGAAGATGAATCTTAATAAATGACTAGTATAGCCATAGCCATTGCCATTGTATGAACTTCTTACCATCTTAAGTATGAAATTTTGACATGGAAATATTTTATAAAGTGATATTTGAAATGGTTATGTTCATGGCATGATTACCAATGATTTATGGTAATACTTATATTTTGATGAACATACTTGTTATTGAAAGAATATTTTTGGCTATCATTGTGAAAAGAAAAGAAATAAGCACGGTCACATGGCAATCCGTGTGGTGCACCAGTAGGGGACGCCCTACCAACGGTTATGATCATGATAATGAGAAAAGAAAGAGAAAGTGGGCCATGTCGGACGGAGCGAGAAAAGCCCGTACCGGAGAGTAGAGGATACTCACCCTGACCGGGGTAGCTTGAAATGAGAATAAGTTGATGGCCATCATATGATATTTTGAAAATAGTTAATCCTGTCATACATATCATTACAGTATGATTTTTATGTGCATAGATATAATGCATTCATGTGACCAAAGATATTTTCTGTAGTTTATACAGCTGAACATGACGTGATGAGCTTTACTGATGATAATTTATTGTTGAACTTACTGGGATTTAATTCTCACTATATTTCCATATCATGTTCAGAAAATTAATTATGCAGCTTTTGTTGCTAAGGCTCTGGCTTTTAGTGCACATTGGATCGAGTTACTTTATGTTGGGCAGATTTCAGAATCAAATAAGTTGTTTGTGGTCGAGTTGGCTCAGATCCCGGTGAAGGTGCAACCACCCGCACCTGTATCTCCGAAATTGGTCAACCAAAATAAACAAGATGTAAATATCTGTGTTTGATATGTTATACGTTTGTTTTGATTAATGACATGTATGTGAACTCAATATTGTATAATAATAAAGGAAAAAAAAAAGAGGTTGTTACATGTGGGATGATCCATACCTATGGAAGCAATATGCAAACCAAGTAATAAAAATGTGTGTACATGAATTTGAAATTCATCTCGTTCTAACTTTTTGTGATTCTTCTCCACGTGGAGGCTATTTTAGAGCAAAAAGGACACCAAGGAAAGTGCTAGAGTATGGTTTCTACTGGCCATACTTATTTAAAGACTCACATTTTTTATAAGTCATGCCCTGATTGTCAGAAAACAAGTATTATATCCTAAAGGAATGAGATACCACAAATCCCGTATTAGTTTATGAAATTTATGTTTGGGGCATCTTTTTCATAAGAAATTTTCCTATTTCTTTCTATTTTAATAATATACTACTTAATGTTGACTATGTCTCGAAATGGTTAAAACCTAAAGCCACTCCGATCGATGATTCTAAAGTAGTTTCAAATTTCATTTAAGTCCAATATATTTTCTAGATTTATAATCTAATAGCACCAATAAGTAATCAAGGCACTCACTTTTGAAACCAAATTATGGAAGCTTTATTGAGAAGATACCATGTCACTCACAAGGTGTCAACTTCCTATCACCCCTAGACTAGTGGACTAGCTAAAGTGTCTAACAGGGAGATTAAGTCCATCATAAAAAAGATGATCAACCTAAATAGAGAAGATTGGATTTGTAGCTAAATGATGCTTTAAGGACATATAGGCCCATATAAAAAACACCCATCAAAGTGTCACCCTATCGACTAATATTTGAAAAACCATGCCACCTCTCAATTGAGTTAGAACATAAGATGTGTTGGGCCATTAAGAATTTCAATGTGAGAATGGATGAAAGCAAAGAACACAAAAAATTACAATTGTAAGAATTAGAGGAAATATGAAATGATTCCTACAAGAATGTATAGATTTACAAAGAAAAGACAAAGGCTTTACATCATAAGATAATCTCCTAAAACGAGTTCACAATGGTCAAAAAGTCCTTCTCCATCGTTCATAGCTTTGGTTGTTTCTAGATAAGTTGAATTCTAGATAGCCTGGAACTTTTATTGTTACTTATGTTTTCCTTTATGGTGCAGTTAAAATCCAAATTTTAGAAACCTCCAAGGTGTTCAAAGTGAATGGCCATCAAATCAAACCACTTTATGAAGGATTCCAAGTAGAGAAGGTAGCAAAAGTGGACCTTGAGGATCTAACTTATGTCGACTGAAAAAGGGAGTTTCAAGTCGATCCAATAATATTAAACAAAGGCATTGCTTGGGAGGCAACCCGAGGAGAGTTCACTCCACTTAATTTTACCTTTCTACATTTACAAGTTTCAAGTTTTTGTTAGCTTTTTCTGCATTTTTCCTTACATTAGGGGCAATGTAATTAAGTGTGTGGAGAGGATTTAGGAGACATTTAGGGGTGTTTAAAATTTTTTACTATTTTCTGCACTTAAGTTTGGGTGCAAGTTTCTTAAATAAGGTTCAAATTAAGCCTAAAAGTATTCATAATGTGATTGAACAAATAAACCTTTCGGTGATTTAATCAATGTTATTCGGGAATGGTACTAACTAAATATAGTGGACATAACCTAGTGAGATTTTGAGCCTTCAAACTGAATTGCATATAGCAATCCCATTTTTCTTTAATGAGAGATATTCTTCCATGGATTTTCTCTCTAGAAATTGCATTGATTATTTTCAAAATTACATTAACCCGTGCCTACATAAATAAAATTAAGGCATTCCTTTATGACTATATACCCCACATTAATTTTCAATGATTCACCTCTTTTGAGCTTTTATTACGTTGGTTTTTGAAAACCCACATTGCAAACCTAAAACCTAAAGTACAATGTCTTTACCTAAGCCATAGATTTAGAAAAAGCATTATTTATTATTATATGATTAGGTACACAAAAATATTAAGTGTGGGGGTGTTTGAATTTAGGGTGTGGCTGTGATTGGTAAAAAGGGAACATGCTTTCCATTTTCAATGAGAAGTCTCATTATGATGGAAAATCGAAAAGAACATTTAGCAAAAAAAAGAAAGAAGAGAAGTAAACCTATGAAGTAGGTGGAAATTGATGAGAAAAATTATACCTTGCTGCAAAAGAAAAATATATCAATCAATATGAGAATTGCATATGGTATAAAAGCTTTAAAAGCTAATAGTTAAAAAGCCACTGAATGGAGTGATGAACTTATTTGTCATTTGTATTTGATCAAAATTGGAATTATTTTGCTCCACTATTTGTAATGGTTTTTAAGCTACTTTCCCCAAACAACTCCTACCTTAATCCTAAGCCACATTACAACTTTTAAAAGTTCCTTACAATTTACGTAAGCATGTCATCCTAGTGATGGTGAAGTAGATAATATGCAAGCCTGTGTTAGAGCATTTCCATTGGAATAAAATTAAGCATAACACTTATCCTTTAAATACATGAGAATTGAGTGCTTATTTTCTATGCAAGTCTAGATATTTGATTTGTTATCATCTTCAAAGAAAAGTTAATTATTAAGTAAGTAAAAGGAATATTGATTCATGAGGTGTTATAAGTTTTAGAAGGCTTAATCCTTCCTTGTTAATGGCATTAAAACTTTAATATAGTAGTAGAATTGAGATTTGTATAAGGATGACCAAAGATTAAGTGTGAAGGAATTTGATATGAAACTAATATATTATGTATTTACCTGATAATGTATAGTGTTTCATGCCTCTTGGACACTTAATTACACTCATATAGCTTACATTCTTATTTAGGAAGCAATTGAGGGCAATAGATACAAAATAGAGCTAACTTAGAGGAAATAGGAGCAAAATAGCAAAAAGTCTAAGGAATCAAGATAGAAAAGCCAGAGTCATGATGGTAGAAATAGAGCAATATGTTTTAAAATTACAGAGACTTCAGTGTCACAATAGTGGAATTACACTGTTGCGACACTAGAATAGGTGCAATTTGACAAGGATCAAAGAACTACGATCATCATGATGGTGGAACCTTATTGCTATGACTCTAGTGTGGCAATTTTATTTTTAATAGCTGAGTTAGGGCTTTAGTTAATATATCTTGGCTGATCTTTGGGACCACTTAGGCGAATTTGCACAAAAAATTTACCTAAACCCTTCATCCATCTTTCTATTTAGTTTATTTTAAGTTTTACTTATGGCCATGCATGACTAAATTAAATGTAGCCACTTGTATTTGTTTTGTTAAGCTATACTAATATCTCTAATTCTTAATGTGATTGCTTGATTAAATCTTGAGTGCTTGTTTGGAGTTCTCAAGTGGTTAGGATTAATTGGATTGCTTGTTTTCTGATTAACTAAAACTAGGAAGAGATAAGAATTTAGTTCTAACAATAAATATTCAATTGTGAATTGAACTATGGATAAAATTCTGATTAGGGGTAAAATTCTGATGGTGGAAGTTAACTCTAGCCAATACTCATTTCATTTATTAATTCTCCTTTTGCACATTTGATTACTTTTAGTTGTTTTCTTTTTAATATGTTTTTATCTTTAAATCCCCATCTTTGTTATCAAGAGCATGAAACACTAGCTAAACACTCTTTGTCGGTTCAACCCATACTCCTGCTACTACAAGTAATTTCTAAAGGTAAAGTTTCATTATTTTTTTATGCCTACGATAGCATTACTACCTTACTTTAGCTGGGCTTCCCCAAACATGTACATTTCTAAAGTGGCATTTTCTAAACCATGATTAAAACCCTAATTAATACATATTGCGTAATTTTTGGAGCTTTACTCCATAAAGACAATAGGAGATCACGGCTACTATTTATACTTCTCACCTTATCTGTCAATGTTTAATTCCTCCTTTCACCCACACCATTTTGTTATGGTGAGTTAGGCATTGTATATTATGCCACAATATATTGTTCATCAAGGAACCTTACTAATCGACCTAGTAACTATTCCTTTTCAATGTACTTACCATAATTTTACCACCTCTATTTGACTTCACGAACTTAATTTGTTTACTTAATTATTCCTCTTCTTATACTTTATACATATTAAAAGCATATGGTGCTTCACTTTTATCATAAAGCAAATAAACATACATATATTGTATATAGTCATCAATAAATAAGTCTATAAATATCAAAATAACAACAAAAGCAAGGATCTTACCTGTGGCATTCAGAGCATACTCTAGAGTAAAAGTACATTATAAATCAAAATCTACGAGCCCTGGAAACAAAATAGGCTCACCAGAGAATATGTTATTTAACTTATCGCCTATTTGAAGGGAAATGACCAAACTTTGTATTCTTATCTGAAAAATATAAAAATATAGTGTTGTAAGTTTGACAACTCAGTGAGCAGATAATGCCTCCTATGCCCTCTTAGGTCATCATATGGATGTATTCATATATTTAAATTTATTATATAGAAAATTATAGTTCAGAAGTACATCCATATGAGACCCGTATTTCAATTATTCTAAGTTTAAATTACATTCAGATATCCAAAATCATATGCAATCTAGTATGATCATTATTTAAATATTGTTATGCATCAAAATATTTCTCATAAAAACATTAGAAGGATCCCATATCAGAGTTCAAGCATTTCCGTACTTTTGTAGTATAGGATTTGCCTAAACTTAGCATATCAATTAAGATTTGCCTTACCACCATTCAAGAGGACACACAAAGGGACTCTAATATGGGCAATTTTCCAAGCACACAGCAAGTGAGGGCAAATCACATATCATATAGCCGGCATCTCACCCAGATAAGAGGTATCTCGCTCTCTTTCACATATCATATCAGTGTGTTAGCCATCACACGAGGTTAGCACCACCCCTGCTAGCTGAGATATCAAGGTGCACCAAGGCTAGCATCACCTAATGTTAGCAAACAGTGTTTCTAATAGGATTCCTCCACATAAATCATATTTGCACATATGCCATAACTTTCAAAACAGAGGTTTCAATATATTACAAAATTTTTAGTGTCAATATAATTCCTCTGTTAGAAACTTCTCAATCTGGGTTATCATATATACATGCCTTTTTCCAAGGTAATCTTATAGCTTTACATATCAATTCCATGTACACAATATATTTCCTTTACCATATGATGAGAAATACATTTAGAATCATATATTCAATGAGTTCAAAAATCTATTTTCAAAACCATACTCTTCTTGAACTATATGCTAGATAGTAAACAAATCAGTTTAATTTAATTCATTTCAAAGACATATAAAAATATAAATAACTTGTAAATAGAACTAATCATACATTTAAAGTTCAAGAAGAACATAGGGTAAGTCATAGAAAGAATTATCTACTCACAAAGTAAGGGCCCCAGATTAGATAGCCCCAAAATGTACTTTTCTAATTCAAGTGTGACCAAATAAACTACAAAAACGAGTTCGAAGGGTCCAAAAACTTAAAAAATGACTCCAGAAACTTGGTCAACGATACTCAACTGATGGACTATTCACGGATGGAAATATTGTTCACATCGGCTGAAATCACTATTCATACCAGTCGAAAACACTGTTTGGGTACTGTTCACACAAAATAAAAATACTGTTCACAATTACTGTTCATCAAAAAATAATTTACAAAATTAGAGCACTAAATTATGTTGTTTGATCGTGAAATTCATCATACATCTAATACTCTATATCCTTAATAAAACCCCTAACTTGGAAGCTCGAAAAACCATCAAAAATCCAGCATTTTAAAAACATTACCTATTGTGTGTACTGTTCACAATTTTTTGGCGAATATTCAGCGAGTTTCTGACGAAATTGATCAGTGAGTTTTGAAACTCTCATCTCCACGAATCCAATTGTACCTTCGGTATCTCAATTTGATGTCTAGAATAGGAGATATCTTAGAGAGAAGATAAAACTTAGAGAGAGAAAATGAAGGGAAGAAAAAAATGGAAGGGATGCCTGAACCTTCTGCTTCTGTTTCTGCTCTCACGTTTTGCTTTTGCCTTTTTTTTACTTAATATTATTTAATAATTGAATAATTAAAATTTATTCTTTAATTATATACATATAATTATTGTTTTTCATCCTAAAGCATCCCAAAAATTTCTAAAATTTTTTATTTTTACAAAACTTTAGTTGCACTCTTAAATCATGACTTTTCTTGATAAAAATTTTAATAAAACAAATCGCATAATAAAAGAAAGAACATTTCTAAAAATAAATAAAAAATTATTAGAGGCAAAAATAATTATTCTAAGCAAAACAAAAAATCATTTTAATCAAAAGTATATTTGCTTTTAGTAAAACATATTCATTTTAAAAAAATAAAAATAAAAATAAAAATATACTTGTTTATAGCAAAACATTATTATTTAAAAATTATGGGATATTACAAGTTTTGTGTGAATTAGTGAAAAACCTAAAACTCCCAGACAGGTATGCCTTCACCTTGTCTAAGTGTGTTGACATGAGAGAAGCAGAGTTGTTTGGTATGAAAAGTCATGATTGCCATGTGTTTATATAATGTTTGCTCCCAATTGCATTTAAAGCATTACCAAAGCCTATTTAGAACACACTCATAGAGTTCAATCAGTTCTTTCGAGAATTAACTTCTCCATTGCTGCGAGAGGATATTTTATGTGTGATGGAGCAAAACATTCCAATCATTCTTTGTAAATTGGAAAAAAATTTCCTCTGAGTTTCTTTTACTAAATGGAGCATTTTTCAATTCATTTACCATACGAAACAAGGGTTGGAGGTCTAGTGCAATATCAATGGATGTATTCATTTGAAAGGTGAAGTCATGTGTCTTTTTTTTCTTATAAAATATGGCATTGTATTCATTGTACTAATCGTGTTGGTTAAATGTAAAAGATTTATTCGTACATTGAAAGACAGTGTGATGAACACAGTTGCAGTTGAAGATTCCATTTATGAAGCTTATCTAGTGGAGGAGACCTCTACATTTGCATCATATTATTATCCATCTAATGTTCCATGTAGAAGGACTAAAGTACCATGCAATGATGATAGAGGCAAAGGTTGATCAATTAAACTGTCGCTCTCTATCTTTAATTACCTTAGCTGTCCTTTTGGAAGATGCATATCCTTTATGTTGAAAGAAAGGAATTTGCAAACTGCACACTTGTATGTTCTTCTAAATTGTCCTGAGGTGGAGCCATTTTTAACGTAAGTGTATAAATTTCTCATTTAAACACACACACACACATATAGATATAGATATATATATATATATATATATATATATATATATATATATATAAATTGCTCTAACATATTTTTTCAATATAACACATACTAATATGCTACAAGAATATGGGATGGGTGACTCAGAAGTAGACAGATAAATCTCAATAATGTTTCCTACCTGGTTTAAAGAATATGTATGTTGCATATCTTCTCCCTAATTTTCTAGTCTCTGATGTTTTGCTTCTTATATGAGACTAACTTAAACATTTAATAACTAGGTGTTAAACAACAATATCGAAGATTCTCTTCCAAAGAGTTTGGTATGGGGTCTCAAAAGAAAGGCCAACATATTATGTAAACGGTTACTAATGTAACATAAAAGATCATGGCCAAGTTATGGGTACAACAAATTTTGGTACAAGTAAAACAACATAGAATGATTATTATGAGGTCTTAACAGATATTGTTGAAATACACTATAGAGGATGGCCCATAAAAATGTTAGTTTTATTTAAATGTGCTTGGTTTGATTCTATCCCCAATCATGGAACAAAGGTAGATAACTATAGGATTTTTGAGGTTAGAACATCTAGGAGATATAAAAATTATGATTCCTTTATATTTGCATAACAAGCAATGCAAGTATACTATACACTATATCTTGAAAGGCAACGTGATTAGTTAGTAGTAATCAAAACCAAGGCATAAAGCACAATACAAACCACAATAGAAACTAAAAGTCCTGAAAGTGATGCTCTATACTAAGAAAAATCATTAATGCAATTGCCCGTAATAATTACAAATGGCAATCTCGAACAAAGTGTTGTTGATATTGATGGCCATGTGGATGAAATATATGGCCCTTCTTTGAACCTACTTGAAGGAAAGACATATATAGATGTTGAAATAGAAGAAGTTGATAAAGAAAATGTTGAGGAAGAAGAAGAAGATGAATAAAATGACAATGATAAAGAAGATGTTTAGGTATTATTAGTTTTTCCTATTTTACTAAGTGCATTAAGTAGATCATATATTATGTATTTTTGAATTAAGTTATAATCTATGGTAGTATGGTTGTGAATTTCTTTATCATTCTCTACTGTAATTATGTGTATCTTTTATTATGAAATTGTAATTAAACTTAAATAAAATTTTATTATTATCTTTTATTAACAGATGACAGGTAGAGGAAGGGTTAGAGGTAGAGGGCGGGGACGGGCCATCTCTCAACCATCGACATAACTAGGCACATTACATATAGCTAGCTCAACTTACCTTCACCATACCTATGCTGGACATACACTTACATCATCTCCCCATCCCCTTGACTTGCTATACATCTACCCCATCTCCCTATTTAGAAGCAAGGCATTCAATTACATCATTTCGTCATTTTTCAAGTACGATTGCCCATACCACACCTTCACATACAATATATGCTATATCCTCTAGTTCATCCATATGTCGAAACATTAAGACAGCTTCCTTCACACCATAGGACATTCAACGGGGAACAAGAGATACATATGGTTGAATTTGGATTAGATCAACACCTGGGAACACATAAGTTATACATATATTTTTTTCTTATTTGTTATTATATAAAATTTGATGACTACACTTTCATCTTTTATCTTGACTTTCCAACAACATGTTTCATCACCACAATTTTCAAGAAAAACGTTAAAGGTGCTTGGTCTAGTTGGGGAAAGGTGGATGATAATACCATTAAAATGTGGTTTGATGATTTCAGGGTAATATGTTGTAATAGTCTTAAAATATAAAGGAAATCCTAAATTAAAGAAAATTTTGAATAAAAGAGAGAATTTTGAAAATGGAGATAAAAACCGTTGAAAATATGTTTTATTTATTACATGGGTTGAAGAATTATAAAGAAAATATGAGAATTTACATTTTGAGGCCAAAATGCAATTTCTTAAAAGTTTAAGGGTCAAAATATAAATAAGAAAAATTTGCAGTCTCCCTCAAAAATTTAATTTTTGCGAAAAGGTCCCCCGGGATATTTTAGAGCTTTATCCACCCAAGGAGTTGACAATTTTGGATTTCTCTCTCTTTCCTCCAAATTTTTCTCCCCCGAAACTCTAAAACTTCTCTCTAGAATTATATCGCTTCCGGACCTCAGATTTCAACACCACCATCGCCAACGGACTCAAAACGAAGAGTTCTACAAATCCATCTAATTGGTTTCTGAAACATTGGCCAGAGATTGGCCAAAAAATGGAGGGAAAAATCATCTAAAAAAAGTAATACCTAAAACCTCTATTTGCGGTTCTCAATTGCAAAATTTAACACCATATATGGATCCATAAGGTATCGAAACCTTAGGATTTCAAATTTTAAGTTCATCCTCCCTTACACGTGCCCCCACGTGCTGCTTCTTCCTCGGTGAGTGACGCCCATGAGTAGCCCCAAGGATGGCGCGTGCAACGCATGACTCCAGCACCATGTTGCGTCAACTGAGCTCTCAGAGTCCAAATTTCATGAATCTGAAGTCATGTTCAAGGTTTTTGGACCCTCCTAACTCATTTTTAGGGTTTATTTGTCCAAATTTGGACCGAAAATGTAGATTTTGGGGTTGTCCAACTTGGAACCCTAACTTTATGAGTGGATAATTCTTTCTAACACTTACCCTATACTCTTTTTGAACCTTAATTATGTAATTGATTATGTTTATAAGTTATTTATACTTTTATATGTTTCTGAAATATATTAAATTATCTAAATTGTTTACAATCTGAAATATAGTTCAAGAAGAGTATCGTTTTAAAAATGAATTTTTGAACTCATTGTATATCGAATATTAAATGTATTTTCCATCATATGGTAAAGAGAATAATTGTGAACATCGCATTGATTTCTAAAGCTATATGATTGCGTTGAAAAAGGGCATGTACATGTGATAAACCCTTATTGGAAAATTTATGACAGATGAATCTATACTGAGACTGAAAGTCTGCATTATATTGAAAACTCTATATTGGATGATATAGCATATGTGCATATGATATTTTCTGTGGAGAAATCATATTGGAAACACTGTTTGCTAACAGCAGGTGATGTTAGCTTTGGTACACCTTGATACCTTAGCTAGCAGGAGTGGTGCTAGCCTCATGTGAGGGCCAACACATGGGATATGATATCTGATGGAGAGTGGGATACCTCCTATATAGGCGAGATGACAGTTATATGATATGTGATTTGCCTTCCCTTGTTTTGTGCTCGGGAAATTGTCTATATTAGAGTCCTTTCGTGTGTCCTCTTGAATGGTGGTAGGGCATACCTTGCCTGAGATGCTAAGTATAGGCAAATCTTACACCAACAAAATACAAAATGGATTGAACTCTGACATGGTGGTTCTAATATGGGATTCTTTAATAATTTTATAAGAAATGTTTTTTATGCATATCAACATTTGATTAATGATCATATTATATTATAAATGGTTAAAGATATCTGAATGTAATTTGAACTGAAAATATTTGAAAAATTCGGGTCCTATATGGATGTACTTCTAAACTGCAATTTTTGATATGATAAATTTTAATATATAAGTACATCCATATGTTGATATGAAAGGTCGTAAGAAGTATTATCTACTCACTGAGTTGTCAAACTCACTACATAATGCTTAAATTTTTTTCAGATAAAGAATTAGAGTTTGGCCCCACAGCTACGTGATCAGTAACGTGTCATATTCTCTGGGTGAGTTTACGTTGTTTCCAAGGCTCCCAATGTTTAAAATATTATGTCATTGTAATATAGAGTATGTTCTGAATGCCACAAGTAGGATCCCTACTTCTGCTGTAATATTGATAAGTGTAGACTTAGCATGTATAATTGGTTATACTAAAAATTTGTAAACATATGACATTGTTCATGATATGTGATATTATGAAGCCGTGTGAAATAAATAAGTGGTAAAATTTTCTGTTAGTTGTGTTATTCGCATACCATTAAATTGGGGCATGACAAGTTGGTATCAAAGCTTTATGTTTTCCTATAGCTATCAGAGCAAATGATTCTTTAGTAGGACCTTTAGCATGGATATGAGCTCAACATATTTATACTTCAGGTGCTGCTGAGGGATTCTATAAGATATTAACTTCCTTTCTATTCTAAGTTTGCTAAAGTTCCTAGTATAAGGTTTGATTGAATATTATGGTATCTTAAAAAGATGTTTTGTTCTGTATAATCTATGATGCCTAGAGCGGTTATTAGAGAAACTGTAGATTGTGCACCCTCTATAGAAGAGTCTGCACAATCTAAAATTCTAATACAAAGTGGCCGTGGTAGAGGCTAACCTAGAGGAAGAGGTTAAGGCTGAGGGCGTGCACGGGGTATGAGAATCTGAGACAAGATGAACAGGCCAATGTATCTAATAGAGTTCCTGAGGAGAGAGTAGAACCCCCTCAAGAGCCATATGATAGAACAGCTGATATAATTGATGGCATACATTGGAGTTTAGAGACATTTGCTGGATTTATAGTAGAACAGGACAGAAGATATGGCTAACCACTAGAAAATGCTCCTGAAGCGCAAGAATCGGGAAGAACAACAGAGTAAGAGGACAAGTTTACAGGGATTGAGGTGTCATTACCGCAATTTCTTAAGTTGAAACCCCCTACTTTTTTGGGTCAGATATTCAGGAAGACCCATAGATATTCATTGATGTAATGGAATGAGTTCTCAGAGCTTTGGGTTGTTCTCCTAAAAGATTTGTTGAACTAGTGTCCTTTCAACTATCAGATGTGGCTCAAGTTTGGTTTAAGACTATGGTACAAGGAAGAGCAGTTACTTTACCATCAATGGAGTAGGAAGAACTTAAAGAAGCATTTATGAATCGTTTTCTATTAATGTGTGAAAAGGACAATAGAGCCAGAGAATTTGAAGAATTAAGACAAACACCGAACATGATAGTTTCTGAATATGACATCCATTTTACTTGGTTGTCCAGATATGCACCATATCTGGTTCCTACTGATCAAGATAGAATTAAGAGATTTTTTTCAGGATTAATATATTTAGTTTAAATCGGTGGGTCCTCAGATGAATCATTTTTCAACTTATTCAGCAGTTGTGGATTATGCTAGAATGATGGAAATACGAGAGCAAGCAGATATAAAAGGTTTAAGGAAAAGAAAAAGAGATTGAGATAGTAATGTACAAAATAGTTATAATCCTAATGTTAGAGGATCAAGATTTCAAAATCCACAACGTTTTACTCAAACAGGATCTAGTAGCTCTAACCAGACATCAATTAATATCAATAAGTAAAGAATGAATCAAAGAGACATAAGACTTGTTAGCCAACAAGATTCAAGGTTAATTCCACCATCTCTTATTTTTGGCAAGCCTCATACTGGACAGTGTTGCAGAGAAATTGGTGCATGTTTTAAGTGTGAAGAAATAGGTCATCTGATGAGGAATTGTCCATAATTACGAAATTTTAGTCAAGCATTAGTAAAACTAGCTTCACCCCCTACATCTGTACCAACATGACCAAATGAGCAGCTTCAGTACAAGCAAGTAGTGATGGTATTGGTAGAGGATCAGGAAGCCGAGGCTGAGAACAAGCTCAAATTTTTTCCTTGACACGACAAAATGGTCAGGCCTCAAATGCAATTATGACAAGTACATTATCATTATGTTCTCATAAAGCATATGTCTTTTTCGATCCTGATTCTACTCATTCTTACATATCACCTTACTTTGCTAAGAAATTGGATAGAGATCCTACTAGTTTATATTGCTCTTTCATGGTTACTACTCTAATGGGAGAATTCTTATTAGTAAATGATGTGTATAAATCATGCGAGATTTCGATAGAAGATAGGGAGACTCTTATAGATTTGATAGTTCTAGATATGGTAGACTTTGATATGATACTGGGAATAGATTGACTGTCATCATGCCATGCCATTCTAGACTATCACCTTAAGGTGATTAAGTTTAATATTCTTGAGGAATCTTTGTTCTTGATATAAGGAGATCGTAGTAAGGTGCCTAGTAACTTAATCTCAGCTCTAACAGCTCATAAGCTGTTACAAAAAGGATGCCAAGGGTAGTTAGTAGTAGTCAAAGATGTTGATATGAAGTACACCAAGGTAGAGCAAGTTCCAGTGGTTAGGGAATTTCCTGATGTGTTTCTTGATGAGTTGCCAGGGTTACCCTCAGAACGAGAAATTGAGTTCAGTATTGATTTACTTCTTGGAACTTAACCAGTGTCTATACCCCCGTATAGAATGGCATCGACTGAAGTCAAGGAATTGAAAAACCAGTTATAAGATTTGTTCGACAAGGGATTTATATGCCCTAATACTTCTTCTTGGGGTGCTCTGGTCCTATTTGTGAAAAATAAAGATGGATCGCTACTGCTGTGTATTGATTATAGATAGTTAAATAAGGTGACAATGCATAATAAGTATCCATTACCTCGTATAGATGATCTATTTGACCAGTTACAAGTTGACCAATGTTTTTCGAAAATTGATTTGAGATTTGGGTATCGTCAATTGAGGATAAACAAGGAGGATATTCTGAAAACTACTTTTAAGACTTGGTATAGGCACTATGAGTTCTTAGTAATGCCATTTGGTTAAACAAATGCTCCAGCTGCATTCATGGATTTGATGAATAAAGTATTTAAACCTTTCCTGGATCAATTTGTTATTGTATTTATAGATGATATCCTGGTATATTCAAAGAGTTCAGATGAGCATAAACGACATTTAAGAATAGCTTTGCAAACCTTAAGAGAACACCAACTGTATGCCAAGTTTTCAAAATATGAATTTTGGCTTAGTAGTGTTACTTTCCTAGGGCATGTGGTTACCAATGATGGTATTCAAGTTGATCCTAAAAAGGTAGAAGCGGTGCAGTAATGGCCACGCCCTACGGAACTTACAGATATTCGTAATTTTCTTGGTTTACCAGGCTATTACTGCAAATTCGTTAAATATTTTTCAAAAATAGCTGCTCCTCTGACGAGGTTGACAAGGAAGAGAATAAAGTTTGAAGGTCAAAAAAATGTGAAAGAAGTTTCTAGAAACTCAAAGAATGTTTGACTACGGCGCCAGTAATGTCTATTCCCTCAGGTACCGGAAGATACATGGTATATTGTGATGCATCGAGAATTGGATTAAGGTGTGTGTTAATGCAACATGGTTGAGTCATTGCATACGCATCTAGACAGCTTAAAACACATGAGCAAAATTATTTGACTCATGACTTGAAAATTGCAGCAGTAGTTTTTGCTCTCAAAATTTGGAGGCATTATCTGTATGGTGAGACATACGAAATTTATACAGATCATAAAAGTCTCAAATATAATTTCCAACAAAAAGATCTTAACTTGAGAAAAAGACGATGGATGGAATTACTTAAAGATTATGACTGCACAATACTATATCATCTAGGTAAGGCCAATGTAGTGGCTAATGCATTAAATTAGAAGTCTATGAGTAGTTTGGCTCATATCACAGTGGTAAAAAGGCCGTTGGTTAAAGAAATGCATAAGTTAGAAAGTAATGGGGTAGTAATGGAAGTAAAAGAGCCTGGGATATTATTGGCCCATATACAGTTTCAATCGTCATTGATTGAGCAGGTGAAAAACGCACAGAAAGAGAATGCCTATTTATGGAAGAAAATTGAAGAGGTGAAAAATGGCGGTGACATTGAATTTACTATAGACCTTGAAGGAATTCTGAGATTAGGTAAGCAGTTGTGTGTACCTGATAAAGAAGAACTTAAGAAAGAAATTTTCTAGGAAGCCTATAAATCTATATATACCATTCATCTTGGAATAACTAAAATGTATAAGGATATAAAATAAATTTATTTGTGGGAAGGTATGAAGAAAGACATAGTTGATTATGTTTCTCGATGCTTAACTTGCCAGTAGGTAAAAGTAGAACATCAAAGGCCTACAGGACTACATTAGTATATAGAGATACCTGAATGGAAATGGGAAAGAATAACTATGAATTTTGTTACAGGGATATCGCGAACACCAAAAAGGGTTTGATTCAATATGGGTGATCATTGATAGGTTGACTAAATTAGCACATTTTCTATCAGTGAAAACCACATACAATGTAGCTCAGTATGCAAATTTATATTTGAATGAAATAATGAGGCTTCATGGAGTGCCAATATCAATTATTTTTGATCGAAGACCACAGTTCACAGCTCATTTTTAGAGAGCTTTCCAAGAAGCTTTGGGCATGAAGTTAAATCTCAGTACTACATTCCATCCATAAACAGATAGACAGTATGAATGAACCATCCAAATATTTGAGGACATGCTACGGCCATGTGTGCTAGACTTTCAAGGTAGTTGGGAAAGATTTTTGCCCCTAGCTGAATCTGCTTATAATAATAGCTACCAAGCCAATATACAAATGGCCCCTTTTGATTCATAATATGGTAGACGTTGTCGTTCTGCGATCAGATGGTTTGAGATGGGCGAAGCTAAGATTTTAGGGCCTAATATGGTATAGGATGCACTGGTCAAGGTAAATTAATTAAGGAAAGGTTATTAGCAGCTCATAGTAGACAGAAAGCCTATGTTGATAATAGACGTCGACCATTGAAATTTGCCATAGGTGAACATGTCTTTTTAAAAATATCTCCTATGAAAGGAGTAGTAAGATTTGGGAAGAAAGGGAAGTTAAGCCCATGGTACATAGGACCATTTGAAATTTTTGATAGAATTAGCCCAGTAGCTTATCATTTGGTTTTACCCCCTGAATTGGGCAATGTCCATCCAGTTTTTCATGTGTCTATGCTATGGAAGTATTTATCGGATCCCACATATGTTATACAATGTCCACAGATTCAGTTACGGGAAGATCTAACTTATGAAGAACAACCAGTAGCGATAATGGACAAATAAGTAAAGAAATTGCGTTCAAAAGAAATACCTACAATGAAAATAATATGGCAAAATCACTATTCTGAAGAGGTTACTTGGGAAAGAGAGGATGACATACGCACTAGATACCTACATTTGTTTGAACAATAAGGTTAGTGTTTATTTGAAACTATGGTAATAAAATTCGGGGACCGAATTTCTTAAAGGGGGAAGAATGTAATAGTCTTAAAATTTAAAGGAAATCCTAAATTAAAGAAAATTTTGAATAAAAGAGAGGATTTTGAAAATGGAGATAAGAACCGTTGAAAATATGTTTATTTATTACATGGGTTGAAGAATTATAAAGAAAATATGAGAATTTACGTTTTTGGGCTGAAATGTAATTTTTTTAAAGTTTAAGGGTCAAAATATAAATAAGAAAAATTTGCAAGGACCTCCCTCAAAAATTTAATTTTTGCATAAAGGTCCCCCAAAATATTTTAGAGCCTCAGCCACCGAAGGAGCTAACAATTTCAGATTTTTCTCTCTCTCCTCCAAATATTTCTCTCCCAAAACTCTAAATCTTCTCTCTAGAATTATACCAATTCTGGACCTCGGATTTTGACACCATCGTCACCAACGGACTCAGAACGAAGAGGTCTATAAATCCATCTGATTGGTTTCTGGAAAATTGACTGGAGATTGGCCAGAAAATAGAGGGAAAAATCACCTAAAGAGGTAATCTCTGAAACCCCTATCTGTAGTTCTCAAACGTAAAACTAATACCATAGATGGATCCAGAAGGTACCGAAACCTTAGGATCTCAAATTTTAGGTTCATCCTCCCTTGCACATGGCCCCACGTATTGCTTCTTCCGCGACGAGTGACACTTACGTGCAGCCCCTCCGGTGGTGCGTGCAGCGCATGACTCTAGCACCCTGTTGCGTTGACTGAACCCCCAGAGGCCAAATTTCGCAAATCCAAAGTCATTTTCAAGGATTTTGGACCCTCCGACTCATTTTTGGGGTTTATCTGGCCATATTTAGATCAGAAACGTGGATTTTGGTGTTGTCCAACTTAGAACCCTAACTTTGTGAGTGGATAATTATTTCTATGACTTGTCCTATACTCTTCTTGAACTTTAATTGTGTAATTGATTATGTTTATAAATTCTTTATACTTTTATATGTTTCTGAAATGGATTAAATTCTCTGAATTTTTTACAATTTGGAATATAGTTCAAGAAGAGTATAGTTTTAAAAATGAATTTTTGAACTCATTGTATATCTTATATTAAATGTATTTTCCATCATATGGTAAAGAAAATAATTGTGCACGTCGCATTTATTTCTAAAGCTATATGATTGCCTTGAAAAAGGGCATGTACATGTGATAAACTCTGATTAAGAAATTTATGACAGATGAATCTGTATTGAGACTGAAAGTCTGTATTATATTGAAAACTCTATATTGGATGATATGGCTATGGAGAAAATATCATTGGAAACACTGTTTGCTAACAGTAGGTGATTCTAGCCCTAGTACACTGTGATACCTTAGCTAGTAGGGGTCGTGCTAGCCTTGTGTAAGGGCCAACACACGGGATATGATATGTGATGGAGAGCGGGAAGCCTCCTATCTAGACGAGATGCCAGTTACATGATATGTGATTTGTCTTCCCTTGCTTTGTGCTTGGGAAATTGTCCATATTAAAGTCACTTCGCGTGTCCTCTTAAATGGTGGTAGGGCAAACCTTGGCTGAGATGCTAAGTATAGGTAAATCCTACACCAACAAAGTACAGAAGGGATTGAACTCTGATATGGTGATTCTGATATAGGATCCTCCTAATAGTTTTATAAGAAATGTTTTTGATGCATATCAACGTTTCATTAATGATCATATTATTTCATAAAAGGTGAAAGATATCTGAATGTAATTTGAACTGAGAATATTTGAAAATGCGGATCCCATATAGATGTACTTCTGAACTGTAATTTTTGATGTGATAAATTTTAATATATAAGTATATCCATATGTTGATCTGAGTGGTCATAGGAAGTATTATCTGCTCACTGAGTTGTCAAACTTACTACACGATACTTACATTTTTTTCTGATAAAGAATCAAAGATTGACCCTGTAGCTATATGATCAGCTAGGCGTCATATTCTCTGGGTGAGCCTACAATGTTTCCAAGGCTCGCAATGTTTAAAATATTATGTCATTGTAAGCTAGAATATGTTCTTAACGCCACAAACAAAATCCCTACTTCTGCTGTAATATTGATAAGTGTAAACTTGGCATGTATAATTGGCTATACTGAAAACTAACGTATGACATTTTTCATGATATGTGATATTGTGAAGCCATATGCAAATAAATAAGTGGTAAATTTTTCTGTTAGTTGTGTTATTTGCATTCCAATAAATTGGGGCGTGACATATGTCATGCCCTTTACCATATTTATTGATAAGTTTTAAAAAATGTGAATTTTATGTTAGCTTTCTGCTTTCTTCATTTGGGCAAGTTTCAAATGTTTGGATGATGATGACCACAACAGTAGAAGGTCTTTCAACAGTAGGGTATCAACAGCCCTAAAAAATGTACTGTTTAAGGTGCATAGTGGTAAGGACAAGGGTAATTGGATTCCTTCATAGATGCTACAACAGTTAAGGGCTGAATGGGACAGTGATAGTTGGGAAAATAAAGCTAGGAAAAATAAACAAAATAGTTTTTTCCAAGAAGGACTCAATGTACATAATGGAGGGTCTATATCTATATGTGAGCATGCCAAAAGAAGGGTGAGTAATTTTTGTCAAAATCATAGTGATTAAGCTTTTACTTTCATGACACTTAACTTTTTATTCTTTCAGAGGGTACAAATGAACAAAGAACCAACATGTTTTAAGTTGTATGAGCGACTTCACCGGCCTAAATGGAAGCCATCAGAGTGGTTCAACAAGAAATAGGGAAAGATTATTGTATGTAATCGCTATTCTTTTATTTTATTTTCTTTATAAACATTAACTTTATCTAAAAACTTTATCCTTTCAAGAAATGTATCGAACAAAATTAGCTGAGAGGCAATCTCAATCTCAAAGCTACGATGGTTCTAGCCAACACACCACCCAACATTCAGACAACGTTGTTTACTTGGATGTGGTTGGAGGCTTGAATAACAAAGGACGGATATATGGGTTACGATCTCAAGCTCATAATGTATTAGTGGAAGGTTCCTCTTCTAAATCGTCTGCTCATCTTAGTGTATTAGAATAACAAGTTACCATAACGTATGCAAAGATTGAGGTTCTATCTACTCGTATTCATCAAAGTGAAGATGAAAATTCAATGTTGAAGCAAAAAGTTAAAAAATGGGATCAGATGTTCAAGCGTCTCATATGTACCTAGAGAAGAAAAGGAAGATGACAATGAAGAAACTGGTGATCCTGCTGATAGATAATAATATTATGATATTTTTTTTACATTATTTATGGATATTTTTTGTTACATATTAATATAATTGATAAATTTGGATGCACAATTTTTTGATTTCTCAACATTCATATTTTTAATCTTATATAGTCATTTACAAGAAATCATGTTTTTGGGAAAATTAAAAAAATTAGCTAAATTCGAGATAGGAACCAATTTTGTCTTATAAATTTAGAGACATAATTAATTCTCGTCTCTAATAGCGGGAGATGGAAATTCTGATATTAGAGATGGAATTTTTATTCTGTCTCTGGTATTAGAGATGGAATAAATTTCCATCTTTAATATTAAGAGACATAAATTCAAATATTAGAGATTGAAAAAAAATTTAGTCTCTAAATATTAAAGAAGGAATAAGTTTCCGTCTCTGCAGGGACAAAATTTATTATTTGGGAATGTTAATAGTAGAGACAGAAATTTTAATATTTAGAGATGGAGTTTTTTCATCTATAAAATTTTAGTGACAACCAATTTAAAGATGGATTAAATTTCGTCTTTGATTCCGTCTTTAACTGTGTTAGAGATAAAAATGTTGTCTCTAAAATAGTTTTTTCTAGTAGTGCTTGATCCTTTTACATTTTTCATGAAGTAAAACAATTTGAATATCTTCACTAGATGCTTTTATACCAGTATGGAGTTTTAAATATCTTCATTGAATGTTATAGTCATATTTTTAATTTATTAATCAAAATTTCAAAAGAAAATTGAAAGAAAAAGATCTAAAGCACCACTTGTCAGCAAATGATAGTTTGACTCTAATAATAAACATTATGCACAAAATATTTTGTGTACACTTTCAATCATAGAGAGAAAGATCATGACTGACACAAAATGAAAAAAATGCATCCATGCATCCTTATTCAACTTGCTCTATAATCAAATTTCTGGCCTCCTAGTTACTCAAGATAACAAACTTAGACTTTCTCAAAATAACCCTTACCATTGCCCTTGTAACATCTTTAATATTTGGCCTATTAAATTTTCTTGGCCATATATGTTGCAGCACCTTTCCAATCTATGCACATTTGGTGAACTTTTAAGCCCATACTCTTCAATAAGTTTTTTAACATTCTCAGCCACATCAAATTCCATGAAAGTGAAATGGTAACATAGGAAGAAACTCTTCAAGGAATAAGAAAAATATCCATGTAGAAGAGTTGAAGGATAAGACACTTATAATCTATGCAACTTTGCAAAGTTTTAGCTATGTTTTTCATGCATTGACATTGTTAGTTATCAATGGGATATGACTTTCACTCTAAATCCAAGCCAACCTTTTCTTGCATATTTAGAATAGATTATGTAAATGAATATATGCCATTATGAAAAATAGTTCTTTAATTTTCAATTTCATAAAATGTTGACTATTGTAGAGATAGATTTGAATATTTTCACTGAATATTATAATTATATAAATTTATATATATAATTTATTAATCAAAATTTCAAAAATAAAAAAAAAAACTAAAACAAAAAAAATCTAGAGTGCCACTTGTTAACAAATGACAATATGACTCTATTGGCATATTTATTTTCCAATTTCATTATATGCTTTTAGACTATTATAGAACTTTACATATATATATATATGATCTATTAATCCCAATTTCAAAAATTAAGAAAAATCTAAAATGCACTTGTCAACAAATGATAATGTGACTCGAATGATAACTTTAATTTCCAATTTCATTAAATGCTTCTCCACTATTGTGAAGATTTAAATATCTTAATTGAATATGGTAATTATATATATAATTTTTGATTTATTAATCAAAATAAGAAGAAGAAATTAAAAGAAAAATTTATAGAGCCATTTGTCAACAAATTACAATGTGACTTTAGTGATAGCTAATTTATTATAGATAATAGATAATAGACAATTTTACCATAAGGCTTAAGTGTAGTAGATGACATAGCAAGTTTTTGAATAAGGAGTTATACCTACAAGCAAAACAAATATCTACACAAATCTCATGGAGGAGCAAATTAATCATTTACTTGAAGATTGTCGACAACAGACAAGCCATGGAGCTAATCCTTTGGAGCAAATAAACTCTAAAACTCATAAGATGAGGGTTAGTCAATGCGAGGGGAGAAATGAAGGGAATTAATTTTAGTAATGCATTTTTTTTAATACAAATTTAATTTAAAAATTAGGAAAGCTAATTAAATTTGATTACAAGAAGGGTAGGAAGACTGTTTCCCTTTGAGTTCACTTGGTTAATGTTGCTTTAATGATTTCTTGAAGAATAGTATTAGAACGGATGTTGTTATTAATAAAGCTTTGGATGTTTTGACCCCTACTCTCAAAACCTGTAAAGAAGAGGTTTTTGGGAACATTCAAAAGAGGAAAAGAGAGATTTTGACCGAATTAGATGGGATTCAAAGAAGACTTACATTGAAGATGAAACCGTTTTTGGAGAGCCCTAAAAGAGAGCTACATAACTAGCTTCTTGATGAAGCGCTCCTCCAAGAGGAGCTTCATTGGCATAAAAAAGATAGTATTATTTCGCTATCATTGAGGGATATGAACACTAACGAGGTGTTTGGTATAGGTTATGTTTTAAGATACCTAGGAAAGTTGAGTGAAATATTTTTTTCTACATTTATTACAAGTTGTAAAATTTTATTCTTGGGAATATTTTATTCCCAGGAATAAAATTTGTGAAGAGAATCCCTCACTTTTATTCCCAATAGTGAAGGTGGGAATAGAAGTTTCCCATGGTAATAGGAAAGTTTAAGGATGTCATAGTACAAAAGTACCCTCCACAACCCTAGCCTCTCATCTGATTTTGCCTTTCCCATGAGATAGCCGCAGCACCCAATGTTCTCTCCACTACTTTTGCCTTTCGTGTGAGATAGCTACAGCACCCATCGCATCATCTCTCAGCTATGCTACACCTCTACCTCGGTAAGTCTCTCTCACTTCACATGGGTTTTTCTTTCTTTTTCATTGTCGTCATCTTCTCCCTTTGTTCAGACTCTCTTGCTGATGCAGAAAATTCCTTTAGCATTTCACGTGACTTAGCTGCAGCATCCAGATCCTGTGCTTCATCGTAAAGCTACACTCATATCTCTTCATCTCATTTGTTTCTCAGCTACGCCGTACCTCTGCCTTAGTGAGTCTATTTGCTTTCTCTTTTTCGTTGTCGTCATCACCTCCCTTTGTTCACATAGGTTTATTGAAGCCTTACCAATAAAGTAAGACTGTGATTAAGAAGTGATTGGAGAGTGAAAATTGCAAAACCCAGTGGGAGTGGGACACATGCATAAGGGTAGAGAATGGAGTTTGTCTATTAAGAGACAAACTTAGCTTTGACTAGAAATAAGGAAAAAGCGTAAATGGAACTCCACCAGATACCTGCATTGATTCATCAACATGTTGGGTGCACAATTTGTTGAAGTTCATCTTAGCTTGCCAATTCAAAAGCCTTAAATATTTTTCTTATAACTTTAAAGCCAAGTGTGCCATGTTGTTTCCACAGCTACACCTATTCAAGACAACCCCCCTAACAAACAACATAATTTTTATTTTTAAAAAAATAATATAATCTCTGTTTAAAACTCAATTAGGTTTACAAATTATGGCATTAATTAACTCCTTGCCATCTCAAAGGAATTTTACAAAAACAAAACAGGTCATTAGTAGCATTTTTTCTTTCTACATTACTAAATCAAGATATGCATAAAGTTCTATAGCTTTTATTCTTGCAAATAAAAAGATGTTAGTTGGCAGAGATACATAACATATGTATGTATATACATATATGTATATACATACATATGCAAACACGCTACATGATTGCAATGTAGAAAGCCACACACACACACACACACACATATATATGTATGCAGCTTTGTGTTAGTTGATAGTTGTTAATTGATGGTTGGTAGTGCGGCTTGAAAAATAACATATATTGTTCTGCATATGAGTTACACTTATGATTGTGTTCAAATGTATTGTGAGAACTAATTAATTTTGTGTAGTTTCTATTTTTTTTGCCAGTTATTTGACTTAACGAATCATGGATCAATTTTAAAATACAATATACGAATTATTGAAATTTTAGTTTTGTATTTAGAAATACTAAATGATTTTCTCTTGATGTTATGTCAATTTGCACATATATAATAAACAATTATCTTAGACATTATAGGAATAAGACTTGGGATACATATAGTCGACATGTAGTTAAGGAAGTTAATTTTGATAGAGTGGTATTTTTTTCATATTTAGCATGTGTGGAAAACATTAGGATGGATAGGAGAAGTTTCCATTCTTTATGCCATATGTTGAAAGTGATAGGTCAATTAGAGCCATCTAGAAATATGGGAATAGAAGAGATGGTAGCAATTTTTTTACATATAATCTCTCATGATTTTAAAAATATAATAGTTAAGAGACAATTTATGAGGAGTGGTGAGACCATTAGTAGGAGATTTAGTTATATTCTATATGCCATTTTAAGATGCTACAAAGAACTCCTTAAAGAACTTGAGCCGATCCAGGAAAATTGCACCAGTGAGAGATGGAAATGGTTCAAGGTAATTTTTTGTAATTTTTCCTTTGAAACAATAGTAGGATTTGTATTTATTTTTTAAAACTTCATTGATTGCGCATTTCTTTCGTTCTCAATGTAGAATTGCTTAGGAGCATCAAATGGAACTTATATAAAAGTTAATGTATTAGAAAGTGATAAACCTAGCTACAGAACAAGAAGGAGAGAACTAGAAACCAATGTATTGGGAGTTTGTTCTTAAGACATGCAATTTATTTATATCTTGGCTGGGTGGGAGGGCTCAGCTGCAGACTCTAGGGTCCTAAGAAATGTTATCTCTCATAGAAATGACCTGAAAGTCCCTCTAGGTATTTTATGTACTTATATAATATTACTATAATTTATGTTAATTGTCTATGAATTATTTTAATCTAAATTTGTATATTTTATAATAGGTTATTATTACTTATGTGATGCTGGATATATGAATGGGGAAGGGTTTCTAAGCTCTTATAGAAGACAAAGATATCATTTAAATGAGTGGAAGAATGGTTCAAAGCCTACAACCCTACAAGAGTATTTAAATATGAAACATTATTTTGCTATAAATGTAATTGAGATATGCTTTTGGTTGCTAAAAGGACGTTGGAAAATTTTAAGGAATAAGTCATTTTATCCAATTAAGACTCAAGTAAGAACAATTACAGTATGTTGCTTGTTGCATAATCATATCTAACGAGATATGCCTGTGAATCCATTGGAGAGGGAAATAATAGAGATGGAAGTTGACAACAATGAGGATGTCATGCTTGGAGAAAGGATTAGACATGTTGAGGCAAGTAATACTTGGAGTTATGGAGAGACAACCTTACAACAGAAATGTTTAGTGTTTATAAAGGAAGACAACTTTGAAATAAAAATTAATGTTGTGCTTTTATTCAATTCAATTGTTATTTATCTTTGTAATGAACTTGTGTTGATTTATTTCTCTTTGAAATTACTTATTTGTTGTAATAGATATTTATTTTTATAATGAACTGTTATTTTTATTTATTCATGTATCACTATTGATCGATTTTATACTGTATATACTTGCATTTTTTATCACTTGTATGTTGTAGAGGATCATCAAGCCAACCAATTTTGACAGCTAAGAAGCATCAATGGATAAGAGATGAAGATACAAAACTTGTGGAGTGCTTATTAGAACTTGTAACTTGTAAACAGTGGACTGGAGATAATGGCACATTCAAACCTGGATATCTAAAGCAATTAGAGCAATAGCTCCATCAAAAAATGTCAGGTTGTGGGTTGAAGGCCAATTCACATATTAAGTCAAGAGTCAAGCAACTTAAGAAGCAATATTGTGCTATAGCTGAAATGTTAAAGGCAAGTAGATTTAAGTGGATTGATAAAAAGAAAATGATAGTTATGGAAAAAGATTTATTCAAAGATTGGGTAAAGGTAATTATACAATTATTTAACTTATCTTATTATTATCATTTGTTATTTATGAGATAGTAACTTTTCTTATTTTGGAATTCTGTCACATCGAAATGCTCAAAGTTTGTTTAAGAAGTCATTTTCTCATTATTATGACTTGGCATTGCTGTTTGAAAAAGACAGAGCCACTGGGATAAATGCTGAAGATCCCATTGATGCAGTTGAGATAATTGATAAAGAGATGCAAGAAAATGTCTTATTTACTGGTGATGATGTAAATATAGATGAGGGCCCTATTGATTATGTGGCTAAGACTCATCTTCCACACTCTCCATGTCATTATTCTAGTCACACTGGTATTGGTTCTTCAAAGGGCCAAGATTCTATATCTAGTGGGAGAGGAAAAGAAAGAGAACTACTAGGAACGATTATGTTATGAAACAACTTGTAGAGACAATACAAGTTTTAGGAAAAATGTATGAGAGCACCAAAGACAGTATTGGTGACCTTGTTGGGTGTTTCAAGCATGAAAAGGAAGGACCAAAGAGAAGGACGCGAGTATTTGAAGAATTGAAGAAGGTAAAGCGGTTGAATGATATAGAAAAGGTAAGGCTGGATCTATGATAAAAAAGGATCAAAGTGCAGTGGATTTCTTCTTTACTATTGATCCTGAGTTGAAAGCTCTTTATGTGTAACAAATTTTTGCAACAAACACGTTTTAGCTCTTTATGGGTTAGGCACGATATTGTTAATTAAATTTGCTATGAACTTTTTATACCATGTATAACAACAAATGTTTGTTGTATTTATGACTAGTAGAAGAGACAATGGTTGGACTTCTAGCTATAGCACAATGGTTTGATGTTTTACACCATTTTTTTGGGGTTTGGTGTATTTGTAACGACAATGGGTTGTAATCAATGCTTTAGTTAATGCAATATCAAATGCAAATATCTGTTATTGAGAAATCATATGTTGATGTTAAATAAGGAAAATCAATGTAGATAAAGTTTATTTTTTATCATTGGTATTATACAAGTGTATGGGACACAATAAAAGGGGGGAAGAGGCAGTTTAATGCTTTCTTGATGCTGTGAATAATATGAGAAAGTGAATTAAAAATGTGTGATGGTGAGATTCCAATTTTTTTTTGGATGTTGTGAATGAATATGAGAAATCCATACTGGTTCACAAAAACCAAGTATTTTTATTTTTTATTTTAAAGGTTGCACTAGATCATATTTTATTATTACTTTAATCCACATTAAATTGTGACATTTAAATAAGGTTAATTTTTTATGTATATGGATTAAATGGCATTGATTTAGTTAATCCCCTAGGAAGATGGCATGTCTTCTATTATGGCGTGGGACACAAGCTTAATGACATAACTATAGCTAACAGGTTTACTTATCTATTATTGTTTTTGACAGATATTGGACTTTCACCAAGGTGGATCTTACTGTCAACTCTTTTATTAATTTTTATTGCATTGTCAAATAGTATAGCTGATTTTTTGTACCTCATTGTTTATAGAGGTAGCTGAAAGCTGAAATGGGGTTGGTAGGCATTACAGATTTGTTACATATTTATTTGATAGGTTAAGGGGAAGTTTCCTAGGATGCTTTGGTCTTGCACATAAATTGCGTTATTAACATGATTTGAATTTGACTTGCAAATTGAAAGAAGATTAATGGATTACAAAAGTTAAATTATAGGTACACATTGTAGCACCTCGAACCTCAAAAATCTAGATCGTAGAATGTTCCTTATTATCTATAAATTCTTGGCAATGACCACCTAGTTCATACCTTAACCTATTCACTTATATTGTTTGTTATCATTCTTGGGAAAACAAAAAAAATTGCTTCATACTATCCCAAGAATTTTCAAATTTCATTTCCTGATAGGCAACTAGCTAGGTATGATATGCATTACTTACATCATGAAGGATCTCATGCCATAATGGAAAGTGGTACAGTCCATAACTTATATTACATCACATTATAAGCTATCTAACAAGGACATGGCACTTAACTAAGCCATCCCGTGTAAATATTACACATCCAAAGAAACTACAATCATGATCATATGAGTCAACCTTGAGACCCTTGTTGCTCACTTCTTGCTGGAGTACCTGGAATGTGATTATGTGGACATAAAAAGTGAGATGACAATCTTAATTGCTAGCTAGTTTTTCAGAAAAATAGTGCACATTCCATTCCTTAAAACATCTCAAATTATTTCACTGAAACATAAGCACTGACCGTACATCATACATACGGCATCTTGGTCACATGGACCCATAACATCTTGGTCACATGGACCCATAACATCATGGTCTACTTACCCAGTGCAGTCAATACGGCCATACCTGCAAAGGGCTATGCATCTCCTATTATTGGCCAATCGTGAGGTAAATGGGGTTTACTTGGCACCCTTTTGTGCACCCCCTTAATTCCCGAGAATGCATACATCACATATCTTTAGACCATCATTCATCATAGTGTAAAAGTCAGGCAACCAGTGAAATTTGATAAATTCAAGTTCATAAACATAAAGAGTGTTTTAAGGAAGAGTTAGCTACCAAAGTTTTTAGAAAAATAAAAAGTACACATTCCATTCCTTAAAACATCTCACATTATTTCACTGAAACATAAGCACTGACCATACATTCATCATACGACATCTTGGTCACACGGACCCATAACATCATGGTCTACTTACCCAGTGTAGTCAATACGGCCATACCTGCAAAGGGCTATGCATCTCCTATTATTGGCCAATCATGAGGGAAATGGGGCTTACTTGGCACCCTTTTGTGCACCCCCTTAATTCCCGAGAATGCATACAAAACATATCTTTAGACCATCATTCATCATAGCATAAAAGTCAGGCAATCAGTGAAAATTCATAATTTCAAGTTCATAAGCAATAAGAGTGTTTTAAGGAAAAGCTAGCTACCTCAATTCCAGCATAATCACTTCCTTTCCAGGGCTGCCAATGTTACTACCAGCAACTCAAACTAAAACATATAAGAGTTCTTAGTTAATGCATGCATATTAATACCTAAAGTCATAAATCTCTAGTTTAAAAACTTCTGCTCCTCAAAACAAGACTATGATTTTGCTGAGTTTTAAGGCTGTCCCCAGTTATGGCCTGTTCTGCCTCATTTTCAGACTACCAAATTTCTACATTTTATTATATGTCTTAACCTTCCCATAATTTTCTACAATTTGGTAGGATGATTAATTAGGATCCCTTTAACATGTCATAAATTTTTTATACAAACTTTCAACATCTAACCCCTTCCAAATATTGTCTTTCCATCAACAGTCTGAGCTGTCTAGGAAATTGTCCTCAACACCATTTTAATTGTAAAAGACCTAGTTGTAGGTTCTCAAAAATCATGAAACTTTCCAGAATTGATTATGAATATTTTAAAACTCTTTTCACCAAAAATTAGAGAATTTAAAGGTCATTTACTAAATTTACTAAGCCAATATTTTCGGGTGCAAGAAGGTTTCTATTTTCTCAACCTAACTCTTCTATGCTCTATGACCTTTACTCACTAATCAGACCTTAACTCACTCATATGAACTCGAAAATTTGTAATTCCAGTGGATATTTGACCGTGAGAAATTTATCTACAACTTTTAATCACGACCTCATATTCCTTATGGATTAGTCCTAGAAATTCGAAAACCGAAGATATTCTTCACCAACCTGGATTCCAAATCCGATTCTGACCTCTCATTACTCCATGGACTATAACTCTCTCCTTTGACATCCGATTGATGTGATTCAAAATTCTATGGCAATCTAAGACATAGAGATACAATTTCTATGTTGAACACATTTTCATATTCTTGATAGAAATTCCTACATTCAGGCCCGAAAATTTACCTAATAAACTCAAAACTGGTTTTTATAAGAAGCTAGACTTACCTTATGTAAACCTACTCCTATGGCTCTCAATTTGCAGCTTCCTTCTCCTCTTGGTTTCCTTTGCAACTTAGCCACAACTCTTGCACCAAATATGGGTTGATCAAGGCCTCTATCCTCAGTAATCACTCTCACTCTCACTACCTTATGGTGAGGAAAGACAACTCTCTTTTTTTCTTGGTTTTCTTCATTCTCTTCCTCCTCTCTCAACCTTCTTCTTCTTCGTGGATACCCTCTCCGCCTTCCTTCTTCTTCCTCTTCAGTTTTTGGACCTCTTCCCTCCTTCCTTTCCTTTGCTAGCGTGAGGCAAGGGCATGTGTTTTCTGCTGCACCATTTCTGAATGCAAGGAGGTGGATGCCATGGTTGCAGGGATTCCCTGTTTTGCTGGGCAGGTGAGTGAGCTTCAGCTGCTCTCCACATAGGTGCATGCATATTAGAATATGCTCAGTGGGAGTGGGTGAAATTGTATGCATGATGTGTAGGAAAACACCTGCTGCCACATCACTTGCATGCAGGAACATTTTTGCTTGTCTCATGGAGCAAAGCTGACAGGATTCTGCTGCAGATGGGGGCATGATTTGTTGCTGTGTAGGGCAAGTTTCTGCTTGTTTTATGCAGCAAGGATGGGCGTGCATATACTATCATGTGGGGGGCTTTTTTCTGGTTGCATGTGGGAGCAAGGGTGGTGTGAAATGCTATCTTGTGGGCGATGTTTCTACTAGTCTCTTAGAGCAGATGGGGACGTTATTTTTCTACTGTGTGTGATGCATGATCTTCTGCTGGTTTGGGTGCACGTTTCAGTTTGTATTCCTAGTTGCATTCATGCTTTTTAACCTACCACGGCTATTGTGTTTTGTTTCAATTCATGTGCATGCATGGGTGGCTATATCTATTATGCTATGCATGGCATAAATGAGATAAATGCATATATATATATATATATATATATATATATATATATATATATATATATATATATATATACCTTCGTAAAGCTCCTCCTTTTGCATGTGCAAATATATATATAATAATGTGTATGGTGGAGGTGAAAGGAAATATGTATATATATTTATATAGCATCACATAATGCTTCTTCCTTCCTTATTATGTTGCTAATCCTAGATTAGCATCCTAAGGAATATCTTTGTATCCTATTCCTCTCATTTATGCTCCAAAAATATTTTATTTATATGATTCAACATTAACTATGTTACCTAATTTATTCTTGCCTTATAATCATATAAGTAAGTATCTTAATCACTTGTCATATGTGTTTTCTACTCATCCTTAAATTTATCTAACTTTATTAGAGGCTTAGGATGTTACACACATTAGGGATATGGTTTTTATGAATTGTCAAATGAAAATGTTCTTTGGATATGAACGATGATAATAAGTTATAGTTTGCTAGCTAAAATAGACATTATGTGTTGGTTGAGTTGAGTGGTGAGATTTTGAGTATGCTTACTGCATCATTTTGATTTCATTTTCAAAATGAAAGAAGGATTGCTACAGGCACTGTTCGTGCAAGTGAAAAATTAATTTGGACTGTTTTGTTATTATTTGTGTAAAAGATTTAATTAAATTTTCAAAATGGAAACATATTCAATTTTGGTACAACACCATGAAATCTGGGACTTGTATTATTTGTGACTCAATTTTTGTTAGATCCTTCCATTTTTTCCTTTAAACATTTCACCAATTTTCATAGTGGAATTTATTTTACAAGGGTAATTTTGGAAAAATACATTATATTTCTAGGAACATTTTACATCAACTAAATATGGGAATAAAATTCTGGTGGGAATATAGTAAAATATTCCCATGAACGTAAACTGATAACCAAACATATTTTTTTAACTTTTCAGGTAATCTTATTGCTGGGAATAAAAGTTTCCACAAACCAAACACCACCTAAGTATTATCATGTTAAAAGCTATCAATCAATGACGTCAAAACATAGTCAATACTTTAAGAAGTCATGATGGAAAATGGATTTAAGACCAAGAAGAGTTGTCTTACATGGAAATCAATTATTATGAAAGGTTATTAGCTTATAATGATAATGGGTTACCTTTATTTAGAGCCAATGTTATGTATTATGTGCTTAATGAAGATGATAACAAGAAGTTGGATGCCTAGGTTCTTGATGAGAAGATCAAGATGGTTTTCTCTATGGGTGGCCTTAAAGCACTAGCTTTGGATGGATACCCAGCAATCTTTTAGCAAAATAACTCGGTTATCATTGGCCCACTTTTGAGTAACTTTGTAAAGGCTTTTAATGGTAATATTAAGGTGGAGAAGGTTAATAAAACCTTACTGTTTTAAATTCCTAAAATTGAAAAACCAAACTTTATTACTCAGTTTTACCTAATTCCTTTATGTAATGTGACTTATAAGTATTTGACAAAAGTTATCACTAACAAATTCAAGACTCATATAGAGGATTGGATCTCACCATTCCAATCAAGTTTTGTGCTAGAGAGATCTATTCATGTTAACATAATCATTACATAATAGCAGTTGCACTCAATGAGGAAGATGAGGGGCAACAAAGGTGTCTTTGCTATTAAAATAGACTTAGAGAAAGCCTATCATAGACTAAAGTGAAGCATCCTTGAGAATATCCTTGCAGAGTTCATGATGTCTATTTCTCTAAGAAAGGTTATTATGAACTGTATATCTATCTCTTCTATGAATGTTATAAGCAATGGTAGCTAAACCAAAAATTTTAAACTCTCTAGGAATATTATTAGAAAGGGGACCTCCTCTCCCTATACATCTTCTAGTTGTGTACGGATAAGCTGTCTCATAATCCCTGGTGTAGTTAATAAAGGTATATGGAAGCCCATTAAAGCAAGTAGGAATGGTCCAAAAATATCTTGTCTTATGTGCGCTCATGACCTTTTACATTTTGGGTTTCACCTCCGCAAGTAACCTTGGAAAATATCTAGGTGTGCCCCTTTTGTATGGCCTAATCTCAAAGGGTGTCTATTTAGTATATTGTTGACAAAGTTCGTGAACATCTTGTTGGATGGAAAACTAAAAGCTTATCTATGGCAAGAAGGGCCATGTTAGCTACCTCAGTTATGGGTGTCTTGCCAATCTACATTATGCATATTGTTAATCTCCCTAAAATGTTGTGCAATGAAATTGAATGTCTGATATGTGTATAACTGATAATAAATTAGATACCTTTAATCTTGTTTTGTGAAATATGTTAGGAATTAGTTTGATTTTATGTTTTGTGTTATAGGATCAAAGAAAGTGGAAAAGAAGAGAAAAATAGAAGAAATTAAATGAAAATATAAAAATTCAAACAATCAGAACCTTGCTTCACTAATTTGAGTATAATTCTCTCATCCAAATTCTAAATAAGATTATTCAATAGGCTATGAAAAGTTAAGACAACCAATGGGATAAAATTATGTCAAATTAACCCTAGAAATATGATGGTCTACCTTAATTATAAATAGATGGCCAATGAGGCATCAAATGGCATTTTCTCAACATCTTGAATACCTCCAATCATCTTTTCTTCTTTCTTTAGTTTTGTGACCCTTCTTGGTTGATTTTGTTTTATTGGTCAAGGGAGAAAAAAACCTCAAATATGTTAATATTGTGATATTAGAATTTGCTTTTTATCTCTTTCAATTCTATTTTAGGTATTGATTTATTCTTCTATGCATATTTTTATGGTTTTCTTACTTGATGTCTAGACGGACCTCTAGTAATTACATAAGTTTAACCTATAGTTGAATTACTAAACCAAATTGCTTGGTCACTATAATTTATGAGGCAACTAGATTGATAAGTTGTTGAATTACAAGTCTTATTAACTCTTAAAGAGAATAATCAACTAAGTTAAATCCAATCGCTTGTACTTGGATTATTTAGCTTCATTAATCTTTCTAATGTGTATAGCAATTATTGAGTTAAATATCAGATGCTTGGAGAAGGTTATTTGATAATTACAGTTAATTGAATCGCTTGTTGAAGATTAAATAAACTTAAGAAAATATTAGATTAAATTTTGATAATAAATATCTAAACTGAATTAAATAATTGATATTGATGATAATTGGAAAAATTTGATAATGGAAGTTGACCCTTACCAATGTATTTTATTTTTATCTTTTTATTGCAATTTTATTTATTTTTTTATTTTATTTTTTTCAGTTAAATCCCCTTTTTGTTCACATAAGCATATATATCATCTATCACTTTCTTTGAGATCAACCATTTTGGTGCTACTACATTATTTTTAGAAGAGTAAGGTAATTATTTATTTTTAGTGTGCTTGTGATAACATGTAACAAATTTTGCTGCCATTGCTTTGGAATGCGTTAAGTTGAATTTTATACTTTTGTGGATTGATTTTCATGAAAAAGAAAGGAAAAAAATAAAAATAGAAAAAAGTGAAAATAAAAAAATTGAAGCTTTTTGTAAGTCCAATGTCTCGATGCCAACAATTGTAGGAGAATCCCAAGAAACCCAAGAGCTCTAGTGCCACAACACCCATATCATATTGCCACAGTGCCTATATGCAGAAGTAGCTACCCAAAATCTAGAATGCAAGAGCATTGTGGCACTAAATCCTTATCGTCTTGACAATAAGCTAAAAATTTTGAAAATAAAAATGAGCATGCCTACCTTCAAAGATTACCCTATAGACCTGAACATGGATGAAGACACTTAGTTAATGAAGTCTATTGACCTTCAAAGATGACATTTAGGACGTATGCACTGGATTTCTATATTGAATGAATGTGACCTCATTTAAGCATCAATTATTTGATCTTCACTATCATTGCACCTTCATTGCATTTAGCAAGTTGAGGGATTGTGTGAATATGTTCAATTTATGTTTTTAGTTCTTTTTTTTTTTAAAGAATAGGCAATGATTTAATTGATTTAAAAATTTTTTTAGCTCTTTAAAAATGTAGAAAAATCATATTGATGTGTAAATTTGATTCTTCTGAAATATATAATTAACTTAAAAATCCTAAAATATTTTATGCACATAAACCTTGAGTATTTAATTTTTCTATTGCTTAGAGGAGGTTTTTACAATTTAAAAATATTTTCTTATCTCAATGAGACTCTAGAACTTAATTAAATGATACTTGAAGTGAAATCCTAAACTAACGCTATTATTTAGGAGATGATTTAAGTATTGTTTGATAGATTGAGTCTTTCAAGCTTACCATGATTTTACACCTATATATCTTCTGAGCCAAATTTTATAATTTATATCCCTATAAGGAGAAAAAAAAAAGACAAGAATGATATAGTGGATAGAAATAGAGAAAAAAAAAGTAAAAAGAAGGGAAAAGAAATAGAAAAAAAAAAGTGTTTGAATAGAAAGAATGAAGTAAGAAAATGAGTTAGGGGAAAAGTCCTCTGAACCTTATAAAAGTTCAAGGAAGAATTTAGAATGATCATATGGTATTAGGTGATTGAGCCTAAATTTTTATTATTCATCCTACTCTATATCCTAACCACATTACAAGCTTAATGAAGTCCTATTGATCTTAAGTGAAGTATATAGCCTATATTAGTGGAGAGTGACATAAAAATAAACTTATAGAGTTCCTAAACTTAATTGATTAGAGATCTACACTTTAATTTTTTTGGATGTATAAACTCATGCAAGTGTAAAAAATTAATAGATCTAAGGACACACACAAACTCAAGATTCAAGATGATGAAATATGGATTACATTTGAGTTAAACTTATACATAACTGTGATCTTTTTAAAAAATTTCTTAAAGTAATAATTCATTGCACAAGTTAGTAAACTTGATACTCACTGCATAATTTGAATTTTTGTTATTTTTGTTTTTAGAGTTTTTTTTGCTTAAGGACAAATAAAAAGTTAAGTTTCGGATATTTGATATGTGTATAATTAATAATAAATTATGTACTTTTATGATTTTTTTTATTTTTTAAGTGAAATATGTTAGGAATTATAAAAATTCAAAAATTTAGAGAATCTGGACCTTGCTCAACTAATTTGAGTATAACTATTTCATCTAAACTCCAAAAAAGGTGATTCAAAAGGCTATGAAAAGTAAAGACAGATTTGTGTTGAGCATTTTGATAAATTCTATAGAATGCCTACCACTACAGTGATGGAAAACCAGCATTGTGACATTAATACAGAAGCCAGGAAAAATAAAATATGCGAAAAAATATAATTTGAGTTGGACTCGAGCTCTAATAGGCCAAAATTAAGTCAAATTAACTTTACAAATTTGATGGTCTACCTCAATTATAAATAGATGGCCAAGGGGGCATTAAAGGGCATCTTTTCGACATCTTAAGTACCTTTAATAAATTTTTCTTCTTTCTTTAATTTTGTGACCCTACGTGATTAATTTTGTTTTATTGATTGAGGAAGACTAAAACCTCATATATGTTAATATTGTAATATTGTAATTTGCTTTTTATCTCTTCCAATCCTATTTAGGTATTGATTTATTGTTCTGTGCATATTTTTATGGTTTTATTGCTTGATTTTTGGACAGACCCTCTGGTAATTGAATGAATTTAACCTATAGCTAAATTATGAAACCAAATTATTTGGTCAATCTAATTTATGAGATAACTAGATTAATAACTTGTTGAATTACATGGTTTATTAACTATTAGGGAGAATAATCAATTAGGTTAAATTCAACTCCTTGCATTTGAATTATTTAACTTCATTGATCTTTTTAATGTATATGGCAATTGTTGGGTTAAATCATGGACAAGGTTATTTGATAATTATAGTTAATTTGATTGCTTGTTGAATAATAACTAAACTTCAGGAAAGATTAGATTAAATTGTGACAATCTAAATTGACCTTAACTAATGTAATTTATTTTTATCTTTAATTGCAATTTTATTTATGTTATTTTTTAATTTTTCTTTCAATTAAATCCCCATTTTTTTCACATAAGCATAAATATCATTTGTCATTCTTTATGGAATTAACCTTTACTCTGCACCTATATTATTTTTAAAAGAGTAAGGTAATTATTTATTTTTGGTGTGCCTGTGACAACACGTACCAATGTCTCCAAATAAATTGTATCTACGATCAAAATAGCATATAAAGGAAGATACACCTGGTCAACTAATCCCATAATTGTTTACCCAAAGTTGAAGCTTGTTTAATGAAGATAGGTTGGAAGATCATGATTAGAACTGTAGTGACTCCATTATGTGTGTGTGTCTATAGATATAGATATATATATATATATATATATATATATATATATATATATATATATATATATATATATATGTATGTATGTATGTATGTATGTATGTATGTGTGTGTGTGTGTATAAGTTCATGAAGTCACTACCACTTACATCATAATAAATAATTTCCTTAAGCACACATAATTAAGATTAGATGGGCTTAATCTATCATTAAACATCAATGTTATCGTTAATCCATATACACATCATAGTGTCTCAGGTGCTCCTGAAATATACAAAAGTAGGAAAACACCCGAACACTATGCCCAAAAGAATACGGTCAGCATCTGAGTATGGTTAGTCAAAAGATTACCAATATACAAAAAGTTAAGCATGTACATGCCTATGCCCTAACCATCCATAGCAGCCTCATCTAGGGACACTGGTGGTGTGGGTGGTGGCACCTCTATCGGGATCTCGATCAACTTTACTATAGATACATAATTAATTACCAAGATCTACCCAAAATAGGGTATCTTGATCCAACGTATGCTAAAAAGTCAAGGTCACAGAGAAAATCTGCATATTTACTTATCTGAACATAACATGGAAATATAGTGAGAATTTATATCCCTGTAGGTTCAATAATAAATTATAATCATCATCAATATAAATCATCATGTCATGTTCAGCTGTATAAACTACAACAATTTCTCAGGCCATTGGAATGCATTGTATCAATGCTCATGAAAATCATGCAGCAATGACATATAGGGAATAGACAACTATTTTAACATATCGTGGGCATGTATAATTGTTCAAAATATCATGGGTATGAACAACTGTTTCAAAATATCATGGCATGTCAAAATCACAACTTTATCATATAATGGCTATTAAATGTTCATATCAAGTCTTTCTACCCCAGTCAATGTGAGTATGATCTACTCATTTTGAACTATCATGTCTCACTTTCTTCAGACATGGCACAATTCTCTTTCTTTTCTCATCATAGACGTGAATAAGGCATCTCCTATCTGGTATACCGAACATAGAAATCCATGTGACCGTTCTCTTTTCTTTTCTTTTACTTCCATATTAATAGCCAAGATATGATGCCATCAACAAAATATGCCCAATATGTCCACATGCCACAAATATCAAATCATCCTCAATTTATAAAACAAGACCGCGCCAAAAACAAATATGCATAGGATGGTAAAGACTTTATGTAATGACAATGGCTAGGGCATAAATTAAGGCTTACCAGTAATATTATATTTTCCAAAATTTCTTTATTTTAACTCATAGAGGAATTATTTCACCTTTGTGATTATTCTTCTTGCTTAATTTTTTTTCTTCCATTTTTAGCCCTTAGTTGATTTTCTTCTAAAACTAATATTGCTTAAATAATTATTTTACAACATATACTCTTAAACACTTATTTTACAATTCCTTTGCATATCACCATTCTTATTATACTTGATTTCCTAGTAGATATCATTATACTTAATTTATTAACCCCTTTCTGAGTGTCAAAGCATTTTGGTTACCGTAAGTCTAGACCTTTTATTATTGTTTAGGCCATATCTCTCTCATTTGAACTCCAATTTAGGTGATTTCAAAGACTATGGAAATCTAAGACAGATATATACAAATCTTATGTTAATAATTTTGGTAACCTCCCAAACAATCTAGGTGTTATAGCGTTCTCAAAGTCACTGTTATTACACCACAATTTGGTTCTAACCTTTCCTTACTAATTGGGTCATATCTCCCTCGTATGGGCTCCAAATTGGGTGATTCCAGAGGCTATAGAACTGTAAAACAAAAGGCTATACATTTTTTGTAACCATTTCTTTGAATTGAGGATGGAGTTTTTTCTTGAAATTCAAAAATAGAAAGCTCCCTTAATTCTTAGCGCTATGTTAGGCATTATAAATCTCCAAAATTCCAATTACTCAAATTTCAATCCTCTAATTAAGTTCATTCTTTTATCCATTTAGTCATCTTCAATTTCAACCTCATATATTCATAAATATTTACCTATCTCTACCAAATTAGTCAACTTTGCATTATTAACAACTATTATATTTTCATGTATAGTCATCACATTAAATTGTTTCCTAGGCTAAGCCATGATACTTTAACTATTTCTAATGCTTTTAGTTACTTCTAATTATTTATTATGGCATTATTAATTATTCCTTAATCTTTATTGGCCAGATTTTTCCAGCAAGCATATATAAGGCCCTAAAAATCGAAAACCTCTCTTATCACATTCCTAGGATTATAGTTCCCATTTGTTTTCTCCCAACACAACTACCATCACAAAGATTTTTCTTAAGCCAAAATAATTAAGAGAAAACATAAGAAACAATCCCAAAATTTTGCCACCCATAGCCATACCATGCAAGAAGTTCAAAACCAAATCCAAGCACTTTTCAAGCATCTTATCCAAGATTTACAAGCAACAAGATATAAAGACATTCATGGCAAATCATCAAGAGTAGCATATATTACAAATTTCAAAGTCCTAGAATCAACGTCTGATATAAATATTACAAAATTTCAAAGATCTTTTCTGAAAGAAATATTTTTAATCCTACCTACAATTATTTCGAAACTTATTTAGCTAGTTTTTCTGTCTTACTTTCTCCTTGGAAGTGGCGAGATTCGTTCCCTCTACTTGTTGTTCTAGCAAATATTTAAGGGGAAAAGAGTGATTTCTAAGCCTTAAAGGTGAGAGAAAGAAGAGGTTTGGGTGATGGTCAACTACATTACCTTGTGTAACATCCCTAATTTCGTTTCATTTATTGATAAAAGTACATAAATATTTAATTAAGGAAATAAAATTTATTAGACAATATTTTAGATATCTTAGGACATATAATCCTTAGAAATTCTTCACCTTATGTATATGCATAGAAAATGTTTCTAACATTAAGAGAATAAATAAAGAGGGAAAATCTAATGGGAAAAAAAATAGAAATAACATACTAAAGAGATGCAAAATTCTTGGATAAGGAAGGTAAATTTTTAGAAACAAGTAAAGGTCTTAAAATTTCAAGAACATTGGATTAGGGTAATTTTTCCTAATTCAAGAACTAGAGTTACTAAGTTTAAAATCTTTACCTATACATTGGGCTTTTACCTATAGACATTTAATATAGAGTTTTTCCACTTCACATAAGTTTCTAGCAAGCCCATTGGATAACCTAAGCAAGAAATAAAACATAGACTTGGACTAGTATATAGTAATTGAACCAATATCCCAAAAATTATGAAAATGTGCCCAAGCCCTCCAAGAAAGGTAGAATTTTATACAAAGCAAAGAAAATGGGTAGGAATAAGCCCATAATGGGTAGGAATAAGCTCAAATCCAAGAGAAAAAATAAAATAAAATAAATTAGGTGATGATATGATAATGTAATAATAATAAAGATTAGGTTACATGGCATTAAAAAAAAACTTTAGCAAGTGGTGTGATTCTACATTCATAATTTTGGCAAGTGGCACGATAATACAAGGCTTTAGGATAAAAACATCTATATCCTACACTCATAATTTTAGCAAGTGGTATGATAATACATGGCATTAGGACAAAACATTCCTATCCCATACAAATAATATCAACCAAATAATGGAGATTCAAGGGCTAGAAATTTGCCACCTAAAAAGGCAAACCTATCATACTTGTTTAAGACAAAAGAAAATGGAAATGAATCCCTAAATCAAAGGGACCTTGTCCCTTATCTTAAAAACATATCATCATAATTTTCAAAATACAAATCTCCTTTTTCTATGCATATCTTGACTAAGGAAGAGGAAGACAAGAACATAAGTTATTTGTTTTCCAAAAATTCAACAAAGTGTATCCTAATTGTGATAAGGTAGACCCATGATCATGAAAGGTGTATTATTTGGTAGTCTATTTAAGCAAAACCCACCCCTACAACATTTTAATTTCGTCCAAGTGAGGAAGAGAGAGAAATAGAAGCAAGGTAGAGTGAGGAAAGGAGAGAAAGAGAGGAGAAGAAAGAAAGGAAGAAGAAGGACAAGTTTAGAAGGCTAAGTACTCAAGGTAAGTTACCTTAATCTCCACTTGAATCCATTTTTCTTCTTCATCCTTGAGGTTCAAAAATTCACCCTCCTTCTCTTACCTAAGCTGCTAGAAAAGCTAAGGGAAGGGAGGAATCTTGCTACTTCTTTCAAGAGGAAACAAGAAAATCAATTTACTAAGTACGCTAGGGAGATTCTTAGGTAAGTTTAACAATATTTCTTTTTGAAGAAAACTTTTGAAACTTATAATATTTATATAAGATTTTGATCTTAGAACTTTGATAATTGGTCATGGATGTTGCTATATCATGTTACATATTGATCTTGCATATGATGTATGTTTAAATACTTAGGTTGGTGTAGATAGTTCTGCATGGGTATGGCTATGGGTGGCAAAATTTTAAGCTTATGTGTTTTAATTTACGGGAACCTTCTATAAAGAATCTAAACAAATGGTTAACATAACAAATGTAGATTTATTTCTCACAGATTTTTAGCCACTGTAATCATTCAATTTAGAGTTCATATGAGGTAGATATGATCCGATTAGTAAACAAAGGTCAGAAAATGGTTAATTAGGAAAGAATATGTTAGGATAGCTTCGGTTTTTTAATTTCTGGGAACAATCTATAAGGAATTAAAATAACTGGTTAACATATGAATTATAGATATATGTGTCACAGATTTTTAGCCACTGGAATCATTAAATTTAGAGTTCATATGAGGTAGATATGTTCCGATTAGTAAACAAAGGTCAGAAAATGGTTAATCAGGGAAGAATATGTTAGGATAGCTTCAGTGTTTTAATTTCTGAGAACATTCTATAAGGAATTAAAATAAATGGTTAACATATGAATTATATATTTATGTGTCACGGATGTTTAGCCACTGAAATCACTTAATTTGGAATTTTTATGTGGGAGATATAGTTAGATTAGTAAGTAAATGTTAGAACATACCCAAGAAGAAATAATATTGAATTTAATGGAATAATAACACCAAGATTTATTACTATTTTGCTGATATGATTAACATAATATTTTTAGATAATTGTCTTATCTTTCCATAAACACCAAGATCACCTCAATCGGAGTTAAAATGAGTGAGTTATGCTCTAGGTGCTTTAAGCACGGATTAGCCATGTTCAGGGCTGTTTTTGAGTACATTTGAAGTATTTTTAAAGCATGGCCGTGTCCTGGAACATGGCCAGATCGTGTTGGAAGCTAGTGAAGCCTATTTTCAACATTATTCTACCCTAGATGAACCTCTTTAACTATAGGGTAATAGTAGAAATCAAATTGGAGGAAAATGCTTTATAAATTTGTAAGAACATGTGTTACAAATGATATAAATAAGAAGAAATTGACTAAAGGCCAAGCATAAAGAAAATGAAGAGATGAAATTAATATTTTAAAAAGAAGACGAATCTTATAAATGAAAATAATAAATGACTAGTATATGCCATTGCCATTGCCATTGTATGAACTTCTTATCATCTTAAGTGTGAAATTTTGACATAGAAATATTTTATAAAGTGATATTTAAAATGGTTATGTTTATGGCATGATTACCAATGATTTATGGTAATAGTTATATTTTGACGAACATACTTGTTATTGAAAGCATATTTTTGGCTATCATTGTGAAAAGAAAAGAAATGAGCATGGTCACATGGTAATCCGTGTGGTGCACCAGTAGGGGATGCCCTACCAACGGTTATGATCATGTTAATGAGAAAAGAAAAGAGAAAGTGGGCCATGTCGGACGGAGCAAGAAAAGCCCGTACCAGAGAGTAGAAAATACTCATCCTGACCGGGGTAGCTTGATATGAGAATAAATTGATAGTCATCATATGATATTCTAAAAATAGTTAATCCTGTCATACATATCATTACTGTATGATTCTTATGTGCATAGATATAATTCATTCATGTGACCAACGATATTTTCTGTAGTTTATACAGCTGAACATGACATGATGAACTATATTGATGGTAAATTATGATTTATTTTTGAACCTACTAGGATTTAATTATCACTATATTTCCATATCATGTTCAGAAGAATAATTATACAGATTTTCTCTATGACAATTATTATTTCCGTATGTTGGATCAAGGTGCCCTACCTTGGGCAACTACTAGTTATATCAGATGTATCTGTCGTAGATGTGACTGAAATTCCGGTGGAGGTGCCACCCACACCAGTGTCCCCAGAAGTAGTCGACATAGATGATTAGAGCTAATATGTATCTTTGTACAAATGTTTGTAAAATAATGGTGTGTAGTTTGTAAAATAATTGTGTGTATGGAAACTCAGTATTGTATCACTGTTAATAACAATTATGCTTGGTTAAAGTGATTATTATTACGAGTTAAGTGGTTAGAATTAAAGCAGTAATAACTTCATGGAATTTTACAAATATAAAAAAAAAATTTGTTACATTTATATAAATGGAGTTGTTACACCTTGTGCTTTTTGATTCTCCTACACTTCCTTCTCATCTTCCTCTCTTTCCTCCTCCTTGCTTCTACTTCCTTTCTGCTTCCACTTGGTCGAAATGCTTCCCAATAGAGTGGTTAATGTCTTTTTAGGGTCAATGGTCTCCAATAATGAGGTCACTTTCTTTACTTGTGGAGTACCCATTTGGTACATCATCATGGCATGTTATGATTGTTTCTTGTATGATGACATGCTTTGATTTTCTCCCCCTCCTTCTTAGCCAAAGTTTGCTTCTTCAAAATGGGTGATAAGAATATATGGTTAAGTATTTTAAACATGTGGTCAATTACTTCTAAATATGTGGCCAATTACTTTACCTGTTGATCACTCAATAAGGCATCATTATGGCTCATTAATTCCTCATAAATGGCATCATTTCTTGGCAAGGATTTTGGCTTTTATTCCCCTCTCTAGCTTGGCTGAAACATACACCCAAGGGATGGATATTTTTGCCTTAAAATCATTTAATAGTTTTCCTTTTTTGGTACTCAATTGCCTTACTTGTTGAATACTCAATAGGTTTACTTATCTTGCACTCAATAAAAGGTTATGATTACTCATAGTTAAGGTTCGATTTTGCATCATGTGAGGCTCCATTTTCTCCCCTAGATTTCGGCTCCCCCTTTCCCTTACATACTTGGCCAAAATGCTCCCTAAGTGTGGGAGACTTTTACTTCAAATACATGTGGCTTAAAGTTTTGACCCAATCCTTGACTTATTTCCCTTTATTTGGCCATCCATGTGGCTTACAATCTACTAATGTGAGGTGGTAAAAATCTTAGATAAGGTGTCCATGAGGTGGCAATCTAGGTAGAAGTCAAATAGTATAGGGTAAGGTGTCAAATTTAGAAAATTTAGCTCTTGAATTAAGAAAATTCCTTTAATTCAACTTCTTGAAATTCCAAAACCTCCATCCAACTCCTAGAAATTATTCTTCTTATCCAAAACTTTTGCCATTCTTTAGACCATTATTTCCAAATTTTACCTCCTAGGGTTTTCCTTTTCCCTTTCCTAGTTTTTCTACAAATGCCTATACTTACACATTAAATTAAAAAATTTTAAGATACAAAAGAGGGGATGCATGATTGGCAATTTCAAATCATAGTTAACCCCGTAGACTCTCATATCAAGATCAGAACTCTAAGCCTTTCTCTTATAGTTTTACAAAGGAATTAGCAATCTTTTTTGAGTTGATGATTGTTCATCTTTTTTGTTTTTTTTTAGGACTACTTGACCTCTATTGTGTTAACTTTTACTTATCTTCTCATCAATAATTTCTTTTAATAAAATATTGATGAGATGACTTTAATTGTTAGGAAGGATATCACGATTGGGAGTTTTTCCAAGTCCTATGCTAATATTCATTTAGATGACAATGATTCAGTGAACATACAAGTTGATGAGGAAGAGATGAAGGGAAAACATGCATATTTCTTTGTGTGGTCCTTTTCCTCCCTCCTTAGTAAGGCCTAACAATGAAAGAAGTCTCCTTTTAGTCTTAAATGATTTTATTGAAAATTGTATAGTAGAATTGACCTAATGGAAAAGGAAGTTGATTAGTGGTAATAAAGTGAAGGTCGATAAACTTTATGAAGAGGTCATGAAGATGAAAATTTGGTAGAGAATAAGTAGCATGAAACATCATTTATGGTGAAAAGTAATTATTTGGAAAAAGTTTGGCTTAAGAACTTGTTGAAGGAGGAAAAAGAAAAGTAAATGAATTGGGCTTGACTTTAGCATTCTAAGTTTTGCATTTCATTTTTTTTAACCTTCACTTATTTTACAATATCAACTTGTAATTAGTTTTGAATTTTTTTTTGTTAAATTTAGTTTGAATCATGCTGCCTTATAGTTGTTTGACAGTGAATTTAAATTTTGAAAAAGTTACAAATGGATAAAGTTCACTTTTAATCCTTGATATTTGAGTTAAAATTTGATCTAGTCCTTAAAAATATTTTTAATTAAAAAATGTCATTAATATTTGAAAAAACATTTGTTGGTCTTTGGCACTAACATTGTCAACTACTTTGACAGAAAATGCCAGCGTGATGTTTTCACATGACACGTAGCATCTAGTCAACCATATATATTAATCACTTTATTTCAAATTAAGTTTAGGGTGCAACAACGTCTTCCACTCTAAGTGGATCGGGCCATCGATGCTTGGTTAGCTTCCCATGTGACTTGTCCTATTTGTTGCGCAAAACCTAACCCAAATTTTGGTTACATAGCCAACGTAATCCTGGCCCAATTAAATGCTAACATTTTGGAAGATAGAAGTTCTTGTAAAACCAAAGAGAGCAGCACGTAGAGAACTAAATGTGATCATATCAACATAATCCACGAAAATAAAGCTCTTCAAAATTAATTAAAATTGTAAATTGGTCTGATACAATTCAAAAATTACCTAAACTAAATTGAATAATTAAAATATTTGAAAAGTAAAGTTTCTTAGTAGGGATAGTTAATTAGCTAAATATAAATTGAACTAAATTAGTCAACACTATAGTAGAGAATGAAGGCTAGAGCTATACAAATTTTTTTGGATTTTTTGTTTAGTCTTATTACTATGAAGAATAAAGGAACTTATTCCATTTCAATCATATTTTCCAATTAGAAAAAGAAATACAGAGAGAAGGACTTATATAGTTACAATAGAATGTTTACATGACCAACTTACAGCTCAGCAACATACTATCCTAATTATAATTATACCCTACATATATTAATACTCCCCCTCAAGATGGACCGTGAATATTATGAATGCCCATCTTGCCAAGCAAAAACTTTAACTATGTGGGAAAGAGGGCCTTTGTCAAAAGATCTGCTAGTTGATGCTAGCTTGCAACATGTAATGCTTGTAAACATCCTTTTTGAATTTTTTCTCTCACTAGATGGCAATCAATCTCAATATGTTTGGTTCTCTCTTGAAAAACTAGATTTGACGCTATATGCAGTGCTGCCTCACTGTCACAAAACAATACAATTGCTTTTGCATGGGTGATATTAAAATCCTTAAGTAAAGAGATCAACCACATGATTTCACACGTGACATGAGCCATGGATATGTATTCTGCTTATGCTAATGATCGAGACATTGTTGGTTGTTTCTTAGACTTCCAGGAAATAAGTGAATTCCTAATAAACACACAAAACTCACTGATTGACTTGTGTGTATCAAGACAAGAAGCCTAATTTGAGTCTGTAAAAGGCTTAATCTCTGTGGAAGAATTTGAGGAAAATAAGAGACCTTGGCCAACAATTTCCTTTATATATTGTAGTAGATGATATACTGCTTACAGATGGGGAACTCGTGGCTTGCTAACAAACTGACTAAGCCTATTGATAGTATAGGACAGATCTGGTCTGGTTATAATCAAATAAAGCAATCTCCCAATCAACCTCCATTATTGTAAGGAATTTTCCAAGAGTTCTCCTTCATCCTTAGGCAATTTTCTATTTAGATCTATTGGAGTGTTTTGAGGTTTGCTTCCAAGATAACCAGTGTTTGAGAGCAACTTTAATGCATAATGTCTTTAAGACAGCGAAATTCCTATTTTGGAATAGGCCACTTCTAATCCTAGGAAAAACTTCAAATCACCAAGGTCCTTTAGTTTGAAAGGACTATTCAAATAAGTCTTGAGCTCTTGCATATATTATGCATTATTGCTTGCTATCACAATGTCATCTACATACACTAAAAGAGCAATAAAAATAGCACCTTTATTTCTAAAGAAAGGAAAATAATCTGAGAGAGATTATTGGAACCCCTTTTCAAGTAATACAGCAGAAAACTTGGAGAACCACTGTCGGGAAGCTTACTTGAGACCATAAATTGACTTGTGTAACTTGTAAACAGTATTGTTAAGTAAATATTAAGATACATAGGGTATAATCATATTTAGGATAATATGTTGTTGAGCTGTAAGTTGGTTACATAAACATTCTGTTGTAACAATACAAGTCCTTATCACTATATTTCTTTACCTGATTGGATAATATGATTGAAATGAAATAAGTTCCTTTATTCTTCATCGTAATATGGTTTCAAAGCAAGCTTTCTCTACGCATCTTTCTCTGTAACTTTTGCGTTTCATTTTTCCATGGCTCACGGTAGTTAAAATAATAGGGTCGTGGTTGGAACCTTGGCTCTGTTACCAATGGAGGAAACTGTGAATCCTTTTTTTCTTCATAGCACTAATTATCCAGGTTTAATTTCAGTCTCTCACAATCTCATAGGACCTAACTGTAACACCTAGAGTCATGCAATGATCATGTCTCTTACAGCAAAGAATAAGGTTAGTTTTTGTTAATGAAAGTATTTCTTGGCCTGATTATGGTGATTTACTCTTTGGAGCTTGGACAAGATGTAATAGCATGGTAATTTCATGGATTTTGAACTCTATTGCTCGAGATATTGTGGATAGTCTTCTCTATCTTGACACCGTAATTGAAATTTGGAAAGATTTGCTAGATCATTTTCATCAAAGCAATGGTCTTCAGATCTTTCAGATCAATAGGCAATTAGTTATGGATGTCAGTTCACACTATACTCACCTTAAGATTATTTGGGATGAGCTTAAAGTCTATCAACCTACACCAACTTGTCATTGTGGAGGCATGAAGCCGTTGATGGATTTTCAGCATCAAGAATACATGATGTAGTTTCTTATGGGACTTAATGAGTCTTATGCTCAGGTGCTAATGATAGATCCAATTCCTCTTGTTAAAAAAGTGTTTTCTATTATTGTTCAAGAAGAAAGACAACATGCCATTAATCACCCTTCCTACTCTATAGAATCCATTTCTATCAATTATCCTCATGCCTCTGCTAATGCCAATCTATCTATGGGTCAACTTAATTTGAAAGCCAAATGGGATCGGCAACTTTGTACTCATTGTGGAATATTGGGCCACACAATGGATAAATGCTACAAGCTCCATGGATATCCACTTGGTTAAAAGTTCAAAGGAGGATCACAAAGTAAGTCAAGACATCCTCAAGTGAATCAAATCTCTTCCATTGTTAAAGAACATACAACTGCTGACACAACTAGTGGAACTCCTTTGTCCCAACTCAGTTTTCTTAGTGCTAGTCAATGCCAATAACTTATTGCCCTCTTAAGTTCTCAGCTCCAAAATACTACCAGTAGTACTCCTAAATTACAGTAACCTAGACCTTTAGTTTTTAGTTTCAATGGTATATTTTCATCTATCTCTTCTTTGGATGCTTCTATTACTAAATGTAATATCCCATAAGTTTTAAATAATAATGTTTTACAATGAAAAAATATATTTTTATTTTAAATGATTATGTTTTACTAAAAGCAAATATATATTTTAATTAAAATGATTTTTTTTGCTTAAAATAATTATATTAGCCTCTAATAAATTTTTGTTTTACTTTCAAAAATATTCTTTCTTTTTTTATGTATAAAGATATTTATTTTGTGATTTGTTTTATTAAGAAAAGTCATGATTTAAGAGTGCAACTAAAGTTTTGCAATAATGTAAATTTTTAGAAATTTTTGAGATATTTTAGGATGAAAAATAATATTATTATATATATAATAAAAAAATTAAATATTTAATTATTAAATAATAATAAGTAAAAAAAGAAATAAAAAGGGTGAGGGGGAGATGCAAAAGAAGAGAAATCTCTGTAAACCGAATGAATAGTATGGATAGTATGAATAGTAATCTCTATATTTTTTTTCTAGATATGAAGTGTCTACAGGCTTCTGATTTCAAAACTAGGGGTACCACTAGATTCAGGACAAAGAGTACTACGATTTTGACAAAACAATTTTTCAAATCAGCCGTAAAATTGCCACAAATTGAAAATAGAAAATCTTAAAAAAAGGTAAGATCTAAAACTTCTATTTAAAGATCTCAAATTGAAAATCTAACACCATAGATGGATTCGAGAGTTAGATAAACCTTAGGATATGAAATTTTTCGGCCATCTGACAACTTTTTGTGCGTCGTGAACAGTGAATAGTATCCATTAGTTGACCAGTGTTGACTAAACTCCTAGAGGCTAAATTGTGCAATTTTAGAGTCATTTCCTAGGTGTTTGAACCCTCCGGACTCGTTTTTTAGGCTATTTGGTCAAATTGAGATTGGAAAAGTACATTTTAGGACTGTCCAACCTAGAGGCTTACCTTGTGAGTAGATAATTCTTTCTATGACTTACCTTATGCTCTTCTTGAACTTTAAATGTATAATTGATTATGTTTACAAGTTATTTATACTTTTAAATGTCTTTGAAATGGATTAAATTATCTAAATGATTTACAATCTGGTATATAGTTCAAGAAGAGTATGATTTTGAAAATGGACTTTTGAATCCATTGAATATGTGATTTTAAATGTATTTCTCATCATATGGTAAAAAAAAATATTGTGCATGTCGCATTGATTTATAAAGCTATATGATTGCTTTGAAAAAAGGCATGAATATGTGATAAACCCTTATTGGGAAATTTATGACAAATGAACTGTATTAAGACTAAAAGTCTGTATTATATTGAAAACTCTGTATTAGATGATATGGTATATATGTAAATGATCATTTCTGTGGAGGAATCCTATTAGAAATATTGTTTGCTAATAGTAGGTAATGTTAGTCCCGGTGCACCTTGATACCTTAGCTAGCAGGGGTGATACTAGCCTCGTGTGACAGCCAACAGACGGGATATGATATGTGATGGAGAGTGGAATTTCTCCTATTTGAGTGAGATGTCGACTATATGATATGTGACTTGTCTCCCTTGCTGTGTGCTTGGAAAATATCCATATTAGAGTCCCTTCGCATGTCCTCTTGAATGGTGATAGGGCAAACCTCAACGAGATGTTGAGTTTAGGAAAATCATATGCCATCAAAGTACGGAAGGGCCTAAACTCTGATATAGTAGTTCTGATATAGGATCCTCCTAATGTTTTCATATGAAATATTTTAATGCATAAAAATATTTTTTTAATGATCATACAGTACAGTATATGGTTTTGGATATCTGAATGTCCTTTGTTTTGAGAATATTTAAAATGCGGGTCTCATATGGATGTACTTTTAAATTGTATTTTCTATGTGACAAATTTTAAAATATGAGTACATCTATATGTTGACCTAAGAGGTCATAGGAGGTATTATCTGCTCACTAAGTTGTCAAACTCACTACACGATATTTTTACATTTTTTTTTCAGATGAAAATATAGAGTTTGGTCCTTCCCCTTCATATAGTTGACCAGCTAGACGACATAATCTCTGGGTGAGCCTACTTTATTTTTAGGGCTCGTAGATTTTGATTATATTGTACTTGTACTCTAGAGTATGCTCTAAACGCTACAAGTAAGATCCCTACTTTTGTTGTACTTTGATGTTTATAGACTTGATTTATATATTGTGTGTACATGGGAATACCTATCTGTAAAAGAGTGTATTATATATGTTATGGAAAATATATGTTCGTTAAGTATGTGTTTCACGTGCTCTAAAATTAGGGGCGTGACAAGTTGGTATCAGAGCATTAGGTTTCTCTATGGCTATCAGAGCAAAGGATTCTTTAGTAGGACCTTTAGTATGGTCATGAACTGGACATATTTATACTTCAGGTGCAGCTGAGGGATTCTATAGGGTTTCAATTTCCTTTCTATTCCAAGTTGTTAAATTTTCTAGTATAAAGTTGATTAAATATTATGACATCTTAAGAGGTATTCAATTACTGCTTGAAAGTGAAAGGGATAGGCGTCGCCCCAGAGAATTTAAAGAATTAAGACAAATGCCAAATATGCTCATTTCTGAATATAATATCCATTTTACCTGAATGTATAGATATGGTAGACTTTGATGTAATATTAGAAATGGATTGGTTGGCACCATGTCATGCCATTTTAGAATGTCACTTTAAGGTGATTAAATTTAATATTCTTAGAAAATTTTCTTTCTATATACAAGGAGACTGTAGTGAAGTATCCAGTAATCTAATATATGCTTTAGCAGCCCATAAGTTATTAAAAAAAGGATGCCAAGGATATTTAACAATGGTCAAAGATATAGATATGAAATACACTAATGTAGATCAAATTCTAGTGGTTAGAGAATTTTCTTATGTGTTCCCCAAGAAAGTTTTAGGATTACCCCGAAACAATTAATAGAATTTGGTATTGATTTATTTTCTGGAATCTAAATAGTGTATATATTCCCATATAGAATGGCACTTACTGAACTTAAGGAACTGAAAAAGAATTAGTTACAAGACGTGTTAGACAAGGGGTTTAAATACCCTAGTACTTTTTCTTGAAATGCTTCAGTTCTATCTGTGAAAAAAAAAATAGATCGTTGCGATTGTGCGTAGATTATAAACAGTTGAATAAGGCGACAGTGTGAAATAAATACCCATTACCTCATATAGATGATATGTTTGACCAACTATAGGGTGCTCAATGTTTTTCAAAAAACAATTGATTAAGATCTGGGTATCATCAATTGAGGAAAAGGGAAGAGAATAATCCAAAAACTGTTTTCAAGATTCGACATGGGCACTATGAGTTTTTAGTGATGTTATTTGATTTAACAAATGCCCTAACTATATTTATGGACTTGATAAATAGAGTATTGAAACTATCCCTTGATCAATTTTTTTTTATATTTATTGATGATATACTATAATATTTCAAGTTCAGAGGATCATAAACAACATTTGAAGATAGTTTTACAAACTCTAAGGAAGTATGGTTGGCAAGGATGATATCTAAGTAGACCCTAAGAAAGTAAAAATGGTACACTAATGGCTATGTTCTACTGCAGCTAAAGATGAAGATCTAAGTCCAATTTGTGCATTCTGCGGTTGTCTGTTGTCTAATCTATTTGAGCCATAGTTAGATCAGGTACATAAACAAATGATTGTAAAGCATCAATCAACCCCTCAACATTTGAATTGAGATGAGAATTTGTCGTGCTGAATGTGAGATAAACTTTTATTCCACAGCTTGATTAAGAAAAGACAACAAATCATCAAAGAAGTGATTAACATTTAACAAATCTATTGGTTTGTAATGCATATTCAGTTGTGCCTAAGAGACTATTTAGAAAATCTCCTCTAAAGTACCAAAACCACCTGGTAAGGCAATGAAGGCATCAACATTGCTCATCATTCTAGCCATGTGCTCATGCATGGAAGCTATCCTAAATTTTTCCTCAATTGTCTTCCTTATAATATTGAATGCAGTTAGAGCTATAGGAATAATACCTAGAATTTAACATCCTCCTACATGTGCAATTGTAGATATGCGTCCCATTAACCCACGGTTACCTCCACCATAAAATAAATAAATTTTTCTCCTAGCCAACACAATATTCATATTTTATGCTACTTTCACATACTCTCCATCTTTTTCAAGACTGGAACCACAAAAGACACAAATATTTCGAAATTGACGGAATGCGGTTCCCTCTATAACTGCACTCACTCTAACTTTGAGTATGAAGGTAAATATACTAATGTATGCATTTATATAACTCAGAGAAGTGCATACTTATAATAGTTATGCGAATAAATCGGGCATTATTAGAATAGCCATGTGAGTGATTGGTAGATATCAACTAAATTGAAAGTGAAAATTTTCAAAAATGATGGCACGCATGCATATGTACAGTAGTTGTGACTGTGACCCATATTAAGCATATAAAGAGAATAAGATTAAGGTATCACCATAAATTTTCTTTTCCTTGTTGTCCTTGATGAAGCATTGATGTCTTGATTCTTGTAGATAAGTTGTAGGTGATAGGCGTAATTGTAAAAAAAAAGTGAAAATGCAAACAAGTTAATTGTTGAAGAGGGACAATCAAATCATTTATTTTGTTTTCCTAATGTTCTTGCTAGTCGACTATCGGTATTATTAAGTCGACTAGTTATTTTGAGAATTTTTAATTTGGATTGGTTTAATTTACGGTTGATTGATTACATCTATTTTGAAGCAATTAATTGCATCCTACCAATTAACTACACGCTCTTTGTCTTTCACAAACTTTTATAAGCTCAGAAATTTTTCTTTTTTCATGTGCTATTTTTCCATTGAATACCAACTGTTTTAAAGTAAATTTTGGCACATATATTCAAAACTTGCGGCCACCAATTTTTGCCGAAATAACAGCTAGATTTTGTTTACAAATTTTCAAGAATTACGGTCATCGATTTTAATTTTCTTTCAATGCTTTGTCCAAATTTTTAACTTTTTATGTTGTTACCATGCTCTACTATGTATTTCTCTTTTTTTTTCTACATCATCCTTCATTAATGTTTCGCATTGAATGTACGGTTCTCTTCCTTATTACAAGGAGAGTGAATTTTATTTCTTTAAAACTCATTTATTATGGTATTCAAGTGGTTAATAAGTTAAAGTAATAGATATTTTGAAAGGAATAGATAGATGATGGCCTTATGGTGCTTTGACGAATGTAATCAAGTGAATTGGTGGTGTTGAAGTTCTTGAGAAATAAAATATGAGATGTAGGATTTAAATTAATCTTTGAACTCTTAATTTGAAAATATGGAGAATATTTTGAGAACCATGTCCAAAAATAATGTAGAGCGATCAAGGTATTTGTGTTAAGGGTTTATACTATGCTAAGTTGAGTTTAGTATCTAAGATGTGAATTATATTGAGATTAAAAATTCACGTGTGAATAATTTTTAAGAAAGGAGATTTTAAAAGAAGCCATAAATTTTGAATATTGATAGGATATACTAAGATTTGAAATATTTGTATTAGTATAATGGTAAAAAAAAAGATACAAGTGATATATTTTTCGTTGTTTGGTGAGTCAACAAGTAAGAATTGAATATATTGTTTTAGGAGAGTTATTCAAGAAGTCTAAGGATCTTTGTTAGATTATAGTATAGCTGATAGTAAATCTAAATAATGTGTTTGCGTATTAGAAGTTATTTGTCCTTAGTTGAACTTGCCATATCAGTAGTTATCAGGCCAATATATAAATAGCACCATTTGAGGCTTTACATGAAATATCGTAAGTCTCCTAATAGGTGGATGAGTTTAATAAAGTTAAGTTTTTGGAATCTAATTTGGAATATCATGCAATAGATAGAATATGACTAACCTAAATTGATTATGTTAATTTAGATAGCATTCTTTAAGCGTATGTCTTCGAGTTTGGAAAGAGATCCCTTAGCAGAATTTGCCTATAATAAAATATTATTGGATGACTTAAAGCCTTATGTAAGAGATGTTACAAATTTTCGGTTAGGTTACTCAGTGGAGTTAGAATTTTGGTAAGATATCGTTGATAAACTAAAATTGATTAGAAAACAAATACAAGCAACTCAATACAGGTCAAAAGTCAATAAGGACCATGAATGTTTAGTATTAAAACTTATCAGTTGGTGATCAAATTTTCTTAAAGGACTCACCCATGAAAGAGGTAATGAAGTTTGGAAAGAAGAAAAAAGTTAAGATTTAGTATATAGGCTCTTTTGAAATCTTGGATAAAGTATGCATAGTATATATCGCTTAACTTTGCCATCAGGATTAAGTGATGTTGGTACAATCTTTCTTACATCAATGCTAAGGAAGTACCTATCAAATTCTTCTCATTCTATCTAATTTCAAGAAATTCAGTTGGACAAGAATTTGGCTTAATTATGAGTAAAAATTGATGTCTATTGTTGATCGACAAGTGAAGAACTTATGGTTGAAGGAAATCCCTATAGTTAAGGTTATATGATAAAATCACACAAGTGAAGGGATTTTATAGAAATTAAAGATGATATACAGGAAAGATATCTTCAATTATTTGATTAATAAGGTTAGTAACTCCGAATTATGCTTTGACTTCATTCCTTACATGTGGTAGGATGGGTTGAAATTCAGAGACCAAATTTCTTAAGGGGGGAAGAATGTAATATCCCGTAATTTTTAAATAATAATATTTTATGATAAAAAAAGCATACTTTTATTTTAAATGATTATGTTTTACTAAAAATAAATATATTTTTAATTAAAATGATTTTTGTTTTGCTTAAAATAATTATATTGGCCTCTAATAAATTTTTATTTTATTTTTAGAAATATTATTTCTTTTATTATGTATAAAGATATTTATTTTGTGATTTGTTTTATTAAAATTTTTATCAAGAAAAGTCATAATTTAAGAGTGCAACTAAAGTTTTGCAATAATGTAATTTTTTCGAAATTTTTGAAATATTTTAGGATGAAAAATAATATTATTATATATATAATAAAAAATAAATTTTAAATATTTAATTATTAAATAATAATAATAAGTAAAACAAAGAAATAAAAAGGGCAAAAGGGAGATGCAGAAGAAGAAAAATCTCTATAAATTGAATGAATAATATAAATAGTAACCTCCATGTTTTTTCTCTATATCTAGAGTGTCTATAGGCCTTTAATCTCAAAATTAAGAGTACCACTAGATTCAGGACAAAGAATACTATAATTTTGATCGAACAATTTTTCAAATCAACTGCAAAATCGCCACAGATCGAAAGTAGAAAATCTTAAAAAAATTTAAGTTCTGAAACTTCTATTTAGAGACCTCAAATTGAAAATTTGACATCGTAGATGGACTCAAGAGTTAGATAAACCTTAGGATATGAAATTTTTTTGCCATCTGACAACTTTTTGTGCGTTGTGAATAGTAAATCCGACGGGTATGAATAGTGATTTTTCGATGGTGAATAGTATTTTTCAACTATGAATAGTATCCATCAATTGACCAGTGTTGACCAAACTCCTAGACGAAAAATTGTGCAATTTCAGAGTCTTTTCCTAGGTTTTTGAACCCTTCGAACTCGTTTTTTAGGCTATTCAATAAAATTGAAATTGAAAAAGTAAATTTTAGGGTTGTCCAACCTAGAACCTTATCTTGTGAGTAGATAATTCTTTCTATGACTTACCTTATGCTCTTCTTGAACTTTAAATGTATAATTGATTATGTTTACAAGATATTTATACTTTTATATGTCTTTGAAATTGATTAAATTATCTAAATGGTTTACAATTTGGTATATAGTTCAAGAAGAGTATAGTTTTAAAAATAGATTTTTGAATTCATTGAATATGTGATTTTAAATGTATTTCTCATCATATGGTAAAGAAAATATATTGTGAATGTCGCATTGATTTATAAAGCTATATAATTGCCTTGAAAAAGTGCATGTATTTGTGATAAACCCTGATTGTAAAATTTATAGCACATGAATTGTACTGAGACTAAAAGTCTGTATTATACTGAAAACTCTGCATTGGATAATATGGTATATATGTAAATTATAATTTCTGTGGAAAAATCCTATTGGAAACACTATTTGCTAACAACAGGTAATGTTAGCCCGGTGCACCTTGATACCTCAACTAGTAGGGGTAGTGCTAGTCACATGTGACAACCAACACACGGGATATGATATGTGATGGAGAGTGGGATGCCTCCTATCTGGGTGAGATATCAACTATATAATATGTGACTTACCTCCTTTACTGTGTGCTTGGAAAATGCCCATATTAGAGTCCTTCTACGTGTCCTCTTAAATGGTGATAGGGAAAACCTCAGCGGAATGTTGAGTTTAGGAAAATCCTACACCACAAAAGTACAGAAAGGCCTAAACTCTGATATAGTGATTTTGATATGGGATCCTCCTAATGTTTTCATGTGAAATATTTTAATGCATAACAACATTTGTTTAATGATCATACAGTACAGTATATGATTTTAGATATCTGAATATACTTTGTTTTGAGAATATTTGAAATGCGGGTCCCATATGGATGTACTTTCAAACTGTATTTCCTATGTGACAAATTTTAAAATATGAGTACATCAATATGTTAACCTAAGAGGTCATATGACGTATTATCTACTCACTAAGTTGTCAAACTCACTACACGATATTTCTACATTTTTTTCAGATGAAAATATAGAGTTTGGTCATTCTCTTTCAGATAGTTGACCAGTTAAAAGACATGATCTCTGGGTGAGCCTACATTATTTTTAGGGCTCGTAGATTTTGATTATATTGTACTTGTACTCTAAGTATGCTCTGAATGCTACAAGTAGGATCCCTGTTTCTGCTGTACTTTGATATTTATGGACTTGATTTATATATTATGTATACATGGGATAATCTATCTATAAAAGAGTGTATTATACATGTTATGAAAAATATATGTTCGTTAAGTATGTGTTTCACGTACTCTAAAATTAGGGGTGTGACACTAAAGATTTATGGATCTTAGATACAGGAGCCACTCATCATGTTCGCTGCACTTTATCATTATTTCATACTTCACATATTGTTTCAAATTCTTTTGTCAATCTACCAAATGGTGTATCTGTGCCCATTCTTTGTATAAGAACTATTCAACTAAGTGATCATCTTATTTTGTCAAATGTGTTATTTGTTCCTAAGTTTCATTTCAATTTGATTTCTGTCAGTGCCCTCAATCATAGTCTTCATTGTTCTGTTGTTTTTCAATCTACATCATGTGTCATTGAAGACCTTACATGAACCAAGATGATTGGGATGGGTAGAAGGCATGGCAATCTCTATATACTTGATCTGTCAAATGTCATTGTTGCTTCCTCACATTATCCTAGAATTTCAAGATTAGAATCACCTCAAGATCTTTGGCATTTCCGTTTCGGACATCTTTCTAATGTAAAACTTGAAACACTTTGTAATTAGTTGCCTATCAATATTACTTCTAGAGGTTTATATTCTCATTGTTCTCTTTGTCCTTTAGCTAAGCAACGCCAGTTACCGTTTTCTTCTTCGGATTCTATGTCTTAATCATCTTTTGATTTGGTCCATTGTGACATTTAGGGACCTTTCGCCCTTGTTACCATGCATGGTTTTCGTTACTTTCTCACTATTATGGATGATCATATCTAGTTTACTTGGATTTATTTTTTATGAGAAAAATCAGATGTTCAACACCACTTTCCTCATTTTTATTCCCTTGTTTTAACTCAATTCAATGTCAAGATAAAAGTAGTTCGATCTAATAATGCTCTAGAATTTAACCTTACTAATTTCTTTCATGCCAAAGGAATTGTTGTTTTTCATTCTTGTGTAGACATGCCTTAGCAAAACTTAGTAGTAGAGGGTAAGCATCATCATATACTTAATATAGCCCACGCCTTACATTTTCATTGCAAGGTTCCCTTAGTTTACTAGGATGATTGCATAATTACTTCTGTGTATTTTATCAATCGTACTCCTTCTGCTGCACTGTCCAACAAAACACCACTTGAAGTGCTATGGCACCAAAAGTCCCCATATTCACATTTACGTGTTTTTGGTTGTCTATGTTACGATTCCACTTTAGATTGTCATAGACACAAATTTTCTTCTCGGGCCACTTCCTCTGTTTATCTTTGTTATCCACCTGGGTATAAGGGCTATAAACTTTTGGATCTCTCTTCCAATACTATATACATTTATCGTAATGTAGTTTTTCATGAATCCATATTTCCCTTTCGTAATGCTGAGTTTTCTACTGCCGACTTTGATTTTTTCTTTGCACGTGTGTTACCACAACCTCTATCCAATCCTCCCATTCCTCATCATATCACATCTGATTCTATCAATTTTTAGGGATTCAAAAAATTAGTACTTAATCATTGAAAATTCTCAAACGAGTGTTTTTGCAAGGGTGAGAAATTGCTTTTGTCAAAATTCATCACTGAGGATAGCTTTAATTGATCTCTTAGACGAGAACAATAGGGGGTAAGAAAAGAAAACGTTGATTTGTGCAAGGAATTAATGGAAATGAGATCTCAATACAACAATATATTTAATCTAATATCTAGTTATGCAAATAACCGTATGGATTGCACTGTGCAAGGTAAAGAGAGCAGTTTCATGGTTATGAAACCACTTGATTGGATGGCGGTGAAGCAATCCAATGAGGAGACATTGGCAATGGTGGTGGTGGAGGAAATTAATCCAAAGCAAGGTAAAAAGAAGGAAATTCTCTTTCCATGGAATGTAGCTTCATTTTCTCGGGAAAAGAAAAAGATGCACAGGACCAGAAGAGAAGAGCAGTAGAGGAAACAATTCAAGTAGTTGATGAGTAGCTTTATTCTCCAATACTATGTTGAAGAGAGAGAAAAAAGAAGCGAAATGAGGTTAAAGAGAGATAAGAAATAAACAAAGTAAAGCACTTGAAGAAAAGGAGACGAAAAAGAGAAAAAAACATTAAAAAAAAAAAAAGACTAAATGTCACATGGTATACAAAAACGCCACGTGACCATTTTTCATCAAAATAATTAGAAAGCAATTTTGAATTAATTAAAGAAACCTTTAGGGACATCTGGAGCTAGAAGAGTCCACGGTGAATTTTGCGCAGAAGCCGTTTCTCTCCCTTGCAAAAATTATCGTTGGCAAAATCTTATTAATTAAATCCTACCTTTTCCAAGGAATTAAATTTTGTTTAGAAATATTATTTTGATGATTCTGAAAATAAAATATTTTTAAAATTTTGTGAAATTTTTTTTTAAATATTTTAAATAATTTTAAATAATATTTTTTTAATTTTAAATAATTTTAATATAATATTAATAAAATAAATATATTAAATTATATTAAAATTAACTTATCCATATAATAAGTAGATGATTACTACAGTGAAACCTTCGATTCGAATTTCAATAACATAGATTTCGTCTATTTCACTTTACTTTGAATGTTAGGTAATATTATTTTTAAATTATCATTTTTTTATTTTTTAAAATTAATTTCATATTTTTTTATCAAAATTATTTGAAACAGAGGATTTTCATCGACATATTTTACAGTACAGTATTTTTAATTGAAATGGAGAAATTTCTCAATAAAACACTCCTAATTCGTTTGGGAAAACTTGGTTTCATTTCGATGATTTGAAAAGGAGAACATTTTGATGATTTTGATGAAAAGAAAATTTAGTTCTTTTGCCATTTCGAATTCCTACAAAAAAAATTCCAAAAAAGTGCTTGGTACTTCGGCCTTCAATCTTTGCTATGGTGTTCATTGATTGGGTTTGGTTTATGTTTAGGTAATTAACCTTAAAAGCTCACTGCTTAATCTTAGCTCCGAATCTGGTAATAAGATCATGCCTTCTGTTAAGTAGCTCTGTTTTTGCTACCGAGAGACCTTCTGAATTTGTTTTCATTTTACGGTTTAATTTTGAGTCTGTGTTTGCTTGTTAAACTACAGGATCTCCCACCTCACTATTGGATTACCCAATTTTAGTAAAGAGCTAAGATGCTTCTTCGCTGTTATTTGCTACCAGGTAAGGACCGCGAATAGCCATTCTCATAGACTCATAATTTTACTTGTAGTGAATGTTTGATAGAGTTTTGATTTTGGGTATGTTTGATGCTTATGTTGATTCCCCATTCGAAAATAATTGGGAGTTACTTGCTATTTTGTTGATTAAAGAAGTGATAGATTAATTTGCCGTCGCTTCTGGTTTATTGAAGTTTTACTTTATTTATTTTGTGAACTTAATTAAATGCGCTAAATGGTTTTGCTTTTGGTACTTTCTTTAGTATAAGAGGCTATGGTCGGTTAATAATGTTTGAAGGGTGGGTTTTGGTACTTTTAGTATACTAGTATGGAATTAAGAAGTGGCTGCTTCGCTTTGAGTCTGCATATGCCCTGTTCATTGTTTTCCTTGAATCTGGGTGGTGGTCGGTTCATAGCTTTCGAATGGGTACCGTCTCAGCTATTTGAGAAAGTGGACGTTGGATCTCATAATTTCTTGATCTTTGACGAGGAATTCCAAGACATTATAATGTGATCTTTTACGCCTATGTCTCTCTCTATACCCCATTTGGACAGCCATTCATCAATGATTTCTGTAGCAAATGGTTTGGTAAAATCCCCTCTTTGTTTATATATATAGTCATGGTTGCAATCATAACTCACAACCAAGTTAAGTCCTTGCATATTTAAAGCATCAAATACTTCCCTTAAAGTCTTTTGAGATCATTCACTTGTTCTTCACCAAATAAGAATTCTAAACAATGGGTTTCCGTTTGCCTGGCCTTCAGAGGGATTTGGATATTTCGAAGGGCTATCTTGCAGTTTGTGTAGGAGAGAATAAAAAAGAAGTGCCTTGTGGTTCCCGTGTCATACTTGGATCATTCTTTATCTCAAGCGTTGCTGAGTCAAGCTGAAGAAGAATTTGGATTTGATCATCCAATGGGTGGCCTCACAATTCCTTATAGAGATGTCTTCATTGATATTGCTCCTCATTTATATAGTTCATAAAGGAGATCAAGGCTGACATGTAGATGGTTGATAATAAACTTACTTCTGTAAATGTAGTCTAACATTGTAAACTTTTCCATATTTTTTTTTTGTCCTTTCCCCAAGGGTTGGAATGATGTAATTTGATACATAAATTTATGAACTGAGATTTTGAAGTTTTGTTTCTATCATTGGTTTGATTTATTTAGCCAACCACGTTTAATGAAAAAAGTTTGGTGTTGTTTCTATCATTGATTTGGTATCCTTGATAAAGTTTTCCTTGGCGTTTTGTTTATTATACTTTTAGATAATGAGTTGTCTTAAATTGATTTGAATCGATTCCGTTGAAATTAGATGGAATCGGTTTTAAACACATCTAAGCCTGTCCATTGATGATTTGGCTTTTACCTTACCCCAAGACAAAGAAAGGGAGATAATGTTGAAAGAAATAGGGCAGGGTGGTAGTGGACAGGTACCTCCCCATCACATCACTTAATTAGGAAAAGATCTCTAAGGGCAGCACAAAAATGTCAGAAAGAAAACAGAGTCTCTGTACCTCATTTTCAGTTTAACACATCTCGCGTTTTACTTTTTGTTCAAGCTTTAGCTTTGGAGCTTTTCCCTTGTGTTTCTTTTGAAGGGCAATTAGAAGATTTAGGCATAAACATGTAGTCTTGTAAGACTTTTAGTTGTTCTTTTTCCATCTTGCTCTGAGCAAGGAACTAAATTTCTTTTCTTTCCCATCGAAACGACCGAAATGTTTCCGTTTCTTGAGTCACCGATGCGAAACAGAGTTATCGAAACGAAACGAAGTGTTTGTTAAGGAATTATGCTATTTCAATTAAAATTGCTATATTTTGAAATGTTTCGATAAAAATACTCTTGTTTCAATGAAAATTTTGGTGAAAATACTCTTATTTCGAGTTGTTTCAATAGAAATACTCTTGTTTCGAGTTATTTCGATGGAAATACTCTTGTTTCAAGTTATTTCGATGGAAATATCCTTGTTTCGAATTATTTCGATGGAAATACTCTTGTTTCAATGGAAATTTTGGTGAAAATACTCTTGTTTCGAGTTATTTCGATGAAAATACTCTTGTTTCGAATTATTTCGATGGAAATACTCTTGTTTCGAATTATTTCGATGGGAATACTCTTGTTTCGATGAAAAAGTACTAAATTAATTTAAAAAATAAAAAAATTGACAATATAAAAATAGATGAAAATAACATTACATCATATCTAACACTAAGTTACTTTCTCTCACAAGTCACAACACTTTTATTAACTTCATACTCTCCCCCTTTATTCTTATGACATTATTTTCTTTCATTATCTTTATTTTAAAGAGGAAACTACAAAAATGATACAAAGAGATATTGAAAGGCAAATAGAGAGAAATATACCTAAAGATAGAGATAGAATTATGGTCGACAGAGAAAGAGACTTAAATATAAATGTCACAAAAAAGTTAAGAAGAAGATAGAGAGATAGATGCAATAAAGAGATTGTTGTTGAATACTATTAGGATTTGAGTTGAAGTTTCTACTGTAGTAGTATGTTTACTTACTATTCAATTATAGACTTTAATTCAAATTAATTTTAATATAATTTTATATATCTATATCATTAATATTATGTTAAAATTTTTTAAAATTAAAAAAAATATTATTTGAAATTATTTGAAACGTTTCTTAAAAAATCTTCCGTTTCCTCGAAATTTCCGAAACGTTTCGAAATGTTTCCGTTTTTAGAGTCATCGAAACGATACCTCGAAACGAAATTTAGTACCTTGGCTCTGAGCAAGGGTTGTGCTTGAAGAGTACTTGCAGAGATAGCCAAAGTCAGAAACTGAAGTTCTTCACTCTATGCGCACGTTAAAAACAATCTTAGTTCTATCAACTGAATTTCTCTCCAAAAAAATAAAAAGCTTAGGAGTGTTTGGATTGTGAATTTTTTTTTAATATTTTTTAATTATATAAATAGTAAAATACTATTTATACAGTTTGAACAGTTTGACACATTGAGAATGTCACTGCATTGCTATAAGATGCGATAGTACTAAAAATTTTAAAAATGTCCTCTTGATGTTTTGAGAATTTTTAAAAATTCAAAATACATTTTTTGAAAAAGAAAACATAAAACAATAAATATATACATTTTTATGGCTATTTTCAATTTTAAGTAAAAATGAAGACTGGGAAACTGAAAACTAGGAAACAAAACAAGCCCTTAGTTTTACGTAGCTTTTTACATAAGCCTCTGAAGCTCATGGGTGACAATAACGCTGATGCAGTTACTTTATTTTTTATTATAGGAAGGCAATAACATATATATATATATATATATATATATATATATATATATATATATATATATCGACATCTTTTTCTACTGTACGATGGAGTAACATGCTTACTTTAGGGGCCACTATTGTATTCCTGACTGGGTCCTATGTTGTGTTAATATGTATTTCAAAATATGCTAGGAATATAAGGCTATATATGTATTTCAAAAAGGACAGAAAGTGGTGCTTCTCTTGCCACCTAAGTCTGTGTTGCATTAAGATGTATTTCATGATGGTTAGGTTACAAGAAAATGTGATATGTTAGAGCACGTCTGCAACATAAAATGTAGACCATTACTTTTGGTTTTCCTAGTATCTTCACAAGCTACTAGCAATGTAGGATTAATTTCTTAGACTCTGCGACGAAGAGGTCTTTTGCAACAAGTGCATACTCTAAAAGTCGAATTTGTATCCTTATCTTGGGAGTGTAGCACGTTTACCATTATGTCTAACACTTGGTAAGTAGACCATTACTTTGGTTGCACAATAATTGGGTTCTAAGCGGGACATATGATTTGCTATTTCATTTTCAAGTAATAACAGTGCTGGCAGGTATTACTCATGTTTGGCATGCTTTCCCAACTCTCAAGTAAAATTAAGAAAGACGTGGAAACAATAATATTTGAATTGGCTTAATATTTTCATATATTGCATGGGTACAGAATGACAAGATATATATTACTATATTTACGTAAATCAATCCTACGTCTAAGCCTATAAAAGTGTGATTCATAATCAAAGGAGATGATTACTATATTCTCTTTCCTATCCTGGACGTAATATACAATATTTACAAGATATTCTTAATACTCCCCCTCAAGTTAGAGAGTGAAGATTATGAACACCCAACTTGTCTCGCAGCTTTTTAAATTGCTCCTTTCCTAAGGCCTTTGTTAATATATCTGCTAGCTGTAAATGTGTAGGCATATAAGAGGGACGAATCATTCCGGCCTTTAATTTTTCTCGAACTATATGGCAATCTTTCTCAATATGTTTAGTACATTTGCGAAAAAATGGATTTGCTGCAATGTACAAGGCTGCCTGGTTATCACAAAACAATGAAGTAGGTGCTTTTTGAGGGACTCATAAATCTTGTAATATGTAGCATAACCAAGTTAACTCTAGACAAGTATTTGCCATAGCACGATACTCTGCTTCAGTTGATGATCTGGAAACATTATTTTGTTTCTTGGACTTCCATGAGACTAATGAATTTCCAAGAAATACACAATATCCTGTAACTAATTTCCTTGTTGCACGACATCTTCCCCAGTCCGAGTCACAAAAGGCTCTTAAGTTGAGATCATTGTTGGCAGGAAACAATAGGCCTTGACCAGGAGTGCCTTTAATATATCTAAGAATACGCATAGCTCCATCCCAATGTGGTTTCCGCGGCTCATGCATGAACTGACTGAAAGTACGAACAGAATAAACAATATCTGGTCTAGTCACAGTGAGATAAACCAGTCTACCAACCAACCTCCTATATTTGGTTAGATCTTTCAACAATGCACCGTCTGTGGGAGTGAGTGACAAGTTCTGTTCCATTGGAAAGGTGTCTGGGCGAGCACCAATAAGCCCCGAGTCTTGTAAGATATCAAGAGCGTATTTTCTTTGTGACATAAAGATACCCTTTTTAGAACGTGCAAACTCAATGCCCAGAAAATACTTTAAATTTCCAAGATCCTTGATGCGAAAGCGTTTGAGAAGAAATGCTTTGAGATGCTCCATCTCTTGAATATTATTTCTAGTGATGAGTATGTCATCAACATAAATGAGAATAGCAGTGAATGAATTATCTTGGACCTTGGTGAATAAAGAGTAGTCAGCTTTGGATTGATGATAGCTAGCCTTTTGAATAACATCAGAGAAGGTAGAAAACCAAGTTCTGGATGCCTGTTTAAGTCCATAAAGGGACTTCTTGAGCCGACATACTAGATTCTCTCCCTGTCGGCGAAGACCAGGAGGAGGTTCCATGTAGACTTCTTCGTGGAGATCACCATGAAGAAAGGCATTCTGAACGTCCATTTGGTGAATAAACTAATTACGAGCAGCAGCAACGGTAAGGAGACAACGCAAAGTAGTGTGTTTGGTAGTGGGAGAGAAAGTTTCTTGATAATCCACACCTTCAATCTGAGTGTACCCTTTAGCAATGACACGGGCCTTGTAACGTTCCAGAGAGCCATCAAATTTAAATTTTTGTTTAAATACCCATTTGGAGCCAATAGGCTTATGACTAGGAGGAAGGGGAACCAAATCCCAAGTGTGGTTTTGTTGTAATGCATCCAATTCTGTCTGCATAGCCTGTCGCTAGTTAGGATCAAGAATAGCTTGTGCATATGATGTGGGTTCAGAGGTACCTGTGATGTTAGCTAAAAACGAGCAATGGGCAAGAGAAAAATGTGAATATGAAAGAGAAGCAGAAAGTGGATAACATGTACCTTTGGGAGGACAAGGAGCTGAGGTAAAGTGAGTGGTGGGGAAAGTGATGAGATCATGGCTAGGGCTGACAAAGAGAAATGGAATGCGGACCTGCTTCAAGTCCCAGTTGGACCTATCACAAGAGCTCGGGCTAAAATATTCAAAGAAGCACATAATTGTCTAATCCTAGAGGCCCATCAAGGAGATACTTGCATTATTACAAAAGAAGAGCCAAAACTGATCCATGTCATTAAAACCCATTTAAATATGGGTCAAGACCAGCCAACTTTAATATGGACCTAAAGTGTAAGAAGATTGAAAGCTAAAAACTGAATATAGGCCCAAAATAATGGATTTATTTAATGGCCCAATTTAGGCTACGTTTTTTTTCTGATTTATTTACTTTTAGTATTTTATTTATTTGACTAGGAAAGTTTCCTATTTCATAGTTTCTAGAAGAGTTTCCTATTTGTATTTTTCCTTGCCCTATAGGAGTTTCCTATTTGATAGTTTCTAGAACAGTTTCCTATTTCTATTCTTCCTTGTTCTATAGGAGTTTCCTATATAGTTTTCCTTCTAAGTTTAGGTAATTGGCCTATAAATAGGTATGTATGCTCATGAACAAGGCAGATTATCATTTATAATATTGAGAGTGTTTTCTCTTTGGTTCTTTAAAGAACTTTTCTGAACTTATCAAGATTTATCTTGTGGCGTTCAAGCAAGACTTATCACTCACAATCTTCTTCCTCTTTCTTGAGTGTGGCGTCTATGATATTTCTATACCTTTGGTTCTTATCTCTTTATAGATAACGGGTCAAGGTCATTTTATTTTTAATTTATTTTTGTTATAAATCTGATTGGAATACGATCCTTGAATTTGGATCCCATATTGATTCAGGGTCTCACTACTCTTGGTGAGGTTCATATCAGGGGTTCACATCATTTGGTATCAGAGCCTAAGTTCTAAATTAGGTTTAATCTATCCTATTTATTTTCTTATTCTTATTCCATCTTACTATCTCGTATTTTTTGTGTGTTCTTCGTTCTTCTTATCTTCTAATTTTAGTTTTATTTCTAGTGTTCTTAGTTCAAGTACATATTCTGAAAAAAAAAGAAATTCGAAAAAAAAAGAAAAAAAATCGGAATTGAAAAAAAAAGAAAAAAAAAGTGCAAAATTCTGATAAAAAAAAGGAAATTCGAAAAAAAAAATATAGAACCAATTGTTGTTGAAATTCAAGTTCCACCTAGATTTTGCATTCTGATCTTAAAAAAAAAAAGAAGTGATCTAGTAATTCTAATTGCATCAATTTGTTTTCTTTTGCTTTGATATTTGGTTTTCTTATTTTGGTTATTTTTCTATCTCAATTGTTTCCTTTTCTCTAGTCAATGATTTCTTTCTATTCTTGTTGCTTCGTGGTGTGATTTTTTCTTATTCAACTTCTTATCTTGTCTTTAATTTTGTTTTTTTTTCTAATGTTCTTTTGCTTTGTTCCCTTTGTTTCTTAAAATTCTGTTCTTTTTCTTCTTCCTTAACTCTTTGTACTCTATTAGTTGAGTTTAGATTGTTGCAAGAAATCTTTTTGTGTGAGTTTGTTTGAGTTCAATAAAGAACTGAAAGATGGGACTAAGAGAGGAAAAAGGCAAGAGAGTGTGAGCTTATAAGAGGGAAAAAGCCAAAATTTGAGTAAACACGAGTGTGAGTGCCATTAATCTTGAGAGAAACACGTAAGCTAGTGTTGTGAGAATTTGTTTTACTCTAACATTGTTTTTCAGGAAAATCATGTCCCACAACAAGGACAAAACTACTTCCGAAGGTGTGTCGGGAATGGTGGATCCAAAGTTGATGATGGAAGCTTTAGTAAGTGAGATGAGAAGAGTTTTGAGAGTGGAGATGGAGCAAATTCATGAACGGTTAGATCGAGTAGAGAATGCACATGTGGAAGAGTCACAAAACACTGCTAATATACGTAGGAAGGGGAGAGTTCAATCAAGGGAGAGTGTTGAAGATAAAGAGTATTATAGAGATGGTTTTGATGAAGTTGATAGGAATCTGAGTGACAACAATAAGAGATATGGTGAAAGGTTTAGAGAAGTTAGGAATCGGGTTGATAATAATTTAGAAAGTATTAAAATGAAAATTTCACCCTTTCAAGGTAAAAATGATCCAGAAGTTTATTTAGAATGGGAGAAAAAGATGGAGTTGGTGTTTGATTGTCACAACTATTCTGAGTTGAAAAAGGTAAAATTGGCTGCCATTGAATTTACTGACTATGCTATTATTTGGTGGGATCAATTGATTTTAAACAGGAGACGAAATGGAGAAAGACCCATCGAGACGTGGGAGGAGATGAAAGCAGTTATGAGGAGACGATTTATTCCAAGTCACTACCATAGGGACTTGTTTAGGAAATTGCAAAGCCTTACTCAAGGTTCTAGAAGTGTTGAAGACTACCATAAGGAGATGGAGATAGCCATGATTCGAGCCAATGTGGAGGAAGACCGAGAAGCTACAATGGCGAGATTCTTAGTTGGCTTAAACCGTGATATAGCGAATGTGGTAGAGTTGCAACATTATGTGGAGTTGGATGACATGGTGCACATGGCCATAAAGGTGGAGCAACAACTAAAAAGGAAAGGTTCCTCAAGAATGGGACAAAATTCGAGTTCTTCAACATGGAAGTCGAGTTGGAGTAGGAGGGATGAAAAACCTAAGGCCGAACCTTCCAAAGAAAATAAAAATGGAGGCACACCAAATGCAGGTAAAACTATTTCCCAACCTTCTAGAACTAGAGATATTAAATGTTTTAAGTGTTTGGGAATGGGTCATATTGCTAGTCAATGTCCAAATAAAAGAGTAATGATATTGAAAGAAGATGGTGACATTGAGACCGAAGGTGAGTCCGATAATGAGTCTATGCCCCCTTTGGAGGATGCAAGTGACGTTGAGTATCCCATTGATGGAGAACTTTTGATTACAAGGAGAGCCCTTAGTGTGCAAATCAAACAAGATAAAGAGGTACAACGAGAAAATATTTTTCATACTAGATGTCATGTTAATAATAAAGTATGTAGCATGATTATTGATGGGGGAAGCTGTACTAATGTAGCTAGCACTAGTTTGGTTGAAAAATTAAGTTTGGCCACTTTAAAGCATCCAAAGCCATATAAGCTACAATGGCTGAATGATTGTGGAGAAATTAAGGTGACTAAACAGGTGTTGGTGTCAATCTTCATTGGAAAGTACAAAGATGAAGTTTTATGTGATGTGGTGCCAATGCAGGTAGGACATATTCTTTTGGGAAGACCATGGCAATTTGATAGACATGTAATTCATGATGGTTATACCAATAGATACTCATTTGTACATGATAAGAGAAAAATCACTCTTGTGCCCTTAACTCCAAAGCAAGTGTTTGAAGATCAAGTGAAGTTGAAAAAAGAGAGTGACATAAAAAAAGTGAGTGATGTTTCAAAAGAAAGAGAGGTTGAATCAAGAGAAAGAGAGAGAAAACAAACGAATTTTTATGCAAGAGAGAGTGAAGCCAAAAGAGCATTGTGTTTAAATAAGCCTTTAATTGTACTCTTGTACAAAGAGACTTGTTTAAGTATTAATGAATTTAACTCTTCTATGCCTAGTGTTGTAGTTTCTCTTTTGCAGGATTATGAGGATGTATTCTCCGAAGAAATACCCAATGGCTTACCACCAATTAGGGGAATTGAGCATCAAATAGATTTTATACCCGGAGCATCAATTCCAAATAGGCCAGCCTATAGAAGCAATCCGGAGGAGACAAAAGAGCTTCAAAAGCAGGTTGGAGAGCTCATGGAGAAGGGGTATGTGCGAGAGAGCATGAGTCCTTGTGCAGTTCCGGTGTTACTTGTGCCTAAGAAGGATGTGACATGGAGGATGTGTGTTGACTGCCGTGCTATTAATAATATCACTGTAAAGTATAGACATCTCATTCCTAGATTAGATGATATGCTTGATGAATTGCATGGTTCTTGTGTTTTTACAAAAATTGATCTTAAAAGTGGATATCATCAAATTAGAATGAGAGAAGGTGATGAATGGAAAACTGCTTTTAAAACAAAATATGGTTTATATGAGTGGTTAGTTATGCCATTTGGATTAACTAATGCACCAAGTACTTTCATAAGACTGATGAATCATATTTTGCGTACTTTTATTGGCAAATTTTTGGTTGTGTACTTTGATGATATTCTGATTTATAGCAAAAGCTTGAATGAACATGTTGAGCATTTAAAACTTGTTTTAGATGTTTTGAGAAAAGAAAAATTGTTTGCTAACATCAAGAAGTGTACCTTTTGCACAGATAAACTTGTATTCCTTGGATTTGTTATTAGTGCTAAAGGAATTGAGGTGGATGAAGAAAAGGTAAAGGCAATTCAAGATTGGCCAAGCCCTACCAATGTGGGTAATGTTAGAAGTTTTCATGGGTTAGCTAGCTTTTATAGAAGGTTTGTAAAAGATTTTAGTAGCCTAGCTGCACCTTTGACTGAAGTCATAAAAAAGAATGTGGGATTTAAGTGGGGTGATGAACAAGAAAAGGCATTTAATTTGATTAAAGAAAAATTGATTAATGCACCCTTACTTTCTTTACCTAACTTCACAAAAAATTTTGAAATTGAGTGTGATGCCTCAGGAACAGGTATTGGAGCTGTTCTAATGCAAGAAGGGCGTCCCATTGCCTACTTTAGTGAGAAACTAAGTGGAGCAGCCCTAAACTATCCAACATATGACAAAGAGATGTATGCATTGGTTAGAGCATTGAAAACTTGGCAACACTATCTTTGGCCAAAAGAGTTTGTGATTCACACTGATCATGAATCTTTAAAGCATTTAAAGGGTCAACACAAGCTCAACAAGCGACCTGCCAAATGGGTAGAATTTATTGAAACATTTCCTTATGTGATTAAGTACAAGAAAGGTAAGGAAAACATTGTGGCTGATGCATTGTCTAGAAGGAATGTTTTACTTTCTACTTTAGATGCAAAATTGCTTGGGTTTGAATATATAAAAGACTTGTATGTTCATGATTCTGATTTTTGTAATGTATTCAATGCATGTGAGAAAGTTGCGTTTGGTAAGTTCTTTAGGCATAATGGATTTTTGTTTAGAGAAAATAAACTATGTGTGCCTAAATGTTCATTACGAGACTTGCTTGTTAGAGAAGCTCATGGAGGTGCTTTGATGGGACATTTTGGCATATCCAAGACTTGGGCTGTTTTGCATGAACATTTCTTTTGGCCTCATATGAAACGTGATGTAGAGCGGATATGTGAAAAGTGTATCATCTGTAGACATGCTAAGTCTACAACTAAACCTCATGGGTTATATACTCCTTTGCCTATACCCAATGAACCTTGGATGGACATATCTATGGATTTTGTATTAGGTTTACCTAGGTCAAAAAGGGGTAGGGATTCTATATATGTGATTGTTGATAGGTTTTCTAAAATAGCACATTTCATACCATGTCATAAAACTAATGATGCATTACATATTGCTGATTTGTTTTTTAAAGAAATTGTTAGATTGCATGGCATGCCTAGGAGTATTGTGTCTGAAAGAGATGCAAAATTCTTAAGCTATTTTTGGAAGACTTTGTGGGGTAAGTTAGGGACAAAACTTTTATTTTCTACTACTTGTCATCCACAAATTGACGGTCAAACTGAAGTAGTTAATAGGACTTTTATCTACTTTGTTACGTGCAATAATACAAAAAAAATTTGAAATCATGGGAGGAATGTTTGCCACATGTTGAGTTTGCTTATAATAGGAGCGTACATTCTGCAACTAAGTTTTCACCTTTTGAAATTGTGTATGGGTTTAATCCATTAACTCCTTTGGATTTAACTCCTTTACCTATGGCTGAGCGTGTTAACTTAGATGGAAAGAAGAAAGCTGAATTTGTTAGGCAGATTCATGAAAAGGCTCGGCAAAACATTGAGAGAAAAAACTGAGCAATATGTCAAACAAGCTAATAAGGGGCGTAAGAAAGTTGTATTTGAACCCGGTGATTGGGTTTGGTTGCATATGAGGAAGGAAAGGTTTCCAGCTCAAAGGAAATCTAAATTACTTTCAAGAGGGGATGGTCCATTTCAAGTGATTGAAAAGATCAATGATAATGCCTACAAATTAGATCTTCCAGGTGAGTATAATGTTAGTGCAACTTTTAATGTTTCTGACTTGTCTCCTTTTGATGTAGGTGATGATTTGAGGACAAATCCTTTTCAAGAGGAGGGGAATGATGAGATCATGGCTAGGGCTGACAAAGAGAAATGGAATGTGGACCCGCTTCAAGTCCCAGTTGGACCTATCACAAGAGCTCGGGCTAAAATATTCAAAGAAGCACTTAATTGTCTAATCCTAGAGTCCCATCAAGGAGATACTTGCATTATTACAAAAGAAGAGTCAAAACTGATCCATGTCATTAAAACCCATTTAAATATGGGTCAAGATCAGCCAACTTTAATATGGACCTAAAGTGCAAGAAGATTGAAGGCTAAAAATTGAATATAGGCCTAAAATAATGGATTTATTTAATGGCCCAATTTAGGCTACGTTTTTTTTTTCTGATTTATTTACTTTTAGTATTTTATTTATTTGACTAGGAAAGTTTCCTATTTCATAGTTTCTAGGAGAGTTTCCTATTTGTATTTTTCCTTGCCCTATAGGAGTTTCCTATTTGATAGTTTCTAGAACAGTTTCCTATTTCTATTCTTCCTTGTTCTATAGGAGTTTCCTATATAGTTTTCCTTCTAAGTTTAGGTAATTGGCCTATAAATAGGTATGTATGCTCATGAACAAGGCAGATTATCATTTATAATATTGAGAGTGTTTTCTCTTTGGTTCTTTAAAGAACTTTTCTGAACTTATCAAGATTTATCTTGTGGCGTTCAAGAAAGACTTATCACTCACAATCTTCTTCCTCTTTCTTGAGTATGGCGTCTGCGATATTTCTATACATTTGGTTCTTATCTCTTTATAGATAACAGGTCAAGGTCATTTTATTTTTAATTTATTTTTGTTATAAATCTGATTGGAATACGATCCTTGAATTTGGATCACATATTGATTCCGGGTCTCACTACTCTTGGTGAGGTTCATATCAGGGGTTCACATTAGAAAGACATATGGTAGTCTTTAGTCCATGCAGGTGGATGTTTAGGACGTGTGGACTGACGTAGAGGAGGGTCAGAGATAGATGGGGCAATAGTATCAAGAGAAGAAGAGGGTAAAGAATCAGAAGGAAGGTCCACAGAAGAAGAAGGAATTGTGTCAGGGTCAGTGGGAGAATGGAATGAAGAAGAAGCGTCGATGTGGGGTTCAGTAGGAGGAAGAGAAGTAGGGGAGGTCGGGGTGAAAGGAGGAAGAGACGTGGATGGTGAAGAAGTCTCATCAATAGGAAAGGGTGAGAGAGGTGATAAAGCAGGGAGTTCTGATGTATGGGAGAGGGAAGGGACATTAGTAGGATGTAGAGTGGAGTCCGAATGGGAAGAAAAAAGAAAAATAGACTCATGAAAATGGACATCACGATTCACAAAGAATGTGTTGGTCTTTAAATTATAAAGTTTGTAGCCTTTTTGACTTGTGGGATAAACAACAAAAACACACCGGTGTGCTCTAGATTCAAATTTATGTGTAGGATGGACAACAGTGGCATAACTGAGACAACCAAAAACCTTTAAATGCTTAAAAGATGGCTGGCATTTATATAATAGTTCAAAAGGGGATTTGTTAGAAAGCGGTAACCGGTTGATGAGATAGACAGCAGTTAAAACACAATCGCCCCAAAAATAAAGAGGTATGTTGGAGTGAAAGCGCAAGGTACGAGCTACTGTGAGTGTAACAACTCCATTTAAGTATCAAATGCTTTTTTAAAATACCATAAAGTTATTACCTCGTTACAACTTAACTCAATATAACATTTATTTAATTTATACAATACAAAGTTCACATACACATCATTAATCAAAACGTACATACAACATTTCAAACACATAAATATCTATATCTTATTCATTCTGGTTGTCCAATTACGGAGATTCGGGTGCGAGTGGTTGCACCTTCACCGGGATCTATGCCAACTCGCCCACAAACATTTTATTTAAGATCCGCCCATCATAGAATAACTCGATCTAACGTGCACTAAAAGGCAGAACTATAAAAAATCTGCATAACTAATTTTCTAAACATGATATGGAAATATAGTGAGAATTAAATCCCAGTAAGTTCAACAATAAATCATCATCAATATAGCTCATCACGTCATGTTCAGCTGTATAAACTACAGAAAATATCTTTGGTCACATGAATGCATTATATCTATGCACATAAGAATCATACAGTAATGATATGTATGACAGGATTAACTATTTTCAGAATATCATATGATGGCCATCAACTTATTCTCATTTCAAGCTACCCCGGTCAGAGTGAGTATCCTCTACTCTCCGGTATGGGCTTTTCTCGCTCCGTCCGACATGGCACACTTTCTCTTTCTTTTCTCATAATCATAATCATAACCGTTGGTAGGGCGTCCCCTACTGGTGCACCACACGGAGTGCCATGTGACCGTGCTCATTTCTTTTCTTTTCACAATGATAGCCAAAAATATGCTTTCAATAACATGTTTATCAAAATATAACTATTACCATAAATCATTGGTAATCATGCCACGAACATAACCATTTCAAATATCACATTATAAAATATTTCCATGTCAGAATTTCACACTTAAGATGGTAAGAAGTTCATACAATAGAAATGGCTATGGCATATACTAGTCATTTATAAGATTAGTCGTCTTTTTTAAATATTAATTTTATTTCTTTATTTTCTTGATGCATGTTTTCATCATATCTAACCTTCTCTTACTAATCAGAGCATAAATTCCTCAATTAAACTCCGATGTAGGTGATCTTGGTGTCAATTTCAAGATAACAAAATTATCTAAAACTATTATGTTGAACATTGTAGCGAAATATTAAGAAATCAAGGTAATATTACTCCCTAAATGTATATGTTATTTCTTCTCGGAAAGGTTCTGACATCTACCTACTAATCGGACCATATCTACCTCATATGGACTCCTACTTGAGTGATTCCTATGGATAAAATTCCGTGACACACATATCTATAATTCTTATGTTAACCATTTATTTTAATTCCATACAGATAATTCTCAGAAATTAAAATACAGAAGCAATCTTAACATATTCTTCCCTGATGAACCATTTTCTGACCTTTGACTACTAATTAGCTCATATCTTCCTCATATGGACTCCAAATTGAATGATTCCAATGGCTTAACATCCGTGACACATATAGCTATAATTCTTAAGTTAACCATTTATTTTAATTCCATACAGATAATTCTCAAAAATTAAAATACAGAATCTATCCTAACATATTCTTCCCTGATGAACCATTTTCTGACCTTTGACTACTAATCATACCATATCTACCTCATATGGACTCCAAATTGAATGATTCTAGTGGCTTCAAATCCGTGACACATATATCTTTAGTTATTATGTTAACCATTTATTTTAATTCAATACAGATAATTCCCAGAAATTAAAACACAGAAGTTATCCTAACATATTCTTCCCTGATGAACTATTTTCTGAACTTTGCTTACTAATTAGCTCATATATACCTCATATGGACTCCAACTTGAATGATTCCAGTGGCTAAAAATTTGTAACACATATATCTTTAATTCTTATGTTAATCATTTATTTTAATTCCCTACAGATAATTCCCAGAAATTAAAACACAGAAGCTATACTAACATATTTTCCCTGATGAACCATTTTCTAACCTTGGCTTACTAATTGGATCATATCTACCTCATATTGACTCCAAATGGAATGATTCCAGTGGCTAAAAATCCGTAGCACATATATCTTTAATTCTTATGTTAATTATTTATTTTAATTCCCTACAGATAATTCTTAGAAATTAAAATACAGAAGCTAAAAGTTTTGCCACCCATAGCCATACCTATACAGAACTTTCTATACCAGTCTAAGTATTCAAACATACATCACATGCAAGATCAATATGTAACATGATATACCAACATCCATGACCAATCATCAAAGTACTAAGATCAAAACCTCATATAAATATTAAAAGTTTTCTTCCAAAAAAATATATTGTTAAACTTACCTGGAGCACTTAGGCCTCTAGATTTCTCCTTCCTCTTTCTTCTTTTCTTCCTCTCCTTTCCTCACTCTACCTTGCTTCTATTTTTCCTCTCCCTCACTTGGACTAAATTCTAATGTTGTAAGGGTGAGTTTTCTTATATAGACCACCAAATAATTCACCTTTCATGATCATGGGTCTACCTTATCACAATTAGGATACACTTTGTTGAATTTTTGGAAAACAAACAACTTATGTTCTTGTCTTCCTCTTCCTTAGTCAAGATATGCATAGAAAAATGAAATTTGTATTTTAAAAATTATGGTGATATGTTCTTAAGATAAGGGACAAGGTCCCTTTGATTTAGGGATTCATTTCCATTTTCTTTTGTCTTAAACAAGTATGATAGGTTTGTCTTTTTAGGTGGTAAATTTTTAGCCCTTGAATCTCCATTATTTGGTTGATATTATTTGTGTGGGATAGGAATGTTTTGTCCTAATGCCATGTATTATCATACCACTTGCTAAAATTATGAGTGTAGGATATAGATGTTTTTGTCCTAAAGCCTTGTATTATCATGCAACTTGTCAAAATTATGAATGTATAATCACACCACTTGCTAAATTTTTGTCTTAATGCCATGTAATCTAATCTTTATTATTATTAAATTATTATATCATCACCTAATTTATTTTATTTTATTTTTTCTCTTGGATTTGGGTTTATTCTTACCCATTATGGGCTTATTCCTACCCATTTTCTTTGCTTTGGATAAAATTCTACCTTTCTTGGAGGGCTTGGTCACATTTTTCATAATTTTTGGGCTATTGGTCCAATTACTATATCCTAGTCCAAGTCTATGTTTTATTTCTTGCTTCGGTTATCCAATGGGCTTGCTAGAAACTTATGTGAAGTGAAAAAACTCTATATGAAGTGTGCATAGGTAAAAGTCCAATGTATGGGTAAAAATTTTAAACTTAGTAACTCTAGTTCTTGAATTAGGAAAAATTACCCTAATCCAATGTTTTTGAAATTTTAAGACCTTTACTTGTTTCTAAAAATTTATCTTCCTTATCCAAGAATTTTGCATATCTTTAGTATGTTATTTCTAATTTCTTTCCTATTAGGTTTTTCCTCTTTATTTGTTCTCTTAATGTTAGAAACATTTTTTATGCATATACATAAGGTGAAGAATATCTAAAGATTATATTTCCTTATATATCTAAAATATTGTCTAGTAAATTTTATTTCCTTAATTAAATATTTTTGTACTTTTATCAATAAAAGAAACGAAATTAGGGATGTTACATTTCCCTCCCCCTAAAAGAAATTTTGTCCTCAAAATTTTAGAAATTACCTAATAAGAACAATTGTGGATATTTCTTCCTCATGACTTCTTCCAGCTCCAAAGTTGCTTCTTCTGGAGTCAAACCTTCCTAGAACACCTTAACAAGGGGAATGGTTTTATTTTTCAGTTGCTTCACGTTAGTGTCCAATATGGATGCAGGTACTAGCTGGTATATCATGTTCTCCTTTATTTGGATTAGTTCATCCTGTATTACATGTGATGAATCTGGAAGATATTTTCGCAATTGTGATACGTGAAAAACATTATGCAGGTTGGACAAATTAGGTGGGAGAACAACTTGATATGCTGATGTTCCTACTTTCTTCAAAATTTGGTAGGGTCCCAAAAATTGCGGACTTAGCTTTCTTATTTTAAGAGACCTACCAACTCTAGTAGTAGGGGAAAGTTTCAGAAATACATGGTCTCCTTCCTCAAACTCTAGAGGTCTATGTCTCTTATCGTAGTAACTCTTTTGCCGACTCTGAGCTATAAGTATTTTGTCTCGTATCATCCTGATTTGTTCAATGGTTTGTTGAACTAGATCAGGACCCAACAAGTTCTTTTCTCCTACCTCAAACCAACATAGTGGAGATCGGCACTTTCTACCGTATAAAGCTTCATAAGGGGTCATCTTAATACTAGAGTGATAACTATTATTATAAGTAAACTCTACTAAAGGTAGGTAATTATCCCATCCTTTACCTTGCTCTATCACACAGGCCCTCAACATATCTTCTAAGGTTTGAATGGTGCGTTCTGTCTGCCCATCAGTCTAAGGATGGTAGGCAGTACTGAACCGCAACTGAGTACCAAAAGCTTCCTGCAACGCCTTCCAAAACCTCGATGTGAACCTCAGATCTCTATCAGAAACGATATTTAAGGGAATTCCATGCAGTCTAACTATTTCCTGGACATATAATTGGGCTAATTTATCCAGTGAATAGTTAATTTTTATGGGAAAAAATTGAGCAGATTTGGTTAATCTGTCAATTATTACTCAGATAGATTCATGTCCCACTGAAGTCTTAGGTAATCTCACAACAAAGTCTATTGAGATACTATCCCATTTCCATTTAGGGATCTCAAGAGGTTGTAGAAATCCCATTGGCTTTTGATGCTCCACCTTCACCTTTTGAAAAATGAGACATTTTGCCACAAACTCAGCAATGTCCTTTTTCATCCCTGGCTACCAATACATCCTTTTTAAATCCTGGTACATTTAGTGCATCCAGGATGGACTGTGTATTTACTCTGATGCGCTTCCTGTAGGATCTTAGTCCTCAACTCTCGATCTTGAGGGACACAAATCCTTCCCTAATACATGATTGCTCCATCTTCCATGACAGAAAAATTATCTTGGTCTTTATGATCCTGTAAGTATTGGTCGTGAGCTTGAGCCTTTTCGATCTGGGCTCTAAGGTCACACGCTATACTTAAACTATTAATGGCTAGATTCTTTGGAGTAAGAGTAGTGGCTAGCTTCAAATTTCGAAACTCGTCTAACATCTGCATCTCATACACCATCATCTGACCCATATGCAGAGATTTTCGACTCAAGGCATCTGCTACAACATTCGCCTTTCCAGGATGATACTTTATCTCAAACTTGTAGTCATTGAGGAATTCTACCCATCTTTGTTGCCTCATATTTAACTCCTTCTGATCAAAGAGGTATTTGAGACTCTTATGATCACAATATACTTCAAAGGTTGCCCTGTACAAATAGTATCGCCAAATCTTTAAGAAAAACACCACTGTCGTTAATTCAAGATCATGGGTTGGATAGTTTCCTTCGTGGGGTCTCAGTTGCCTAGAGGCGTAAGCAACTACTCTCTTATCTTGCATGAGCACACATCCTAGCCCTTTCTTTGAAGCATCACTATACAATTCAAAATATCCTGTGGGGTCTGGAATAATTAAAACAGGAGGAGTGGTCAATCTTGTCTTCAGCTCCTGAAAACTAGCTTCACATTGATCAGTCCATTTGAAAGGACTTCCCTTCCTGGTCAATTTAGTCAATGGCAAGGCTATACGAGAGAAGTTTTGTATAAACCTCCTGTAGTATCCTGCCAAACCCAGGAAACTTCTTATTTCCGTAACCGTCTTTGGTCTCTCCCACTTAATCACTGCTTCTATCTTGCTAGGATCTACGGCTACCCCTCTATTAGAGATGACATGTCCAAGAAACTTCACCTCTGACAGCCAAAATTCACACTTCTCCAATTTGGCTTATAACTTTTTCTCTTTCAGCACTTGTAGCACGATTCGGAGATGTTGTTCATGTTCTTTCTCACTCTTAGAATATATCAAGATGTCATCAATGAACACTACAACAAATTGATCTAGGTAGGGTCGAAAAATGTGATTCATGTAATCCATAAAAATTACAGGTGCATTCGTCAACCCGAAGGGCATTACGAGAAACTCATAGTGCCCATACCTAGTCCTGAAGGCAGTTTTTGGTACGTCCTCCTCCTTGATCCTAATCTGATGATATCCTGACCTCAAGTCAATTTTAGAAAAGATGGAGGCTCCCTTCAATTGATCCAATAAGTCATCTATCCTAGGGAGAGGGTACTTGTTTTTGATAGTCACCTTATTCAGTTGTCTGTAATCTATGCATAGTCTCAAGCTCCCGTATTTCTTCTTAACAAACAATACAGGAGCTCCCCAAGGTGATACACTCGGTCTAATGAATTACTTGTCTAATAGTTCCTCCAACTGCTTCTTGAGTTCCTGTAGTTCCTTCAAGACCATTCAATATGGTGCAATAGAGATAGGCCCTATCCCAGGTAGGAGATCAATAGAGAACTCTATCTCTCTCTTGGGAGGTAAGTCTGGAATATCTGATGGAAATACTTCAGGAAACTCGTTGGCTATTGGGATTTCATCAGACTTCGATTTGACTTCTAGGTTTGATAAATACAAGAGAATGTATCCAAGTACTCCATTCTTTAACTCCCTATTAACTTGATTGGCATTAAGTATCAATAACTGGACCTCCTCTTTTGGAGTAAGAGGTAGAAATTCAACGATCTTGTTACAACAATTCAGCAAGACTCGATTTCTAGACATCCAGTCTAACCCTCGAATGACCTCAATACCTCTTAAAGGTAAACAGACGAGGTCTACAGAAAAAGTTTTCTCCTGGATGGTGACTCGACAGTCTTTACATACAGAGGAAGTTAATACCTGTTCCCCTGTAGGGGTTACTACGGATAGCTCATAGGGAGTTTCAGAAATAGGAAACTGAAACTTCCTAATACATTCTTCCGATATAAATGAATGACTAGCACCAGAGTCAAATAACACCATAAGAGCAAATCCATAGATATAGCATGTACCTTGAATCATTTAAGAAGATTGAGCTGCCTCTTGGCCGCTCAGGGTGAAAACCCTTCCTTTCACCTGAGGCCTCTGTTCTGGCTGCTTCCCCACATTCTGTGGGCAGTTTCTCGCAAAATGTCCCTTCTGTCCGCAATTGAAGCAGATATCTTGTCCCATGTAGCATGGCCGGTTACCATGCATGCGTTCGCACTTAGCGCACTTGACTGGGGAGAGGTCTTGTTGAAAAGGTCTAGGACCCACAGTCAATGGCCTTTTACCAGCTCCATATCCACTTCTTCTCACGTTCTTTCCAGGGTTGGGAAAATTTTTCTTCCTCTTCCATAGGTTTCGCCTTTGCTTCTCGTCCTCTACTGCCCTTAAACTCTTTTCCAAGAGTTTGCATTTATTTATCAGAGGTACAAACTCCCTGATCTCCATAGCTATAACAGCATTCTTTATCTCTGGGTTTAGTCCTGCTTCAAATTTAACCGCCTTCCATGCTTCATCTGGGTTATATCGCAGATAAGAGGAGAACTTAGACAGCTCCTCGAACCTTGCGATATACTGGTCCACAGTCATGCTGCCCTGCCTAAGTTGGAGAAATTTGATCTCTTTCTCTGCCCGTACAGTACTTGGAAAGTACTTTTAAAAAAAAATGTCCTTGAACACTTGCCAGGTGATCTATCTTCCTTGATGAGCTAAAAGTTCTCTAGCTCCACGCCACCTGTATTTTGCTTCATCTTTTAACATATATGCAGCAAAAATAACTTGCTGCTCTTCAGTATAGCCCATCACTTCAAAGATTTTCTCTAATTCACTTATCCACCTTTCGGCTACCATTGGATCATAGCCACCTTGGAAACAAGGTGGTCTAGTCCTCAGGAACTCGGATATGCCATTATCTTTTCCAGCCATCCGGTTGTTAGCACCATTCTCAACATTTGTGTTATTAGCATTCTGGAGATATTGTAAAATTTGGTTGGTGGTCATGACTTGGTCTCGAATTGCCGTGGCAAGGTTGTGCAGGGTTTTGTCTGCATTGGTTGCTAGATTCCTCCTTGGTGGTGCCATTTCCTACTATGGAAAAAACAAAGTTATGCTGCTATTGAGGTGATCAAGCCCAATAATTAGTTCAAAAATATTTAATAGCAGTCATAACACTACCTCGGCATATAAATAGGAAACACTAGTAATTTCTTACCTATATGAATCACTGATCCCCTACGCAGCACAACCACAATATACTCAAGACACTATAAGATCGATTCAGATAACCATCCATCCACTGGCAATCTAGGATAGACTTACTCTGATACCAATTATGTAACAACTTCATTTAAGTATCAATTTTTTTTTTAAAATACCATGAAGTTATTACCTCGTTACAACTTAACTCAATATAACATTTATTTAATTTATACAATACAAAGTTCATATACACATCATTAATCAAAACGTACGTACAACATTTCAAACACATAAATATCTACATCTTATTCATTCTAGTTGACCAATTTCGGAGATTCGGGTGCGGGTGGTTGCACCTTCACCGGGATCTATGCTAACTCGCCCACAAACATTTTATTTAGGATCCGCCCATCATAGAATAACTCGATCCAACGTGCACTAACAGCCAGAACTATAGAAAATCTGCATAACAAATTTTCTGAACATGATATGGAAATATAGTGAGAATTAAATCCCAGTAAGTTCAACAATAAATCATCATCAATATAGCTCATCACGTCATGTTCAGCTGTATAAACTACAGAAAATATCTTTGGTCACATGAATGTATTATATCTATGCACATAAGAATCATACAGTAATGATATGTATGACAGGATTAACTATTTTCAGAATATCATATGATGGCCATCAACTTATTCTCATTTCAAGCTACCCCGGTCAGGGTGAGTATCCTCTACTCTCCGGTATGGGCTTTTCTTGCTCCGTCCGACATGGCACACTTTCTCTTTCTTTTCTGATAATCATAATCATAATCGTTGGTAGGGCGTCCCCTACTGGTGCTCCACACAGATTGCCATGTGACCGTGCTCATTTCTTTTCTTTTCACAATGATAGCTAAAAATATGCTTTCAATAACAAGTATGTTTATCAAAATATAACTATTACCATAAATCATTGGTAATCATGCCACGAACATAACCATTTCAAATATCACATTATAAAATATTTTCATGTCATAATTTCACACTTAAGATGGTAAGAAATTCATACAATGGCAATGGCTATGGCATATACTAGTCATTTATAAGATTAGTCGTCTTTTTTAAATATTAATTTTATTTCTTTATTTTCTTGATGCATGTTTTCATCATATCTAACATTCTCTTACTAATCAGAGCATAACTCCCTCAATTGAACTCCGATGTAGGTGCTCTTGGTGTCAATTGCAAGATAAAACAATTATCTAAAACTATTATGTTGAACATTGTAGCGAAATATTAAGAAATCAAGGTGATATTACTCCCTAAATGTATAGGTTATTTCTTCTCGGATAGGTTCTGACCTCTACCTACTAATCGGACCATATCTACCTCATATGGACTCCACATTGAGTGATTCCCGTGGCCCAAACTTCGTGACACACATGGCTATAACTCTTATGTTAACCATTTATTTTAATTCCATACAGATAATTTTCAAAAATTAAAATACAAAAGCTAACCTAACATATTCTTCCCTGATAAACCATTTTCTGACCTTTGACTACTAATCAGCTCATATCTTCCTCATATGGACTCCAAATTGAATGATTCTAGTGGCTAAACATCCGTGACACATATAGCTATAATTCTTATGTTAACTATTTATTTTAATTCCGTACAGATAATTTCCAAAAATTAAAATACAGAAGCTATCCTAACATATTCTTCCCTGATGAACCATTTTCTGACCTTTGAATACTAATCGGACAATATCTTCCTCATATGGACTCTCAATTGAATGATTCTAGTGGCTACAAATCCGTGACACATATATCTTTAATTCTTATGTTAACCATTTATTTTAATTCCCTACAGATAATTCCCAGAAATTAAAACACAGAAGCTATCCTAACATATTCTTTCCTGATGAACTATTTTCTGACCTTTGCTTACTAATCAGCTCATATCTACATCATATAGACTCCAACTTGAATGATTCCAGTGGCTACAAATCCATGACACATATATCTGTAATTATTATGTTAACCATTTATTTTAATTTTATACAGATAATTCCCAGAAATTAAAACACAGAAGCTATCCTAACATATTCTTCCCTGATGAACCATTTTCTGACCTTTGCTTACTAATCGGACCATATCTACCTCATATGGACTCCAAATTGAATTATTCCAGTGGCTTAAAATCCATGACACATATATCTTTAATTCTTAAGTTAACCATTTATTTTAATGTCCTACAGATAATTCCCAGAAATTAAAATACAGAAGCTAAAAGTTTTGCCACCCATAGCCATTCCTATGCAGAACTTTCTATACCAGTCTAAGTATTGAAACATACATCACATGCAAGATTAATATGTAACATGATATACCAACTTCCATGACCAATCATCAAAGTTCTAAGATCAAAATCTCATATAAATATTAAAATTTTTCTTCAAAAAGAAATATTGTTAAACTTACCTAGAGCACTTAGTCCCTTAGATTTCTCCTTCCTCTCATTTCCTCACTCTACCTTGCTTCTATTTTTTCTCTCCCTTACTTGGACAAAATTCTAATGTTGTAAGGTTGGGTTTTCTTATATAGACCACCAAATAATTCAATTTTCATGATCATGGGTCTACCTTATCACAATTAGGATACACTTTGTTGAATTTTTGGAAAACAAACAACTTATGTTCTTGTCTTCCTCTTCCTTAGTCAAGATATGCATAGGAAAAGGATATTTCTATTTTAAAAATTATGATGATATGTTCTTAAAATAGGGGACAAGGTCCCTTTGATTTAGGGATTCATTTCCATTTTCTTTTGTCTTAAACAAGTATGATAAGTTTGCCTTTTTAGGTGGCAAATTTCTAGCCCTTGTATCTCCATTATTTGGTTGATATTATTTGTGTGGGATATGAATGTTTTGTCCTAATGCTATGTATTATCATACCACTTGCTAAAATTATGAGTGTAGGATATAGATGTTTTCGTCCTAATGCCTTGTATTATCATGCAACTTGCCAAAATTATGAATGTAGAATCACACCACTTGCTAAAGTTTTGTCTTAATGCCATGTAACCTAATCTTTATTATTATTAAATTATTATATCATCACCTAATTTATTTTATTTTATTTTTCCTCTTGGATTTAGGTTTATTCCTACCCATTATGGGCTTATTCCTACCCATTTTCTTTGCTTTGGATAAAATTCTACCTTTCTTGGAGGGCTTGGTCACATTTTCATAATTTTTGGGCTATTGGTCCAATTACTATATCCTAGTCCAAGTCTATGTTTTATTTCTTGCTTAGGTTATCCAATGGGCTTGCTAGAAACTTATGTGAAGTGGAAAAACTCTATATGAAGTGTGCATAGGTAAAAATCCAATGTATGGGTAAAGATTTTAAACTTAGTAACTCTAGTTCTTGAATTAGGAAAAATTACCCTAATCCAATGTTCTTGAAATTTTAAGACCTTTACTTGTTTCTAAAAATTTATCTTCCTTATCCAAGAATTTTGCATCTATTTAGTATGTTATTTCTAATTTCTTTCTTATTAGGTTTTCCCTCTTTATTTGTTCTCTTAATGTTAGAAACATTTTCTATGCATATACATAAGGTGAAGAATATCTAAGGATTATATTTCCTTAGATATCTAAAATATTGTCTAATAAATTTTATTTCCTTAATTAAATATTTTTGTACTTTTATCAATAAAAGAAACGAAATTAGGGATGTTACATTTCTCTCCCCCTAAAAGAAATTTTGTCCTCAAAATTTCATAAATTACCTAATAAGAACAATTGTGGATATTTCTTCCTCATGACTTCTTCCAGCTCCCAAGTTGCTTCTTCCAGAGTCAAACCTTCCCAGAACACCTTAACAAGGGGAATGATTTTATTTCTTAGTTGCTTCACGTCAGTGTCCAATATGGATGCAGGTACTAGCTAGTATGTCATGTTCTCCTTTATTTGGATTGGTTCATCCTGTATTACATGTGATGAATCTGGAAGATACTTCCGCAGCTGTGATACGTGGAAAACATTATGCAGGTTGGACAAATTAGGTGGGAGAGCAACTTGATATGCTGATGTTCCTACTTTCTTCAGAATTTGTTTGGCCATGGGGCAAACATGACAATGTTCATCAAAAGAAACATCAGTAGAAGATAATAATGAAGACGCCAATTTGAGACGTGAAGGAGAAGGATGTCCAAGTCGGAGATGCCATAAGTTGGAAGGGTAAGAAACTTGATGTGAGGCAGGTGTCCATTGCAAAGGTGTCATGTAATAAAGACCACCATGTTGTTTACCCGAACCAATCATCTTCCCCGAAGCCAAGTCCTGCAAAACACAAAATGTGGGAAATAAAATAACACAACAATTGAGGGAATTAGTAATTTTGCTAGCGGACATAACGTTCAAATGAAAAGATGGAACGCATAAGACATTTTATAAGGTAATGTGAGAATTGAATGGGATGGTGCCAGTGCAAGTTGTGGGTGCAGTAGATCCTGTAGGTAAGTTAACAATGGGTATAGATGAATTTTTGGTTTTAGTGAAAGATGTGAAATCAAAGCAAATATGATCTGTGGCTCTACTATCTAAAATCCATGGTTTAGTATATACAAAATAAGTTGAAGCATTATAAAAGTGTGTTAGACCTGTAGTGTTTGCATGTGAATTGCCGTTACTAGAAGAAAGCATAGCAAGGGCTTGACTCAGCTGTTGAATTTGTTTTCTGAAAGTGTCGCCAAAGGTTTAGACTGAGTGCGTGCATGTGGGGCTAACCCGTGTGGGTTTGTTGGCTGTTGTGGTACTTGTAGGGTTGTATCAGCAGCATGTGCAGCAGAATAAGAGTGAGATGATGTTCCTTGATAGCCTCCTTTTTTATTTTGTTTGTTGTCGTGCGTCCTAGAATGATTAGGAACCCATGTGCCATTCTTGACTTTGCACTGTTCTTCTGTATGTCCTCCTTTATTACAAAATTTGCAATGATATTTTAGAGTTCTACAATTGTCGATGTTATGTCCATCTCTGTTGCAGTGATCACAATGTTTGTTGTGATCATATGAAGATTTAAATGGTTGGCCTTGAGTTGCAGCGGCAAGAGAAAAATTCTCAGATGGTAATTGTTGTGGTTGTTCTGATGTCAGTTGGCGCTGTTGTTCATGGTTGCTGACAAAGGAATATGCTTGATGAACATTGGGTAATGGTGTCATCATAAGAATGCTAGTGTGAACAGTATCGTGCATGTCATTAAGGCCCATGAGAAATTGCATCATGCGATATTTTTCTCTCTGTTCAGTATGCTCTTTTATTTGGTTGCAGGTGAAAGGATCTTCATATGAGTCAAGTTGAGTCCAAAGGTCTTTAAGTTCTGTAAAATATACTGAAACAGTTTTTGTGCCTTGGGACAAAGAGACGATTTTCTTTTGAATCTGATAGATTGTTGGTGCATTTTGCTGTGAAAATTGATGTATGAAATCCTCCCATACTTGATATGCAGTAGTGGCATGGACCACTCCTTTGCCAAGGTGGGATTCTACTGAATGTGAAATCCATGATAAAATCATGTTGTTGCACTGACTCCATTGAGTATATTCTGTTGGCTGTTCTATCTCTGAATGGGGTTTAATAGATCCGTTGATGAAGCCAATTTTGTTCTTGGCTCGAAGTGCGTGAATCATAGCCTTACTCCATGATGAGTAGTTTGTGCCATTCAACTTCTCAGGCATGAGCACATGGCCTGGGTGATCTGAAGGATGAAGATAATACGGATCCATGTTAGAGTTGCTGGACGTACTGTGGCTTGGGATGTTGAATTTTGGTGATGGTGTATTGTCATCTGTCATGGTGCTTGAAGGTATGCTAGGGTTGGTGATTGGTCAGAGAATCAGACACCAGATTGTCAAAGCAACCTCTGATACCAAATTAAGAAAGACGTGGAAACAATAATATTTGACTTGGCTGAATATTTTCATATATTGCATGGGTACAAAATGACAAGATATATATTACTACATTTACGTAAATCAATCCTACATCTGAGCCTATAAAAGCATGATCCATAATTAGAGGAGATGATTACTATATTCTCTTTCCTATCCTGGACATAATATACAATATTTACAAGAAATTCTTAATAAGTAACCCTTTACCAAAGACATTAAAGACAATACTATGTGATCTCTCAAGTGCCATTAAACCCATTACATATCTCATTTGCCTATCAACTCAATAGGAAATGGTTTCCTAAAGCCTCCTTTATCTATATATACTTATCACTTTACATTCACAAGCAACACACTCCTATCCTGAATTTTAGAATTCTAATCTCTTTTTGTCCCCTAAGTTCGTTTATATCATTACATTGTACTTTCTGAGGAGAAAAATACAATGGGCTTTCAGTTACCTAGTATCAAATAGGCATCACTATCTGCAACCAAATCTTCTTGGAAGGCAGTGGAAGTCTCAAAGGGCGACCTTACAGTTTATGTTGGAGAGAAAATGAAACGCTCCATCATCCCTGTATCATATTTGAATCAACCTTCATTCTAAGGGTTATTGACTCAACTTGAAGAGGAATTCAGTTATGATCATCCAATGAGTGGTCTTACAATTCCTTGTAGAGAAGATGTATTTGTGTAAATCACTTCTCACTTGAATGGATTATGAATCTTATTGAAGAAGATTACGAAAATAGGTTACTTGAGACTATATATACTTATGACTTTGCATTTACAAGCAACACAAGCCACTTCTATCCTGAATTTTATAATTCTAATGTCTTTTTGTCCCTTAAGTCCTTTGATATCACTGCATTGTACTTTACGAGGAAAAAAATACAATGGGCTTTCAGTTACCTAGTATCATATAGGCATCGCTTTCTGCAACCAAATCTTCATCATTCTTGTATCATATTTGAATCAACCTTCATTCCAAGAATTACTGACTTAACCCGAAGAGGAATTCAGTTATGATCATCCAATGAGTGGTCTTACAAATCCTTACAGAGAAGATGTATTTGTGGAAATCACTTCTCACTTGAATGGATTATGAATCTTACTGAAGAAGATTACGAAAATAGGTTAGTTGAGACTAATGTGTACACAAGGCAATTTCTTTTCTGTTGAAGTTTTTTTTGGTTTTCCTTACTTCTTTGAATCCATCCTCTGGAATTGGAATTTTGTTTCCCGAATGAAAAAAATATGAAGAGATAAAAGCAATTTCTTTTATTATTATTTTTTCAATCTTAATAACGTCTAACTTATGGACTATCAGATATAAATCTTTGATATGAATCTCACAAAGAGTAATGAGATTTGAAATCAATATGAGATCCAATTGAAAGGATCGTGTTCTAATTCATATTTATAACAAAATAAATTAAAAAAAATGAGATTGACCTGTTATTTATAAAGAGATAAGAACCAAAAATATTGTAGACACTACACTCAAGAAAAGAGAAGAAGATTGTGAGTGATAAGTTTTGTTTGAACATCACAAGAAATCTTAATAAGTTCAAAAAAATTTTTTTGAAGAACTAAAGAGAAAACACTCTCAATATTATTAATGATAATCTATAATGTTCAAGAGCATATATGCCTATTTATAGGCTAATTACTTAAACAAAAAAGGAAAACTAAATAGAAAACTCCTATAGAGCAAGAAAAAATAAAAAATTATTCTAGAAACTATCAAATAGGAAAACTTTTCTAGTTAAATAAAGTAAATAAATCAGAAAAAAAAATGTAGCATAAATTGGGTCATTAAATAAATTCTTTATTTTGGGCCTATATTTAGTTTTCAGCCTTTAATCTTCTTGTACTTTATGTCCATATTCAAATTGGTTGGTCTTGACTCATATTTAAGTAGATTTTATTAACATAGACTAGTCTTGGCTCTTCTTTAGTAGTAATACAATTTTATTCTTGATGGGATTCTAGAATTAGACCATTAAGTGTTTCCTTGAATATTTATCCCGAACTTTTGTGATAAGTCCAACTAGCACTTAAAGCGGGTCAGCATTCCATTTTCGTTTGTCAGCCTTAGCCAAAATCTAATCATTCCTCTCCTCTTGAAAATGATTTGTCCTTAAATCATCACATTTCTTATACTTAATCACATAAGGAAATATTTCAATAAACTCCACCCACTTGGTATGTCACTTGTTTAGCTTGTGTTGACTCTTTAAATGCTTCAAAGATTCATGATCAGTGTGAATCACAAACTCTTTTGGCCAAAGATATTGTTGCCAAGTTTTCAATGCTCTAACCAAGACATACATCTCTTTGTCATATGTTGGATAGTTTAGGGCTGCTCCACTTAGTTTCTCACTAAAGTAAGCAATGAGACACCCTTCTTGCATTATAACAGCTCCAATGCCTATTTCTGAGGGATCACACTCAATTTCAAATTTTTTTGTGAAGTTAGGTAAAGTAAGTAAGGGTGCATTACTCAATTTTTCTTTAATCAAATTAAATGTCTTTTCTTGTTCATTACCCCACTTAAAACCCACATTCTTTTTTATAACTTTAGTCAAAGGGTGCAATTAGGCTACTAAAATCTTTTACAAACCTTCTATAAAAGCTAGCCAACCCATGGAAACTTCTAATATTACCCACACTTGTAGGACTTCGCCAATCTTGAATTGTCATTATTTTTTTTTATCTACCTTAATTCTTTTAGCACTAATAATAAATCCAAGGAATACAAGTTTATTTGTGCACAAGATACATTTCTTGATGTTAGCAAACAACTTTTCTTTTCTCAAAACATCTAAAAGCTTATATAATATGAAGTTTTTGGTTTTTGATTACTGCATTTGTAAGCTTATAATTTATTTTAAACTTTGAACCGTTTGCATATCTTAAAGCTTTTTTTTTATCTTTTCAAAGTATTTAGTAGGAATTAATCTTTCTTGTATACATTTGAGATAAACTCATTTATCAACTAAGGCTATGGCTTCAATTGTATATTCATTTTTAATTGTTATTTTAATTGGAATGTAAAACTTTTGAACAGACAATCATGAGATTGCTAATAGAAAGTTTTCATTCTCTACTTCAATTGGCTTATCTTGTGTTTCTTTGTGAGCATTTTCTTGAAGATTTGAGAGGATTACTGAATGTATTTTATGTTCTTCTTTTAATTGTCTTACTTCTGTTTTAAGCAAGTTAATTTCATATTGTAAATCCTGTGAAGTAACAGGTTTAGTCTCTGTATCAAATGTTTGTTCTTGGGAAGAGAACCAATAATTTCTAAAAGAAGGTCTTGTTCTCATATGAGAACATTTATCTCATGTTCTTCTACTGATTTTGTTTCTATCACAAAATGTATATCATCATACTGTATTTTTGATTATTTTCTTAATCAAAATTTACTAAGAAATTTCCACTGAAGATTCCATTTCCCACAAATTACTGATTTTATTTATGGTTTCTTTATCAAGATTAAGATTTTTAAATTTTTTTATTCATTTTCCTCTTAATCTTGCAGTATTTTGATATATGACCTGATTTACCACATACGTAGCACATTGGTCTTATATCCTGATTTGGTAGAGGTATATACCTATGTTTTCTCCTATATCATCTCTTCATGTCTTTTTCTCGGTCTTTATAGACTTGTTTGTTAGACTTGGCTTGTTTAGCTCTTCGTCTATGTTTTGGTTTAAATGTTTTAGGGCATTTAAATCCAAATTGTTCATAGAAAGATCTTATTTTTTTTTTCTGTTAATTGTTCCTTCTTTAGAAATTTATTGTTGGATTTTCTCATCCTGACATATTTTGAGGGCTGCCTTATTAACATAGCTTACTAATTGTCCGTATGTAAGCTATTTATAAGGTATTTGACCGTCGTATTTGTTTCTAATTTTTTTCCCTAACCTTATCTCCAAAAGATCTAAGAAGTCCTACAAGGAACTTTTCCTTCCAAAAGGTTTATTACTATCATTTCTTGTGTAGATTCGATTAAAGAAAGTATCATTATATCATCTAAAGTCAAACAGTGTTTTACATTTAAGATTTGAGAGTAATTAAGCATATTTGTCTTTCCATAGGCTTGGGTTTTCTATGAAATGTTTGGTGATTGTGAAAATTAAGGTGTTAACCGAATTAGGAATTGGTTCCCTATCTTCATCAAGGATCATAGATTCTTTTGAATTGGTTTTGAGAGAGTTATAAATTTAGCATCTCTCATTTTTAGTGAGATGTTCATCACATTAACTTTTAAGTTGGCCTGTAAAGCCAGAACCAATGATATGGATTATTGTTGAGTCATTACATCCATGTGTCATTTGGTAGGCTATACTAACCATTGTCATTTGTTGGAAAGTATTCAGAATTTGATACTCAGTTTGGCCATCTATATTCCATTCATAGATGTTGTTCCCGTTGTAGAAATTTTGGATTATTTGTGGTCTTTCTTCAAGATATTAGTCTAGAAAATTGGCTTCAGGGTAATAGAGTTTCATTGGTATTTTTCAATTTGTTTTGGTATTCATTATTCCTAATTTGACATCGTCATATGAAGATATTTCATAAGTTTTTTCTAGGGTTTAAACCCATTTTGAACTAGAACTTGTAGGAGGTGTATCCTGGACATGATGTGGGGGAAACCACAAACTCTTGATTTAGAAACCAAACCTTGACACGACTCAAACAAGAAGACAACAATGGAGGTTAAATCTGAAAATGGAAGAAAACAGAAATAAAAGGAATAGAAAGTAGAACCAATTCAAACAATGGAACAACCCTTGTTCTATGAATCAAGAATTGAACCAAATGATGAAGAAACCCTACCGTTTACAACCTTACACAATGGCTATGGTAGCCAAGTACAAGGATGAGGCTTATGGAGATTTGAGAACACCAATCTCTAAGGAGATTGACACACACAAGAACAACTAAGCAAGATCAATCAACAATGCACTCTTCTCTCAAAAGCTCTCTTTTGATAGAAGGAAAAATAAGTTTATGAAATCACAAAATGTCTAATCTTCCCCAAAAAAACATGCTAAGGAGGGCTTTTATAGTCCTAGAGGGCCTCCCTTTCTAATAAAATAAAAAATTGAAAATTAAATAAGAAAATTGTCTTAAAAGCACACAAGACTAAAAGCTATTCGTTAAACCACTTCATGGGGTCTTCTCTTCACTCCTAGGGTCTTCATGAGCTGTAATGGTCACCATAGACTTAATGGACAAATCCTTGATAGATGGCTCGGAGAAGGCTGCTAACATGGAAGCTCCTTAGACAAGAAGAAGGTCATCACCTTGTCCAATTCTTGTTGGATCTTCTTAGCCCTTGCCCTAGTGATAGGACTTTCAAATGCAGAAACTTGAGGTGTAGGTGATCCCTCATCATCCTCCCCTTCTTGAAAAGGATTCGACCTCGAATCATCCAGCTCCTCATCATGTCCCTCATAAAGTGTAAGGTCTCTAACATTGAAGGTTGCACTCATGCCATACTCCCGTGGCAGCTCCAGCACATAAGCATTATCTCCAACTCTTTTTAGAACCTTGAATTGACCATCCCCTCTTGGTGAAAGCTTGGACTTGCGTTTGTCAGGGAAACACTCCTTCCTCAAATGAACCCAAACAAAATCCCCTGGTTTGAAGATTACTCTCCTTCTTCCTTGGTTTGCCTTGGCTGCATTGTACTCTCCCTTTTGTTGTAGCTTTGCCCTAGTCCTTTCATGCAACTCCCAAATAAACTCCACCTGTTTTCCTACATTGAAATCTGCTCGTTCCTTCATAGGCAACGGCGTAAGATCAAGTGGGGTTAAGGGATTTAAACCATAAATACACTCAAAAGGACTCAGAGAAGTAGAAGAATGAACAGCCCTATTATATGCAAATTCTACATGAGGCAATGCATCTTCCCAAGCCTTCAAATCCTTTTTAATAATAGCCCTTAAGATGGTTGTGAGAGTCCTATTGGTCACTTCAGTTTGACCATCAGTTTGTGGATAACTTTAAGTAGAAAATAACAATCTAGTTCCTAGTTTTCCCCAAAGAGTTTTCCAAAAATAGCTAAGAAAATTCACATCCCTATCACTCACAATAGTCCTAGGCATTCCATGTAACCTAACTATTTCCCTAAAGAACAAGTTAGCTACATTAGAAGTATCATCAGTCTTATGGCAAACAATAAAATGGACCATCTTAGAGAACCTATCAACAACCACAAATATAGAATCTCTCCCCTTCTTAGTCCTAGGCAACCCTACAATGAAATCCATACTAATATCTTCCCAAGGGGCTGCAAGAATAGGTAAAGGAGTATACAAACCATGTGGCTTAACTCTAGACTTGGCTTTTAGGCACTCTAAACATCTCTTCACTAAGTGTTCTACCTCCCTAAGCATGTGTGGCCAAAAGAAGTGTGTATGCAGCATATGATATGTCTTATCCCTACCAAAGTGTCCCATTAAGCCTCCTTTATGGGCTTCCTCTACGAGTAACATCCTCAAGGAACACCTAGGAATGCACACCTTATCAATTCTGAACAAAAATCCCTCAAACAAGTAAAACTTATCTAAAGAACCTTTCTGCACACAATGCTTATAAGTAGCACCAAAATCAATGTCATCCTCATATAACTCTTTAATGTAAGTGAATCCTAACACCTTAGAGTTTAATGTGGTCAACAAAACATATCTCCTAGAAAGGGCATCAGCAATAACATTATCTTTTCCCTTTTTATACTTAATGACATATGGAAATGTTTCAATGAATTCCATCCATCTACCGTGCCTCCTATCAAGTTTATCTTGACTCCTAAAATGCTTTAAGGACTTATTTATGATTAGTATGCAAAATAAACTCTCTAGGCCATAAGTAATGTTGCCAAGTCTTAAGCACTCTATATAAAGCATATAACTTTTTGTCATAAGTAGAGTAGCTAAGACATGCACCTTTCAATTTTTTAGAGAAGAAGGCAATATGCTTACCTTCTTGCATGAGTACACCTTCAATACCAATTCCAGAAGCGTCACACTCTACTTCAAATGGTCGAGTGAAATCTGGGAGCACTAGGAGTGGCGCCTTGGTGAGCCTCCACTTCAGATTGTTGAAGGCCCTATCTTGTGCCTCTCCCCACATAAATGGAGCATGCTTCTTGGTGATCTCAGTCAAGGGTGCAGCAATGGTGCTAAAATCATTGACAAAGCTCCTATAGAAGCTGGCTAGTCCATGGAAGCTCCTCACTTGTCCAATTGAAGTTGGAGTTGGCCAATCTTGAATGGCTCTTATCTTCTCTTCATCTACTTGCAGCCCTTGTGTACTCACTACAAAACCAAGAAATGTGACTTTATTAGTGCAGAAATTACACTTTTTCAAATTGGCATACAAGTGCTCTACTCTAAGAGTAGAAAGAACTTCCCTTAAGTGTCCTTCATGCTCCTTTAGGGACCTGCTATAGATAAGTATATCATCAAAGTATACTACAAAAAATTTCCCTATAAAGTTTCTCAAAACATAGTTCATCAATCTCATAAAGGTAGAAGGAGCATTTGTCAAACCAAATGGCATTACAAGCCATTCATAGAGACCAAACTTGGTCTTGAATGCAGTCTTCCATTCGTCTCCTTCTTTCATCCTAATATGATGATATCCACTCCTTAGATCAATCTTTGTGAAGGTGGTGGCACCATAGAGCTCGTCCAACATGTCGTCCAGCCTTGGAATTGGATGGCGGTACTTGATGGTGATGTTGTTGATGGCTCTGCAGTCAACACACATCCTCCATGTGTTGTCCTTCTTTGGCACAAGTAAGACTGGCATGGCACAAGGGGATAGGCTCTCTCTCATATAACCCTTGTCAAGGAGCTCTTGCACTTGGGTCTGGATTTCTTGGCTCTCCTTAGGGTTCATTCTATAAGCTGGCCTATTAGGTAAGGTGGCTCCGGGAATAAGATCTATTTGGTGCTCTATGCCTCTCAAAGGGGGTAGGCCAAGGGGTATCTCATCTGGGAAAACATCCTTAAACTCTTATAAAAGGGTTTGCATAGGAGGGGGTAGGGCAGCCTTAGTTTCTTCACTTAGCATGGCCAATTTCTTACACAAAAGCATGAGGGTGGTGTCTAGGGGTAGATACTCACCTTGTAGCTCACTTTTGGATGCTAATAAGACACTAGAAGGCTGGATTGCTAAAGTTTTTCTTGGCTTTGAGGGGGTGCCTACTTACTGCCGAGTTATGCTCTTGCCTTACTTCTTCTCCTTTCCTTGCTCCTTGTCTTTTTCCTTCTTCTTTTCATAGGCCTCTGTAATCTGCATAGGAGACATAGGTTTTAAGACAACATTCTTGCCATTAAATGTAAATGAATGCTTATTAGTGTGACCATCTTGCATGAATCTTTTATCATATTGCCATGGTCTACCTAACAAGATGTGACAAGCTTGCATAGGAACAACATCACACAGAATTGTATCCCCATAGTGACCTAATGTGATAGTAACTTTAGCTTGCTTATTCACTTTCAATTCTCCACAATCATTCATCCAATACAGTTTGTAAGGCCTAGGGTGATAAAATGTAGTAATTTGCAATTTAGAAATCAATTCAGTGCTAGCAATATTGCAACAACTACCTCCATCAATTATCAAGTTGCACACCTTTCTCTTAACTAAGCATCTAGTATGAAACAAGTTTTCTCTTTGATTATCCTTACAAGGGGCAGGTTGTACATGCAATGTTCTCTTACAAATTAAAGACTCTCCATGCTCATACTCAATCTCATCCTCATTATCGAAACCAAATTCATGTTCATTCACCTCATTAACACACTCTTCATTATCTTCTTTGTCACGTTTAGATTCATATTGCCCTAAGTGGTTAATCATGAGCGTTTTTCTATTAGGAAAATCCTTCATCATATGACCTCTTCCTCCACATTTAAAGCATTCAATGTCCCTAGTTTTAAGAGTAGGGTTAGAGGTACTCCCTTTGGGTCCATTAGAGGAACCTGTTGTGGCTCGTGGAGGGTAGGGTGTGGCACTAGGTGGTGCACTTATTTTCTGTCTGACTTGCTCCAAGTGTGGCTCTCTTTGTGAAGACTCCCGGCCATAGGATTGAGAGCTACGTCCTTGCTGGTTTCTCCAAGTGCTGGATGTTCCACTTGAGCTCTTGTTTCCTTGGTTCCTAGCCCTTGTCTTTCTTTCTAATTTTATTGCTAAGTGTAGTAATTCTGTCATAAAGCTGTATGGATACAAGTCGACTTCATTAGCCAAAAATGAATTGAGAATTTTAAGATACCTTGCCATGGTTGTCTCTTCATCTTCAGTCACATTGGCTTTCACCATTGCCACTTGCATGGCATTGTAGGTCTCTTCTGCACTCATTGACCCTTGTCTCAAATTCTCCAATCTTTGTCTTAGGTCCCTTGTATGATGTTGAAGCACAAATCTAGCCCTCATCAAAGCTTTCATTTGCTCTCATGTGGCCACGTCTGGGTCAAGCACTCTTTTTTCCTCGACCAAGTTGTCCCACCATATGAGGGCATAGCCATTGAACTCCAATGCAGCTAACTGGACCTTTTTATGCTTGGCAAAGTTATGACATGACCAGATTTGTTCTATCTTGGTCTCCCACTCCATGTATACATCTGGATCACACTTGGCTTCAAAACTTGGGATCTTCACTTTGATCTTCCCAATGCCATCTTGCTCTAGCTCATGTCCTCTTTTAGCTTGGTAACCCCTAGGTGGTTCAACTTACCAACCTTCATCCTCCATCTCCTCATCTTGATAACCCTGAAATGCATTAAAACGATTAGTTGCATAATGATTTCGTTTATGTAAAGGAGAGTTAGGGACAGAAAGTTGCTCATTGTGAGCATGGACTGGAGTGCCATGGTGAGGGGCGGCGCCTGGTAGGACTTGATGGTGCGTGCCTCGAGCGGCGTCATAGGCACTCCTTTGATCTGGTAGGGTCGCTCTTGGGGCCACATTGGAAGGGTCTCCAGCCTCAGCATAGGTGCCTAGAAGAATGGGAGCTAGTGGTGCTGGCCTTGACTCCAAAACAGCCATCTGAGAGGTCAAGCAGGCTAAGTTGTCTGACATGGTTTTGAGCATATTGAACATCTCAAATGGTATTGGTGAGGGACTGCTTGAGTGTGGAGGACTTGGTGACCTAGACATGTTCAAAAGAAGACTAACACTTAAACAAATCAGATTAGAGAAATCAAAATCACCTCACTAGTGTTTCACTCTTGTGTTTGATCTCTCTCTCCCAATTGTTGTTGATACAAGCTTTCTTGATGGATTGTCTTGTATGGACCAAATAACCCACGTGAGCAGGTTGTTCTAAGTCAACAATCGCCAAGAAATGGTGAGTTATAGAAAGGATAAGCTCGACAGAGGATTAAACAAGCAAATGACTCAGTAAAAGAAAGAAAACAAGACTCAAGAAGACAATTGCAAGAATGTAATGCAGATAGACGAAGTATACTCAATCGATCTGAACTCAAGAAGGAAGAATTGTACCTTACTTGTCTAAACTTGTACCAATGGAGATTAGAAGGGTGAGGTTCGAAATCTGGCTAAGTGTGGGACAAGGCTAGGGTACGGCTAAGGCTTGTAGGACTCCTTGGTGTATCTGAGGGCTCTTGGCAATCACTTTGAACTTCACTTGAGAAATGATTATGTACAAACTACTTCCATGAAATGATTACAAGTTAGGATAGTGAGAAATACAATTGAAATGCTGAAATGAGACTTGAATTTCTTTTCTTTTCTTTTCTCTTTTTTTTTCATTTTTTTTTCGTCTTAGAAATAAATAAAATATAGAAATGAAACTTAGAATATCAGAAATAAGGAATTAACACCTGGAATTTCAATTTTAAATTTCGAAATTAATGTTCAGCCTTAGCCTGATTTGTAGGGAGCATTTAATGCTAATTTCAATTTTAAATTTCGAATTTAATGCTCAGCCTTGGCCTGATTTGTAGGGAGTAGTTAAGACTCAGTCTTGGAAGTCAAACCTGATTGTTGTAGCAAGGGATGGGCATTTTTCTGGATGGTGAAAGCTAATTAATGCTCAGCCTTAGCCTGATTTGTAGGGAGTAGTTAATGCTCAGCCTTGAAAGTCAAACCTGGTTGTTGCAGCAAGGGATGGGCGTTTTTCTGGATGGTGAAGGCTAATTAATGCTCATCCTTGGCCTGATTTTTAGGGAGTAGTTAATGCTCAGCCTTGGAAGTCAAACCTGGTTGTTGCAGTAAGGGATGGGCGTTTTTCTGGATGGTGAAGGCTAGGAATGGTGGTTGGTGATTGAACAAGGCTGGCGCAAGTGTTTGATGGTGGTTCAAGATGATGTAGGTGAGTGAATGTGTTCCAATCTCCAAAACCACAAGCAATCCAAGTAAAGCACAATAATGGAAGACCTAAAATGACAAAAAAAATGAAAATGACTTAAAACTGAAATGGCAAAGACTGTATATGAACAAAACAAACCAGCGGCACCGCTTTGGTGGTGATGTGGTGGTGGTAAGGTGTCACCATGCTCTGATACCAATTTGATGTGGGGGAAACCACAAACTCTCGATATAGACACCAAACCTTGACACGACTCAAATAAGAAGACAACAATGGAGGTTAAATCCAAAAATGGAAGAAAACAGAAATAAAAGGAATAGAAAGTAGAACCAATTCAAACAATGGAATAACCCTTGTTCTATGAATCAAGAACTGAACCAAATGATGAAGAAACCCTACCGATTACAACCTTACACAATGGCCATGGCAGCCAAGCACAAGGAGGAGGCTTATAGAGACTTGAGAACACCAATCTCTAGGGAGATTGACACACACAAGAACAACTAAGCAAGATCAATCAACAATGCACTCTTCTCTCAAAAGCTCTCTTTTGATAGAAGGAAAAATAAGTTTATGAAATCACAAAAGGTCTAATCTTCCTCAAAAAAACATGCTAAGGAGGGCTTTTATAATCCTAGAGGCCCACCTTTCTAATAAAAGAAAAATCTGAAAAGTAAATAAGAAAATTGTTTTAAAAACACACAAGACTAATAACAATTCGTCCAACCACTTCATGGGGTCTTCTCTTCACTCCTAGGGTCTTCATGAGCTACACTGGTCTCCATAGACTTGATGGACAGATCCTTGATAGATGACTCGGAGAAGGCTACTAACATCGAAGGCTTATTGGACAAGAAGAAGGTCATCACCTTGTCCAATTCTTGTTGGATCTCCTTAGCCCTTGCCCTAGTGATAGGACCTTCAAATGCAAGAACTTGAGGTGTAGGTGATCCTTCATCAGGACAACTTGAGATAACACTTTTCCTTACATATTTTAGCTAATTCTTGATCAATCCTATTAATCAATTCTGACTTAGTGGGATATTTTAGATTCTTTTGCTTTCCTATAGGAATTTGATGTGGTTTGAACTAGGATTTTTTTATTTGCTTAACCTCCTATTTTATTGGGATAGGTTTTTCAACTAACATATGTTGACCTATCGTTTATGTCCTTGGATTTTAAGGCATCTCCTTTAATTGTTTTCCAAGTCTGCATAGTTCTATTGTTGCCATTTATAGAACCACTGAATAGATATCCTAAATGTTTGACTTTAGCATATAACTCAAACCAATAAAAAAAGAAATATTTGTTTTGAAATCAGTTACAAACTAGTAAATGTTGTCTTGAATTTGTTTTCTATATTGGCATTTAAATTTGTTAAAAACCGAATATCTTTGTGGCATGGATTCTTCTGAGTAGAAATCCTTCCTTATAGAATCTTTGTCTATTTGAAATTCCTTTTCAACTTCTTTTGGGCCTTGATCCATTAAACAATTTCAAAATATCGACCATTTGAGAAAATTTTGGAGACTTAATGGATTCAAATCCATTATCTTTAGCAATTTCTTTTCCTTTTTGAGTATACACGAGTTTTAGAATCCTAGATGATGTCTGTTGTTATTTTTATTAAAACTCACAAGCGCACGAATCTATTGGATTATAGATTTAGTGGTATGCAAGGTCAATCCCACGAGGATTCCCAATTGAGAAAATTTAATTCAAATCCAAAATAAATTTTTCTAACCTAGTTGCCAAAATGTTTGTTTTGTGAGAAGAATACTGAACAGAGCTTGTAAAGAAGTAAAATACTGAAATTAAATATGAATGTATTCAAAGTAAGAAACATGTTAAGGTTAGGGGATCCACTCTTGGTAAATCAAATAATAATAAAATTTAACTCTTTTATTACTCAAATGAAATCCTCACGTAAATGAGGTTCCATTCGGAAGATATATGTTACATTAAACGCGCTTTAGTTTACAGATGAAGTGTATTTGCCTTCTTTTATTGTATTACTAATAGTAAATAACATTTGTAAAATGGATTCAAATATACATCGTGCCAATCATCATATTGTCTACAATAAATAAAAAATGATTTAAGTATGTATTGTGCCAAAGATTGTCTACAATGTATCAAGATTTTCACTTTACAAAATTTAAAATAAAAATATACAAACAAAGTCAATAATAATAATAATATAAAGTAGGCGGTAAAACCAGCCATTGTGTAACATCCCGTAATTTTTAAATATTTTCCTTATAAATTCTTCACCTTACATATATGCATAGAAATGTTCTAATATTAATTGAATAGGTAAAGAAAGAAAACCTAATAGGAAATATTAGAAATAAACATGCTAAAGAAAGGTGAAATTCTTAGGTAAGGAAGATAAATTTTTGTGAATTAAAGGTCTTAAAATTTCAAGAAGATTGGATTAGGGTAATTTTTCCTAATTTAAGAGTAAAAGTTACTAAGTTTAGTATTTCCACCCATAAATTGGGCTTTTACCTATGGACACTTCATATAGAGTTTTTCCACTTCACATAAGTTTCTAGCAAGTCCATTGGATGACCTAAGCAAGAAATAAAACATAGACTTGGACTAGGATATAGTAATTGGACCAATAGTCCAAAAATTATGAAAATGTGACTAAGCCCTCCAAGAAAGGTAGAATTTTATCCAAAGCAAAGAAAATGGGTAGGAATAAGCCCAAATCCAAGAAGAAAAATAAAATGAAATAAATTAGGTGATGATATAATAATGTAATAATAATAAAGATTAGGTTACATGGCATTAAGACAAAAATTTAGCAAGTGGTGTGATTCTACATTCATCATTTTGGCAAGTGGCATGATAATACAAGACTTTAGGAATAAAACATCTATATCCTACACTCATAATTTTAGCAAGTGGTATGATAATACATGGCATTAGGACAAAATATTCCTATCCCACATAAATAATATCAACCAAATAATGGAGATTCAAGGGCTACAAATTTGCCACCTAAAAAGGCAAACCTATCATACTTGTTTAAGACAAAATAAAATGGAAATGAATCCCTAAATCAAAGGGACCTTGTCCCTTATCTTAAGAACATATCATCATAATTTTCAAAATACAAATCTCCTTTTCCTATGCATATCTTGACTAAGGAAGAGGAAGATAAGAACATAAGTTGTTTGTTTTCCAAAAATTCAACAAAGTGTATCCTAATTGTGATAAGGTAGACCCATGATCATGAAAGGTGAATTATTTGGTGGTCTATATAAGAAAACCCACCCTTACAACATTAGAATTTCGTCCAAGTGAGGGAGAGGAAAAATAGAAGCAAGGTAGAGTGAGGAAAGGAGAGGAAGAAAGGAAGAAAGAGGAAGGAGAAGTCTAGGGGACTAAGTGCTCCAGGTAAGTTTAACAATATTTCTTTTTGAAGAAAACTTTTGAAACTTGTAATATTTATATGAGATTTTGATCTTAGAACTTTGATGATTGGTCATGGATGTTGCTATATCATATTACATATTGATCTTGCATGTGATGTATGTTTGAATACTTAGGTTGGTGTAGATAGTTCTGCATGGGTATGGCTATGGGTGACATAATTTTTAACTTTGGTGTTTTAATTTCTAGGAACAATATATAAGGAATTAAAATAAATTTTTAACATAAGAATTAAAGATATATGTTTCACGGATTTTTAGCCACTGGAATCATTCAATTTGGAGTCAATATGAGGTAGATATGGTCCGATTAGTAATCAAAGGTCAGAAAATGGTTCATCAGGGAAGAATATGTTATAATAGATTCTGTGTTTTAATTTTTAGGAATTATCTGTAGGGAATTAAAATAAATGGTTAACATAAGAATTAAATATATATGTGTCACGGATTTGTATCTACTGCAATCATTCAATTTGGAGTCCATATGAGGTAGATATAGTCCGATTAGTAATCAAAGGTCAGAAAATGGTTCATCGGGAAGAATATGTTAGGATAACTTCTGTGTTTTAATTTCTGGGAATTATCTGTAGAGAATTAAAATAAATGGTTAACATAAGAATTAAAGCTATATGTGTCACGGATTTTTATCCACTGAAATCTTTTAATTTAGAGTTCATATGAGGAAAATATGTTCCAATTAGTAAACAAAGGTCAGAAAATGGTTAATCAGAGAAGAATATGTTAGGATAGTTTCGGTGTTTTAATTTCTGGGAAAATTCTATAAGGAATTAAAATAAATGGTTAACATATGAATTATATATTTATGTGTCACGGATGTGTAGCCATTGGAATCACGTAATTTGGAATTCTTATGTGGGAGATATAGTCAGATTTGAAAGTAAAGTTTAGAACCTACCCCAGAAGAAATAATATTGAATTTAAGGGAGTAATAACACTAAGAGTTATTACAATTTTTCTGCTATGATTAACATAATAGTTTTTGATAATTGTCTTAGCTTTCCATAGACACCAAGATCACCTCAATCGGAATTAAAATGTGGGAGTTAGGCTCTGATTAGTGTGCAAAGGTCACAGAACACGGTCAGGCCGTGTTCTGGGTGCTTCAAGCACGGGTTAGCCGTGTTCGAGGCTGTTTTTGAATACATTTGAAGTATTTTTAAAGCATAGTCGTGTCCTGAAACATGGCCAGACCGTGTTGGAAGCTGGTGAAGAATATTTTCAACATTTTTCTACCCTAGATGAACCTCTTTAACTATAGGGTAATAGTAGAAATCAAATTGGAGAAAAATACTCTATAAATTTGTAAGAACATGTGTTACAAATGATATAAATAAGAAGAAATTGAATAAAGGCCAAGCATAAAGAAAATGAAGAGATGAAATTAATATTTAAAAAAAAGATGAATCTTATAAATGAAAATAATAAATGACTAGTGTATGCCATAGCCATTGCTATTGTACGAATTTCTTACCATCTTAAGTGTGAAATTCTGACATGGAAATATTTTATAAAGTGATATTTGAAATGGTTATGTTCATGGCATGATTACCAACGATTTATGGTAATAGTTATATTTTGATGAACATACTTGTTATTGAAAGTATAATTTTGGCTATCATTGTGAAAAAAAAAGAAATGAGCATGGTCACATGGCAATCCGTGTGGTGCACCAGTAGGGGACGCCCTACCAACGGTTATGATCATGTTAATGAGAAAAGAAAGAGAAATTGGGCCATGTCAGACGGAGCGAGAAAAGCCCGTATCAGAGAGTAGAGGATACTCACCCTGACCGGGGTAGCTTGAAATGAGAATAAGTTGATGGCCATTATATGATAGTTTAAAAATAGTTAATCTTGTCATACATATCATTACAATATGATTCTTATGTGCATAGATATAATGCATTCATGTGACCAAAGATATTTTCTATAGTTTATACAGCTGAACATGACGTGATGAGCTATATTGATGATGATTTATTGTTGAACTTACTGGGATTTAATTCTCACTATATTTCCATATCATGTTCAGAAAATTAGTTATGCAATTTTTTTTCTAAGGCTCTGGCTTTTAGTGCACATTGGATCGAGTTACTTTATGTTAGGCAGATCTCATAATCAAATAAGATGTTTGTGCTCGAGTTGGCTCAGATCCTGGTGAAGGTGCAACCACCCACACCTGTATCTCTGGAATTGGTCAACCAAAATAAACAAGATGTAAATATCTATGTGTTTGATATGTTGCATGTATGTCTTGATTAATGACGTGTATGTGAACTCAATATTGTATAATAATAGAAAAAAAAGGTTGTTACACATTAGAAAAAGAAATAACAAGAAAATAAATACAAAAAGTGCAGAAAATAAATAATAGAGGAGCAATAAAACCATCATCTAAGAAAGTAAATAACAAGAAAGTAAATAATAAAAGTGCAGAAAATAAATAACAGAGGGGCAATAAAGACATCCTCTAAGAAAGTAAATAACAAGAAAGTAAATAATAAAAGTGCAGAAAATAAATAACAGAGGGACAATAAAGCCATCCTATAAGAAAGTAAATAATAAAAGTGCAGAAAATAAATAACAGAGGGGCAACAAAACCATCCTGTATAAAAGTAAATAATAAAAGTGCAGAAAATAAATAACAGAGAGGAGACATAGCCGTTCTCTCAGAAGAAAAATAATAACAAAGAAAATAAATAATAGAGGGGCAACAAAACCATCCTCTAAGAAAGTAAATAAAAAGAAAATAAATAAGAAGATCAATACAACATCAAGTATAAACATTAAAATTAAGAGTTAGGTAAATTATTATTTTCATACCAAGAGTTTCACCCTTTCACCTTAGCATTAGGATATTAGTTCTCTATAATCAAGGTAAGAAAACAAAATGAAAGATAAAGAAGCATGATAAAATTTATGAAAGAAAGTAAAGATAAAAAATGTATAAAGAGCGAAAAAGATTACAAACACTTAGAACTTCAACAAAGGTTTCCCAAACACACTCTTCAGCCTTTCTCCCCTCCTTTAGCTCACAAGATGTCTCTATTTATAGACAAAACAAGAGAAGTAGGTGACAAAAATGGTGGGTAGCAAATTGCACTAAAGTTGACAAGTTGTGTTGCATTATGTGCCCCAAAAGTCATCGTAATATATCGCCTTGATAGCCACCGAATCTGCTGATCCCATCAACAGAAAAGTTGTAGATATTTTCATTATCTTTCCATCCATATAGGGTAGCGAAATATTTTCCACTTATTTTGTGATTTATGGCAAAAACACTGTAGCAAGGTCAGGTTGGACTACAACAGTAAACATGTTCGGTTCTAGCCCAATTTTGGCCCTTTTAGTATCCGCATTTGCTGACTACTTGAACATCAAAGTTGTAGAAAATTATATCTTCTATTCACCTAAAACATTTAGTATCCATTAAATATGTATTTTTTGAAATATGGCCTAAATACTATACTAAGGTTGGACTAGACTATAACAGTAAACATGTTTTGTTCTAACTCAATTTTGGCCCTTTGAATGTCTGAATTTACTGATCACATAAACATGAAAGTTGTATGAAATTATGTCAGCAATTCATCTACCAAATTTTGTACATAATATATACGTATTTTCTGAAATACAGCCAAAATACTGTAGTAAGATCAAGTTGAAAAGTAAGTGGCAAACAAATTTTTAAAATTGAGTGTTTTGTCTTGAATCTTTATGTTTCAATTCTTTTAAAAATGTGGTCATAAATCAAGATTGAATTGATGCATATATCCATTAGGATGCGTCTCAAGAGACAAAAAGATAATGCCCCTTACTCAGCCATCCTTAATGAATTTATTTTGTCTGCTTGATTTATAGACATCATTTCCAAAGAATTACAATTTAACTTTGATTTCTCCAATTGAGTCAATTTCCTATTCTTCTCTTCATCTATTAAAATACAAAAAACTAAAGACAAATAAGGGAGATAAATGCTTAATTAAGGCAAAAAGATAATATAAAAATATTTAATTTATGAGTACAAAACTCATTCATCAAATACCCCAAAACTTAATCTTTTGCTTGTCCTCAAGCAAAACACACAAACATCAAAATTGCAAAGATGAGTGAGTGATGAGTTGTTTTGGTTTACTAAGCATTCCTCAAGGATTTAAAATGTGCAACCAATGAAAATATCAGAATTCGAAAGTTATGTAAAACTTTAATTCAAATGCAACATATAGTTTACTATTGAATCCCAAGTGTGTGTGTATGTGATAATCTTATGACATTGGACTTTTTGCATTCAAATAAATTTACATAATCAAATTTTTAAATCAGATCTCCAGAGTTTTACATTTGAGACTCCATAAGCTTATTTTTCATGTCACTCTCCACTAATGTAGACTAATCATAAAATTTAAGATCATTAGGACTTTCATTAGGCTTGTAATGTATGGCATAGGTTAAAGGTGGATAAAAAGATATTAATGAAAGCTCAATTCATTCTATAACATACATGATCATTTAAGTCCTCCCAAATTTTTTTGATATTATCATGTGAATTCTATCTCCAATATTATCCTTATCCTTATGTTATATGCTCATAATACTCTTTTTTTTAAGTACCCCCAAAGTTATTTCTTTGGGAAGTTCTATTTTTTTCCTCTCTTTTTTTTAAAACTTCTTCCATTCACCTATAAACTGTAGCTTTTCAAATGATCATTCCTGTGAGTGAAAGGTAAAAGTTAGAAATTTTTTTATTCAAAGGCTAGATAATAATATAGGTGTACAAGAAAAGATAAATATAGGCTCAAAATGTGTTATTAGGGATGGCATAATGTGTAGGTTGGTTTGAAAGGCTCAAACGATTCCAATAATGCCTAATTCATTTCTTAAATAGAGAGTAGTTTAGAATTTCGTTTCAAGTGATAATCAAATAAGTTCTAGAGTTTCATGAGATTACTTAGCATATTTGAATCACATAAATTTTTTCTGAATAAACAATCAATCAAATGTAAAAGATTAAGTGCTCAGGATTTTAGGATTCTCAAGTAAAATATAGGTTACAATTGAGTTCAGGTTCACACATAACACTCAAAACTCATCTATTTTCCTAAAGTTACAAGCATTTTAAATTATTTTTATCATTGGTGCTAGTTTTGCTTATTCCTAAAACATCACTCAATTTTTTTTTTGGAAATCCAGGTGCTGGAACCTATATAGAGATAGAAGGCTAGACACCCACGTCCTTTTTTTTGTGAAGAAAGAAGAAGGACAAGCACAAACAAAACAACAAAAATTGAAAGAGATATTACCTGGAAAGAAATCTAGGAAAAGATGAACCTGCAGTAAACTAACCAGAAAATAAAAATTTATTCAATCAAATAAAATGTGTTACAGATGAAGATCCAAATTCAATTTGTGCTTTCTGCGGTTGTCTACTATCCAATCTATTTGAGCTGTAGCTTAATTAGGAATATGAACATATGTTTGTAATGCATCAATCAACTCATCAGCATTTGAAGCCGAGATGAGAATTCGTCATGCTGAGTGTGAGATAAACCTTTGTTCTATAGCTTGATCAAGAAAAGACAGTAAACCATCAAAGAAATTGTTAACATTCAACAGACCTATGGGTTTAAGGTAGAGATTCAATTGTGCCTAGGAAACTATTTGAAAAATTTCCTCCAAAGTACCAAAACCACTTGGTAAGGCAATGAAAGCATCAGCGTTGCTCATCATTCTAGCAATGCGTTCATACATGGAGGCTACCCTAAATTCTTCCCCAATTATTTTTCCAATGATGTTTGATACAGCTAGAGCTGTAGGAATAATACCAAGAACTTGGCATCCTCCTATATGTGTAGCTGTAGACACACACCCCATTAACCCACGACTACCTCCACCATAGACTAAATGAATTTTTCTCCTAGCCAGTACAATACCCAAATTTTGTGCTGCTTTAACATACTCTCCATCTTTTCTAGGAATAGAACCACAAAAGACACAAATATTTCAAAATTGATGAAATGTGATTCCTTCCATATCTGCAATCACCTTAACTTTGAGTATGAAGATAAAGATAATAATATGTGCATTTATAGATCTCGGATAAAGAAATACTTACAGAAGCTATGCGAATAAGACGGTGGCATAATTACAATAGCCATGTGAGTAGGTCGATGGATAACTGCTAAATTAAAGATGAAAAATTCAAAAATAACGGCACGCATGCATATGTACAGTACTTGTGATTGTGGCTTACATCTTCCTCTAGTTTTACGTCCAGTAACGGCTTAAATGCCCTCTAAGGGTCGAGGATATGCTTCCCATCCAGTTTTCTTATAAATTGGCAAACAAGGTCTTTTAATTTCAGATTCCCAAGACTGTATCGTTTTTGTTCTTTTTTAAAATGGAGCTATAAACCAATAATTCTGATATGCACAGATCCACTAGGATGCGTCTCAAGAGACGTTGGATGAAACTCATCATCCATTGACTCCTTACTCAAGCCATCCTTAATGAATTTTATTTTATCTTCTTGATTTACATGAACCCATCCCAAAGAACGGCAATGTGTGTTGCAAGTTTCACGTCCATATTTATGGCAGACACCCATTCTTTTAGCTCTACGCTTTTTAGCAAAACTGCTTTTTCCTAAACTTGGCATCTAAGAGATGTAACCATTTGCAGACTCACTTGCTAATCGTACCTTAACTTCAATTAGCCAACGAATATCAGCAGGTATTCTCATTATCATCATCAACCTTAATCTTTCAACCCGTGTTTTATAAATTTTCAATAATGCATTGGGTGGAAGAGAAGGAAAATGATTTTTCAAGTTTGCAAGTATGTCTTCCATTCTCAATTCAAAAAAATTTTTTTTTGAAGAAAGATCAAAAGCAACAAAACCAAGAAAACAATAGCAATTCAAAAGAAAATATTAATGAGGGAACAAATTAATGCAAACTAAATATAAAAAAATCTCACTTAAATAGCATGCGTAGCAATTTTTGACAAAGGAAGCAAATCAATCCTGGTAGACAGGATCACGCAGAAGTATCTCATCTACCTCTGGGTTGCGTAATTCCAAAAATGATTTCAATCTTTGGCCATTGACTTTAAATACATCACCATTTTTGAGATTTTCAATCTCTACTGCACCATGTGGATAAACAGTACGAACAATGAATGGTCCTGACCACTGAGAACGTAATTTTCCTGGGAATAAATGCAAACGAGAGCTATATAGAAGAAATTTTTTACCTACATTAAATGATTTTCTCAAAATATTTTTGTCATGAAAAATTTTCATTTGATCCTTATACAAGTTTGCATTCTCATGCATCATTCCTTATTTCTTCCAGTTCATTGAGTTGAAGCTTCTTGTGGAAACCTGCATTGTCAAGAGCAAAGTTAAATTGTTTGATGGCCCAATAAGCTTTATGTTCTAACTCAACAGGTAAATGAAAGGCCTTGCCATACACAAGTTGGTAAGGAGACATTCCAATAGGGGTTTTAAAAGCAATACGATAAGCCCATAAAGCATCAGAAAGTTTCAAAGACCAATCTTTTCTACTTGGGTTAATCATTTTTTTCAAAATATTTTTAATTTTCCTATTTGAAATCTCAACTTGACCACTAGTCTGAGGGTGGTATGGGGTAGCAAATTTGTGTGTAATGCCATATTTTCTCATTAATTGCTCAAAATTCTTATTATAAAAATGTTTTCCCCCATCACTAATGATAGCTCGTGGTGTGCCAAACCTCAAAAAGATGTTTTCTTTCAAGAATTTTACCACAATCTTGTGATCATTTGTTTTACATGCAAGAGCCTCTACCCATTTTGACGCATAATCCACAGCAATAAAGATGTATAAATTACTGAAAGAATTAGGAAAAAGATCCATGAAATCAACTCCCCAGACATCAAATATCTCAACAATAAGAATGGGAGTTAAAGGCATCATATTCCTCCGTTAAATACTGCCCAATTGTTGACAACGCTCACAAGAACTACAATACAAATGGGCATCTTTGAACAATGATGGCTAGTAAAAGCCACATTGCAAGACTTTCGCAACAGTTTTTTTAGCACTAAAATGACCTCCACAAGCATGATCATGACAACAAGAAATAACACTATATTGTTTACTCTCAGGAACACATCTTCGAATGATTTGATCAGGACAATACTTAAACAAGTATGGATCTTCCCAAAAGAATTTCTTTACTTCTTCTAAAAATTTTACTCGATCTTGCTTACTCCAATGTGTAGGCGTTTGACCTGTGGCAAGATAATTAGCAATGTCAGCAAACCAAGGTAATTGAGAAATAGACATAAGTTGCTCATCTGGAAATGAGTCTCCGATAAGCAAGTTATTGTCACCCGATTCAACTATCAGCCTAGACAAGTGATCAGCCACAACATTTTCAGATTCTTTCTTATCCTGAATTTCTAAATCAAATTCTTGCAACAACAGTATCCATCTTATCAAACGCGCTTTAGCATCTTTTTTAGAAAGATGATACTTAAGTGCAGCATGATTTGAAAAAACTACAATTTTAGATCCTAATAAATAAGATCTAAATTTTTCTAATGCAAATACCACAGCTAGTAACTCTTTTTCTGTTGTAGAATAATTCAATTGAGCATCATTAAGAGTTTTACTAGCATAGTATATCACGTAAGAAAACTTGTCTAGACGTTAACCCAAAACAGCTCTAATTGCATAATCAGAGGCATTACACATGATTTTAAATGGAAGATTCCAATTGGTTGGTCTAATGATGGGTGTAGAAGTAAGTAGGGATTTGAGCTTCTCAAAAGCTTGAAAGCATTTTTCATCAAATATAAAAGGTGCATCTTTGGTAAGCAAAGTACACAAAGGTTTGGAGATTTTACTAAATTTTTTGATGAATCTGCGATAAAACCCTGCATGGCTTAAAAAAGAACGTACCTTTTTCATTTTCCGAGGAGGTGAAAGACTAAAAATCAATTCAATTTTGGCTTTATCTACCTCAATCCCCTGATTTGACACAATATGTCCCAAAGCAATTCCTTTTTTAACTATGAAATGACATTTTTCCCAATTCAAAACAAGGTTCTTTTCCTTACACCTAATTAAGACCAATCTTAAATGGTGTAAACATTTCTCAAAACTAGACCCATACACAGAAAAATCATCCATGAATACTTCTAAAAATCGCTCTACCATGTCAGAAAATATGCTTATTATGCAATGCTGAAATGTAGCAGGTGTATTGCACAATCCAAATAGCATTCGACGATAGGCAAAAGTTTCGAAAGGACAAGTGAATGTAGTTTTCTCTTGATCCTCGGGTGCAATGGGAATTTGGTTGTAACCTGAATATTCATCAAGAAAATAATAATATGCATGTCCAGCCAACCTTTCTAACATCTGATCTATAAAAGGAAGTGAAAATGATCTTTTCTTATTACAGCATTCAACTTGTGATAGTCAATACAAACACGCCACCCAGTTTGTACTCTAGTGGGAATTAATTCATTATCCTCATTCTTAACTACAGTAATGCCAGACTTCTTAGGAGCTACCTGAATAGGACTGACCCATGCACTATCAGAAATCGGGTAAATGACACCCACATCAAGAAGTTTAATCACTTCAGCTCTCACAAATTCTTTCATGTTTGGATTCAGACGTCTTTGTGGCTCTCTTGAGGTTTTGGCATTGTCCTCCAAATGTATCATGTGCATGCAAATTGATGGACTAATACCTTTAATGTTTGCTAATGTCCACCCTATGGCTTCACTATGTTCACTGAGGACTTTTATGAGTTTAACTTCATGTTCTCTATCTAGGTCTGATGCAATGATAACAGGTAAGGTCTCAGCAGGTCCTAGAAACACATATTTTAGAGAATCTAGCAAAGGTTTTAAACTCTACCTAGGTCAGTTTCTCTATGGATGGTAATAAGACAGACCCAGAAGATGTAATTGTCTCTGTTTTAACTTTTCATTCATTGGTATCCATCAAAGGAGTAGTCTCTAACAAGGAATTTATTTCATTGATCAAACAGTCTTCATTTATGTCCATGTTGAAGTAAGCCAAACATTTTTCTAAAGGGTCATCATCAAAAGAACATAAAAATGAATCATCAGCTATACTCTCAATCATGTTAACCTCACATAAATCACCAGCATCCACAGGTTGACGAGAGACATTAAAAAAATTAAGTTCCACAGTCATATTTCCAAAAGATAGATTTAAAATTCTATTTCGACAATTAATGATCGCATTGGATGTTGCAAGAAATGGTCTACCCAAAATGACTGAAATTTGTGTCTCTGTATTCTCAACAGGTTTAGTGTTAAGAACAATGAAATCTACTGAAAAGTATAATTTATCAACCTTAATGAGCACATCCTCTATGACTTCTCTAGGAATTTTTGTGGACCTATCAGCTAACTAAAGGGTTACTGGTGTAGGTTTTAACTTTCCTAACCCAAGTTTTGCATATACAGAATATGACAACTGATTCATACTTGCTCTTAGATCAAGTAAGGCTCGGTTAATCACATGGTCAACTATAACACAAGAAATTGTAGGACAACCGGGATCTTTGTACTTGACAGGAGTTTTTTGTTGAATTATAGAGCTCACTTGTTCAGTCAAAAATGCCTTTTTTGGAACATTAGTTTTCTTTTTCACCATGCAAAGATCTTTCAAAATTTTTGAGTAAGCAGGTACTTGTTTGATAGCGTCAAGAAAAGGGATGTTAATGCTTACTTGCTTAAACACCTCTAAAATGTCACTATATTGAGTACCTTTCTTATTTATCTCAAGTCCTTGTGGGAATGGAGCTTTAGGGGCACAAGGAATATGTTCACTTTTATTCTCACTTTAGTCATTAATTTGTAGTTCATGCTGACTCTATTCTTTAGTTCTAAGCATGTGAACTTGATTATCAATCACTTTTCCAAATTTAAAGGTTGTTACAGACTTCACTTTTTCATTAGGATTTGTTGATGATCCTACTTCAAATTGACCCTTAGGATTAGGAATAGGTTGACTGGGGAATTTTCCTTTCTCTCTCTCTCCTACAACATTGGCTATTTGACTCAATTGTGTTTCAAGCTTTGAAATAGATTGAGTGTGGGATTGTAAAGCTTGTTGAGTTGATTGCATGAATTGTTGTAGAGTATCTTCCAAAGAAGGTCTTCTCTGTTGTGATACTCCGAAAGGAGGAGTATATTGAGGAATTGGAGGATATGAGTTAGGAGGGACAAATTGTTGCCCACCTTGATTCATTGAAGGCTGATTTTGCTTCCATGAAAAGTTTGGATGATTCCTTTAATTTGGATTATATGTAGGTGCAAACGGGATGTCTGATGATTTTCCATGAAATTGAAGAGAATTGACTTGCTCAAAGAATGCATCTTGGTAAGCTGGTATGGATAGACAAGATTGTGTAATGTGAGATGTAATAGAACATAAGGCACATGCCTCTATCCTAGTATTGGTAGAAGGGTTCAGAGTGTGGCTTAAAGTTAAAGTTTCAACCTTTCTAGTCAGGCTAGCTAAGACAATTCTCACATCTGTGTCATCATTCACCTCATAAATTCCTCCATTTTTGTGTGTTTCAGACTTTTTATCCCTGGAATCTATACAGTTCCAATGTTGAGAATTTTCAGATAAAGATCCTAAGGATTCCCAAGCTTCTCCCTCATTCAGTTGTAAAAATCTCCCACCATGCATACTTTGGATCATTTGACGGTTTGATGAAGTTAAACCATTATAAAAATATTTCACCAATCTCCAAATTTCAAAACCATGATGAGGACATTTCAAAAGAAGATCATTAAATCTTTCCCAACATTCGAAAAATTGTTCACCCTCTTTTTCACAAAAATCAGAAATTTCTCTCCGAAGGGCATTAGTTTTAGACATGGGAAAATTTTTTGCCAAAAACTTATTTACCAATTAGTTTCAACTAGTAATAGTTCCTGTAGGAAGGGAGTTCAACCAAGTTTTAGCTTTATCTTTTAATGAGAATGGAAACATTCTAAGTCTAATTGACTCATCATTGAAATTTTGAAAGCGAAATGTTGAACAAATTTCAAGAAATTCCTTCACATGCATGTATGGATCTTCTCTTTCCAAACCATAAAATGATGGTAAAAGTTGAAGTATGGCTAGTTTGAGTTCAAAGAGAGTTGTAATAGTTTGTGGCAAAACTATGCAAGATGGAGTAATGGCTATGATAGGTGAGAAGTACTCCATAAGAGTTTTCTCATGCACAACTTGTTCTTCCATTTTTGATGATGTCTTAACAAAGTCTAATGTTCCAATTTTTAAATCAAAGGGTGATCCTAAACTTTTCCTAACCAAACACTGATCTTTATCACGTTTCCAAACACGCATAAACTAAAAGAAAAATTATAAACAAATATTTCTAATAGCATATAACACAATTACAAAAGAGGATAATTTTACAACTTAGTAACATATATACAATGTTAACTATAAGTAGCAAAATGCAAATACAACAAAAAAAATCACAAAATTTTGCAACAAAGAACTTTTTCTTTCACAAAGAAAATTTTCTATACAAAAAATAAATAAATATTCTAAATAATAACTAGTGGAAGAATTTTGTTTACCTGGGATCTAATTAGATTTTCCGTCAGAATCCCTTGCAACGGTGCCAAAAACTTGTTAATTTTATTAAAACTCGCAAGCGCATGAATCTATTGGAGTGTAGATTTAGTGGTATACAAGGTCGATCCCACGAGAATTGCCAATTGAAAAAATTTAATTCAAATCCAAAATAAATATTTCTAACCTAATTTCTAGAATGTTTGTTTTGTGAGAAGAGTACTGAACAAAGCTTGTAAAGAACTAAAATACTAAAATTAAATATGAATGTATTCAAAGTAAGAAACATGCTAAGGTTAGGGGATCCACTCTTGGTATGTCAAATAATAATAAATTTTAACTCTTTTATTACTCAAATGGAATCCTCACGTAAATAAGGTTCCATTCGGAAGATATGTTAAATTAAACGCGCTTTGGTTTACAGATGAAGTGTATTTGCCTTCTTTTATTGTATTACTAATAGTAAATAGCTTTTGTAAAATGGATTCAAGTATATATCGTGTCAATCATCATATTTTGTACAATAAATCAAGAATGATTCAAGTATTTATTGTGTCAAAGATTGTCTACAATGTATCAAGATTTGCACTCTACAAAATTTAAAATAAAAATATACAAACAAAGTCAATAATAATAATATAAAGTAGGCGGTAAAACCAGCCATTGAGAAAAAAAATAACAAGAAAATAAATACAAAAAGTGCAGAAAATAAATAACAGAGGGGCAATAAAGCCATCCTCTAAGAAAGTAAATAACAAGAAAGTAAATAATAAAAGTGCAGAAAATAAATAACAGAAGGGCAATAAAGCTATCCTCTAAGAAAGTAAATAATAAAAGTGCAGAAAATAAATAACAGATGGGCAACAAAGCCATCCTCTAAAAAAGTAAATAACAAGGAAGTACATAATAAAAGTGCAGAAAATAAATAATAGAGGGGCAACAAAGCCATCCTCTAAAAAAGTAAATAATAAGAAAGTAAATAATAAAAGTGCAGAAAATAAATAACAGAGAGGCAACATAGCCGTCCTCTCAAAAGAAAAAAAAACAAAGAAAATAAATAATAGAGGGACAACAAAGCCATTCTCTAAGAAAGTAAATTACAAAAAAGTAAATAATAGAAAGGCAAAAAATAAATAATAGAGGGGCAACAAAGCCATCCTCTAAGAAAGTAAATAACAAGAAAATAAATAAGATAAATACAACATCTAGTATAAACATTAAAATTAAGAGTTAGATAAATTATTATTTTCATACCAAGAGTTTTACCCTTTCAGCTTAGCATTAGGAGATTAGTTCTCTATAATCAAGGTAAGAAAAAAAATGAAAGATGAAGAAGCATGATAAAACTTATGAAAGAAAGTAAAGATACAAAATGTATCAAGAGAGAAAAATATTACAAACACTTATAAATTCAACAAAGATTTCCCAAATTCACTCTTCAGCCTCTTTGCCCTCCTTTATCTCACAAGATGTCTCTATTTATAGACAAAACAAGGGAAGTAGGTGACAAAAATGGTGGGTAGCAAATTGCACTAAAGTTGACAAGTTGTATTGCATTAAGTGCCCCAAAAGTCATCATCCTTGATAGCCACCGAATCTGCTGATCTAATCAACATAAACGTTGTAGATATTTTCATTATCTTTCCATACATATAAGTTAGAGAAAAATTTGCCACTTATTTTGTGATTTATGGCCAAAACACTGTAGCAAGGTCAGGCTGAACTACAACAGTAAAATGTTCAGTTCTAGCCCAATTTTGGCCATTTTAGTGTCCGAATTTTCTGACCACTTGAACATCAAAATTGTAGCCAATTATATCTTATATTCACCTACAAAATGTTGTATCCATTAAATATGTAGTTTCTGAAATATGGTTCAAATACTACAGTAAGGTTGGAGTGGACTGCAATAGTAAACATGTTTTGTTCTAGCCCAATTTCGGCCCTTTGAATGTTTAAATTCGCTGATCACATAAACATGAAAGTTGTATAAAATTATGTTAGCTATTCATCTACCAAATTTGGTATATAATATATACATATTTTTTGCGATACGACCAAAATACTGTAGTAAGATCAAGTTGAAAAGCAAGCATCAAACAAATTTTTAACATTAAGTGTTTTGCCTTGAATCTTTATGTTTCAATTCTTTTAGAAATGTGGTCATAAATCAAGATTGAATTGATGCATATATCCATTAGGATGCGTCTCAAGAGACAAAAAGATAATGCTCCTTACTCAGTCATCCTTAATGAATTTATTTTGTCTGCTTGATTTATAGACATCATTTTCAAAGAATCACAATTTAGCTTTGATTCCTCCAATTGAGTCAATTTTCTATTCTTCTCTTCATCTATTAAAATACACAAAACTAAAGACAAATACGGGAGATAAATGCTTAATTAAGGCAAAAAGATAAAATAAAAATATTTAATTTATGAGTACAAAACTCATTTATCAATGTCTCTAAGCCTTTAAGGTTAATTGTTGATGTTTCATTAAAACTAGAATGTCTAGTTGTCCTGAAACTTTGGTTAACCATTCTAAGGCTAGCTACAGAAGCATTATCTTTTATAGATTATGGTTATGTAATTTTTGGTATATCTAAACCTCGTCTAAGTCTTTGGAAAGAAAGTAGCTGGTACCTCTGTTAGCACAACTACATTTTGTAATTTCCATTCTTTAGGGTATTCAATTGAATCCCATGGAATTACTTGAGGACTTGATAATTGAGCTTTTGTCATATCTGTAAGGAAACACGTAGTTTGTCCTTCCTTACAAGGTATTAGGGCATTACTCATAGAAGAGTTATGTAATTTGTACTGGACCGTATAGATTATGATTGCTGGAATTGTTCAAGGAATCATATTGTATCCATGTAATTTGACATTCAGAAGAATTGATCTTTCTGGGTTTTGTTCTTTAAGACATATAGTCCAATTTGGAAAACATTGTGACCACACTAGTCCTCTTGATAGACTAGTTTCTATGGCTCCATAAATTGATTCATGAAATTGTTTGTATTTACCATTCCTAACACATATACAGATAGAATTATTTAATCCTAACTTGTGTAAAGGTTTAACAGTTACTTGTATACATCCAATATGCATGAAATTGTATTTTTCACTATGTTTCTTTAGTGATTCGGCTGAACGAAGTTGGAATTCATCTTCTTTGGGATCTAAGGTTATGATTTCTTCAAAATTCTTGATCAAATAATCAGACTTGTGAAAGAAACTCGATTTGGAGTTCTGATACAGTTCTGTATCAAGAACCTTTGCCATTTCTCAGTTATCAACTGAGGGATTTATATCTTCAAACTGAATCTTATCTTTGAAGATAGATTTGGATGAAGCTTTGAGCTTCAGATTTGAAGAGGAGGAAGAGGTATAAGAGGAAGATGTAAAGTGGTTGGATAAATAATGAAACATAAAATTTAATTTATATTTCTCCCTTCCTTGAATCATTATCATATTGGTTTCATAATGGTGACAGAATAAATATTAACTTACTATTACTAAATGAACTAGATATCAGTTCTTCAGAATGAATTATTCATCCTGGGATGTCTAGCCTACTAATTTATGATTAACATATGAGCACGGGTGATAGGGAAAACTTTGCCTTTTCATCCACACAGGCCTTAAACTCTCTTTTACAAACATATGTTAAATCTTTACAGTGCTATCAACATACTAGAACTTCATTCATTATCTTCTTAAGACAAATCCTCCACCATGGACTAATGAGTATACTGACATAGTTAGACAGTTCAAATCCCATGTCAAAAATCTTCTCTGTCTAAGTCTTCTTGATCCATCTGCTTTCAAAATTGTTGAAATAGATGCCTCTGATTTAGGATATGGCGAAATTCTCAAACAATCCAAAAATGACAAAGAGCATATCATTGCATTTGCATCAAAACATTGGAATACTACTCAACAAAAGTATTCTACAATTAAAACTTTTTGCTTGAATTCTAAAATTGTATTATCTCTTACTCTATATGTTTTGTGCTTAAAATAAATCTAATGTTATGTTAAATCTTCAAATTTTATTTATATTTATCAAATCAAAATCTTAGTATACAAAAAAAAAAGACCTCTCCCACCCAAATAACCATCAAAGAATGAACTAAACACATTTAATATTTGATAGTAATAGGAGATTCTCTAATTTCAATCATTGTATAATTTTTTTTATGATAAATACTAATATCCCCTAAGAATAAGATTTATTGTAACCACGCTTACTTTTCCCTTGTCTATATTTTTATTTGACATATATCCATCTTCAAGCATTAAATACACAAAAGCTAACACGTGTCACTCTATGCCTAAGACACTAAATAAATTTAGAATTTCTTTCAAATTTTTGAATAAAAATTTTGAACTTTTACATTAGGATATGTGATGGCATTCTAGCAATGACAATTAAAATACGGTTACTTCAACCAAAAAGTTTTTGAAAACTAAATTTTTTAGATGAAAAATGTTTTGGTCCATTGTTAGTGGACAATTTTTTGTCCATTAACGGTATTCAGATTGTAACACGAGGCAAAAATAGTATTTTTTAAGTTATCATTGCTACGTGTCATGATCTGGACACTGTTGGTGGACAAAAATTGTCTACCAGCAGTGGATCAAATACCAACTCTTGTTAGATAATGACACTTTAAAAAACGTTTCTTCCCACCTTCTAAGAGTTAAATGCAAAAAGGTTACATGTGTTACTATAAGGTAGCCTAAGACATTGAATGTGTTTTGAACTTTTTTCAATTTGTTGAAATAAACAATGTTGAAATTTTACATTGGGACATGTAATGGGATTCTCAATGACCAATGGCCATATAACTTTTAAAGCATGCTAGCAATTACCAATAAAAAGACAAATACTCCAATGAAAAATATTTTAAATTTAAATTTTGTATTATGAATAATTGCAAGAAATCATTCTTCCATATCTAAAATTGTTGTCCCAATTGACCAATTAACATCAAGACATAATTTTAAAACTCATATCTTGTAACAATATATAATATACACTCCTTTGTTTCTCATGGTTGCTTAATTTTGTTCACTAACATTTCAAATATATTGCATTTTTTTGTTGATTCCTTTTCTTCCTCTTCCATTTCACTTACTATTGGAATAAGGCAATGTTCACATTTTAATTAAATCTCTCTTAGTGAAATTATGGGTTGCCTTGTTAATTTTGATGATAGCAACCTATATGTTGTGATATCTTATCATGCTTCTTGATAAATTGAAACTTTAGTGCAAAAGAAAATTCTCGTGATCAAGAAGCATGATGAGTGAGTTTTATACTCATAAATTAAATATTTTCATCTTATCTTTTTGTTTTAATTAAGCATTTATCTCCCTTATTTGTCTTTAATTTTATGTACTTTTTATAGATGGAGAGAAGAATAGAAAATAAACTCAATTGGAAGAATCAAAGATAAATTCTAGTTCTTTGAAAATGATGTTTAAAAATCAAGTAGATAAAATAAATTCATTTTGATTTATGACTACATTTCTAAAAAAATTGAAACATAAAGATTCAAGGCAGAACACTCAATGTTAAAAATCTATTTGCTACTTGCTTTTTAACATGATCTTACTACAGTATTTTGGCCGTATCATAGAAAATATGTATATATTATGTATGAAATTTGGTAGATGAATAGCTGACACAATTTTATACAACTTTCTTATTTATGTGATCAGCAAATTCAGACATCCAAAAGGCCAAAGTTGGGTTAGAAGAAAGCCCAACCTTACTGTAGTATTTGTACCTTATTTTAGAAAATACATATTTAATAGATACAAAATTTAGTACGTGAATAGAAGATACAATTTTTTACAACTTTCATGTTTAAGTAATTAATAAATTCAGACATTAAAAAGGCCAAAATTGGGCTTTATAGTTGCAGTCCAATTTGAACTTGCTCCAGTGTTTTGGTCATAAATCACAAAATACATTACCAATTTTTCTCCACCTTTTATGTCTGAAAAGATAATGAAAATATTTACAACTTTTATGTTGATGGAATCAGTAGATTCGGTGGCTATCAAGGAGATATCTTACAATGACTTTTGGTACACATAATACAACACAACTTGTCAACTTTAGTGCAATTTGTTACCCACCGTTTTTGTCACATACTCCCCTTGTTTTGTCTATAAATACAGACATCTTGTGAGATAGAAAGAGAGGAGAAAGGCTAGATAGTGGGTTTGGAAAAGTTTTGTTAAAGTTCTAAGTGTTTGTAATATTTTTCTCTCTTTAGACATTTTGTATCTTTACTTTCTTTCATAAATTTTATAATGTTTTTTCATCTTTTATTTTGCTTTCTTACCTTGATTATGAAGAACTAATCTCCTAATGTTAAGGTGAAAGGATGAAACTGCTGGTATGAAAATAATAATTTATTTAACTTTTAATTTCAATGTTTATATTTGATGTTGTATTTATTTTCTTATTTATTTTCTTAGATGATGGTTTTGTTGTCACTCTATTATTTATTTTCTTGTTATTTACTTTTTTAGAGGATGGCTTTATTGTCCCTCTGTTATTTACTTTCTTAGAAGATGGTTTTGTTGCTCCTCTATTATTTATTTTATGTGCCTCCGTTATTTTTTTTGTTATTTACTTTCTTAGAGGATGGTTTTTTTGCCCATATATTATTTATTGTCTTGTTATTTTATTCTTTAGAGGATGGTTTTGTTGCCCCTCTGTTATTTATTTTCTTGTTATTTTACTTCTTAATGGTTGGTTTTATCGCCTACTTTATATTATTATTATTCACTCTATCACCTATCTATTGTTATGTTTTTCTTCCTTTTACATCTTTCATTTTTAATTTTGTAAAATGTGAATCTTAATACATTGTAGACAATCTTTGGCACAATAAACGCTTGAATCATTCTTGATTTATTGTAGACAATATAATGATTGGCATGGTGTATACTTGAATCCATTTTACAAGAGTTATTTATTATTAATAATACAATAAAAAGAAAGCAAATACACTTCATCTGTAAACCAAAGCGAGTTTAATGTAACATATCTTTTGAATGAAACTTCATTTATGTGAAGATTCTATTTGAGTAATAAAAGAGTTAAAATTTATTTTTATTTGATATACCAAGAGTGGATCCCCTAACCTTAATATATTTCTTTAATTTGAATATATTTCTATTTAATTTCAGTATTTTAGTTATTTGCATACTCTGTTCGGTACTCTTCTCACAAAACAAACATTCTAGCAACTAAGTTAGAAATATATATTTTGCATCTGAATTATATTTTCTCTCAATTGACAATAATCGTGGGATTGACCTTGCAAACCACTAAATCTATACTCCAATATATTCGTGCGCTTACACGTTTTAATTAAAATAACAACAAAGCATTACCAAGAGTTAAAATAAGAATTAAAAATGAGCCTAAAATGACTAAAGCTATCTCAACTAAGTAACTAAAGGAAAAAAAATTTAGCTTAATGAATTTTTGAAATTATGTCTATAATTTGTTTATGTTAAAGCTTATGAATTAATTAAAGCTTACAAGGAACAAAGGTTAGAAGAAGCTTCAAGAGGAACCTTAGTTATTATGTGATGCTGGTCCAAAGATGAGCTTTTAAAAGGAATGCCAACAGTCCATGCAAGCTATTCTGCTTGTGTCTAATGCTGAATATGTTTCAGTTTAAAACCAATGTGAAACTAGAGTTGAATATGATTGCTTGTAGCCAATTTTTTAAGTGGATAAAAGCTTTTTTTCAAACTTTAAAGCCCATGTGATTTTGAAGCGAAGTGTTCAAACGGCTAGTTGTAGAAAAGGATAATATATTTGCAAGTCTACCACATGAAGTACAAGCTTTTGACGAAATAAGAAAGAGCTTTACACTTCAGAATTCTCTAAAGATAGTAGTTGTGTGCTCATCTCTGCATATCGAGTTTGTCATTTATTTTCAAGAAGCATTGTGAGTTGTATCATGTGTATTTTCTTTCCAGGAGCATGTTGTCATAACCCGACACATCAGCGCCACGTAGGCACGACGTGGACGTGATTTGACGCTAAGTAAGCAGCTGTGCCATGCGAGCATCTAGAAGGTTCTAGAAGGCTCTAGAACTTTCTAGGTAATTCTGGTATATTCTAGAAGTCTCTAGAATCTAGTAGAATACTTTAGAATATATTAGAATACTCTAGAATATTGTAGAAACATCTTGTAGATTCTAGAATACTCTAGAACCATGTAGAGACATCATGTAAATACAAGTAGGCCTAGAATTCTCTAGAAGCTTAATGTAGACCGTTGGATCAAATTGATCCTAACCATTGATGTAAAGGGAGTTGGCCTATATAAACCCCTCACTTTCTCATTTGTAAACAATCCAAGAAGTTCTCATCAATAGAAGTTCTCTAGCACTCTCCAAATTCTCTTACTTTCTCTCTTGCTCTCTTTGATCACTTTGCCTCTTGGAGAGGTGTCTTGAGGAAGGCTGACTTGGTTAAGTATCAGGAGGAGCATCTTAGCTAAGCACCGCACGGTTCTTACTAGGGGAGAAAGAGTAAGTCCGTGACAAGTGGTATCAGAGCTTCGGTTCGCGAAGGGCGTGAACGACTCTACCAACATTATGTCGTACGTGACAGAGGAGCACGCAAAATGCGTGAGGGGAAGGGAAGCTTCCATTCCCGCTGGTGGTGGCAAGAAGTCCCGTGGTGCAAGCAGGCCAAGGACTGAAGACTTTATTGTCTTGAAGGAAAGGGTTACGCTGCTGGAGAACACCTTGGAGGCCATGGATATGCGCTTACAAAGGGGTGAACGCGACAAGGAGATCTTAGAGTCTCACATATTGGGACAACTTGATCTCATAAAGGAGGATGTGTTCAATGCTCAAAAGGGTGAAGAGGAAAGGGTTGAGCACCTTAATACCCTAGAGAGCAAGATAGAGATTCTCATAAGGCAGCTAGATAGCCTTAAGGCATCTCTTGACGAGGTGAGGACGCGATCTAGCAGCTCTGCAGGTTCAAGTGGAGCACGGGAAACGCCAAGGATTGATCTCCCAAAGCCGAAGGAGTTCAAAGGCGTGAGGGATGCCAAAGAGGTAGAGAACTTCCTCTGGCAGATGGAGAGGTATTTCAAATGCATGATCATTGAAGAGGAATATATAAAGGTACGCATTGCTTCTCTTTATCTTACTGACAATGCAACTCTATGGTGGAGGAGAAAACATGCAGACATGGAGAAAGGTCTGTGTACCATCAACACATGGGAGGAATTTAAGAAATAGTTGAAGAGGCAATTTTTCCCAAAAAATGTTGTCTACAAAGCTAAGAAGAAGCTGAGGGAACTTAAACATAAGACCACCATAAGTGACTATGTTAGGGAGTTCACATCTTTCACACTCTAAATCCATAACCTAGCCATTGAGGATGCTCTCTTCTTTTTCGCTGACGGTCTCCAACCATAGGCCAAGCAGGAGTTGTAGTGGAGAGGAGTCAAGGATATAGACGAAGCCATTGTCGTGGCAGAGGCACTCATTGAATACCATCGAGGTGAGTGCAAGACTAAACCCCCTTCTAAAATTAACTATGGCAAAGGTGGGAGAGACAAAGGGAAGGGTGTTGCCAAGAAGGAGAACAAGTACTCTTCGAAGAAAGAGTATGAGGAGAAGAAAAAGTCCTTCATGCCCAGGACAGGCTGTTTCGTATGCAAGGGACCACACCCAATGAAAGAATGTCTTAAACTAGGGACATTAGCCTCAATTGCAGAGGAGCGAGAATTCCAAGAAGTTGCTAACATGGGATCTCTCCAACTATTAAACGCGGTAAAGGTGATGGACCCATCACCCTCAAAGGAGAAGAAGGGACTGATGTACGTGGCCCTTCATCTAAATGGGAAGCTTATTGAAGCGATGGTAGATATTGGGGCTACCCACAACTTTATCACACCGAGGGAAGCCGAGAGACATGGGCTAAAGGTTTCTCAAAAGATGGGGTGGCTCAAGACTGTCAATGCTAGTGGTCACGTTATTGCTGGAGCAACTTACGGGGTAAACATGACTATGGGTTCTTGGAAGGGAGCCGTGGATTTCTCTGTCGTGTGCATGGATAATTTCAAGATAATCCTGGGGATGGATTTCTTGAGACGGGTAAATGTTGTACCCATGCCATTTTGTGACCCTGTGTGCATCATGGAGAAAGGGTCTCCATGTATGGTTCCCACATTCTCCAAGCAAAAGGGAACTCAGCAGATCTCTGCTATGCAGCTGAAGAAGGGACTTAAGAAAGGGGAAGTCACCTATTTGCCTACTCTAAAGGAAGAGTCCACAACAGAGAGAGAGAGGAGGATCTCCTATCCAGCATCAAGAAGGTTCTAGAAGAGAACAAGGATGTTATGCCCCCAGAGTTACCGAAACAACTTCCACTTAGGAGGAGGGTCGATCATAAAATTGAGTTGGAGCCGGGAGCTAAGATACCTGCTATGGCGCCTTACAGGATGGAACCTCCAGAAGTAGAGGAGCTAAGAAGGCAACTCAAAGAACTCTTGGATGCTGGGTATATTCGACCGTCAAAAGCACCTTTCAGGGCATCGGTGTTATTTCAGAAAAGCACGATGGGTCGTTAAGGATGTGCATCGACTACCGGGCTCTAAACAAGGTAAATATCAAGAATAAATACCCTATTCCTTTGATAGCTGATCTATTTGATAGACTTGGAGGAGCCAAGTGGTTCACGAAGTTAGATTTGAGGTCAGGTTATCACCAAGTGAGGATTGTTGATGGTGATGAACCCAAAACCACTTGTGTCACACGATATGGGTCTTATGAATGGTTGGTGATGCCTTTTGGGCTAACAAACGCACAAGCTACTTTTTGCACTTTAATGAATGAGATATTCCATCCATACCTTGATTGGTTTGTGGTAGTATACTTGGATGATATTGTCATCTACAGCAACACCTTGGAGGAACATCTTAAACACCTCCAGATTGTATTCAAGGTATTGTGGGAGAATTCTCTATATGTGAAGAAGGAAAAGTGCTCTTTTGCAAAGAGTGAAGTACACTTCTTGGGGCTCGTTATCAAGGATGGGACCCTAATGATGGATCAAGCTAAGGTGAAGGCTATACAGGAATGGAAGCCACCAACCAAAGTCTTAGAGTTGAGATCTTTTCTCGGCTTGGCAAATTACTACAGGCGGTTCATTCAGGGCTATTCTGCCATAGCCGCATCCCTCACCAATCTTTTGAAGAAGGATCATGCATGGAAATAGAGTGAGCGGTGCCAATAAGCCTTTGAAGAGTTAAAGGCTGCAGTGACAAAGGAACCAGTGTTAGCTCTCCCGGATCACTCAAAGATGTTTGAGGTACATACTGATGCCTCTGACTTTGTTATTGGAGGAGTTCTTATGCAAGAGGGGCATCCAATAACATATGAAAGCCGCAAGTTGAATGATACGGAACGGCGCCATACAGTGCAAGAGAAGGAGATGACAGCGGTGGTGCATTGCTTGAGAACCTGGTGACATTATCTACTAGGGTCACACTTTGTCATCAAGACAGACAATGTGGCTACTAGCTATTTTCAGACTCAGAAGAAGTTGACACCAGAGCAGGCAAGGTGGCAAGACTTCTTGGCTGAGTTCGACTACACGATAGAGTACAAGTCAGGGAAGATAAACGTGGTAGCAAATACACTAAGTAGAATGGCTAAATTAGCTGCTATCTCTCAAGCCCAAGGGAACATCATAGAGCTTATCAAGGAAGGGATGAGCCATGATCCCTGTAACATCCCTAATTTCGTTTCTTTTATTGATAAAAGTACATAAATATTTAATTAAGGAAATAAAATTTATTAGACCATCTTTTAGATATCTAAGGAAATATAATCCTTAGAAATTCTTCACCTTATGTATATGCATAGAAAATGTTTCTAATATTAAGAGAACAAATAAAGAGGGAAAACCTAATAGGAAAGAAATTAGAAATAACATACTAAAGAGATGCAAAATTCTTGGATAAGGAAGATAAATTTTTAGAAACAAGTAAAGGTCTTAAAATTTCAAGAACATTGAATTAGGGTAATTTTTCCTAATTCAAGAACTAGAGTTACTAAGTTTAAAATCTTAACCCATACATTGAGCTTTTACCTATGGATACTTCATATAGAGTTTTTCCACTTCACATAAGTTTCTAGCAAGCCATTGGATAACCTAAGTAAGAAATAAAACATAGACTTGGACTAGGATATAGTAATTGGACCAATAGCCCAAAAATTATGAAAATGTGACTAAGCCCTCCAAGAAAGGTAGAATTTTATCCAAAGCAAAGAAAATGGATAGGAATAAGCCCAAATCCAAGAGGAAAAATAAAATAAAATAAATTAGGTGATGATATACTAATAATAATAAAGATTATGTTACATGGCATTAAGACAAAAATTTAGCAAGTGGTGTGATTCTACATTCATAATTTTGGCAAGTGGCATGATAATACAAGGCTTTAGGACAAAAACATCTATATCCTACACTCATAATTTTAGCAAGTGGTATGATAATACATGGCATTAGGACAAAACATTCCTATTCCACACAAATAACATCAACCAAATAATGGAGATTCAAGGGCTAGAAATTTTCCACCTAAAAAGGCAAACCTATCATACTTGTTTAAGACAAAAGAAAATGGAAATGAATCCCTAAATCGAAGGGACCTTGTCCCTTATCTTAAGAACATATCATCATAATTTTCAAAATACAAATCTCCTTTTCTTATGCATATCTTGACTAAGGAAGAGGAAGACAAGAACATAAGTTGTTTGTTTTCTAAAAATTCAACAAAGTGTATCCTAATTGTGATAAGGTAGACCCATGATCATGAAAGGTGTATTATTTGGTGGTCTATTTAAGCAAAACCCACCCCTACAACATTTTAATTTCGTCCAAGTGAGGAAGAGAGAGAAATAGAAGCAAAGTAGAGTGAGGAAAGGAGAGAAAGAGAGGAGAAGAAAGGAAGGAAGAAGAAGGAGAAGTTTAGAAGGCTAAGAACTCAAAGTAAGTTTAACAATATTTCTTTTTGAAGAAATTTTTTGAAAATTATAATATTTATATGAGATTTTGATCTTAGAACTTTGATGATTGGTCATGATGTTGCTATATCATGTTACATATTGATCTTGCATGTGATGTATGTTTGAATACTTAGGTTGGTGTAGAAAGTTCTGCATGGGTATGGCTATGGGTGGCAGAATTTTGAGCTTCAGTGTTTTAATTTCTGGGAACAATCTATAAGGAATTAAAATAAATGGTTAACATATGAATTATAGATATATCTGTCATGGATTTTTAGCCACTGGAATCATTCAATTTAGAGTTCATATGAGGTAGATATGTTCCGATTTGTAAACAAAGGTCAGAAAATGGTTAATCAGGGAAGAATATGTTAGGATAGCTTCGGTGTTTTAAATTCTGGGAAAATTCTATAAGGAATTAAAATAAATGTTTAGCAGATGAATTATATATTTTTGTGTCACGGATGTTTAGCCACTGGAATCACTTAATTTGGAATTCTTATGTGCGAGATATAGTCAGATTAGTAAGTAAAGGTTAGAACCTACTTGAGAAGAAATAATATTGAATTTAAGGGAGTAATAACACCATGATTTATTACTATTTTGCTGATATGATTAACAAAAGCGTTTTAGATAATTGTTTTAGATTTCCATAGACACCAAGATCACCTCAATCGGAGTTAAAATGAGGGTGTTATGCTCTGATTAGTAAGTAAAGGTCACAAAGCACGGCCAGGCCGTGTTCTGGGTGCTTCAAGCACGGGCTCGCCGTGTTCGGGGATGTTTTTGAGTACATTTGAAGTATTTTTAAAGCATGGACATGTCCTGAAATATGGCCAGACCGTGTTGGAAGCTAGTTAAGCCTATTTTCAACATTTTTCTACCCTAGATGAACCTCTTTAACTATAGGGTAATAGTAGAAATCAAATTGGAGAACAATGCTCTATAAATTTGTAAGAACATGTGTTGGAAATGATATAAATAAGAAGAAAATTACTAAAGGCCAAGCATAAAGAGAAGGTTAGATATGATGAAAACTTGCATCAAGAAAATAAAGAAATAAAATTAATATTTAAAAAAGAAGACGAATCTTATAAATGAAAATAATAAATGACTAGTATATGCCATAGCCATTGCCATTGTATGAACTTCTTACCATCTTAAGTGTGAAATTCTGACATGGAAATATTTTATAAAGTGATATTTGAAATGGTTATGTTCATGGCATGATTACCAATGATTTATGGTAATAGTTATATTTTGATGAACATACTTGTTATTGAAAGCATATTTTTGGCTATCATTGTGAAAAGAAAAGAAATGAGCACGGTCACATGGCAATCCGTGTGGTGCACCAGTAGGGGACGCCCTACCAATGGTTATGATTATGATTATTAGAAAAGAAAGAGAAAGTGTGCCATGTCGGATGGAGCGAGAAAAGCCTGTACCAGAGATTAGAGGATACTCACCCTGACCGAGGTAGCTTGAAATGAGAATAAGTTGTTGGCCATCATACGATATTCTAAAAATAGTTAATCTTGTCATACATATCATTACTATATGATTCTTATGTGCATAGATATAATGCATTCATGTGACCAAAGATATTTTCTGTAGTTTATACAGCTGAACATGATGTGATGAGCTATATTGATGATGATTTATTGTTGAACTTACGGGGATTTAATTCTCACTATATTTCCATATCATGTTCAGAAAATTAGTTATGCAGATTTTTCTATAGCTCTGGCTTTTAGTGCACGTTGGGTCGAGTACTTTATGTTGGACAGATCCCAGAAGCAAATGAAATGTTTGTGGTCGAGTTGGCTTAGATCCCAGTGAAGGTGCAACCACCCGCACCTTTATCTCCAGAATTGGTCAACCAGAATAAATAAGATGTATATTTTTATGTGTTTGATATGTTGTACGTATGTTTTGATTAATGACATGTATGTAAACTCTGTATTGTATAAATTAAATAAATGTTATATTGAGTTAAGTTGTAACGAGGTAATAACTTCATGGTATTTTAAAAAAAAAATTGATACTTTAATGGAGTTGTTACAATCCCTTGGCAAAACAATTAATAGAACTTGTAAGAGAAGGCAAAACCAGAAGATTCTGGGTGGAAGATGGCCTTCTCTACACCAAAGGGAGGAAACTCTATGTTCCAAAATGGAACAGCTTAAGGAGGGACCTCATCAAGGAGTGCCACGACACAAAATGGGCTGGTCATCCAGGACAGAAAAGGACCTTGGCACTACTGGGTTCAACCTACTACTGGCCTCAGATGCGAGCTGAAGTGGAGATCTATGTGAAGACTTGTCTTGTATGCCAACAAGACAAGGTGGAAAATAGAGCTCCGAGTGGGTTATTGGAGCCATTACCAACACCGAAGCAACCATGGGAAAGCATCTCAATGGACTTCATCTCTGCATTGCCTAAGTCTGAGGCTTTTGGTTCCATCATGGTGGTGGTGGACAGGTTCTCAAAGTATGCTACATTCGTACCTGCCCCTATAGACTGTATAGCTGAGGAAGCTACCCGCTTATTTTTTCAAGAATGTGGTTAAGTATTGCGGATTGCCTAAGACAATCATGAGTGACAAGGATCCCCGCTTCACAGGCCGCTTATGGACTGAGCTGTTCAAACTCTTGGGTTCAGAGCTACACTTTTCCACAAGCTTTCATCCACAGACAGATGGACAGACTGAGAGGGTGAATGCGTTGTTGGAATGTTGTCTAAGACATTTTGTGAGTGGGAACTAGAAGGACTGGGCAAAGCTCTTGGACGTGGCACAATTTTCTTACAACTTTCAGAAGAGCGAGTCCACGGAGAAAAGTCCTTTTGAAATTGTGACTGGGCAACAACCACTCACACCCCATACCCTTTCAAACTCTTATCAGGGGAGGAACTCAGGAGCTTACCATATGGTGAAGTCTTGGCAAGAGCAAACCGATATTGCACGCTCTTATCTGAGTAAAACAGAAAAGAAGATGAAGAAGTGGGCAGATAAAAAGAGGCAGGACGTGGAATACCAAGTGGGAGATATGGTCATGGTGAAACTTCTCCCACAACAGTTTAAGGCCTTCAGAAAGGTGCATAAAGGCCTAATTCGCAAGTATGAAGGTCCGTTTGAGGTTGTTGGGCGAGTAGGAAAGGTTTCTTACAAGATCAATCTTCCTCCAAGGATGAAGATATATCCAGTCTTCCATACTAGTATGCTCAAACCCTACCATGAGGACAAGGAAGATCACAAAAGTAGTGACTCCAGGTGAGCGCCTCCCATTGTTATCAAGTCTTTTAATCGAGAAGTGGAAGAAGTCTTGGTTAGCCGAGTCCAGAGAAGGAGAGGGGTACCACCAAGTACCCAGTATCTCATAAAATGGAAGGGATTGCCAGAGAGTGAGGCTAGCTGGGAAGCAGAAGAAGATCTTTGGCAATTCCAAGACCACCTAAAGCGCTTTCATGAGACGAGGACGTCTGCGCTATAGGTGGGGGAGAGTGTCAGAACCCGACACATCAGCACCACATAGGCATGACGTGGATGTGATTTGGCGCCAAGTAAGCAACTGTGCCATGAGAGCATTTAGAAGGTTCTAGAAGGCTCTAGAACTTTCTAGGTAATTCTGGTATATTCTAGAAGTCTCTAGAATCTAGTAGAATACTTTAGAATATATATAATACTCTAGAATATAGTAGAAACATCTTGTAGATTCTTGAATACTCTAGAACCATGTAGAGACATCATGTAAATACAAGTAGGCCTAGAATTCTCTAGAAACTTAATGTAGACTGTTGGATCAAATTGATCCTAACCATTGATGTAAAACGAGGTGGCCTATATAAACCCCTCACCTCCTCATTTGTAAACAATCCAAGAAGTTCTCATCAATAGAAGTTCTCTAGCATTCTCCAAATTCTCTTACTTTCTCTCTTGCTCTCTTTGATCACTTTGCCTCTTGGAGAGGTGTCTTGAGGAAGGCTGACTTAGTTAAGTATCAGGAGGAGCGTCTTAGCTAAGTGCCGCACGGTTCTTACTAGGGGAGAAAGAGTAAGTCTGTGACAATGTGCTCTTCAACAAACATCATTTCTTAACTTCTAGGAGCTTCGAAAAACATAGGAAGTGAAAGGTTACCTAGAATGGTGTAAAAGCTAGTCATCCTACCTATTTGTTAGGTTGTCTGAAGTGGTATTAAGGCTATTGAACCTTCCTAATTTTTAAGGTTACCAAGATTAGCTGTAAAGGCTGATTAACTTGCCTTTTGTGGATATTTGGATGGGTTCTTGAGTGAAAAATTCAGTGGGAATTTTGTGTAGATAGGTTACCTAGGTTTGGGTTGTAAAAGAAAACTTATTACTTCCAGTGATTGCCCTTGTTTTTATAAAATGTTCTTTTCTTTGTTGTGTTCATGGGGAGTGGATACAAGATATGCACTAAAAATAAACCACTATAAATCTGTGGTGTTTAGCTTTTCTCCCTCACCTCTTTAATTTATTCTTTACCTTTCTTTTAAAATTTATTTGGATGGATATCTTGCTTTACAAATCAGTTTCATAAGTCTTGTTTTCCATAAGAAAAGTATTTCTTCAACAAGCTTCTCTTCATGGTCACACAAGGATATTCTTTTGAACAATTTTTTTCTCAAGTTTCTTGAACACATGAGTATTTTTTATTCATATCTTCAAAAGAACTTGAGAAGATCTTGATGCTTTGATTAGTTCAATTTTGTAAAAGTTATGCTTGCTTGTTATATCTTATTTAAACAAAACTTGTGTTTTGGAATTTGCTTTATGGTATTTTTCTCTAATTGAAATTCAGTAATATATTTCACAAAGTAATACTTCAATATTTTTAGTTATCAAGAAAAAACTTTTGTGCCTCAAAGTTTTATGTCTGATTCATATTTAATGAAAAAATTGTAAAAGCTCCTTACACCTAATTCAACCCCTCTACTTGGGTGTATCCTTATATAGACTAACACTTACAAATAAAAGCTATACTGCATTTTCTTTATTTTCTAGACTGTATTTTCTTTCTTTCTTTTTCTATCTCTCTTTCTTCTTTATTACTACCCTTTGATTTATTGACAAAGACTTGCAAAGAATTAGAATGAGGATAACAACTAAAGAATCATGATAACAACAATGTTGGACAGAGATCTACTTCATGTTGCTCAACCTTAAGTGAGAGAAATGACATTATAATGTTTTTGTGTTTTTTTTCTTTGTTTCCTTCCTTCCATACTTACCAACCCTTTTCCCTTCTATTACCTTGTATTCTGTTGGATGGTTTTTCTCATGCTTAGTTAGATACACAAAAAATTATGGGTAAGCAGAAGAACATGAATTTGGATATTTTTTCGTTCCATATTTTTATGGTGTGTCATTTTTTGTTGTGTTATTCTTATTTTAGTTTAACCCATTTATATTTTTCTCAATATATATGTGATTTTTGTATATATCTATGTTACTCTTTTCCTTAGGAATCATATACCTTCGAAATGTATACATGTGAACCTTCCATTTAATGGTGAGTAAATATATTTTTCTGAAGTATACTTTGAAATGAAGTGAAACCACCTTGAGAGAGAAAGAAGTTAAGTGCTACAAAGCTACCTTAGAAGATAATTGATTTGGGCAATACAAAACTTCCTATGTTCTCTCTAAGAATGGGACAACAAATAAGTTCCAATGTATATGTATTGTCTAGATAATTGTTTCGTATTAAGGCATGAGTTCTTTTTTTTTCTTATTTGATTGAATGATGCCTTTTAATTTGTCATATTTGTTTCCATACTATCTATAATGATATCACGACCCCAAACCAAGAGTATATAACTTATACGTGTATTGAGAATAATCCTATCCAATAAGCCTTTACAAACATAAGATAAATTCTTAATGTAACATAATAACATGGTATACAAAAAAATTCATATACACATATACATAAAAGATTTTCGCTCTTAATACCATACAAATCCAAATATCATAAAATCAAATGTAATCATTATACAGATGAAAGTAAGGATTTTGTTTGTGGTATATAGAGCACTTTTAGAGTAAAAATCAACAATACAGATTGGCAACAAAATGAAACTCACTAGAACAAAGTTGGGGTCACCAAAAAATAACTTAATAGCTTACTTTGTTGCTAAAGATATATTAGACTCTATATCCTTATATGAAAAATATGAGCAATAAAGAAGTGAATTTTGTAATTTAATGAGCAGATAATACACACTATAAAAGAATGGAACAACTCAAAGGCATGAGTTTTTCATAATAAAAATATAAACGAAGAAAAACATTACAGTTAGAAAATACAAATATTAACAAAAACAATCTAACATAAATTAAATAATTCAAGAAATGACAACTTTTAATAAAGATAGCAAAATGGTTATTTGTAGAAAATTCAACAAGTTTTTAAGAAATGTAGTCATATTGAAATTAAAATAAAATAAAATAATTTAAAATAATCACAACTTTCCCTTGGTGTTGTTGTTTTAATTAAAACTCGCAAGTGCACGAATCTATTGGGGTATAGATTTAGTGGTATGCAAGGTCGATCCCACAGGGATTGCCAATTGAGAGAAAATTCTAATTTAGATCCAAATTAAATACTTCTAACCTAGTTCTCAATGTCTTGTTTTGTGAGAGGAATATTGAACAAAATATGCAAAGAACTAATATACTGAAATTAAATGAAGATGTATTCAAGGTAAAGAAGCATGCTAAGGTTAGGGGATCCACTCTTGGTATATTGAATAAAAATAAATTTAACTCTTTTATTACTCAATTAGAATCTTTACACGAATAAAGTTCTAATCGGATGATATGTTAATTTAAGCTCAACTTTGTTTATACATGAATTATATTTACCTCCTTTCTAATAATTAAAACATTCTTGTAAAATGGATTCAAGCGTACATTGTGCCAATCACCATATTGTCTACAATAAATCAAGAGTGATTCAAGTATTTATTGTGCCAAAAATTGTCTACAATGTATCAAGGTTCACACTTTACAATATTAAAAATACAAAGATGCAAACGATAACTTGTAAATGGATTCAAGCATAAATTGTGCCAATCATTATATTGTCTACAATAAATCAAGATTGATTTAAGCATTTATTGTGCCAAAGATTGTCTACAATATATCAAAATTGACATTTTACAAGATTAACTTATGCAAAAAATGAAAGGTAGAAAATTAATTAACATAACAAAATAAAATGAAATAGAATCAGTGGCAAAACCAACCAATAGTAAAATAAAATAAAGTAGGTGGCAAAGCCAACCATGAAAATAATAAGAGATAGGCGGTCTAATAAAACCAGCCAATAACATAACAAGAAATCGGCGGTATGATAAAACCAGCCATTAAGAAATAATTATGAGAAAAGAAATACGAAGGTAAATATAATATCAAAGATAAACATTAAGATTAAGAGTTAGATAAATTATTATTCTCATACCAAGAGTTTCACCCTTTCACCTTAGCATTAGGAGATTAGTTCTCCATAATCAAGGTAAGAAAATGAAATGAAAGATGAAGAAACATGATAATATTACAAAAGGAAATGAAAAATACAAGATGTCTAAAGAGAGAATAACATTACAAGTTTGTAGAATTCCAACAAAGCTTTCCCAAGCTCTCTCCAAAGCTCTCCAAAAAACTCCCCAACTCACCCCTCAAGCCTTCTATTTATAGATACAATTAAGTGTGGTAGGTGTGGTAATTTTCAAAATTGTTAGGTAGAAAGTTGTACAAAGTTGACAATTTGGATTCCATCATGTGCACTGAAATTTATCCTTGAATATCGTCTTGAAATCGGCCGAATTTGCTGACTCCTTCAACATGAAAGTTGTAGAAAATTTCGTTAGCTTTCTGTCAGGACAAATCGTGGACAAATTGGATACGTAATTTGTGACTTATGGTCAAAATACTAGAGCAAAGTCGGGCTGGACTGCAGCAGTAGAAAGATTCTCTTCTATCCCATTTTTGGCACTTCTAGTGTCCGAATTGTCTGACCACTTGAACATGAAAGTTGAACCCAATTGTGTCCTCTACACACCTACCAAAGTTCATACATATTGGATATGTATTTTCAGAGCTATAGCCCAAGTACTACAGCAAGGTTGGGCTGGACTGCAACCAGCAAACATATTCTCAATATTGGGTGCTTTGCCTTGAATCTTTATGTTTTAGTTCTTTTGGAAATGTGATCATAAATCAAGAATAAATTTGTGCATATATCCATTAGGATGCGTCTCAAGAGACAATATGATAATGCTCCTTACTCAGCCATCCTTAATGAATTTGTTTTATCTGCTTGATTTATAGACATCTTTCCCAAAGAACCACAATTTAACTCTAATTCCTCCAATTAAGTCCATTTTCTACTCTTCTCTCCATCTGTAAGAAAGACACAAAACTAAAGACAAGTAAGGGAGATTTATGCTTAATTATGGCAAAAGATAAGATGAAAATATTTAATTTATGAGTATAAAACTCACTCATCACTTAGTACCCTCTTAGTATATATTGTAAACTCATTATTCTTTCTAGTTTGCACATCGTCTAGCAACTTATATAATTGCACATCTTTAGTTTGTGCTATGCTAACTTACCTTAGCTACATGGGTTAAACTACCTATATACTTCGTACTCATGGCATCAGTCACAACATTGGCTTTTTTAAGATGATAAAATAATAGTTCTTAAGTAATTCCATCCATATTCTTTGTCTTAAATTAAGGTTCCTTTGTGGCAATATGTACTGAAGACTCTTATGATTGGTATAAATTTCACTTGTCTCACCAAACAAGTAATGTTTTTATATCTTAAGAGAAAATACCATGGTTGCCATTTTTGAATCATAGGTTGGATAATTCTATCTATATCTTTTGAGTTGCTTAAATGCATAGGTGATTACCCATCCCTATCGCACCAAAATATATCCCAATCCAAATTGATATGCATCACAATACACTAAGTACCCTCTTTTTTCTAAAGGTGGGGTCTAAAATGAGATTGAAGTCAAACATCCTTTTAACTTTTGGAAACTTTATTTGCAAATATTTGACTATTCAAACTTAGCTCCTTTTCTATATAGTTTGATTAGAATGGTTACAATCTTAGAAAAATTCTTAATAAATCTATGATAATATCTTGCTAATCCATCTATTGATCTTATTTATAATAGGTCAATGTGGCGTCGTTTGATCCATGTAGTCGGCCCCACTTAGTGAGAAATAATTTGGTTGTTGTTGTTGTAATATCTTGCCGATCCAAGAAAACTATGAATCTTGGTAAATATAGTAAGGAATGGACATTACTGTACTACTTATAACTTTTTCAAATGACATAAATACCATCCTTGGTAACATATTCAAGGAAGGTTATAATACGAAATCAAATTTCAAATTTTAGAAACTTAACATACAATTTATGCTCTCTTAGAGTCTACAAAATTATTTTCAAATATTGCTCATTCTTTTTATAACTTTTTGAGTATACAAAAATGGCCATCACCCCTGGCGTACTGTTGGTGGAGGAGGTAGCCCGAGTGCAAGCACTTCTACCATGTTGATAACTAGCAAGTTCACGATTATTGTGAACTATCCCAAATCGGGAATGTCTACCATCTGAAGCTTAAGAAGAATAGTCAGCACTACGATCGGCATGCTGCTGATCTTTTTGCACCCCCAAAGATGCTTCTCTCACTAGATTTAGATAGATTTTCCTCACTAGCTCCCCCACTAAGCTGAAAATGTTTCCCCTACATCATAAGATCCAAATATTTCCATGACTAAAACACAATATTAGGAAATATTACTCACCTTTTCCAGTTTCTCCTTCTCTCTTCCCTTTTCCTTCTTCGTCTTTCTCCCTTTTGCCGTGAGTATTTTATGCTTCCTTGGGCTTGGTTGACAACTTGCTTAAAAAGTCAAGGGAAACAATTAAAAATTGTTGGCTTCTTGGAGAAGCTTCTTCTACCTTAACAACCACCCTCCAAAACTCTAAGTATTACAATTACTTTGGGACTAACCATTAGTTAAGGCCTTATTTGGCAAGTTGAAAATTTTGCCAAGTGTTTAATATCCTCTTGAGGTGTATTCTAATGGATTTTTGTACAACTCTCTTTATAGCTCCTTATCCCTATTATTGTTGCCCATTTCTGACCCTGCAAGCGAAGAAATTGATATTTCCTCCTTATATCTATTATTGTTTTCCATTTCTGGCCTTGCAAGCGAAGAAATTGCTATTCCGTCCTTAGTTCTTTCCTTCAAAAATGAGAAATTCCTTATTTAATATCCATAATTATTTCCTTATAATGATCCCTTTTAATCATTTTTAACCTTTATTAATATTCTATTTAGTGAATATAATTAACAGAAATTCAGGGTGTTATACTTCTCCCCCTTAAAAAAGAATTTTTCCCTCAAAATTCAAGAATTTACCTGTCTTCAAAAAGTTATGGATGAGAGTGCCTTATATCTTCCTCTCTCTCCTATGCAGCTTCTTCCTCGAACAGTCCTTTCCACAACACCTTCACCAGCAGAACAATTTTACTACGTAGTTTCTTTACACTTTGAACCAGAATCTCAATCGGGTTTGGTTGAAAAGTCAAGTTTTCTTTTACTCTTATTTCTTCCTTCTGAATCACATGCAATGGATCCAACAGATATTTTCGAAGTTGAGAAATATGAAACACATTGTGCAGGTTTGATAGTCTTGGGGGTAAGGATATTTGATATGCCGATGGCCCAACTTTCTTGAGTATATGGTAAGGTCCTCTATAACGAGGGTTTAATTTCTTAACCTTCATGGCTCAACCAATTCTAGTAGTTGGAGAGATCTTCAAGAATATGTGTTCTTCTTCCTAAAAATGCAAGGGCTTTCTCCTCTGGCCATAATAACGTTTCTGTCGACTCTGGGCAATTCGCTTTATGTCTTAAATCATTTGTATATGTTCTGTAGTATGCTGAACTAATTCAGGACCTAACAACCTCCTCTCACCCACTTTATACCAACACAAAGGCGATTTGCATCTTTTGCCATACAAAGATTCATACGATGCCACCCCTATACTCACGTGGTAATTGTTATTATAAGCAAACTCCACTAAAGGAAGATACTTATCCCATTCTTTTCCTTGATCTAAGGTGCATGCCTGTAACATATCTTCTATCATCTGTATTGTTCTTTCGGTTTGACCATCTGTTTGTGGATGATATGCAGTACTAAATCATAATTTAGTACTAAAAGCTTCCTGTAAAGACTTTCAAAATCTAGAGGTAAACCTAGGGTCTCGATATGAAATGATGCTGCTTAGAATCCCATGTAATCGAACAACCTCCTTCACATAAAGGTGTGCCAGTTTATCCAACAAGTAGTTAATTCTTATAGGTAAAAAGTGTACAGATTTTGTCAATCTATCATTATTACCCAAATGGTGTCATGACCGGCCTGAGTCTTGGACAAACCAATGACAAAGTCCATGAAAATGCCATCCCATTTTCACTTGGGAATCTCCAAGGATTGTAGTGTTCCAGAAGGCCTTTGATGTTCAATCTTGACTTTTTGACAAGTTAAGCACCTTGCTATATATTTCGCTATGTCTTTCTTCATTCATGGCCACCAAAAGGATCTTTTTAAATCTTGATACATCTTTGTGGCTCCTGGATGGATAGCATATTTGCTCTAATGTCCTTCATCTAGAATTTTATCTTTAGGTCCTCTCCCTGTGGCACACACATTCTTCCTCTATAAAGAATGGTGTCCTCTTCTGACTTCATAAAGTTTGGGGAATCACGTTGACTTTGAAAAAAAGAATCTTGTGCTTGCTCTTCCTTAATTTGCTTCTTCAAATCGTATTCCACTCGCAACTCACATACAAGTAAACTTTTAGGTGTGGTTACTACTGACAACCTTAAATTCTTGAATTCTTCAATCAAGCTCATCTCTTTAATTAACATATGACTAAGATGCAGGGATTTTCTGCTTAACGTGTTCTGCTACCACATTCTCTTTTCCCAGGTGATACTTTAGTTCAAAATTATAATCATCAATGAATTCCATCCACCTCATCTGCCTCATGTTCAATTCTTTCTTATCGAAAACATATTTCAGACTTTTGTGATCCCTATATACTTCAAACACCACGCCATATAGATAATGCCGCCAAATCTTCAAGGAGAAAACTATAACAGCCAACTCTAAATTGTGGGTGGGATAATTTTCTTCATGCGACCTTAGTTGTCTGGAGGCATAGGCAACTACCCTACCTTGTTGCATCAAAATACACTCTAGTCCTTTCTTGGAAGCATCTATATAGACTTCAAAGCATCCCGAAGGATCTAGAAGAATCAAAACCAGAGGTGTAGTAAGCTGAGTCTTAAGATCCAAGAACCTATTCTCACATTCTAAAGTCCATTTGATTAAACTTCATTTCCGAGTCAATCTGGTCAAGGGTAACGCTATTTGCGAAAAATCCTATATAAATCTTCTGTAATATCCAGCCTGACCTAGAAAGCATCTTATTTCGATTACTGTCTTTGGTCTTTCCCCCTTAAGTATAGCTTCTATTTTACTAGAATCCTTTGATACCCCATCTTTTGACACCAAGTGCCCCAGAAACTTCATTTCTTGCATCCAGAACTCGTATTTCTCCAATTTAGCAAAGAGTTTCTTTTCTTTCAGGACTTGAAGCATTGATCGAAGATGACATTCATGCTCTTATATATCCTTCAAGTAAATTAGAATGTCATCGATGAAGACTACTACAAACTAATCCATATAGGGTCAAAATATTTAATTTATATAATTCATAAAGACTGCAGGTTCATTAGTAACTCCAAATAGCAAGACTAAGAACTTGTAATTCTCGTATATAGATTTGAAGGTTGTCTTGGAAATATCTTATTCTTTTACTCGAATATGATGATATCCTAATCTTAGATCTATTTTGGAGAAAACGGTTGCCCCCTTAAGCTGATCCAACAAGTCATCTATTCTCAACAACGGGCACTTATTCTTGATAGTCACCTTGTTGAGCTGCCTGTAGTCAATACATAATCGTAGACTTCCATCTTTCTTCTTCACAAATAACACCGGAGCTCCCCAAGGCAAAACATTGGGTCAAATAAAATTCTTTTCCAAAAGGTCTTCAATTTGCTTCTTAAACTCTTTTAACTCCATAAGAGACATCCAATACGGGGTGATAGAAATAGGAGTCACTCTTGGCACCAAATCAATGGAAAATTTCACTTCCCGCATAGGCGGCTGTTCAGTAATTTTTGAAGGGAAGACTTTTGGGAAATTACGAACTATTAGGATCTTAACTAGTTCTTGCTTGGCTACCGAATTAAGAGCATATAAAAGAGTACAGTCCAAATCCTCATCAACTAACTCCTTATCGTGTTCATGGACCGGCCACCTTTACCTTTGGATTCCTTCTCAGATCTAGAAGGAAAAACAAGAGTCTTCGTGTAGCAGTCCAAAAGGATCTGGTTACGACTAGCTAGTCCATCCCCAGAATCACATCTATATGCTCTAGGGATAAACAAATCAGATCCACAATAAAGGATCTGCCATATACTTTGACTGGACAGTCTTTATAGACCGAAGAGGTGCTCACTTTTTCTCTCGTAGGGGTTAATACTATCAACTCAAATGTTAATTCAGACATGGGACAAAGCAATTTCTCCACATAAGCATATGATATAAAAGAATGACTAACACTCGAATTGAAAAGCACAAATAGAGAATAGCCATGAAGATAACACATACCTTGAATCAAATCAAGGGCTTGTTTCGCTTCAGTCTTACTCAACATTAAAACTTTTCCTTTAACCAGTTGAGTCTACTAAACTTTCTTTCCATTTTCCAGAGGACATCAGCGAGCTATATGCCCTTTCTGCCCACATCAGAAGCAAGTAATCGAATTATGGAGACAGGGTTTATTCCCATGAAGTCACCCACATGTCCTACATTCACTTTCGGTAGCATTTTGCACCGATGGTCTAACCCCCATGGCCAAGGATTTCTTACCTGCCGCCATATGTCTTCTCTTAACGAAATGATTCGGAGCTAAGACTTCCCTCTTTCTCTTCCAAGGGAATTGTCTGTCATTTTCTTTTCTCCACTGCTTTCAGACTCTTATCTAACAACCGACACTTATTAATAAAGGGAACAAACTCATGAATCTCCAAGGCCACTATTGCATTATAGATTTTTGTATTTAGACTATCTTCAAACTTAACTACTTTCTAGGATTCATCCAGATTGTATTTCAAATAAGATGAGAATTTTTCCAACTCTTCAAATCTTGCAATATACTGGTCAATCGGCCATCCCCCTTGCTTGAGCTGGAGGAATTTTATTTCCTTCTTGACCCAGACACTTCTAGAAAAATACTTGTCCATGAAAGTCTCTCAAAAAATAGACCAAGTAACCTGCTGACCCTGGTAAGCTGACAATTCGTTGGCTCCTCTCCACTAGAACTATGCTTTTTCTTTCAGCATATACATATCAAAATTCACTTTCTTCTCACCCGAACACTCTAGAATCCCAAAAACTTTCTCCATTTCTATCAGCCACCTATCCACAACCATAGGATCGTATCCTTCGATGAAAGATGGAGGCCGAGTTCTCATGAAATCTGCCCATCCATTACCTGCGTTCCTCGGGTTCTCTCACATCTCACGATTAGCATTACTATTGTTCTAAATATGTCGCAAGATCTGATTTGTGGTAGAAACTTGATCTCGAATGGCAGTGGCTAGAATTTGCAGAGTAGCTTCTGCACTTGGTGCTGAATTTTTAATTGATGATGCCATTTCCTACTATATAAATCAAAGAATTAGTCACTATTGAGGTGATCAAACTCAATAGTAATTAAAAAAAATTACAATATAGTAGTGATAACATAATCAGGCATACATATTAGGAAAAACACTAGCAATTTTTCTTTAATGATTTTAATATGCTACTCTATTTCATCTATCCACATCTTATGCAAGATGCTCTTAGATCGATCCAGGTAACTATCCAATCCTATGGCCACTTAGGATTTACCTATTCTGATACTAACTTGTAACGAATGGTTTTTTTTATAGGTGATTACGCATTAGACAAACAATCATCCAAAAGATATGCATTTTATATATATATATATATATATACACACATGAGTTTACATAACATCAAAGATTAGCAGCATATATATACGTGTAACCCTAGGTACTAAGCATACATCCCAAAAAGGCGAAGTACCGTGTGGTTACACTAAAACAATAGGGTTAACCCATTTACATCAACAGTATATGTACATAACTACTATTCTACTGTCCCTTCCCCATGACCATCACCCCTGGTGTACTACTAGTGGAGGGGGCAGCCCGGGTGCAGGCACTTCTACCATGTTGATAACCAGCAAGTTCATGATTATTGTGAATTGTCCCAAATAGGAAACATCTACCGTCTTAAACTCAAGCAGAATAGTCAGCACCATGAACGACATGCTGCTAATCTTTTTACACCACCAAAGATGTTTCTCTTACTATATTTAGATAGATTTCCTTCACTAGCTTCCCTATTATGCTACAGATTTTTCCCCACATCATAAGATACAAGAATTTCCATGACTAAAACACAAGATTAGGGAAGATTACTCACCTTTTCTACCTTTTCCTTCAACTTTCTCACTCTACTTCTCCTTCTCTCTTCCCTTTTCCTTCTTCCTATTTCTCTCTTTTCCTGTGAGTATTTTTTGCTTCCTTGGCATGGCTGGCGACTTGCTCAAAAATTCAAGGGAAACAATTAAAAATTGCTAGCTTCTTGGGGAAGCTTCTTCTACCTTAACAACTACCCTCCAAAACTCTTAAGTATTACAAAAATGCCATGCCATTACTTTGGGACTAACCATTAGCTAAGACCTTGATTGGTGAGTTGGAAAAATTGACAAGTGTTTAATCTCCTCTTGAGGTGTATTCCAATGGATTTTTGTACAACTCTCTTCATAGCTCCTTATCCCCATTATTGTTGCCCATTTTTGGCCCTGCAGGCGAATAAATTACTATTCCGTCCTTAGTTCTTTCCTTCAAAAATGAGAATTTTTTTATTTAATATCCATAATTATTTCCTTATAATTACCCCTTTAATCTTGTTTAACCTTTCTTAATATTCTATTTTATGAATATAATTAACAAAAATTCATGGTGTTACATGTTACGTATAGTCACTTTATTCAATTTTCTATAATATATATACAAACATAATGATTCATCTTTCTTTTTCACAAAAAACACCGTAACACCACAAGCGAGGGTATTTAGTTAAATGAAACCTTTACCTAACAAATCTTATAATTGATCTTTCAACTCTTTAAGCTCTATCAATGCCATTCTACATGGAGGAATAAATTGAGGCTATGTAGCAAGAACTATGTCTCTGCCCAATTCAATCTAATGTTTCAGAGTTAATCTATGTAATTCTTCTAGAAATGTATTAGGGAATTCATTAACTACAAAAACTTGAAGATTCATGTATTGCATATTTATATCTATAGCTATAGACAAATATCCTTGGTATCCCTTTTGTTTCAATTATTCTTACACAATCTATTAAAGTGTCAAAAGATGGGAATTGCTTAATTTGTGGTGCTACCACCTTAATCGATATGCATACCAACCTAGTGATAAATCTCTTGCTTCTAGAAATCTATGTAAAACGGACATCATACTTAGTAATAGTCATGTTAGGTATCTATTTCAATTCTTCAAATTCCATAACTTGCATAGCCTTGGCAATTTTAGTTAAAAAGCGTTCCATAAAGATATCTTTGAAGTCACCTTATGCCATTGGTGGTGATTCAATTTATCTACCTTTCAATAGGGATTCAAAATATGTTTGAGCTACATTATATGGTTGAAAAGACACTAATTCAACTAATCTCCTCATAGACCTTCATGAGTATTAGACCTAATAACAAATGGAAACTTTAACTTCAAAAATTGCAACAAATTTACCTTAACATAAACTTCCTCACATATATTCTGTTGGCTGGTAGGTCGTGTTTAACCTTGATCTGCAACCTCTAGCTATTGTTCATTTCTCTTAATTTGCTTAACTATTAGGCCTACTATAGTTTCCTTAGTCCATTACAATCCCTGTATACATGCGACCATTTTAGCCATAATTTTTTCTTATGGAGGGGAAAGTGTTGCTTCGTCCTCAAGACCATCATCATAAACATTGTCTTGGTACATTTCATCTAGCGAATCTAGTGACTTTCCTCAACCATATCCCCAGCTTCTCTAATAGATCAATCTCTATTGTTGCCCTTTAGAGTTGGAACTACAGATTGAGCAAACACCTAGTAGCACATTGATTATAAATATGTCTTACTCATACAATAATCAATATCCTATTAGAGAATCTTTTGTTAAATTAAACTACGGGAAAGCCTAATGCTCGAATACTAACTTTGTCACGATCCAAAAATAAGAGTGTGTAACCAATACAAGTATTGAGAATAATCTCATCTCGTAAGCCTTTACAAATATAATATGAATTCCTAATGCAATATAATAACATGGTATACAAAAAAATCCATATACATATACATTAGAGAGATTTACTCTATATACTATAGAAATTCAAATATGATAAAATCAAATGTAACCATTATATAAACAAAAGCAGGTATCTTATTTGTGGTATATGGAGAACTTCTAGAGTATAAATCAACACCACAAATAGACAACAAAATGAAGAGGTGAATTTTACAACTCAGGGAGTAGATAATACACACTATAACATAATAGACAAGCCAATGGCACAATTTTTTTTATAATAAAAATATAAACCAAACAAAAAAATTATAGTTAGAAAGTATAAATGTTAACAAAAACAATCTAATATAATTTAAATAAATAAAGAAATCACAATTTTTAATTCAAGTTTCTAAAAAATTATGTTGTAGTGAAAGTAAAGTAAAATAAATTAATTTTAACCAAAAGTAGCCAGGAAGAATCTATATCAAAACCATAATCTAACCTCGAGCACACAGCCCTAGAGAGTAATAACCAAAATAACAAGCATTTGACTATTTAACAAGTATTCTACTCAAATAACTAATAGATATTCTACCTAAATGGAATGTCCATGTGTGTTGGCCAACACATGGGACTAGCATCACCCTACTAGTTGGAGTTTTGTGTACCAAGACTAGTATCTACAGTTGTAGCTAATAGTGGTTTTGAATAAGATTCATTCCAATAGAAAACAATAATTGAAAAGTAAATTTGCATTTAAATAAGAATCAAGAATTTCTAGTCAATGAATCTCTCGATCAATCATACTGCACTAAGTCAGTAACATAGTTCACCAAACATCAATCCATATGCTATACCAGATAGCAAATCCATTGAGAAAAATATTTCTTGCCTACAAGTGTAGAATTTTCCACTTTAGGTTAAATCACATTTTCAATAAAGTTTCTCAATTCATAATGTAAATTCAAAATTTCCAAATACATATAACTAAAACCATAATCTTGTAATATGACAATAACAATTTTTATCAACTCTAACCTCAAATAACCAATAATAAAATATAAGATTCCACAAATAAAGTCAAAATCCAAATCTAACCTCTAATAATCAACATCAAAATACCAGTTCCATAATATGTTCAAAATCTCAATACTAATTCTTATCATGCCTTTCACAATTTGACAAAGAGTATAAATGATTGATGCTTGTACCAGGAAACCAGAGGATTCTAAAATGAAGAATATTTAAACAATGTAAATTTCTTAGTACAACATAAGGCATTTAAATAAATGATAAATATGTGAAAAATTCAATAGTCATAAATAACTTAAATATACAAAAATATGATGTGAAAATTAGCAAGACAGTAAAAAATGTCATAGCAAGCATTATCCAATAATAAAATAATCGATTCAAAGTTGCTCACTTCCTAAGGAACTTATCAAAGCTGAATCATCCTAAAAGGACCTCAAAAATGAGTTTAAGAGGTCTGAAAACCTTGAACATGACTCTAAAATGATGAAAATCAAACTTTGATGATATGCACAAATTATCTATTGTCAACATCAATCAATAAAAGAAGGCACTGTTCACTTGCCACATGCATTGTGAAGGTACCTACGAGTGGGCTTTGTACACCACCAAGAAGGGTGGTGTATAGGTTGATACGCACGAATTAAATATTTGCTTAAGTGCAAGCGTACTCTATCACTATCAAGTAATAAAATTGAGTATGAATATCGTTCCCACGAAAATTGTTGTTATTAATTACTGCCCCAATATTAATTCCAATTTTAATTGCATAGTTCAACAACTTGACTTTATGAAAAAGTGAAAAGTGAAATAAAAATATCAAAGGTAATAAAAAGTAAGCTATCTTAGGAAATTTCAATTTAATCAAAGCTCTAAGGTTTTTGATTTCACCATAATTAATTCTCCTCATATTCCCAATCTTCTTAACTAAGAAATTATAATATACTTGACACTCGAGTTACCTTAATTTATCGATTAAATTTTCTCAAGGTTTAACAAAAATATTCTTAGATACTAACTTATTATGTCCTCATGTGAATTAAAATATCTAATGATTCATTAAGATTTATGCCACTCAACTATGATTGTACGTACCATGCAAGTGTATCTCTAATTTACATGCAATCTATGGTTCCTATACACTACTCTAGACACACAAATCATCTCTTAGTCTTATTATGTTTAACATATCATCTAATTAATAGTCAGTTAACTAGAAGTGTTATAAATAGTATAATAACTCAAATGGGAAAATAACACATGCATTAAATTGATTGAAAAAATACAAGGATTCATAATTATGATACATCGCAGTCCTAAAGAACAAAATTAGTTCATAACCAAATGTGAAATCATCTCAAAGTAAAAATAAAACATCTAAAGTTAATAGAAATAAATGAAAAATAGAATTGGTGGAGTTGGAGCTCTAATCTTACTCCTCCAAACTAAGTGTCTTCTTCACATTGTTCTGTCTCTCCCGGATGTCTATTTTTAAAGCCTAAGGTCATTTTTTAAAGTTAAAATAGGTCTTCCAATCCTACTCAAACTTTATCTTTTACAAACAAGTTTATTTTTGTAGCATCACAATGTTGAGAATTTAGTGTTGTGATGCTAGATCTCACAAAACTCAAAATATAAAATTTGTAAATATTTTTCTTAACTTACCTTTGCCTCTTGAATCACATCAATCAGAGTTTGTATGAAGGACTTATTCCTAAATTAGTGAGGTAACATCAATTTTTTTCAAAATATGTTATTCTTGCTCCTTTTTCTTTTTTTTCCTCTATTCTCCAATTTCTTTCACCTACACAAATAAACACACAATAAACTATATTTTTAAACTATTTTACTTTAAAACTAACAAAATTCTAAGTTAAAGATACTTAATTTATGAATATAATACATACGCATTAAATACCGTCAAATTTAAGTTTTCCTTATCCTAAAGGAAAACAATAAAACTAAAATTTAAAATTATACATTGAATGCCAAGTTGTTTTGAGTTACCAAATTTTGTCTTAAAGATTTCAAAGAATCTATAACTCAAGAAAAAATTCAAAAAATTATAGTCATATATAAACTTAACTCAAATGAAATTTATAATTCACCATTTTGAATCCTAATTGTGTGTGTGAATAAGCTTGTGACACTTAACCTTTTATACTAGGATGAGTTTATTCAACCCATAATTTTAAGGATAATTCTCTGGATAAATGAATTTTTAGAAACTCCATAGGTCTATTTTTCATGTCACTCTTCACTAATGTAGGTTAAACACTACGCCAAAGATCAATAAGGCTTCATCTAACTTGTAATGTTCTTGGGCTCAGATTAGGATAAAGGATGTTAATTTAAGCTGAACTTACCCTATACACATGATTATTATGAATCCTTTCCTTTGAGCTTATCTAATTAGTCAAGGGATTATTTCCCTAAACTTATTTTTTTTCTCTTTTTTTTCACAATTATCTTCATCTTTTTTTCTTTCTTATCATTTTTCTCTCTTCTCAATTCTTTCCCTTTTCTCTCATTCATATAATTCTTTGCTTTTTCTTTTTTTTTATAATTTTCGAATTTCAACTTCCTTGTTTCTTTTTATTCCACCCTTTAACAATAAAACTCTCAATATGATTTTCAATAATAATAATAATCATACATATAAGTGAATCAAGTAAAAGTATGAGGATATAATTTCTATTAATCTTGGTAAAAATATGGGTGTGAAAGAAAATTTTCAATTTCTTTTTCAAAATAGGGCAACTAAGGATATAATAATTTGTAAGTAGGCTTGAAAGGCTCAATATATCCAAAAAAGTTGTCTTGATCATCTCTTAAATGAGTTGTTAGCTTAGGATTTTAGCTCAAGTGACAATCAAGTAAGTTTTTTAATCCTATGAATCATACATATAATATTTGAATCACATAAATTTTCTCTATGTATTTAATCAGTCAAATGCCCAAGGTTTAAGTGTTCAAAATTTTCAAGATTTTCAAGGACAATAGAAATTTCTCACACATTAATATAATCGTCATCCATTTTTCAAGAGCTATAAACAATTTAAAAATAATCAAATCATTGTCTTTTAGTGTTATCTACTCTAACAAGTCACTCAAAACATAAAATTTAAACACGCAAAGACATAAATCACACAACTTGGTTGAAAACAATAAAAATGCATGCACTGAGGATAATAAAATATTTAGTACAAAGCTCAATCATTCATACATTCATAAAATTCAACCACCTCCAACTTTAAATTTTGCATTGTCCTCAATGTAAAAACAAAAATAAAAGTTAAAAAATAATTACTGAAGACTTTTCTAAATATTTGGCTCATGGGATATTGATTTATGACTCTCTCCTTTGTTTTTTCTTTCTTTTTTTTGAAATGCTAGGTTACCTCTTAGTTAGTACTTGTTTTAATGTCTTTAAACAGATGATAACCTCTTAGCTTCCATTAAAAAGGGTAATAGAGAACTTTTGGGAATTTTTCCCACCATCCATAAGATATTCTTTAAGATTATACTAGTTGACCTTAAGGTGTTTGTGTTTGCTTTGGGTTTTCACATTACCATAAGGGTTGGGATAATTAATACCTTCCTCAAGAGGCTTCAATATTTCTGCCTTCTCTGTCTCTTTTCTATTGGGTTTCTTCCCACTTTTGCCTACAAAACCAAATAAACTAATATAAAAGACAAAGAAATTCAACATGCTCACTTCCTAAGATCTAATCCAATAACATGCGGTTCTCTATTTCTTACGTGATCAATTACCTATGCATAGTAAATATTAAACAAAATTAGAAAATGACAAGCATTCAAACCAAAACATGAGATCATATAAGAGCTATACACATGCAAGATAACCATAAAGTCATGCTCGAGAAAATAACTAGGCACTTAGGAGGAAGGAAAAAGAGTGACATATTGAATTTGAAGAAATATTCCAAAATATGTTTTTTAAACTATCATCACCACTTCAATCCTTTAATAATTTGGTAGAAAATACTTTTCAAGATTTAATATTGAAGAGTAACAATTTTCAATGCATATGCAATGTTCTTAACTTGCAACAGTTAACATGAGATCAAGATAAGAAAAAATGAGAATTATTTACAAGTAGTTCAATTTTCAAAAGAAAATGCAAGACAAGAATAGGTGGACAATTATGCAATGTTAGCTTGACTTGATCAAAGTCCTCTTTCTTAGTGGATTTTACAATACCATTTAGCATTAAATCCATTTAATTTCAGTTGAGTGGGATCCAAGTGGAATGGGCCTTTCAGTTTCAAAAGAAGATAGAGAAGAAAATAAAATATATGTTATTGCATCATCTTAAGCATAATTTTCATTACCAAACAATATAAAATCCCAAGAGCACTCCATACATATTTTGTAAAATCCAACTACAACTTCTAGAAATAAGAATGGTTTTATACCTTATGCATGTTTCTGCTTATTACTAACTCTAGAAGCTATTCATGACAGTAAGGTAGTGGACTATGTTCATGTTGTGTCCAAGAACCCTGTTCTTTAAATGTCATTCCAAGGACCCACAATTGTTTTGGTAGTGTATGTTGCCTTGCAACGGCTAAAAAAAATAGTGTTGTTTATATATATGAATTTTCTTTTAAAGGATTAACAATGGCTAAAAAACCTAACATGCATTGAAACAACACTTATACCTAAAGCAACCAAAATGAAACACCAAAAATTCTATCAAAGTATTATTAATCAAGAAAAAAAAAACCAATTGAAGCATACCTCTCTTAGTATACTAAGGCTTCGTCACTTTCAGCCCATATGCAAGGACAACTTGCACAAGTGCATAAGATGAATGATTGAGATGGTATAGCCAATAAATATATACAAAAGAGAATGACACCCTAAACAAAACAATGAGCACCTTTAAAGATGGGCATGGACTTTAGAAGTAGAATCAAGACTTAGGAGTTTAAAACATATTCAAAATCAACAAAAAAAGCACTCGTGTCATCCGAGAGATTCAAACTCTTGCGAGGAAACCTCATATACTTAGTAGGTACACGTTGTAATCAAGAGGCCAAAGTGATGTTGTGCTTACTTCGAACCCACAAAGAGTTTTGACAATACTCCATGATTCATTGCTATGCTTGCTCAGCTGAAGGGGTTTATTACAAAAAAACACTGGTAAGGGAAAATGGGGAGGGGAGATTTGGATGTGGAAGGGAAACAAGAGGGGATGTGAAAGTTTGCGATTGGTGGGGGAAAAGGAGTGAGGGAGATTTGGATGTGAAAGGAAAACAAAAAGGGATGTGAAAATTGGGTTCAAGGCTCATGGCTTCATTTTTAACTTTAGGTTTTTTATTTGTTTTTAAAGATACATTCAGTGGCGACCCTGATAGGTCGCCACTGAAAGTATACATCAAAGGAAAAAACTATTGTAGCTCTTACCTTGCTACTTTTAGTGGCAACCTTAAGGTTTGCTTAAATTAATTTTTTAGCAAAGGGAGTAATGTAGACTTTTAGTGGAAACTCTATAAGGTTGCCACGAAAAAGGTACCTTTCAGTAGTTATTTTTTAAGATCACCACTAAAAGTTACCCTTTCAGTGGCCACCCATTAAGATCGTCACAAAAAAGGGTTTTCATTGGCAACTTTTTAGGTCGCCACCAAAAAAGTTGTCATTAGAAATCTTTTTTCTTGTAGTGTTAGTGTCAAGCAAGATTAAATTATTGCTTCCAAATTTTCTCATAAAATAATGGTGACACTTGAAAATTCAAATGAGACAAACATAAGTAGGAGAAAAATTGAAAAATTTCAAATTAAAATCCAAATTAATTAGTGACAATAATAATAATAATAATCAAAACAATTCTTTGCAATGGTGCCAAAAACTTAATACACACGAATTAGATATTCATTTAAGTGCAAGCATACCTATTGATGTCTAGTGATAAAATTGAATAAGAGTGTTATTCCCATGCTTATATTAATTCCAATTTTAACTAAATAGTTTGACAACTTGACTTTATGAAAAAGTGAAAAATGAAATAAAAATAGCAAAGGTAGTAGAAAGTGGGTTATCTTAGGAAATTTTGATTTAATCAAAGCTTTAGGGTTTATGATTTCACCATAATTAATTCTCCTTATATTACTAATTTTTTTGTCATAGCAATTATAATATAATTGACTGTCAATGTACCTTAATTTATCCACTAACATTTCTCAATGTTTAACGGAAATATCCTTCGATACTAACTGTAACAACTCCATTTAAGTATCAATTTTTTTTTAAATACCATGAAGTTATTACTTCGTTACAACTTAACTCAATATAACATTTATTTAATTTATACAATACAGAGTTCACATACATGTCATTAATCAAAACATACGTACAACATATCAAACAAATAAAAATCTACATCTTATTTATTCTAGTTGACCAATTCCGGAGATACAGGTGCGAGTGGTTGCATCTTCACCGGGATCTAAGCCAACTCGACCACAAACATTTTATTTTCTTCTGGGATCTGTCCAACGTACACTAAAAGCCAGAGCTATAAAAAAATTTGCATAACTAATTTTCTAAACATGATATGGAAATATAGTGAGAATTAAATACCAGTAAGTTCAACAATAAATCATCATCAATATAGCTCATCACGTCATGTTCAACTGTATAAACTATAGAAAATAACTTTGGTCACATGAATGCATTATATCTATACACATAAGAATCATACAGTAATGATATGTATGACAGGATTAACTATTTTTAGAATATCATATGATAGCCATCAACTTATTCTCATTTCAAACTACCCAGGTCAGGGTAAGTATCCTCTACTCTCTGGTACGGGCTTTTCTCGCTCCGTCCGACATGGCACACTTTCTCTTTCTTTTCTCATAATCATAATCATAACCGATGGTAGGGCGTCTGTAACAACCTTTTTTTTATTATTATACAATATTGAGTTCACATACATGTCATTAATCAAAACATACATATAACATATCAAACACATAGATATTTACATCTTGTTTAATTTGGTTGACCAATTCCGGAGATACAGGTGCAGGTGGTTGCACCTTCACCGGGATCTGAGCCAACTCGACCACAAACATCTTATTTGATTCTGAAATCTTCACAACATAAAGTAACTCGATCCAATGTGCACTAAAAGCCAGAGCCTTAGAAACAAAAGCTGTATAAATAATTTTCTGAACATGATATGGAAATATAGTGAGAATTAAATCCCAGTAAGTTCAACAATAAATTATCATCAGTAAAGCTCATCACGTCATGTTCAGCTATATAAACTACAGAAAATATCTTTGGTCACATGAATGCATTATATCTATGCACATAAGAATCATATGATGGCCATCAACTTATTCTCATTTCAAGCTACCCCGGTCAGGGTGAGTATCCTCTACTCTCCGGTACGGGCTTTTCTCGCTCCATCCGACATGGCCCACTTTCTCTTTCTTTTCTCATTATCATGATCATAACCGTTGGTAGGGCGTCCCCTACTGGTGCACCACACGGATTGCCATGTGACCGTGCTCATTTATTTTCTTTTCACAATGATAGCCAAAAATATGTTTTCAATAACAAGTATGTTCATCAAAATATAACTACTACCATAAATCATTGGTAATCATGCCATGAACATAACCATTTCAAATATCACTTTATAAAATATTTCCATGTCAAAATTTCACACTTAAGATGGTAAGAAGTTCATACAATGGCAATGGCTATGGCTATACTAGTCATTTATTTAGATTCATCTTCTTTTTTAAATACTAATTTTATTTTCTTTATTTTCTTGATGCAGGTTTTCATCCTATCTAACCTTCTCTTACTAATCAGAGTATAACTCCCTCAATTTAACTCTGATGTAGGTGATCTTGGTGTCCATTTCAAGATAAAACAATTATCTAAAACTATTATGTTGAACATTGTAGCGAAAAATTAAGAAACGAAGGTGATATTACTCCCTCAAAGTACAGGATAGTTCCTCTCGGATAGGTTCTGACCTTTACTGACTAATTAGACCATATCTCCCAAATTGGAACTCCAAATTGAGTTATTTCAGTTGGTAAAAATCCATGAGCCATATATCTATAATTGTTATGTTGGCGCACTATTTTAATTCCGTACAGAATATTCCCAGAAATTCAAAAACTAAAACATTAATAACATACTCTTCCCTGAATAAACATTTTATGACCTCTGCTTACTAATCGGATCATATCTACCTCATATGAACTCCAAATTGCATAATTCCAGTGGGTATATTTCCATGCGACATAGATATATATAATGTTCATGTTAACCATTTATTTTAATTCCATACAGATAATTCCCAGAAATTAAAATACAAAAGCTGTCCTAACATAATCTTCCCTGATGAACCATTTTCTGACCTTGGTTTACTAATCGGACCATATCTACCACATGTGGACTCCACATTGAATGATTCCAGTGGCTAAAAATCCATGACACACATATCTTTAATTCTTAGGTTAACCATTTATTTTAATTCCCTACCAATAATTCCTAGAAATTAAATTACCGAAGCTATCCTAACATATTCTTCCCTGATGATTCATTTTCTGACCTTTGACTACTAATCAGACCATAGCTACATCATATGGACTCCAAATGGAACGATTACAGTGGGTGAAAATCCGTGACACATATATATTTAATTCTTATGTTAACCATTTATTTTAATTCCTTATAGATTGTTCCCAGAAATTAAAATACCGAAGCTTAAAATTCTGTCAACCATAGCCATACCCATGAAGAACTATCTATACCAACCTAAGTATTCAAACATACATCACATGCAAAATCAATATGTAACATGATATAGCAACATCCATGACCAATCATCAAAGTTCTAAGATCAAAATCTCATATAAATATTATGAGTTTCAAAGGTTTTCTTCAAAAAGAAATATTGTTAAACTTACCTGGAGCAATTAGTCCCCTAGACTTCTCCTTCCTCTTTCTTCCTTTCTTCCTCTCCTTTCCTCACACTACCTTGCTTCTATTTTTGCTCTCCCTCACTTGGACGAAATTCTAATGTTGTAAGGGTGGGTTTTCTTATATAGACCACCAAATAATTCACCTTTCATGATCATGGGTCTACCTTATCACAATTAGGATACATTTTGTTGAATTTTTGGAAAACAAACAACTTATGTTCTTGTCTTCCTCTTCCTTAGTCAAGATATGCATAGAAAAAGGAGATTTGTATTTTGAAAATTATGATGATATGTTCTTAAGATATGGGGCAAGATCCCTTTGATTTACGGATTCATTTCCTTTTTCTTTTGTCTTAATCAAGTATGATAGATTTGCCTTTTTAAGTGGAAAATTTCTAGCCCTTGAATTTTCCTTACTTAACTAAAATTATTTGTGTAGGATAATGATGTTTTGTCATAATGCTATGTATTATTACCCACTTGCTAAAGTTATGAATGTAGGATATAGATGTTTTTGTCCTAAATCCTTGTATTATTATGCCACTTGCCAAAATGATGAATGTAAAATCACACCACTTGCCAAATTTTTGTCTTAATGCCATGTCACTTAATCTTGATTACACCAATATTTCATCACTTTAATTTTATTTTTATTTTTATTTTTCCTCTTGGGTTTGGGCTCATTCTTGCCCATTTTCCTTACTTTGGTTAAAATTCTTCCTTTCATAATGGGCTTGGTCACATTTTCATGATTTTTGGGCTACCGGTCCAATTTCTATATCCTAATCCAAGTCTATGTTTTATTTCTTCCTTGGGCTATCCTATTGGCTTGCTAAAAATTCATGTGAAGTAGAAAAACTCTATATGAAGTGTCTATAGGTTAAAGCCCAATTAAGGGTGGAGATACTAAACTTAGTAACTTTTGCTCTTAAATTAAGAAAAATTACCCTAATCCGATCTTCTTGAAATTTTAAGACCTTTACTTACTTCACAAAAATTTATCTTTCTTTACCTAGGAATTTCACCTTTCTTTAACATGTTTATTTCTAATATTTCCTCTTAGGCTTTCTTTCTTTACCTATTCCATTAATATTAGAACATTTCTATGCATATATGTAAGGTGAAGAATTTCTAAGAAAAATATCTAAAAATTACGAGATGTTACAGCGTCCACTACTGGTGCACCACACAGATTGCCATGTGATCGTGCTCATTTCTTTTCTTTTCACAATGATAGCCAAAAATATGTTTTCAATAACAAGTATGTTCATCAAAATATAACTATTACCATAAATCATTGGTAATTGTAATAACCCTCTGCTAATAAAACCTTTGAAGGTTAAGCACAAAAATCATTTGAAACAAGGAAGTTGAGAACAACGTAAAATTTTAGAGCGTTTCTGACCTTTCTTCTGACCTTTCTTCACTCATATAAGCATAACTCTCTCATATGAAATCTAAATTAAGTGATTCCAATTTCTGTTGAAAGCAAAGACATATATCTACAACTTTGATGTTGGGAACTTTTGCTAATTCCGTGAATATTATAGTGATAAGAGGCAAAAACCGTAGCGTAGTTTGGTCTAAACATTTGCTCACTATTGTATTCATAACGCTTTCATATGAAATCCAAATTAGGTGATCCAAGTGGCTAATGAAAGATAAGAGAAAGAGCTACAACTTTCATGTTGGATGTTTTTCAAATTCGGCCAATAATAAGGTGAACAGTGGCACCGAAGCATAGCCGTGCTCCAGGACACGGCTAGGCCGTGCTTTGGGCTACTCCTGCATTTTTCAGCAGCCCTCCTCCCTTTTTCCTTCATTTCTCCTTCATCTGAACCCTCTCTCTCTCTCTCTAGAATTTTTCCCACCTTCTCTCTAAGATATCTCGCCATCCGGCCACCCGATCGAGCTACCGAGGTACCGTTGGACTCGTGGGAAGGAGAGCTACAAACCCCACATATCAGTTTCGCCAAACAACCGCCAGAAGGTCACCGAAAAATCGCGTGAACAGTACCTCCAAAGGTAAAACTCCGTCCAATCATGTTTTAAGCTTCGTTCTTCCGAAATTCTTTCCATAGATAGTCTTAGAATTAGTTTCTATGCTAGAATATAAAGTTTTTAGGTTTAGGGTTAGTTTTTCCGGCCAGCGTGAATAGTGTTTCCAGTCGGCGTGAATAGTGACGTTTAGGGTTTATCGAATTCTCATGTTATGTCTATGTTTTCTAGGTTGTTGAGCCACCACGAGGTGAAATTCTCGTTGTTGGACTCCTAGTACGGTGAGTGGGTTTTTTCTTACTATAGCGCATGTTTTATGAATTCGGTTTATAACTTTCTCGTATGATTTTTTTTAACTAGTTGGAATGTATGCTAAATTGTTTTACCGCTTTGAAAACCAGTATGTTCTAACCATGTTAGAAATTATAAATTTCAATCCTAGTTGAACCCTAGGTATGCAGGGCAAGCATCTAGGCTGATAATTCTCCATTGAGCTAGATTTATAGAAATGCGAACTTAGTCATAGAAATGAACTAAGTTAGCCATGAAATGATTGGATGCATGGCGAACATCTATGTGATGTCTACGGACGACCTATGTTTAAAGGGAAAGTTTATGATGATAAAGGTCTCCATGGGAATCCATAGATGAGACATTTTAGAACGGAGTTTTATGCATGAAAAGAGTTAGATGGAGAATTATAGCTTTATTATAATGTTATTGAAATGTTTTACTTTAAACTCTTTAAATAGCATATTTTCAAATGTTTTCTATTGGAGGAACCCTTTTAGATCACTGTTAGCTAGCCGCAGGTAGTGCTAGCCCTGGGGCACCATGGTCATGTTAAGGTTTCGGCCTAGGATATTGTGACGGGCTTACGACTGCCTAAGTCACAGAATTTAGGGTGGACTTATGTCTACGCCTACAGTGATTGCCACACCCTTGCTATGTGCTTGGGAAATTTAGGTTGGACTTATGTTTACGCCTACAGTGATTACCCTTCCCTTGCTATGTGCTTGGGGAAGATGATAGATCTGTTAGGAAAGACCTCCAATAGACTAGTGCATTTTTTTTCTTAAAGATTAAATATTTCTAGTCAATCTCATTTATCATCGTGATTGCATAAATAACTTCATTTATTACTTACCATGCATAATTGATTTGCTTTACGGTTACTGATTTAAATCTTGTTTGAACATACATTTGAACTGTTTAGCTTTTCTTTCAATAAATTATGGTTAAATGCTTAATGTTTCTATTATTATCTTTAGACTTTGATTTCAATTATTAAACTCATTGCGAAACACTCGTGCTTGGTTTTCCCTGTTTATGTTATAGTGTGATTTACCCATTCACTGAGATGTGATCTCACCCCTCTTCTGTTTCCTCCCCACAGATAGTCAAAGAGACTTTGATCCAGCTACAGCTTCGTAGGAGGCTGAATATAGCGTTGGTGAGCCCCAGTTTGGCCAAGGCTCTTTTGTACTGTTTTTCTAGTTTAGTTTATGTCTAGTGTACCTCCATGAATTTACAGGCAGGATCCTCGCTTCTTGCGTATTTTGATGTGTTGTTTGGAAAATGATTTTATGTTTTACAACGATGTTTGTATTATGAGGCCATGGGCCAAGTTGAATCACGAATGTTGGATTCATGAGATACATACATATATATATACATATATATATATATACATATATATATATACAGTATTTTCTTATACTGGATGTGGCATATGTGGCCAGTTATATTTATTATGTACACTGGATTGTGTGCTGGATGTTTGTACATGCTATGTGTTAGGCTTGCGGCTAGGGGGAAACTCTTATACCGTGCCAGTCAAGTGTTCCATCATTTGGGGCCGTGACAGTAATCATGCCATGAACATAACCATTTCAAATATCACTTTATAAAATATTTCCATGTCAGAATTTCACACTTAAGATGGTAAGAAGTTCATACAATGGCAATGGCTATGGCATATACTAGTCATTTATTATTTTTATTTATAAGATTCGTCTTCTTTTTTAAATATTAATTTCATCTCTTCATTTTCTTTATGCTTGGCCTTTAGTCAATTTCTTCTTATTTATATCATTTCTAACACATGTTCTTACAAATTTATAGAGCATTTTTCTCCAATTTGATTTCTACTATTACCCTATAGTTAAAAAAGTTCATCTAGGGTAGAAAAATGTTGAAAATAGGCTTCACCAGCTTCCAACACGGTCTGGCCATGTTCCAAAACACAGCCATGCTTTAAAAATATTTCAAATGTACTCAAAAACAGGCCCAAACACAACTAAACCGTGCATGAAGCACCCAAAACATGGCCTGGTCGTGTTCTGTGACCTTTGCTCACTAATCAGAGCATAACTCCCTCATTTTAACTCCGATTGAGGTGATCTTGGTGTCTATGGAGCTAAGACAATTATCTAAAACTATTATGTTATTCATATAAGCAAAATAGTAACAAATCTTGGTGTTATTACTCCCTTAAATTCAATATTATTTCTTCTCGGGTAGGTTCTAACCTTTACTTACTAATCTGACTATATCTCCCACATAAGAATTCCAAATTAAGTGATTCTAGTGGCTAAACATCCGCTACACATAAATATATAATTCATATGTTAACCATTTATTTTAATTCCTTATAGAATTTTCTCAGAAAATAAAACACCGAAGCTATCGTAACATATTCTTCCCTGATTAACCATTTTCTGACCTTTGTTTAATAATCAAAACATATCTACCTCATATAAACTCTAAATTAAATGATTACAGTGGCTACAAATCCATGACACATATATCTATAATTCATATGTTAACCATTTATTTTAATTCCTTATAGATTGTAACTAGAAATTAAACCACCGAAGCTTAAAATTCTGCCACCCATAGCCATACCCATGCAGAACTATCTACACCAACCTAAGTATTCAAACATACTTCACATGCAAGATCAATATGTAACATGATATAGCAACATCCATGACCAATCATCAAAGTTCTAAGATCAAAATCTCATATAAATATTATAAGTTTCAAAAGTTTTCTTCAAAAAGAAATGTTGTTAAACTTACCTGGAGCACTTAGTCCCCTAGACTTCTCCTTCCTCTTTCTTCCTTTCTTCCTCTCCTTTCCTCACTCTACCTTGCTTCTATTTTTCCTCTCCCTCACTTGGACGAAATTCTAATGTTGTAAGGGTAGGTTTTCTTTTATAGACCACCAAATAATTCACCTTTCATGATCATGGGTCTACCTTATCACAATTAGGATACACTTTGTTGAATTTTTGGAAAACAAACAACTTATGTTCTTGTCTTCCTCTTCCTTAGTCAAGATATGCATAGGAAAAGGAGATTTGTATTTTTAAAATTATGATGACATGTTCTTAAGATAAGGGACAAGGTCCCTTTGATTTAGGGATTCATTTCCATTTTCTTTTGTCCTAAACAAGTATGATAGGTTTGCCTTTTTAGGTGGCAAATTTCTAGCCCTTGAATCTCCATTATTTGGTTGATATTATTTGTGTGGGATAGGAATGTTTTGTCCTAATGCCATGTATTATCATACCACTTGCTAAAATTATGAGTGTAGGATATAGATGTTTTTGTCCTAAAGCCTTGTATTATCATGCCACTTGCCAAAATTATGAATGTAGAATCACACCACTTGCTAAATTTTTGTCTTAATGCCATGTAACCTAATCTTTATTATTATTACATTATTATATCATCACCTAATTTCTTTTATTTTATTTTTCCTCTTGGATTTGGGCTTATTCCTACCCATTTTCTTTGTTTTGGATAAAATTCTACCTTTCTTGGAGGACTTGGTCACATTTTCATAATTTTTGGGCTATTGGTCCAATTACTATATCCTAGTCCAACTCTATGTTTTATTTCTTGCTTAGGTTATCCAATGGGCTTGCTAGAAACTTATGTGAAGTGGAAAAACTCTATATGAAGTGTCCATAGGTAAAAGCCCAATGTATGGGTAAAGATTTTAAACTTAGTAACTCTAGTTCTTGAATTAGGAAAAATTACCCTAATCCAATATTCTTGAAATTTTAAGACCTCTATTTGTTTCTAAAAATTTATCTTCCTTATCCAAGAATTTTGCATCTCTTTAGTATGTTATTTCTAATTTTTTTCCTATTAGGTTTTTCCCTCTTTATCTGGTCTCTTAATGTTAGAAACATTTTCTATGCATATACATAAGGTGAAGAATTTCTAAGGATTATATTTTCTTAGATATCTAAAATATTGTCTAATAAATTTTATTTCCTTAATTAAATATTTATGTACTTTTATCAATAAAAAAAATGAAATTAGGGATGTTACACTAACCCTCTATGTCTCAAAGTGAATTAAAATACCTAATGATTAATTAAGATTTATGGTACTCAAATATGACTATACAAACCATGTAAGTGTATCTCTATTCTACATGTAATTTATGGTTCTTACACATTGTTCTAGACACAACAAAATTGCCTCTCAGTATCATTATAATTAATAGCTCATCTAATTAATTTCCAATTAACTAGAAACATTATACATAAGGTAGTAACTCAATAAAGAATATAACTTATGCATTAAATTGATTGAAAAATTACAAGAGTTCATAATTGGGCTACATCATAGCCCTAGAATTGGAGCCCTGATCTTCCTTCTCCACTATAATCATCTTCTTCACATTGTTATGCCTATCTAGTTTTGAAGTCCAAGGTCCTCTTTTAAAGGTGAAATAGGCCTTCTAATCCGCCTCAATCCGAGCTCATATGAGAGAGTTATGCCCAAATTAGTGAAGCAACATTGGAACTATCCAAAATATGCTATTCTTGCTCTTCTTTCTTTGTTTTCTATAAATTTCCTCTATTCTTCAATCTCTTTTCACCTACACAACTAAACACACAATCAAACGTATTTATAAATTAATTTACTTTAAAACTAACAAAATTCAAAGTTAAAAATACTTAATTTATGGGTATAAAACCCTCATCATAGGGTGCACATGGCATTTGTAGAGGTGTTCTAATTGTGAAATTTTATCTCCCAAGGGTTTTCTATCTCTTGAACCCATCTGTGGGGTTAGTTTTGCATTTTAAGTACTCTTAATAAAAGTTCTAAGACTCACCATTTTAGGATTTTTCTCCTCTAATATTTGACAATTTTTTGGCCTGTTTAGGTGGAAGTGATTTGCCAAACTTATAGTTCTCATAATTCTGAATCTGATAGTGCTAATGGTGTCACAAACGAGGTCTAAAAGTCTTTGAATCATGATTTCTCTAAAAGGATAGAGAAAGAAAGAAAGAGAGATAAAATAGGGTTTAGGGCCTTCTAAGGCTTTCTATACCTCTCTATTGATGGAGACGTTTTAAAGTGATGAGGGACCAACTAACAAATTCAATTTTTTGGATAATGTCCATAAAATATTTTTATTTACAATATGCACTAAAATTCTTAAAAAGTTTTCATTTATGTCAGATAAGGCAACCAACACCCAAGAAAGGTTGAATTGGGTGTTTTAATAAATATGGGTAATTGTCAAAACCAATTCCAAACTCTATGATAAAAGATATGTTTATGGAAGATAAACAAACTTCAAGATTTATCCTAGTTTAGCTTCAACCACCAAAGCCTACATCAAGTTCTCAAGCTGTAACTTGAGATTTTCCACTATATTCACAAGTTTGTTAATGGCTATTTGTGAGCCACTACAAGTTACTACCAATAGTTTTACTCCCTTTACTAGGATTTTTTCAATCCTAAACTTCAAGGGGTTCTTCCTTTAAGGTTTGGAAGAAATATAGACTCTCACAAAGTGAATATACAATTGAAGAACAACCTAACAAGGATATATAATCAAATGAACTCAAGAATCATTCACGTAAGTTATAGAGCTATTATTCCTTACTTATCACCTCAGTTGACCCTTGTATTTATATATTTTTGGCTAATATAGCTGTTAGATATCATTTGAAGGTGATTGAACACAAAACAAGTTGTTATACTACTATATTTTTACTGTCAAGAAAAGCGACAGTCGAATCATAGGTCCAGTAGTCGATTGCTGCATTTTAATAGCTCAGTGGGCAGTCAACTAGCTCACTTATACTAAGTACAAGTCAAGTAACCAATCGATTAGTGATACTATTCCATCAACAGCTAATTATACTTAATTTTAAGTGGTCATATCTTTCTCATTTTAAATTTATTTTAGACATATGACCTATCAATACAAAGCTTTTTAGGTCGAGTTCTCAATGCAATAGGTTTCAGTTTGTGTAGGATATAAATAAAAAAGTGACCAAAGATCAAAAGTAGAGTTTAGTTAAAAACCATATCTTACTGCCTTGCAAAGCCTATTATTTCACCTTCTATTTAACTCTATTTTAGTTGAATCACCTATCGTTAAGAATCTATGGGAGTCTAATATCCAATGTAGTAACTTTCAATTCAAAGGAATTTCCATTTTATAATATATAAATAAAATAATGACCAAAGATCAAAAACAAGTTTTAGTTAAAATTCATATCTTACTATCTTGTTTTTCCTATTTACTATATCTTTTATTTAACTCTATTTTAATTGAATGAAATTTCATTAAAAAAATTTTCGAGTCTAGTTTTTAATGCAACACGTTTTAGTCCAAAGATCATTGTAATTTAGGAGATATAGATAAAAGAGTGACCAAATATCAAAAATAGATTTTAGTACAAATTCATATATCACTATCTTTTCTTTCATATGATCTTTAAAATATGTTTCAATATAGATTTTTGAACTCAGAAGTTTCTAAGTTCTTTGACACATGATTCTAAGTCTAGGATATTAAAAGATGTATTTGCCATGACATTTTGAGGTTCCTTAACTTCATGTTCTTTGTTGATGCAACTAAGTTTATATATCTTCAATCATTTTTCTTCGATTCTTGGAGCATCATTCTTTGAGTTAAGCATAATATTGATACTTCATCTTCTTCATTGTAATGCTAACTCATCTTACTTTAGACCATTTGAAAAAATATTTAATCTCGCAACCAAGCCGTAAGTCCAAAGAGCAATATGCATGATTCAATGATATTCAATATTTTTTCATGCATAAAAAATACCTAGAAGCATATATCCAATATATAAAATATATAACACTTTGCAAGATTTATTGGATATATATTGTCACACCCTAATTTAATGGAACACAAATAACACAACTAATAGACAACTTTACCCTTATTTATTTGCATACGGCTTCACAATATCACATATCAGGAAAAATAATATACGTTTACAAGTTTCCAGTATAGCTAATTATACATACCAAGACTACACTTATCAATATTACAGCAGAAGTAAGGATCATACATGTGGTGTTCAGAGAATACTCTATATTATAATGACATAATATTTTAAACATTGCGATCCTTGGAAGCAACGTAGGCTCACCCAGAGAATATGACACCTAGGTGATCACGTAGCTGCAGGGCCAAACTCTATCTTTATCTGAAAAAAAATGTAACCATCGAGTACTGAGTTTGACAATTCAGTGAGCAAATAATACCTCCTATGACCTCTCAGATCAACATATGGATGTACTCATATATTAAAATTTATCACATCGGAAATTACAATTCAGAAGTACATCTATATGGGACTCGCATTTTCAAATATTCTCAGTTTAAATCACATTCAGATATCTATACCCATATATGATACAATATGATCATTAATCAAACATTGATATGCATTAAAAACATTTCTTATAAAAATAATAGGAGGATCCCATATTAAAACCACCATATCAGAGTTCAATCCCTTCCGTACATTATTGGTGTAAGATTTGCTTATACATAGCATCACAACCAAAGTTTTCCTTACCACCATTCAAGAGGACATGTAAAGGGACTCTAATTTGGGAATTTCCCATGCACAAAGCAAGGGAAGGCAAATCACATTTCATATAATTGGCATCTCGCCTATATAAGAAGTATTCTGCTCTCCATCACATATCATATCATGTGTGTTGGCTGTCACATGAGGCTAGCACCACCGCTGCTAGCTGAGGTATCAAGGTGTACCAGGGCTAACATCACCTGTTGTTAACAAACAGTGTTTTTAATAGGATTCATCTACAAAATTATCATATGCACATATTCCATATCATTTAAAACAAAACTTTCAGTATAATACCGAATTTCAGTCTCAATAAAACTCATCTGTCATAAATTTCCCAATTATGGTTTATTACATATACATGCCCTTTCTCGAGACAATCATATAGCTTTACAAATCAATGCCACATGCATAAATATTCACTTTACCATTTAATGAGAAATACATATAGTATCAGATATACCATGAGTTCAGAAATCTATTTTCAAAACTATACTCTTCTTGAACTATATTTCAGATTATAAACAACTCAGATAATTTAATCCATTTCAGAAACATATAAAAGTGTAAATAACTTATAAACATAATCAATTACATGTTTAAAGATCAAGAAGAGTATAGGGTAAGTTATATAAAGAATCATATACTCATAAAGTTAGGGTTCCAAGTTGGACAACCCCAAAATCAATGTTTTCAGTTCAAATCTGGCCAAATAGACCCCAAAAATGAGTCTGAAGGGTCCAAAAACCTTGAAAATGACTTTGGATCTGCTAAATTTGGTCTCCGAGAGCTTGATCAACACAAGTCAACGCAACAGGGTGCTAGAGTAACGTGCTACACATGCCACCACAGGAGCTGCGCGTGGTTGTCACTCACCTAGGAAGAAACGGTGCATGGGGGTACGTACAAGGGAGGATGAACTTGAAATTTGAGATCCTAGGGTTTCGGCACCTTTTGGATCCATCTATAGTGTTAGTTTTTGCGATTGAGAACCACAGATAGGGGTTTTAGAGATTACCTCTTTAGGTGCTTTTTTTCTCCATTTTTTGGCCAATCTCCGATTAATTTTACAGAAACCAATCGAATAGATATGTAAAACTCTTCGTCCTGAGTGCATTGATGGTGGTGGTGTCAAAATTTGAGGTCAAGAAGCAATATAATTCTAGAGAAAGGTTTCGGGGGAGAAAAATTTGGAGGAGAGAGAGAGGAATCCGAAATTGTCAGCTCCTTGTGTGGCTTATGTAACAACTCCATTTATGTAAATGTAAAATTTTTTTTTTATATTTGTAAAAGTCCATGAAGTTATTACTACTTTAATTCTAACCACTTAACTCGTAATAATAATCACTTTAACCAAGCATAATTGTTATTAACAGTGATACAATACTGAGTTTCCATACACACTATTATTTTACAAACTACACACCATTATTTTACAAACATTTGTACAAAGATACATATTAGTTCTAATCATCTATGTCGACTACTTCCGGGGACACTGGTGCGGGTGGCACGTCTACCGAAATCTTAGTCACATCTACGACAGATACATCTGAAATAACTGGAAGTTGCCCAAGGTAGGGCACCTCGATCCAACGTACAGAAATAATAAGTGTCATAGAGAAAATCTGCATATTTATTCTTCTGAGCATGATATGGAAATATAGTGAGAATTAAATCCCAGTAAGTTCAACAATAAATCATAATTTACCATCAATATAGTTCATCATGTCATGTTCAGCTGTATAAACTACAAAAAATATCTTTGGTCACATGAATGCATTATATCTATGCACATAAGAATCATAATGATATGTATGACAGGATTAACTATTTTCAAAATATTATATGATGGTCATTAACTTATTCTCATTTCAAGCTACCCCGGTCAGGGTGAGTATCTTCTACTCTCCGGTACAAGCTTTTCTCGCTCCGTCCGACATGGCCCACTTTCTCTTTCTTTTCTCATTAACATGATCATAACCGTTGGTAGGGCGTCCCCTACTGGTGCACCACACGGATTGCCATGTGACCGTGCTCATTTCTTTTCTTTTCACAATGATAGCCAAAAATATGCTTTCAATAACAAGTATGTTCATCAAAATATAACTATTACCATAAATCATTGGTAATCATGCCATGAACATAACCATTTCAAATATCACTTTATAAAATATTTCCATGTCAGAATTTCACACTTAAGATGGTAAGAAGTTCATACAATGGCAATGGCTATGGCATATACTAGTCATTTATAAGATTCGTCTTCTTTTTTAAATATTAATTTTATTTTTTTATTTTCTTGATGCAGGTTTTCATCATATCTAACCTTCTCTTTATGCTTGGCCTTAGTCATTTTCTTCTTATTTATATCATTTCAAACACATGTTCTTACAAATTTATAGAGCATTGTTCCCCAATTTGATTTCTACTATTACCTATAGTTAAAGAGGTTCATCCAGGGTAGAAAAAAGTTGAAATTAGGCTTTACCAACTTCCAACACGGTCTGGCCATGTTCCAGAACACGGCCATGCTTTAAAATACTTCAAATGTACTCAAAAATAGCCCCGAACACGGCTAGCCCGTGCTTGAAGCACCCAGAACACGGCCTGGTCGTGCTCTGTGAGCTTTGCTCACTAATCAGAGCATAACTCCCTCATTTTAACTCCGATTGCGCTGCGCTTCGTGTCTATAGAAAGCTAAGACAATTATAAAAAACTATTATGGTAATCATATGAGCAAAATAGTAATAAATCTTGGTGTTATTACTCTCTTAAAGTCAATTTTATTTCTTCTCAGATAGGTTCTAACCTTTACTTACTAATCTGACTATATCTCCCACATACGAATTCCAAATTAAGTGATTCTAGTGGCTAAACATCCATGACACATAAATATATAATTCATATGTTAAACATTTATTTTAATTCCTTATAGAAGTTTTCCAGAAATTAAAACACTGAAGCTATCCTAACATATTCTTCCCTGATTAACCATTTTCTGACCTTTGTTTACTAATTAGAACATATCTACCACATATGAACTCTAAATTTAATGATTCCAGTGGCTAAAAATCTGTCACACACATAGCTATAATTCTTATGTTAACCATTTATTTTAATTCCATACAGATAATTCGCACAAATTAAAATACAAAAACTATCCTAACATATTCTTCCCTGATGAACCATTTTCTGACCTTTGACTACTAATCAGACCATATCTACCTCATATGGACTCCAAATTGAATGATTCCAGTGGATTAAAATCTGTGACACATATATCTTTAATTCTTATGTTAACCATTTATTTTAATTCCTTATAGATTGTTCCCAGAAATTAAAACACCGAAGCTTAAAATTCTGCCAACCATAGCCATACCCATGCAGAACTATCTACACCAACCTAAGTATTCAAACATACATCACTTGCAAGATCAATATGTAACATGATATAGAAACATCCATGACCAATCATCAAAGGCTTAAGATCAAAATCTCATATAAATATTATAAGTTTCAAAAGTTTTCTTCAAAAAGAAATATTGTTAAACTTACCTAAGAATCTCCCTAGCTTACTTAGTGAATTGCTTTTCTTGTTTCCTCTTGAAAGAAGTAGCAAGATTCCTTCCTTCCCTTAGCTTTTCTAGCAGCTTAAGTAAGAGAAGGAGGGTGAATTTTTGAACCTCAAGGATGAAGAAGAAAAATGGACTCAAGTGGAGATTAAGGTAACTTACCTTGAGTACTTAGCCTTCTAAACTTCTCCTTCTTCTTCCTTCCTTTCTTTTCCTCTCTTTCTCTCCTTTCCTCACTCTACCTTGCTTCTATTTCTCTCTCTTCCTTACTTGGACGAAATTAAAATTTTGTAGGGGTGGGTTTTGCTTATATATACCACCAAATAATACACATTTCATGATCATGGGTCTACCTTATCACAATTAGGATACACTTTGTTGAATTTTTGAAAAACAAACAACTTATGTTCTTGTCTTCCTCTTCCTTAGTCAAGATATACATAGGAAAAGGAGATTTGTATTTTGAAAATTATGATGATATGTTCTTAAGATAAGGGACAAGGTCCCTTTGATTTAGGGATTCATTTCCATTTTCTTTTGTCTTAAACAAGTATGATAGGTTTGCCTTTTTAGGTGGCAAATTTCTAGCCCTTGAATCTCCATTATTTGGTTGATATTATTTGTGTGGGATAGGAATGTTTTGTCCTAATACCATGTATTATCATACCACTTGCTAAAATTATGAGTGTAGGATATAGATGTTTTTGTCCTAAAGCCTTGTATTATCATGCCACTTGCCAAAATGATGAATGTAGAATCACACCACTTGCTAAAGTTTTGTCTTAATGCCATGTAACCTAATCATTATTATTATTACATTATTATATCATTACTTAATTTATTTTATTTTATTTTTTCTCTTGGATTTGGGCTTATTCCTACCCATTATGGGCTTTTTCCTACCCATTTTCTTTGCTTTGGATAAAATTCTTCCTTTCTTGGAGGACTTGGTCACATTTTCATAATTTTTGGGCTATTGGTCCAATTACTATATCCTAGTCCAACTCTATGTTTTATTTCTTGTTTAGGTTATCCAATGGGCTTGCTAGAAACTTATGTGAAGTGGAAAAACTCTATATGAAGTGTCCATAGGTAAAAGCCCAATGTATGGGTAAAGATTTTAAACTTAGTAACTCTAGTTCTTGAATTAGGAAAAATTACCCTAATCCAATGTTCTTGAAATTTTAAGACATTTACTTGTTTCTAAAAATTTATCTTCCTTATCCAAGAATTTTGCATCTCTTTAGTATGTTATTTCTAATTTTTTTCCTATTAGGTTTTCCTTCTTTATTTGTTCTCTTAATGTTAGAAAAATTTTCTATGCATATACATAAGGTGAAGAATTTCTAAGGATTATATTTCCTTAATTAAATATTTATGTACTTTTATCAATAAAAGAAATGAAATTAGGGATGTTACAGCTGAGGCCCTTAAAATATCCCGGGGGACCTTTCTACAAAAATTCAATTTTAGAGGGAGGTCCTTGCAAATTTTCCTTATTTAAATTTTGACCTCTAAACTTTTAAGAAATTTCATTTTGGTCCTAAAACGTAAATTCTCATGTTTTATTTATAATTCTTCAAACCATATAATAAATAAACATATTTTCAACGGTTCTTATCTCTATTTTCAAAATCCTCTTTTTTATTCAAAATTTTCTTTAATTTAAGATTTCCTTTAAGTTTTAAGACTATTACATTCTTCCCCTTTTAAGAAATTTAGTCCCCGAATTTCATTATCATACTTGCAAATAAACACTAACCTCATTGTTCAAACAAATGTGGGTATCTGACGCATATGTCATCCTTTCTTTCCCAAGTAGCCTCCTCAGAAGAGTGATTTTACCATATCACTTTCACTATAGGTATTTTTTTAATGTAATTTCTTTACTTGTCTGTCCATTATCACTATCGGTTGTTCCTCATAAGTTAAATCTTCTCGTAATTGAACATGTGGGCACTGTATAACATGTGTAGGATCCAGTAAATACTTTCATAGCATAGACATATGAAACACTGGATGGACAATACCTAATTCAAGGGGTAAAGCCAAACGATAAGCTATTGAGCCGGTTCTATCAAAAATTTCAAATGGTCCTATGTACCGTGGACTTAACTTCCCTTTCTTCCCAAATCTTACTACTCTTTTTATAGGAGAAATTTTTAAAAAGACATGTTCACCTATGGAAAATTCTAATGGTTGACGTCTATTATCAACATAGGCTTTTTGTCTACTCTGAGCTGCTAATAACCCTTTCTTAATTAATTTTACCTTGACCAATGCATCTTATACCATATCAAGCCCTTAAATCTTAGCTTCGCCCATCTCAAACCATCCGATCAAAGAATGGCAACGTCTACCATATAATGCCTCGAAAGGGGCCATTTGTATATTGGCTTGGTAGCTATTGTTATAAGCAAATTCAGCTAGGGGTAAAAATCTTTTCCAACTATCTTGAAAGTCTAGCACACATGCCTATAGTATGTCTTCTAATATTTGGATGGATCGCTCAAACTATCCATCTGTTTGAGGATGGAATGTAGTACTGAGATTAACTTCATGCCCAAAGCTTTTTGGAAAGTTCTCCAAAAATGAGCTGTGAACTGTGGTCCTTGATCAGAAATAATTAATATTGACACTCCATGAAGCTTCACTATTTCATTCAAATATAAATTTGCATACTGAGCTACGTTGTATGTGGTTTTCACTGGTAAAAAATGTGCTGATTTAGTCAACCTATCAATGATCACCCATATTGAATCAAACCCTTTTGGTATTCGCTGTAGCCCTGTAACAAAAATCCATAGTTATTATTTTCCATTTCCATTCAGGTATCTCTATCTGCTGATGTAGTCTTGCAAGCCTTTGATGTTCTGCTTTTACCTGCTAGCAAGTTAAGCATCGAGAAACATAATCAATTATGTCTTTGTTCATATCTTCCCACCAATAAATTCCTTTTAGATCCTTATACATTTTAGTTATTTCAGGATGAATGGTATACATGGATTTATGGGCTTCCTCTAAAATTTCTTTCTTAAGTTCTTCTTTATCAAGTACACACAACCGCTTATCCAATCTCAGAATTCCTTCAGGGTCTACAGTAAATTCAAATTCACCGCCATTTTCTACATTTTCAATTTTCTTGCATAAATAGGCATCCTCTTTTTGTGCCTTTTTCACCTGCTCAATCAAAGACGATTGAAACCGTATATGGGCTAATAGTATCCCATGCTCTTTTACTTCCATTACTACCCTATGAATTTCCAACTTATACGTTTCTTTAACCAATGGCCTTCTTACTACTGTGATATGAGCCACACTACTCATAGACTTCATACTTAATTCATCAGCTACTACATTGACCTTACCTGGATGGTATAGTATTGTGTAGTCATAATCTTTAAGTAATTCCATTCATTGTCTTTGTCTCAAGTTAAGATCTTTTTGTTGAAAAATATATTTGAGACTTTTATTATCTGTATAAATTTTGCACGTCTTACCATACAGATAATGTCTCCAAATTTTGAGAGCAAAAAACTACTGCTACCATTTCCAAGTCATGAGTCGGATATTTTTGCTCATGTGGTTTAAGCTTTCTAGATACATATACAATGACTCGACCATTTCGCATTAACACACATCCTAATCCAATTCCCGATGTATCACAATAAACCGTGTATCCTCCGATACCTGAAGGAATAGACAGTACTGGTATCGTAATCAAGCATTCCTTGAGTTTCTAGAAACTTTTTTCACATTCATTTGACCAGTCAAACTTTATTCCCTTCCTTGTCAATCTCGTCAAAGGATCAGTTATTTTTTAAATATCTTTAATGAATCTGCGGTAATGGCTTGCTAAACCAAGAAAACTACAAATCTTTATAATTGTCGTAGGGCGTGGCCATTGCTATACTGCTTCTACATTTTTAGAGTTAACTTGAATACCATCCTTGGTAACCACATACCCTAAGAAGGTAACTCTACTAAGTTAAAATTCCCAATTTGAAAACTTGGCATACAGCTACTGTTCTCTTAGGGTTTGCAAAACTATTCTTAAATGTTACTCATGCTCCTTTGAACTATTTGAATATACCAAGATATCATCTATAAATACAATAACAAATTAATCCAGGAAAGGTTTAAATACTCTATTCATCAGATCCATGAATGTAGTTAGAGCATTTGTTAACCCAAATGGCATTACTAAGAACTCATAGTGCCCATACCAAGTCTTAAAAGCAGTTTTCGGAATATCCTCTTTCTTTATTCTCAATTGATGATACTCATATCTCAAATCAATTTTTGAAAAACATTGGGTACCTTGTAATTGGTCAAATAGATCATCTATACGAGGTAATGGATACTTATTACGTATTGTCACCTTATTCAACTGTTTGTAATCAATACACAGCCATAGCGATCCATCTTTCTTTTTCACAAATAGGACCGGAACACCCCAAGGAGAAGTACTAGGGCATATAAATCCCTTATCTAACAAGTCTTGTAACTGGTTTTTCAATTCTTTGAGTTCAGTCAGTGCCATTCTATATGGGGGTATAGACACTGGTTGGGTTCGAGGAAGTAAATCAATATTGAACTCAATTTCTTGTTTTGGGGGTAACTCTAGCAACTCATCAAGAAACACATCAAGAAATTCCCTAACCACTAGAACCTACTCTACCTTGGTGTACTTTATATCAACATTTTTGGCTACTGCTAAATACCCTTGGCATCCTTTTTGTAATAGCTTATGAGCTGTTAGAGATAAGATTAAATTACTAGGCATCTCACTATGATCTCCTTATATCAAGAAAGAAGATTCTTCAAGAATATTAAACTTAATCACCTTAAGGTGACAATCTAGAATGGCATGACATGACGACAACCCATCCATTCCTAGTATCACATAAAAGTCTACCATATCTAGAACTATCAAATATATAAAAGTCTCATTATCTTCTATCAAAATCTTGTATGATTTATACACATTATTTATTAATAAGAATTCTCCCATTGGAGTAGCAACCATGAAAGAACAATGCAAACTAGTAGGATCTCTATCCAATTTTTTAGCAAAGCAAGGTGATATATAAGAATGAGTAGAACCAGGATTGAACATGACATATACTTTATGAGAACATACTGATAATGTACCTGTTATAACTATATTTAAGGCCTGAGCATCTTGTCGTGTCAAGGGAAAAACTCGAGCTTGTTCTCGATCTCGACTTCCTGATCCTCTACCAATACCACCACTACTTGTTTGTACTAAAGTTGTTCTATTTGGTCATGCTGGTAGAGATTGTACTAATGCTTGACTAAAATTTCATAACTATGGACAATTCCTCATCAGATGACCCATTTGTCCACACTTAAAACAAGCATCAGTTTTTTTATGACACTGTCCAGTATGAGGATTGCCACAAATAGGACATGGTGGAATTGACCTTGAATCCTGTTGGCTAACAGGTCTTATATCTCTTTGATTCATTGTTTGCTTATTGATATTAACTGATGTTTGGTTAGAGCTACCAAATTCTGTTTGAGTAAAATACTGTGGATTTTAAAATCTTGATCCTCTGACATTAGGATTATAACTAGTCTGGACATTAATATCTCGATCTTTTTTTCTTCTTCTTAAACCTTCTATATCCGCTTGCTCTTGTTTTCCCATTATTCAAGCACAATCCACAACTGTTGAATAAGTTGGAAAATGATTCATTTGAGGACCCACTAATTTAAACAATGGACGTATCAGTCCTGAAACAAATCTCTTAATTCTATCTTTTTCAGTAGGAACTAGATATGGTGCATATCTGGACAACAGAGTAAAACGGATATCATATTCAAAAACTGTCATGTTCGGTGTTTGTCTTAATTCTTCAAATTCTCTGGCCCTCTTGTCCCTTTCAATCATTGGTAGAAAAATGATTCATAAATGCTTCTATAAATTCATCCCACTCCATTGGTGGTAAAGTAACTACTCTTTCTTGTACAAGTGTCTCAAACCAAACTTGGGCCACATCTGATAGTTGAAAGGACACTAGTTTAATAGATCTTTTATAAGAACACCCCAAAGCTTTGAGAACTCGCTCCACAGCATCAATAAATATCTGTGGGTTTTCTTGAATATCTGATCTAAAAAAATTTAAGGGTTTTAATTTAAGGAATTACAGTAATGGCACCTTAATCCCTATAAACTTGTCTTCTTGCTCAGTTGTTCTTCTCAGTTCTTACGCTTTAGGAGCATTTTTTGGTGGCTGACCATCCCTTCTGCCCTATTCTACTATAAATCTAGCCAATGTCTCTAAACTCCTATGTATGCCAGCAATCATATCAATTTTTCTGTCATGTGGCTCCTGAGGGGGTTTTACTCTCTCCTCAGGAACTTTATCAGATACATGGACCCATTCATCTTGTCTCGGGATTCTCATACTCTGTGCACGCCCTCAGTCTTTGCCTCTTCCTCTAGGTCGGCCTCTACCATGGTGTCTTTGTATTAGAATTGTAGATTGTGCAGACTCTTCTGTAGAGGGTTCACGATCTACAGCTCATCTAGTAACTGCTCTAGTTCTTGGCAGCATCATAGATTATATAGGATAAAACACATTTTTAAGATACCATAATATTCAATCAAACCTTATACTAAAAACTTTAGCAAACTTGGAATAAAAAGGAAGTTAATATCCTATAGAATCCCACAGCAGCACCTGAAGTATAAATATGTCCGACTCTTATCCATACTAAAGATTCTACTAAAGAATCATTTGCTCCGATATCCATAGAGAAACCTAATCCTCTAATACCAACTTGCCACGCCCTAATTTAATGGAACGCGAACAACACAACTAACAAATAACTTTATGCTTATTTATTTGCATACAGCTTTACAATATCACATATCAGGAAAAATAACATGCGTTTATAAGTTTCCAGTATAGCTAATTATACGTGCCAAGACTACACTTATCAATATTACAACAGAAGCAGGGATCCTACCTGTGGCATTTAGAGCATACTCTATATTACAATGACATAATATTTTAAACATTGCGAGTCTTGAAAGCAACGTAGGTTCACCCAGAAAATATGACACCTAGCTGATCACGTAGTTATAGGGTCAAGCTCTGTATTTTTATCTATAAAAAATGTAAGCATCAAGTAGTGAGTTTGACAAGTCAGTGAGCAAATAATACCTCCTATGACCTCTCAGATCAACATATGGATGTACTCATATATTAAAATTTATCACATCAAAAATTACAATTCAAAAATACATCCATATAGGACCCGTATTTTCACATATTCTCAGTTCAAATCACATTTAGATATCTATACCCATATATGATACAATATGATCATTAATCAAACATTGATATGCATTAAAAACATTTCTTATAAAAATATTAGGAAGATCCCATATCAGAGTTCAATCCCTTTCGTACTTTGTTGGTGTCGGCTTTGTCTATACTTAGTATCTTAGCCAAGGTGTGACCTACCACCATTCAAGAGGACACGCAAAGGGACTCTAAGATGGGCAATTTTCCATGCACAAAGTAAGGGAAGTCAAATCATATTTTGATATAACTGGCATCTCGCCTAGATAGGAGGCATCTTGCTCTCCATCACTTATCATATCTTATGTGTTAGCCCTCACACGAGGCTAGCACTACCCCTGCTAGCTGAGGTATCAAGGTGCATCAAGGCTAACATCACCTGCTGCTAGCAAACAGTGTTTCTAATAGAATTTCTCCACAAAATTATCATTTGCACATATTCCATATCATTCAAAACAATGCTTTCAGTATAATACAGAACTTCAATTCCAGTATAGCTCATTTGTCATAAATTTTTCAATCAGGGTTTATCACATATACATGCCCTTTCTCGAGGCAATCATATAGCTTTATAAATCAATGCCACGTGCATAAATATTTACTTTACCATTTAATGAGAAATACATATAGTATCAGATATACCATGAGTTCAGAAATCTATTTTTAAAACTATACTCTTCTTGAACTATATCTCAGATTGTAAACAATTCAGATAATTTAATTCATTTTAGAAACATATAAAAGTGTAAATAACTTATAAACATAATCAAGTACACGTTTAAAGATAAAGAAGAGTATAGGGTAAGTCGTAGAAAGAATCATCTAGATTTGAGAAATTTGGCTTCCGGGAGCTCAATCAACACAAGTCAACGCAAGGTGTTAGAGTCACGTGCTGCACACGCCACCACAGGGGCTGTGGGTGGACATCACTCGCCGAGGAAGAAGCGATGCATGGGGGCACGTGCAAGGGAGGATGAACCTGAAATTTGAGATCCTTAGGTTTCGACACCTTCTAGATCAATTTATGATGTTAGTTTTTGCATTTGAGAACCACAGATAGGGGTTTCAGAGATTACCTCTTTAGGTGATTTTTTCATCTATTTTTTAGACAATTTTTCAGAAACCAATAGGATGTATTTGTAGAACTATTCATCCTGAGTCTGTTGGTGGTAGTGGTGTCGAAATCTAAGGTCTGAAAGCCATAGAATTCTAGAGATAAGTTTTAGGGTTTCGGGGGAGAAAAATTTAGAGGAGAGAGCGAGGAATCCGAAATTGTCAGCTCCTTATGTGGCTGAGACCCTTAAAATATTAAGGAGTATCTTTCTGCAAAAATTCAATTTTAGAGGGAGGTCCTTACAAATTTTTCTTATTTACATTTTGACCCCTAAACTTTTAAGAAATTTTATTTTGGCCACAAAATGTAAATTCTCATATTTTCTTTATAATTCTTTAACTCATGTAATAAATAAACATATTTTCAACAGTTCTTATCTCTATTTTCAAAATCCTCTCTTTTATTCAAATTTTTTTAAAATTTAAGATTTCTTTTAAATTTTAAGACTATTACATATATTACAAGCAATTATATTTCTTAATTAGTACACAAGGCATGATTAATTATAAGATATTACACATTAATGATTATAATAATGTATAGCATATATTAATCAAATAAACACATTTACTTACAATTTATTTGTCACCATCAAAACCTATGGCATAGAACTCTATATCTAACAACTTACACCCTTAAAACTTTTCAATCATACCCTTCTTCCTTTAATACTCATAACAAACCATGTGGATACCCATAATAAACCACGTGGTAAAATAAAATAATTTAAACTTAGCGTTATTACAAATTATCTATGTGTAAAAAATTTTGTGCTGTTTTGTGATTATGTCCATTTTATTTTAGTATTTTTTTTAGCACTCTACTAAATCACTCTTCTAGAAAGTAAATTTTTCATTGACCTCTCTTTCAAAAAATGAAAGGGCAAATAAAATAGAATTAGAGCCTTGCCATTCATATGAAGGGCACTGCTAAGTGGACCATGAAAGCAGATTCGGAATTTGGCACAAATGAAATTTAACTAGGAGCAAATGAAATGTATCTTAGATTTTCCTGGTAGGTTTTGACCGTTTTGTTGCTACTGACCGCTACAACATCAGTCTCACCAATATTTTTGTACTTCCATATTTACTTTACTTATGGTCGCAAAAATGAAACTTGCAGTCTTTAGCATTCATTAATACTTGAAATTTAGAAAAATAAAATAGCAATTTATTTGTTTAAGGTGTTTAATGTTCAATTCTCATTTTTAGCCCTATTTAATAATTTTGATTTTCTACCTTTCTCAGTTTGTTACATTACTTAACAATGAAAATATATATTTTATTTTCCAATAGCAAAAAGAAAAAGTTGATCCATTTTTTTGTTCTTGCTCTTTTGCATGAAAATGTAATACGTAACAAATGGGCATTTCCGTAAAATATATTATAGCAGACTTTGTGTTTTCCAACAAGCATCTTTTGGCCCTAACTACTATAGAGAAAATGCCTCATAATTGTTTTTAAAGTTCACCAAGAAATATGTAGTTGTTAAATTATCTATATCTTTTCACATCATAAATCTGGGAAGAAGTATTCTTTATCAGAGGAGAATAATAATCTTATGAAATTGTTTTGTATTAGAAAATCTATTAGATATTTTTTGTTTGTGACTTCAAATGATTTAGAATAATTAGTCACAGTATTTGAAGAAGTAATTTCAAGGAAAAGGTATATTGCTTGTAAGCTATCTTCTTAACACTCCAAATCATTCCTCATTCATGCATTTTATTTTTGGTGTTACTCAAGAGATCTCCCTTTGCTCTCTTTGGGTACTAGTGAGGTATGTTTATTTATTTTTTATTTAAATCAAGCCTCTTTTGCTCTTTAATTGTCTTATTTCTATTTTTCATTTGTTCCATCTACTGACTGGTTTTTTCTCCATTGTTCAACAACAGCTTATCTCGACCAAATTTTGTCTACAAAAATACTTGGAAGTAATTATATATCTTGCGTAGGCAAAGAATGTTACTCTAATTTAATTATTTTATGGTTTTAACAATTTTAATTTCTTAAATCCTATTATACTAATTTAATTTAATTTAGAATTATCAATTATTAATCACCGTTACAAATATTCACTTTGTTATAATAATTTTTCCATAGTGCAAAATTGTAGCTCAATGAAGATGAGATAAAGAATTATTATCTAATTAATACTGAGAAATTGCTTCTTAGCACGTAATGGAATTCCAAATTAAGACACTGTCGTTTTCAGGAGATGTGCAGATATGTCAAGGAAATTATTAGCTTATGGAGGATGAATTGAGTCACGATAGAGCCACTTTGTCAATGCATCATGCGAAGTTTATTAAATCTCTTATTGAAGAGCAAACAATATCTACAACAAAATAATGGGTGTAGTATATTCAACTGAGGTGAAATATTCTTTGTGTACGGTTATAGAGGAACTGGCTTGACATTCATATGGAGAACAGTTTATGTTGCCCTAAGATCTTAAGGAGAAATTGTGCTAAATGTAGCATTCAATGGTATAGATTCTCTGTTGCTTCCAACTAGAAGAACTGCACACTCAAGATTTGGAGTACCCTTTAAACGTCACTAATAATTCCAATTGCAATATAAACCAAGGTAATCATTTTGCTGAGTTATTGATTAATACAAAATTAATTATATAGGATAGGTGTTTGGTTCAACGAAGGGGAGGGAAGGGGAAGAAAAATAAAATTTATTTGTTTAGTTTAATTTAAAGGGAGAGGAGGGAAGGAAAAATAAGTTTTCTTTTATTTTGTTTGAAAGGAGAAGGGAGGAAAAATAAAATAAAATGACTATTATATCTTATTAATTTTAGAAAAATATGCAGCAAAATAAGTAAGATTATTTTGGTGAGAATAATTTTATCTTTTATTCATTCTTCATTTTTCCTCCTCTCCAAATCTCCCTACTTTTGGAGGGAAAGAAAATGGGGGGAAGGGAGGGATTTTATCCATCTATTTTTCCTCTCCTCCAAATCTCCCTACTTTTGAAGGGAAAGGAAATGGGGGGAGGAGAAGGAAGGGATTTTACCCCTTCATTTTCCCTCCCCTCCCCTCCAAACTATTGTTTCAAATAAGGTATTTTAAAAAATTTTCATCCCCTCCAAATCCCTCAAACCAAACACTATCTCAAGCTTTGTTTTGAAACACTATATCAAACCTTGAGGAATATTATGAGGTTCTCCAGTCCTAAAAGCTTCAAAGAACCTTTTGAAGGAAAACTAATAGTATTTGGTGGTGACTTCAAATAAATGTTGTCTATTATTCCGAAAAGGACAAGGGAGGACAAAGTTTTTTCTACATTGAATTCTTCGTATATTTGGAAGTTCTGTGAAGTCCTTATTTTAGTAATAAATGTGAGATTTCATAAGCAAACTTTCAACTCAATCAATTAAGATGTGAAATAATTTTCAAAATGGGTACTGAAAACTAGAGAAGGAGTCACTAATGGAAAAAATGATGAAAAGTAGTTACCGTATTTGTATATGACATTCTTATTGAGGTGGCTAATGATCCAATATCAACAATTGTGAATAGCACTTACACTTCTTTGCCAAAGAATGTGGCTTATCTGAAATAGTTTCAAGAAAGAACTTTTATGCCTACTCTTCAAAACGTGGATGTTGTTAATGAATATATGTTGTCTCTTCTTTCAAGAGAAGAGTAAGTTTATTTGAGCTCTGATAGTGTTTGCAAATAATATGCTAATATTGATCACCGTGATGTTTACACTCCCACGTTCTCAAATAGCATCAAATGTTGTAGCCTTCCAAACCATATCCTATAATTAAAGGTTGGTGCTCTTGTAATGTTGCTTAGAAATATTAATAAATCTATATGGCTATACAATGATACATGATTAGTTGTTACTCAAATGAGAAATCACATATTGGAAGAACAAGTAATTTCAAATAATAACATTGGAAAATCCCTAGAATGGTCATCACATCTTCTAACATAAAATTACCTTTCAAACTTCAACAGAGGCAATATTTGTTGGCTATCTGTTTTGCAATGAAAAATAAGAGTAAAGTTCAATCACTTTGTCAAGTGGGATTGTGTCCACCAAATCTTGTGTTTATTCATGTGGAATCTTATGTTGCACTTTTTAGAGTTTGAAGCATGTATCAATTTAAAATATTGATATATATGATAAAGATAGGAAAGCATTCTGTAATGACTCCATTTATATATATATATATATATATATATATATATATATATATATATATATATATATATATATATATATATATATATATATATATATATATATATATATATATATTGGTGCACAAGCTCATGAGGCCACTACCTCTTGTCTCATAATACGTAATTAATTTAAACAAGCATACTTGTAATCAAAGGGGCGTAATCTACAATTAATCATCAATACTGCCGTGAGTCTACATACATACATACATCATATTATCCTATTGTTACTTGAAATACATGTATATTCAAAAGCAAGAGAATGCCAAAATACCATGCTAGTCAACATCAGGGTAGGGTTAATCAAAAGTACTAGTTCAAAAGTCAAACATACATATCTATGCCCTAATCATCATATGACCATGTCCGGAGACACTAGCAAAGGTGGTGGCACCTCCACCGGGATCTCAGTCGCATCCACAACAAACACATCATTATTATTGGGATTTGCCTCAAATAGGGCAACTTGATCTAGCGTACACTAAAAACCAGAGTCATAGTAAAAATCTGCATAATCACTTGTTTGAACATAACATAGAAATATAGTGAGAATTACATCTTAGTAAGTTCAACAATAAATCATAATAATCAACATATCATGTCCAATTGTATAAACTACAGCAAATTTCTCTAGCCACAAGAAAGCATTGTATCTGTGCATATGAAAATCACGCAGCAATGACATATATGGTATGAACAATTATTTATCAAAATATCATGAGTATTGTCACGCCCTTACTTTTAAGGGCACGTGAACCACATACTTTACGAACATGTATTTTCTATAACATGTATAATACACTCCTTTACATATAGGTATTCTTATGTATACACAATATACATATCAAGTCTATAAACATCAAAGTACAGTAGAAGTAGAGATCCTACCTATGACGTTCAGAGCAAACTCTAGAGTACAAGTACAATATAAATCAAAATCTACGAGCCCTAGAAAGAAAGTAGGCTCACTTAGAGATTATGTCATCTAACTGATCAACTATCTAAACGAGAAGGACCAAACTCTGTATTCTTATCTAAAAAAAATGTAGATATCGTGTAGTGGGTTTGACAACTCAGTAAGTAGATAATACCTCTTATAACCTCTTAGGTCAACATATGGATGTACTAATATTTCAAAATTTATCACGTAGAAAATTATAGTTCGAAAGTACATCCATATGGGACCCATATTTCAAATATTCTCAAATCAAAGGATATTTAGATATCCAAAACCATATACTGTACTGTATGATCATTAAACAAATGTTATTATGTATCAAAATATTTCACATGAAAATATTAGGAGTATCCCATATCAAAACCACCATATCAGAGTTCAAACCTTTTCGTACTTTGGTGGTGTAGGATTTTCCTAAACTCAGCATCTCAATTAAGGTTTTTCCTACCACTATTCAAGAGGATACGCGAAGGGACTTTAATATGAGAAAATTCCCAAGCACAAAGCAAGGGAAGGTAAATCACATATCATATAGTCGACATCTCGCCCAGATAGGAGACTTGTCGTTCTCCTTCACAAATCATATCCCGTGTGTTGGCTGTCACACGAGACTAGCACCACCCCTATTAGCTGAGGTGTCAAGGTGCACCAGGGCTAACATCACTTGTTGTTAGCAAACAATATTTTCAATAGGATTCCTCTGTAGAAATTATATTTTCACATATGCCATAACTTTCAAAACAGAGGTTTCAGTATAATACAGAATTTTCAATCTCAGTATAATTTTTTTGTCAAAAACTTCACAATCTGGGTTATCACATATACATGTCCTTTTCTAAGGCAATATTATAACTTTACATATCAATGCCACATGCACAATATATTTCTTTTATCATATGATGAAAAATACATTTAAAATCACATATTCAATGAGTTCAAAAATTCATTTTCAAAACCATACTCTTCTTAAACTATATGCCAAATTATAAACAATTCAGATAATTTAATCTATTTTAGAGACATATAAAAGTTTAAATAACTTGTAAACATAATCAATTATACATTTAAAGTTCAAGAAAAGCATAAGGTAAGTCATAGAAAAAATTATTTACTCACAAGATAAGGCTCCAGGTTGGACAACCCTAAAATATACTTTTTCAATTCAAATTTGACCAAATAAACTTCAAAATCGAGTTCGAATAGTCCAAAAACCTAAAAAATGACACTAAGATCGCAAAATTTGGTCTTCGAGAGTTTGGTCAACACTGGTCAACTGATGGTCACTATTCAAGGTCAGAATTACTATTTACCATCAGAATCACAATTCATACCAGCTGAATTTACTTTTTCTAAAATTTTATACTTTCGATCTGCAGTCGATTTGAAAAAATTATTCGGCTAATATCATAGTATTCTTCATCCTAAATCTAGTGGTACTCTTAGTTTTGAGATCAGAGGTTCGAAAGTACTCTAGATCTAGTGATAAAATAGAAGAGAAAATTATTATTCACTATTCATTCTCCCCGATTATCTTTCCATTTTTTTAATATTGATAGAGGGACCTTTCTGTAAATATTCAATTTTTGAAGGAGGTCCTTGCAAATTTCATTATTTACATTTTGACACCTAAACTTTTAAGAAATTACACTTTGACCCCAAAAATATTAATAAGTTTTTATTTTCATCCCTAAAACCTTTCAATTACATCCCTGCTCCTATTTTCTTTAAATAATCCATATATAAATGAAAATTATGAAATCTTAAGGGTATTACATTCTTCCTCCCTTAAGAAATTCGGTTCCCAAATTTCTGATCATCCGATCACAAGTAGAAAATGAAGTCAAGGCATAAATTACAATTATTAACCTTACTACTCAAACTATTGGAGATATCTCTTTTGTATATCATCTTCACTAATATCTAAACTATCCTCAAATTTGCATATTTATATCCTTAAGTCGATATAATTAGGAACCATACACATCCATATTGGGTAACCAACTTTTCTTATTCCAAACTTCTATGAAGTCATTTTTTATTCTCACGTGTCAACATTCTTCTATGAATCTCAGGCCTTTCTTACTTTCATTTCTAAAAGTATATCATTCTAATTCCTATCAATTCTATTTAACTAACCGGTTCGTTCTAAGAAGACTTTTCTCAACAATTAGTCACACATGAATTGTCCATTCTCAACATAATTCACGTCCTAGATACTAGACTCAATTTAACATGGTATAAACGCTTAACATAAATATCTTGATCACTTTGCATTATTTTCGGACATGGTTTTTAAAATATTCACCATATTTCCAAATTAAGAGTTCAAAGATTAATTTGAATCCTACTTCCCATATTTTATGCTCAAGAACTTCAATACCACTAATTCACTTTATTATATTCCTCAAAGCACCATAAGGCCATCATTTGTCTATTCCTTTCACCTAAAAATCTTTATATAGCTTGGTGTCCAAACTCACTATTTTAAATTATGACTAATTTAATATCCAACTTCCTCCAAGATTTCCTCCATTAATCACTTCTTATAAATTGAAATCGTAAATTTCCTAATTTTGTCTTACTTATCCTCAAGTAAACCTAATATGCTCAAATCTCCCTTTTATGACACTTTTCCATCAATAGCCAATTCTTAAACAATCTTAACATATTTTACTTTCACCATTCATAACATGTTTGCTACCTACCCATTTCAATTCACTTCTCACACATTCATACATTTTAGTGACTACTATTCAAATCGCAAACATTACCCAAGTCACAATCTTGACATACGATAATAGTCATAAATTTACATTACATAACCATATTATACAATATATAAATTTAGAGACAAATTATAATTCTTTTCTCCATGCCATAATTTATGCCATTACTCACTTACCTATTAAGGAACCTACGATGTTTTATGTAAAACCTCAAATGGTGCCATTTGTATACTGGCTTGGTAGCTATGTTATAAGCAAATTCGGTTAGGGGCAAGAATCTTTCCCAACTACCTTGAAAAATCAAGCACACATGCCTAAAGCATATCTTCCAATATTTGGATGGTTCACTCAGACTATCTATCTGTTTAACGATAGAAAGCAATACTGAGATTTAGCTTCATGCCCAAAGTTTCTTGGAAGATTTTTCAAAAACGAGCTATGAACTGTGGTCCTCGATTAGAAATAATCTATATCAGTACCCCATGTAGTCTCACTATCTCATTCAAATGCAGATTTGCATATTGAGCTACGTTATATGTGATTTTCACTGGTAGAAAATGTGTTGATTTAATCAACCTATTAATGATCACCCATATTGAGTCAAACCCTTTTTAGTTTTCGCAGTAGCCTTGTAACAAAATCTATAGTTATTCTCTCCTATTTTTATTCAAGTATTTCTATTTGTTGATGTAACCCCGCAGGTCTTTGATGTTTTGCCTTTACTTGTTTAGATGTTAAATACTGAGAAACATAATCAGCTATATCTTTCTCTAAACCATTCCACCAATAAATTTCTTTTAAATCTTGATAAATTTTAGTTGATTCAGGATGAATGGTATACGTAGATTGATGGGCTTCTCCTAGAATCTCTTTCTTGAGTTCTTCTTTATTAGGTACACATAACCGCTTGTCCAATCTCAAAATTCTTTCAGAGTCTACAGCAAATTCAACATCATTGCCATTCTTCACCTCTTCAATTTTCTTGCATAAATAAACATCTTCTTCCTGTGCCTTTTTCACCTACTCAACCAAAGATGATTGAAAATATATATGGGCCAATAATATCCCAAGCTCCTTTACTTCCAATATTATCCTATGACTTCTCAACTTATGCATTTATTTAATCAATAGCCTCCTTACCATTGTGATATGAGTCAAATTACTCATTGACTTTCTGCTTAATACATCAGCCACTACATTGGCCTTACCTAGATGATATAATATTGCACAGTCATAATTTTTAAGTAATTCCATCCATCATCTTTGTCTCAATTTAAAATCTTTTGTTCAAAAATGTATTTGAGACTTTTATGATCTGTATAGATTTTACATGTATCACCATACAGATAATGTCTCCAAATTTTAAAAGCAAAATCCACTACTATCATTTCCAAATCATGAGTCAGATAATTTTGTTCATATGGCTTAAGCTGTCTAGATTCATATGCAATGACTCGACCACGTTATATTAGCACACACCCTAATTTAATTCTCGATGCATCACAGTATATTGTGTATCCTCCGTTACCTGAAGGAATAGACAGTACTGATGCTATAGTCAAACATTCTTTGAGTTTTTAGAAACTTCTTTTACATTCATCTAACCAGTTAAACTCTATTCCCTTCTTTGTCAACCTCGTTAAAGGAGCAGCTATTTTTGAAATTTTTTTAATGAATCTGCAGTAATAGCCTGCTAAATCGAAAAAATTATGGATCTTTGTAATTGTAGTAAGGCATGGCCATTGCTGCACTGCATCTACCTTTTTAGAATAAACTTGAATACTATCCTTGGTAACCACATGCCCTAAAAAAATAACACTACTAAGGTAAAATTCATAGTCTAAAAATTTAACATACAACTGGTGTTCTCTTAAAGTTTGCAAAGCTATCTTTAAATGTTGCTCATACTCCTCCAAACTCTTTGAATATACTAGGATATCATCTATAAATACAATAACAAATTAATACAAGAAATTTTTAAATACTCTATTCATCAAACCTTTGAATGCAGTTGAGACATTTGTTAAACCAAATGGTATTATTAAGAACTCATAGTGCCTATACCGAATCCTGAAAGCAGTTTTTCGAGATATCCTCTTTCTTTCTCCTCAATTAATGATACCTAGATCTCAAATCAACTTTTTTTAATTCCTTAAATTCAATCGATATTATTCTATACAGGGGTACATATACTAGTTGGGTTCTAAGAAGTAAATCAATGTCAAATTATATTTCTTGTTTCGAGATAATCCAAGCAATTCTTCTGCAAACACATCAGGAAATTCCTTAACCACTAAAACTTGATCTACATTAGTATACTTTATATCAACGTCTCTCACCATTGCCAAATATCCTTAGCACCCTTTTTGTAATAACTTATGGGCTACTAAAACTGAAATTAAATTACTGGGTACATGCTTCCACTAATTGTTAACTACTTGTAACTCATTTACTAACCTTTTATGCTATTGATGACATCTTCATACTGTATCAGCTAGAACACACTTCAAAACACTTAAACAAGGTCAACTCATTTTGACTTTATTCTTTAACATGCTTATGCAATGTCTTAACAATAAATCATGAAAAGTTTATGTCTATCCAAGAGTCATTCACATGAATTACCCATTTTGCATACCTCAAATTTTAAATTTCCACAGGCAAACATTCCTTTCTCATAATACTTGTACATAATATTATTGAAAATTAAACTGTTTTCGAATCTTTTATATTAACAAAATCTATCATTGAAAGCATTATCTTCATAGATTCCTTGCTCTCAAATTCAATCCACCCCATAGTTTTCCAAATTCATTTATATACATAGGTTCCAACTCATCCATCCAAAAAGAGATTTACATATATTTCCAAAACACTCACTTTATTACAAACCGTTATCTTTGAGTTAACATCCTTGATCACATCATAATCCACTATCAATATTGTATTAGCTATTTGTCATATTATTTCACATAAGCAAATCAAACAACCAATTCAAACCTTCTTGACATTCAAACAAGCAATTACCTTTGTATACGGATGGAATCTTCTTATTTTTAACTAATTCTTTTTCTTTGTAACCAAGAGGGTTCTCCTTTTTACTATTCATCAAAATAAGTTCAAAAGCTAAACTGGTAGTCCACACTCAAGAGACGCCATCTAGGCATACGCATCGATACTTATACATTGTATTCATAAGGATAAGATTCAGAAGGAACAAAATGATGACACTCTATGGAATTCCACAGTAGCACTGTGAGTATAAATATGTCTACAGCTACATACCCATAATCAAAGTCCTACTACAGAATTCTTGCTCCGATAGCCATAGGGAAACCTATTACTCTAATACCAACTTGTCACGCCCTGACTTTTAACGGCACGTGAACCACATACTTTACGAATATATATTTTTCATAACATGTATAATACACTCCTTTACATATAGGTACTCCCATGTATATACAATATACATACCAAGTCTATAAACATTAAAGTATAGCAGAAGCAGGGATCTTGCCTATAGCGTTCAAAGAAAACTCTAAAGTACAAATATAATATAAATCAAAATCTATGAGCCCTAAAAACAAAGTAGGCTCGCCCAAAAATTATGTCGTCTAACTGATCAACTATCTGAATGAGAAGGACCAAACTCTGTATTCTTAACTGAAAAAAATGTAGATATCGTGTAATGAGTTTGACAACTCAATGAGCAGATAATACCTCTTAGGTCAGCATATGGATGTACTCATATTTTAAATTTTATCACGTAAAAAATTACAATTCAGAAGTACATCCATATAAGACCCATATTTCAAATATTCTCAAATCAAAGGATATTCATATATTCAAAACCATATACTGTACTGTATGATCATTAAATAAATGTTATTATGCATCAAAATATTTCACATAAAAATGTTAGGAGAATCCCATATCAGAACCATCATATCAAAGTTCAAGTTCTTCCGTACTTTGGTGGTGTAGGATTTTTCTAAACTTAGCATCTCAGCTAAAGTTTGCCCTACCACCATTCAAGATGACATACGAAGGGACTCTAATATGGGCAAATTCCCAAGCACACAGCAAGGGAGGGCAAATCACATATCATATAGTCGACATCTCGCCCAGATAGGAGGCATCCCATTCTCCTTCACATATCATATTCCGTGTGTTGGCTATCACACAAAGCTAACACCACCCTTGTTAGCTGAGGTGTCAAGGTGCACCAGGGATAACATCACCTGTTGTTAACAAACAGTATTTCCAATAGGATTCCTCCATAAAAATCATATTTGCACATATGTCATAACTTTCAAAATAGAGGTGTCAGTATAATACAGAATTTTCAATCTCAGTATAATTCCTCTGTCAAAAACTTTCCAATCTAGGTTATCACATATACATGCTATTTTCCAAGGAAATCTTATAACTTTATATATCAATGCCACATGAACAATATATTTCCTTTATCATATGATGAGAAATACATTTAAAATCATATATTCAATGAGTTCAAAAATTTATTTTCAAAACCTTACTCTTCTTGAACTATATGACAAATTATAAACAATTCAGATAATTTAATCCATTTTAGAGACATATAAGAGTATAAATAACTTGTAAACAGAAATAATTATACATTTAAAGTTCAAGAAGAGCATAGGATAAGTCATAGAAAGAATTATTTATTCACAGAATAACATTCCAGGTTGGACAACCCCAAAATGTACTTTTTCAATTCAAATTTGATTAAATGGACTTCAAAATCGAGTCTAGAGGGTTTAAAACTTAATAAATGACTCTAGGATCGCAAAATTTGGCCTCTAGGAGTTTGGTCAACACTGATCAACTAATGAATACTATTCACGGTCAAAAATACTATTCATACTGGTTGGATTTACTTTTTCTAATATTTTCTACTTCCTATCTGCGATCGATTTGAAAACAAAATTCGACCAATATCGTAGTATTCTTTGTCTTGAATCCAGTGATACCTTTAGTTTTGAGATCAGAAGCTCAAAAGTACTACAGATCTAAAGAGAAAATAGATGAGAGAAAAAATTACTAATCACTATTCATTCTCCCCGATTATCTTTCTGTCTTTTTTTTTTTAATATTGATGAAGGGACATTTATGCAAATATTCAATTTTTAGGGAGATCCTTGCAAATTTCATTATTTACATTTTGACCCCTAAACTTTTAGGAAATTAAACTTTGTCCCCAAAAATATTAATAAGTTTTCATTTTCATCCCTAAAACCTTTCAATTACATCTTTACTCTAATTTTCTTTAAATAATCCATATATAAATGAAAATTATGAAATTTTAGGGGTGTTAGAAGTATAAATAATCATTCAAAATATCAAAGGCAAGATAACTATTTCAAAATGTCATGTCATGTCAAAATCACAACCTTATCATATAATGTCTATTAAATACTCATATCAAGCATGGCTACCTTGATCAGGGCAAGTACTCTATACTCATTCAGCACGGGTACAATTTTCTTTCTTTTCTCATCATCATCATCATCATAATTGTGGAATAGGGCGTCCCATGTCTGGTGCACCACATACGAAAGCCATGTGACACTGCCATTTTCTTTTCTTTCCTTTTCTTTTCTTTTCACATTAATAGTCAAGATATGATTTTCAACAAAAATATGCCCAATATGCCTACATGCCACAATTTCTCATCAAAGATAATCATTTTAAATATCATTTATAGAAATTATACCAAAAATAACATGCATGTGATGGTAAGAAACTTATACAATGGCAATGACTAGTGCATAAACTCAAAGGTTTACCCAAAAGTCCTTTATTTAGTTTGTAGGGAAATTATCTCACCCTTTTTATGATTCTTCTTCTTTCTTAATTTCATCTATATCATTTTATTTCTACAAATTTCCTTAACACCATTTTTACTTAGAATATCATTTATACTCCATATGCTCTTTTCCATCACTCTCCAAAAGTCCTAACATACCTTTTTATTAGAAATTTCCACCTATACAAAAATGAAGGCCCAAAAGACATTTTCGATTTCAGGGGTGCAAACCTTTCATCACTGTTTAGACCATCTCTCTCTCTCATTTGGGCTCAAAATTAAGAAATTCAATAGCCTATGAAAATCTAAGATAGAAATATATAACTCTTATGTTAAGCATTTTTGAATCTTTCTACAAAATATGGGTGTTATAAAGCCCTCAAAATTATTGTTATTACTCCTCGAGTGGACTCATTGGGCCATATCTCTTGTATATACAACATTTATATTAAGCATTTGCTTACTAATTACGCTATATCTCTCGTATATAGACTCTAAATTGAGTGATTCCAGTGGCCATAAAATCAGAAGACATAAATATACACTTTTTATGCTAACCATTTATTTAGATTCAGAATGGATTTTTCGTTGAAATTCGTAAACATAGCTTATCTTCACTGTCCTAGGTTCCAGCTATTTTTATTCATTAATTTCCTCTTGTCATATTAAATTTTTTCTTAAGCTAAATCTTAATCTTAATCTTTCGACTATTTCTAATGTCTTTAATCCATTCTAATTATTTATTGTGGCATATTTGATCTTCCCTTAATTATTATCAACCAAATTTTTCAGCAAGCATATACAAACTCAAAAATTGAAAATTCTCCCTTAGCATTTTTCCTAGGATTCTAGTTTCCATCTATAGTTAAGCTTTCTTACACTTTTATTTCCTTCAATTTCACCTATCCTAGGGTTTATCACTCTAACATTTTAGTTATATCCTTTGCACTTATTATAACATATTCCATCATCCACTTCTCTTAAAAATTAGAATCAATCAAACAACAATAAGAGTGTTTTCCAACCGAAACTTTGTAACAACTTTTTTATTATTATTATTATACAATATAGAGTTTACATACACGTCATTAATCAAAACATACATACAACATATCAAACACATAAATATCTACATCTTATTTATTTTGGTTGACCAATTCTGGAGATATAGGTGGGGGTGGTTGTACTTTCACCAGGATCTAAGTCAACTCAACCACAAACATTTTATTTGATTTTGGGATCTGCCCAACATAAAGTAACTTGATCCAATGTGCACTAAACGCTAGAGTCATAGAAAAATCTACATAACTAATTTTTTGAACATGACATGGAAATATAGTGAGAATTAAATCTCAATAAGTTCAGCAATAAATCATCATCAATATAGCTCATCACGTCATGTTCATCTATATAAACTACAGCAAATATCTTTGATAACATGAATGCACTATATCTATGCACATGAGAATCGTACAATAATGACATGTATGACAGGATGAACTATTTTCATAATATCATACGATGACTATCAATTTATTCTCATATCAAGCTACCCCGGTCAAGGTGAGTATTTTCTACTCTCCGATACGGGCTTTTCTCGCTCTGTCCGACATGGCACACTTTCTCTTTCTTTTCTCATTAACATAATCATAACCGTTGATAGTGGGTCCCCTACTGGTGCACCACACGGATTACCATGTGACTATGCTCATTTTTTTTCTTTTCACAATAATAGCCAAAAATATACTTTCAATAATAAGTATGTTCATCAAAATATCATTATTACCAAAAATCATTGGTAATCATGCCATGAACATAACCATTTCAAATATCACTTTATAAAATATTTCCATGTCAAAATTTCACACTTAAGATGGTAAGAAGTTCATACAATGGCAATGGCTATGGCATATACTAGTCATTTATTATTTTCATTTACAATATTCTTCTTTTTTTAAAAATATTAATTTTATTTCTTTATTTTCTTGATGTAGGTTTTCATCCTATCTGACATTCTCTTACTAATCAGAGCATAACTCCCTCAATTTAACTCCGATATAAGTGATCTTGGTGTCAATTTAAAGATAAAACAATTATCTAAAACTATTATGTTGAATAATTTAGCTAAATAGTAACCAATAAAGGTGAAATTACTCCCTCAAACTATAGGTTATTTCTTCTCGAGTAAGTTCTAACCTCCACCTACTAATCTGTCCATATCTCCCTCATAAGAATTCTAAACTAAGTGATTCCAGTGGGTAAAAATCTGTGATACATATAGAAATAATTTTGATGTTAATCATTTATTTTAATTCTCTACAAAATGTTCCCAGAAATTAAAACACAGAAGCTATCCTAAAATATTCTTCCCTGATTAACCAATTTATGACCACTGCATACTAATCAGACCATATCTGCCTCATACAGACTCCAAATTGAGTGATTCTAGAGGTTAAAAATGCGTGACACATATATCTATAATTCTTATGTTAACAATTTATTTTAATTCCCTACAAAATGTTCCCACAAATTAAAACACAGAAACTATCCTAAAATATTCTTCCCTGATTAACCAATTTCTGACCACTACATACTAATCAGACCATATCTGCCTCATATGGACTCCAAATTGAGTGATTTCAGTGGCTAAAAATTCGTGACTTTGAATACATGAAAGAAAATTAGGGATGTTACAAACTTCCCATAGTTTTTTTTTCTAAATTTCTAAGGTTACACTTATTTTTATCAACTTAGCACTTTTCTATCAACTTTACCACATTCAAAAACACCTAAAAAAATAATCATAACAGTCTAGGATTTCATCACCCATAGCCAAACCATGCAGAAATTGCCATACCAACCTAAGCAATCACACACCCATCACATGTAAGATCTACATGTAGCAATATATAGAAACATCCATAGCCAACTTCATAGTAGCAAAATATTACAAATTTCATCAAAGTCCTAGGATCAAAGTCTCATATAAATGTTACAAAAATTTTCAAAGTTCTTTTCAAAAGGAAATATTGTTAAATCTACCTACAACTCTTCCTAATCTTACTTAGTTATCTCTTCCTTCTTATTTTCCTCTTGGGTGTGGCGAGACTCCCTCTTTCCTCTTGCTGTTCCAGCAGCATATATAAGAAGAAAATAGTAAGTTATAAGCCTTAGAGATTAAGAAAAAGAAAGAATTAAGGTGGTGATCTTATTATTCACCTTGAGCCCTTAGTTCTCCTATACTTCCTTATCTTCTTCCCTCCTTTCTTCTCCTCATTTTCTCTGGTCTCTTTCTTGGCCGAATTGCTCCTCAATGGAATGGCCATTGTATTTAAGAATTATATGTCAACTTTATTTCCTTCTTGGGCTTAATTTCTTTTCTTACGAGATACTCAATGTAGGTGTCATTGTAGATTATCATGATTTCTTGTGGGGGTTGATTAATTCTTCAATTTTTTCCTCTCTATTCCTTGGCCGAAAGTGCTTCTTAAAAGGGTAATGTGATGCCTAAAATCCATTTGGTCAAGTGCTTTTAAACATGTGGTCAAATCCCTTAAAGCATGTGACTTATTCCTTTTTCTTATGGAGCACTCTTTTAGTACACCATCATAACATGCTTTAATTGTGGCTTGTGGATGAGTTACTTAAGTTTCCTCTTCCTTCTTACTTTAGCCGAAATGAACACTTCAAAATGGGGTGAGATTGCTTGAAATTTTGTGATGAAATAGGCTTGAGACAAGTGGCTAAATCCTCTTAAGTCATGTGATTCATTCCCTTTTATTTTTGCTTACTTAATGGGGCATAATTAGAGTTCATTAATTCTCCTTGAAAGGCACTATTCTTGGTCAAAATTTTCCATCTCTTCTTCCCTCTCTAGCTTGGCCGAAATGCTCATTTAGGGAGTAGATATTTTTGCCTTAAAATCATGCCATGACTTACTTTACTTTTGGGGTACTCAAACATTAATTTCCTAACTTGTTGGACTCTCCATAGACTTGCTTAATGTACACTCAATGAGAGGCAATCATTGCTAATTATTGTGGTTCAAAATTGCATCATGTGACTCCCTTTTCTCTTTAGGATCCTTCTCCCTTCATGCTTGGGCCGAAATTTCCCCTAAGAGTGAGAGGCTTTCCTTCACATGCGTGTAGCTTGAATTTTTGGCCCACTCCATTTGACCTAACCCTAGTCCATACTATGCCTCTTTATTATGCCATCCATGTAGCTTGCCAACAACTATTGTGAGGTGGAAAAATCTTGGATGAGGTGGCATCTTAGGTAGAAGCCGAATAGTGGAGGATGAGGTGTCAAACTTAGAAATTTTAGCTCTTAAATTAAAAAAATTTCTATATTTCAAATTCTTGAAATTCAAAAACCTACTTCCAACTTCTAAAAATTATTTCCCTTGCCCAAAAATTTTACCCCTCGCTAATACTAAATTTCCAATTTTGCCTCTTAATTCATCTTTTCCCCTAGTGTTATAAGAATTTCCTATGTCCACACATAAGAATTAAGAATTTCTAAGGTATACATTTTATTAAATATTTCTCTAGAATTTCTTGGTAAGTCTTATTCTTTGCTTTATTCCCTTAATTTAATAATTTTTTAGATGCCTTATTAATAGATAAAAACTAGGGATGTTACACATCCAAAACTACCACCAATATTTTTTTTCAAAGAAGTCTTTCACAATATGTCTTACGCATATATCATTTTCATTTGATCATTTATGATTTCTTCCTTTATAATTTTAATGATATTTGTCTATTCTATTGATACTTTTTTGTCTGTTCAGGAACATTCATGGATAAAATGTAACGCCACTAATTTACGTTACGTAAAATAAACAATTTTTTTTTAAAAAAAAATGTAAGATAATCTCCATAAATATACATAATTCAATTCTTTATCATGGGAACCAATACATAAAGGTTCTCTCATGTATACACAATATACAGATCAAGTCTATAAACATCAGAGTACAGCAGAAACAGAGATCATGTCTGTAGCGTTCAGAGCACTCTAGAATACAAACACAGTATAACTCAAAGACCGTGAGTCTTGGAAGCAGCATAGACTCACCCAGAGAATATATCACCTATCTGCCGAATCAGACTCTGATATTCTTATCTGAAAAATGTGGAAATATCGTGTAGTGAGTTTGACAACTCAGTGAGTAAATAATTACTCCTATGACTTCTTAGGTCAGCATATGGATGTACTTATGTTTTTAAATATGTCACATAGAAAATATAGTTCAGAAGTACATTCATATGAGACCCGTATTTCAAATATTCTCAAATCAAAGGATATTCAGATATCCAAAACCATATGCACCATCGTATAATCATTAAACAAATGTTGTTATGCTCAGCTGTATAAGCTATAGTAAAATATTAAGATCTAGAGATAAAATCATCATTTTTAAAATGACCTGCCTCAGTCGGCGATCTAGTCAATGCAATTTGAAAATGACCTGCCTCAGTCGACGATATGGTCAATACAATTTGCTATACGCATAGTGACCTCGACCCTAGTCACAATAAGTGATCAGGGAATGTGAGTACATCACCCTCCTGTCTCCCCACATTACCACTATCACCCAGTTGGAGCAGCCTTCCCCCGACTCAATCAAGCTAATAGGGCGTCCCCTATTCGGTACCATCACAAGTCATACAACCAGCCGATATGCATCAATACATATATATACATGTAAAATATCAAGCAACTCGCCATGAGCTTTACGCTTGCCATTCAATTTCATTTATAATATGACATGTATCATTTTCACAAGTATGTAGCTTTACAAATCAATGCATCGTGCACATAATATTCACTTTATCAAATAATGATAAATACATTTAGAACCACATATTCAATGAGTTCCAAAATCCATTTCTAAAACCATACTCTTCTTGAACTATGTGCCAGTTTGTAAGTATAACAGATATTTTAACACATTTCAGAAACTTATAATAGTATAAATAATTTATAAACAGAAATAATAATACATTTATAATTTAAGAAAAGCATGGGGCAAGTCATAGAAAGAAGTATCTACTCACAGGGTAGGGCTCCTGGTTGGACAGCCCTAGAATGTACTTTTTTAATCTGAATTTGACCGATTAGACCTCAAAAATATGTCCGGAGGGTCCAAAGACTTAAAAAAAATGACTCCGGGAGCTTGTCACTATTTATCGTCGAAAAATACTATTCACTCACCGGCAATTCAACGGCTGATTTAAAAAATTGATCGGTCAAAACTGTAGTATTCTTCGTCCTGAATCCAGTAGCACCTTCAGTTTTGAGATCGGAAGCCAATAGGCACTCCAAATCTAGAGAGAAAGTTGAAAGTTACTATTCACTCACTATTCACTTACTATTCATCTTTCTCGAATTTTTTTTGAAATTTTTGCCGTCTCCGGTTGTGTATCTCCCCCTTCCCTTTTATTTTTTATTTTTATTTTAAATAATTATTATTATTATTTAATATTTGATTAATATGATTTTCTTTCATATAAATTCCATTTTTCATCCAAAAATATCTCAAAAATTTCTAAAAATTTATATTCTCAATAACCTTTAGTTGAACTCTAAAATCATGATTTTTTTCGATAAAAATTCAATAAAAAAAATTACAAAATAAATATCTTTATACATAATAAAAGAAAGAATATTTCTAAAAATATGACAAAAATTCATTAGAGGCCAGTATAATTATTTGAAGTAACACAATAATTATTTTACTTAAAATTCTAATTATTTTTAACAAAACATAATCATTTTTAAACAAATAAAAATATATTTGTTTATAGCAAAATATTATTATTTAAAAATAAAAATTACGGGATGTTATATAAAAGGGGGACTTTACAAGTTCAATTTGTTTCCATTATCTTAAAAGAATTTTCATAAATTTCTCAAGATTATTATGTTGATTATATTGAAGGTATCATTCTCACTTTATTTTTTGTGCAATAAATCGTTTTTTCTTTAAACTATTTGTGTTAAATATGTCTATATATTATGTTGTATAGTCAAAAACTAGTACTTTTAATTATAAAGAACATTGTTGAAAATATCACTTTACATAGTTCACTTACGTTCGTAGACTCCAATTTTATTGGGTATTAAATAAGCCTAATGTTCCTCAATGAAATACATAAAAAGGTTTTGCGACGGAGAGTTCAAGCTCTCCATCGTCTGATTTTGCTCGAGATCTGTGCTTTTCTCTTTTTATTTTTTAAAGCAAGAATCTTAAGAAAGATTGAACAGTGAAGAGCTCAAGCTCTTCACAGCAAAACCCTACGTAAAAAATCAGGTAAAGATAAGATTTAGAAGAGGTGGTATACCCTCACACCTTAATTAGTGCGTGCTTGGTGCGAGGAAGAATAAGTGCTCTATGTTCCCCCAATAAGCACTAACAACATGGGGCATAGACAGGTTCCATTCACACCATGCATTGGTGGATTCTGCGTAGGAAAGTTATAATATTCATTATGTATTATTCTTCCACTCACATTGCCAGCGATGGTGAATGTTTTCTTGGTCTGACTTTAGTTTCAGCACTCAACATGATTTCGTTCAACACTAAATACATTACATTATTATCTAACTTATATGATCCATCTTCTCCTTCTTCGCTACTCTGGATCAACTTTTAGAGTTTAAGTTTTCGCATCAATTTGTTTATTTAGTGCTAGTAAATCTGCTTGGTACTTAGCAATCCAGCCTTTAATTATCTTGATCTCAGTCTTTCTTTGCATCACCAACCATTGAGGATCGCTCGGATCTGCTGCTAATATGTCCAAGCAATGAGATCCTGCAATTTTTTTTTATAAATATCATTCTGTGCTTGTTAAAAACCATTAACAGCAATGAGTATATATAATTTATGTGATATAATAAGGATGAAGAAGTACCATTGGCTGCAGACACTGCAATGAGACTCTCCGATACACTTTCCAACACCCTGCGATTTATTTGGAAAAAAAATATAGAAAAAATTAATATGAAAGCAAATTTGTATTAAGAAGAGCACAAAATGGCCTAAGAATAAAAATTCACGTGTCATGATCAAATTTAGTTTATTATCTTGTTGTACCCGCCAGAGCTGTACGGATCTTTCAATCCACTGGAAAAAATAGTGTTGCTAGCAAATCTATGGAGAATCAATTTTAAATCCTGCATTTTTTACAATAATATATCAGAAAGCATGATTTAAATAGAAAAAGTAAGCCAATCAAGTTTGATAATAGTAACATACAGGACCCCCATAATATGTTGTCACCCAATGAGGCTGTGGAACAACCCCATACATGCTCCTGCAGTCATTGACGAAGCTCTTCATATCGAAAGGTGCTAGTGGGAACATCGAATCATTCCTATCACTGCCCATTGGCATAACCATCTCGCTACAACTCTGTTTTATAAATTTATTTAATACTACACTTAAATTAAAGATTCTAAATTGTAGCTGGAGTTAAGCTTGCATTTTAGACTAACCTGCCAACTCCATCCTACGTTAATTTCAGTGGGATAATTGTATTCATTCATGTCATAGCATGAACCATTTCCCTCATATGCGACAACACCTTCAAATATCTGGCCAAGAATATCAGTTTTCTTAGCTGCAGCATCAATGGCTTCACAAATGACCCTGACTGAGTTGCCGGGTTCATTATACTGAGCTGCCTTAGTATATATCTAGTCTAAATAATCCTTGAGCTTAGAACTACGTCTCAATTTTCTGCAACAAGAAATATTTTAAGCACATTATATTAATGGACAATAAACTATTGAACAAAAGATTACATATAGTGGAGAAGAAAAACTTACTTGCAGGTTTTAAATTTCTTGCTGAGAATTGAAAGACCATTAGACATCTTAGCTACTTTATCAATTTTGTTCCATGATTTACGTATAGTTTGGTAGCAGCTCTCTCTAGTTTCCTGCACAAGTCAACATAAAATATATTATACACTGATTGCAACAAGCTGCTAAAGGATTTGGATAAAACGATTTTTAGCTTTTTAATAAAAAAATCGATGTAAATTACTCTGAAATCCCTGGTCACAATATAATAGTATCCGGCTTTTGGGGCAACGCCTTGGAAGTAAAGAATCGGTGCTGATGAAGCTAGAGCACCAAGAGCAATGTGGGGATACTTTAGCCTGAACCATGATGCAAGCACTACATCAGAGAAAAAAATTAGTTAAACCCTCATCATAGGCTCATATATATCATGTAGAAAAAAATCAATCAATCAACAACAAACTCCTTTATGTATAAAAGCTATATATTATTAGTTTAAATTTATTTTCTAGTTGGCTTATATTTTAGTAGTTGAAGGAAGAAAAAGTTATATGCGGTCACTTGCTTCCACCATAAAAGATCCTCCAATAACGATGATGGGTGAATTCTTCGCAGACAAACGTTTTCTAATATGTAAAAGCACTTCAGAATAGTCTGCTATAGCTTGGGCTGAGTTGAAGTAGCCATGAGTATCTGCATTCTTCATAGCTTTTTCCATGGACCCAAAGGGTATTGATTTCCCATAGTAGCTATGCTGTTAAAAAGCAAACAATATTTAAATAATACTGTGAGTGTTATAGTTGCAGCTTGAGATGATCACAAATACTTGATATTTAGCTTTTATTACTCTCTTACCTCAAGATAAACAATAAGAGCATTGAATTGAGAGGCGTTTTCTCTAAGAAATCCAACAGAAATTATATCCTCATCCACAGGTTCTTCTGCTCCAAGGAATGCGAAAATGGGTGCATATGATTTAGCTCCACCCCAATACTAAAAATTTATCATGTACCTTTGCTTAAAAGTGGCGTAGCTGTCGGGCCTATAGTTGAAGTGGTCAAGTCTTGGAGTGTAATAAAATGTCTTCAGGTCCTCAGGCAGATACGTGGAAGACATGTTTTGGGGTTTATGTTTGTTGGTTGTCCCTGAAATTCCTAACCTTGGAATGTTGAAGGCATCAACACAAAGGGACAAGATAAGGAAGAACAAAGAAAACCATTGAAACGAGTACACAAGGGTAGCCATGGCCGAACAAGGTTAAAGGTTGTATCTAAGCATATGCTTATATACTAAATGATTCGATGAAGTGTAAGGAAACATCAAAAACAAAAATTAATTAAAATCGATGATCTGTTCTTGTTTTATTGTTTTTAAAAACAGTTTTGTGAAATAGTTTTTGAAAACAATTTTGAAGAATTTAAAAAGGGAAAAATTTTGTTTGAATTATTAGTTTTAAAAACAATTTTAAAAACTAAAAAACAGAAAACAAACTGAAAATATTTTTTTTAAAAGAAGCTTTTAAAATTGAAAAGTAGTAAAAGCTGTAACTTTTTCTGTTAAAGAATCAACTTTATCTTCCACCATAGAAGAATACCAAAGATTCGCCCTCCTCCTCCTCTGATTGCCCATTTGAAAACGTTTTCTATGTCATGAGAAATTGAGAAATAAAAATCAAAGTGCTCTGCAGCTTCAGGAAGCAGAGAAATTAAAAGTGGGTGATGCAATGATTGATGAATTCGAAGAACTTTAAATCCTTGTTAAAAGAGTTTTTTTAGTTATTTAAAATATAATTCACGGAATAATAAAATTGTACTGCATATATATACACACACACACACATACACACATGATAATTTCATAATCTGTGCAGGTCCGTGATATCATCCTCGGCAGTGGGCATGGAGCATATTTAATCATTCTGGAGAAGTATTGAGGTTAACACTATACATAAGATTTGGACTTGCTTTTCCTTTGTTCTGGTTAATTATCTTCGCCAAAATAAGCACAAAGATTTCATCTTTTTGGCATAATTGAGCTTTGTATTGGCAGGGAAAACTAGTAGTTGTCTAAAGATTTTTTATTTTTTTGGGGTGGGGGGGGGGGTTGATGGCGGTGGATTTTTTAACTTTATTCTACAAAAGCTTTTACAAGCGCATTATCTTGTGATTTTATAGCAAAAATACTCCATTTTAATTTCTAGAAGAAAAGTTGCTTAGCTTTTCTATGTGAGTCATTGCTTCAATGTCAGCATAATGATAGCACAAGATGCAATTTTGAACATGACAAGACTTAAGTAGATAAGATTTTTTTCAAATATTTGTCTTGAAATTTTACAATAAAAATATGATATATAAATAATTCTTACACTTTAATATTATATGATTTATTTTTTAAAAAATTTCTTCATGTATGGTAATTTTAATATGCAACCTCACAAAAAATATTACTGAGTTTTTTTTTTCTTTTGAACAATCCTACATCTCAGGTGTTAAATGACAAGCAGGGCAACAAAAGAATCACACCAATATAAGAAATTAAAGCACTATCATAATCAGTTCGGCAAACTGCACAATTTCAAAATGAATTGGTTTTGAGATTTTTTTACATTGATATAATCATATTTATCCACCTCAAAAATTTTATAACTGATTGAAGAGCATGAAGGAGCCATGTAAATTATTTCCCTCAGTCCAACTAGCGGACTTAAGAAAAAGAGAGACATTGAAATTTTTTTAAACCATGTGACACAAAATCAGATCAAATAAAAATTCTAAGTCGACGAAATGAAAATTTGAGTAAAATTTCCGAGACAAAAATTGTACTTTAACTAAAGGAAAAAAAAAATATGGGAGTCCTTGTGGCTTCGAACTGAGACCAAATGCCATTGTCATTCAACAATTCTCTAAGAAATGCTAATTCAACATGGTTTTAATAATTGGTATGTTAAATCGAGCGTCGTAGATTATTTTGTTTTCAAGTTTCCTTTTCACGCTAATTCAACAATTTTATCTTCTTCTTTTTTGTGTCACAATTTTACCTTTACTTGGCGAGTTTAATAGCGATCAAATTAGCCATATATCAAGCTAGTTAATTAATCTCCTTTTTCATGCTAGTTAGAGCTATCTAAATAAATTTACACATAGATCAAAACTAGATAGAAATTTCTAATAACTTTTGTACTTTATTTGACAATCATATTGTTACAAGTCCCACATTGATGAAACAAGTCATTGTGGGGTGGTACTTAAACTTGAGAGGTTCTCTCACCCAATAGGCTAGTCTTTTGGGTTGAGCTCTCCTCTTGGGCTTAGGTCCTAACATTGGTGCTTTCATTGAGAGACGGAAACGCAACGGAAGGGGGCGACCTTGGAAAGGAGTGACCAGAGAAAAGGCTACCTGACAAGCAGAGTGAAAGCCACCCTGAGTAGGCAGCCAAGAGTGGACCGTCCGTGGGCGTCCGGTTTCTCAAGGAGAATGGAATATTACAAGTCCCACATTGGTGAAACAAGTCATTGTGGGGTGGTACTTAAGTTTGAGAGGTTCTCTCACCCAATAGGCTAGTCTTTTGGGTTGAGCTCTCCTCTTGGGCTTGGGTCCTAACACATATTGTGATAGAGAGAGGCCACATTTCCTTTACTCTATGCTTATTACATTCTCATTAAGATTTTTTTTCTTTTGTTTCTCAAAATTTTCATATGCTTGGCTGTTGTTATCCTTTGTTAAGGGCGTTGTTGGACATTGACATCCCCATGGAGCACATGCACAACCCTTATTACAATGGCCGCACTGTAGTACACCACCTTCCCTTGCTTCAATTTCCTTACACATATCTTCATACAAAAAACAATACATAACCATAAAATTCTTATTTCATTACTTGTTGACATAATTGCTGGTCATTTTTTTCTATTTTACATAGAATTTTGTCGTATTTGGAGTTTGAATTCTTTAAAAGTTAAGAACTCTTGTGCTCATGACTTGACCCATGCATTAATCATCTCTAATTGTAAATGTCTATATAACATCTGAAAGATAATGTTACGTGCGAAGAAATGCCATGTAGAGAAGATGAGGTGGCAAAGACAAAGATAGTGGCAAAACTCTCACGTGATAGAATGATGCCGAAATAGATGGATGACTTTGTGACATCATAAGCATGTGAGAGAGTGGTTACGTCACAAAGTCATCCATCCATTTCGGCGCCTTTCTATCACGTGAGGGTTTTGCCACTATCTTTGTCTTTGGTTCCTCATTTTCTCTGCATGGCATTTCTTCGCACGTAACAGATAATTATACAAAAATTTCAGTTATAAAAAGAAAAGCATCACATAAAGAAGTAGGACCAAAGCATATGCTAAAAACATGAGAGAAAAAAAATGAAGAAAGTACAACATCAGGGAAGAATTCACATTGTATATTGAAAAATCTTATGGAACAACTCATTATGCTTGTGTTAATTTAGTATAAGAAAAAAAAATTCACGAAGGTAGGTAACATAGTTCCTATTTATAGGTAATTAAGTTTGATTGATATTCAATTTATATTTAAGAACCTATTTGAAGCAATTAATTATAAAAACAAATTGATTTTAAAATATTGTAAAATTTTATTAACAAGATCTATAATATGATTATTTAAAAACTAATATAAGATTTTTTAAAAATATCTTCTAAAAGGTTATTCGACGGTATAAAATCAATCTCTTAATCCTATAAAGATAAAGCATAAATATTATCAATACTCACATTTTAAAATAGAATAACAGAAAAAGTACACTTATTCACCTTAATTTATATCTCATATTATAGTTTTTTTTAATCTAAGAAAATTCTAATATATCCCGCAATTTATATGTTCCATTATTGCAAAGAGCACTTTTTTTGTCTAAATCAGACGTTTTACATGACTCTTGTATTATTTAACTAACAAAAAATGTTTATTATATTCATCCCTTTACATTGTTTATTTGTGCTTAAACCATTTTGACATTAATAAGGAAAAATAATATAAAAAATGAATATAAGTAGGTAGATGGAGGAATATAATAGACATTTTAAGTTAATTTGATAGTATAAGAATAATTGAAATATGAAAATTAACATATAATTTAATTATAATGAAATATATAAATTAGATAAAACATCGCAATGTTGTTTAACTTAAAGGAAAAAATTGTAATTGAAGGTATAGATTAAGTAAATAAATATAATATATGGCCAGGTGCATGCGAAATTAATATTGGATATAAGAGATGAGATGAAGAATAAGAAAACAAAGCTGGATCTAACTTGATACGATGATCAAAACAGCCGCTAAGAATGCCAATTTGAAAGAAGACTTCCCCATGTTATTCATCCTGGTAAGAAAACCATTTTAACCAACGCTTTATATAAGAAAATTGGAAGAATAATTTATTTATTTTTCGGTCAATATTAGATTCCCAAGATTTACCGAATCTACCAATTTAATTGCATTAATTGCAACATTGTAAATGAGCCAGATAGGAATCTCCCCCTTGGATATGATATTTAACGAAACTTTTTGCATTATATAAGCATCACCAGACGGCTAATAAAAACTGAGGAAAGTACCACACGGAAGATTTCACATTGTATATTAAAAACTTTTAGTGAACAACTCCTCGTAATTGTGCTAATTTAGTATAAGAAAAAAAAATAAGAAACCGTTTGGTAGTCCTGTTTTTTACTTTTATTTTTAAAAAATATTTTACTGTTCATATAACTAAAAAATAATAAAAATAAAAATAAAGAGAAAATACCAACAAAATTTATTTTTTGAAATATAAAAAATAAAAAGTAAAAATTATTTAAAAAAAATAAAAACAGAAAACTTTTACAAAATTTACCCTAATTTTCACATGGTAGGTAACATTGTAGCTATTTAACGAAGTTTGATTGATATTTAATTTATATGTATGAAACTATTTGCATCAATTTACTGTACAATTTTTTAAAAACATATTGTAAAAATTTATTTAAAATATGATTATTTTACAATAATAGAGGATTTCTTTTAAAGAGAACAAATATCTCCTAAAAGGTTATTTAATGGTATAAAATCAATCTCTTAATCTTGTATGGATAAACCATTAAATTATTATCAATGCTCTTTCTTTTAAATAGAATAAACTAATAGATTTGCGGTTAATTTTAACATATATAGCTTGATGCATGAGAAATTGATATTGGACATAAGAATGATATTAAGGATAAGAAAACAAAGCAGGATCTAACTTGATGATATGATCAAAACGGCCACTAATAATGCCAATTTCAGAGTAGAATTCGCCATGTTATTCATCCTGATATGAAAACCATTTTAACCAATACTTTATATAAGAAAATTGGGAGAATGACCTTTTTCGCCAAACCTAGATTCCCAAGATTGGCCGAATCTACAAATTTAATTGCACTAACTGCCACGTTGTACATGAGCGAGGTAAGAATCTCCTTCTCAAATATGATATTTAATTACCTTTCTGTTTCATATAAGCATGCACTACACTGAAAAAAAAATTAACATTTTGTGTCAGATTTTAATATCAAATTTTTTATGCGAAATTAAAATTTAGCGGTAAATTTAGCACTATCGGACACTAAATAATAATTTAGCTGTAAACTTTAATATCAAATTTATTTTTTCCATGTTAAATCAAAATTTAATCTTAAATTTAACATTAAATTCCATCCCATGCTAAATTTACTATAACATGTTTAAATTTTGCATCAAATTTTAGTCTCAAATTTAATATCCGATGTTAAAATATATTTTCACAAAATATAATATCAGATTTAATACCTGATATTAAATCTGATGCTAAAATAAATATTTACAACAGATTTATAAAAATGACTAAATTTCACGGAAATAAAAAAGGTTGTTTTTTGGGATAAGGACGGAAAACTTGGTCTGTAATTGGGAAATTGTAGGAATTTTTGGTATATGCTTTTTTTTTTTTTTTGGGATCAGCCTGTTACCAAGTGCACGTTCGTGTGCTGCATTACCTTATCTGGCAATTTTGTTGAGCCCAAAAAGAAGACTGCATTTTAGCAACATTTTTATCTGCTACAAAAGCAACAACAATGAGCTAAAATTGCGTTATAATTGACTCTAGAATTAGAAAAAAGGGGTTGAGGGCAGCGATGTGCTAACGCGTCATAACAAATTGGAGGGAGGGTTGAGGTATGCTGTTGCTGATTCTATTATAAATATAGATGTATTGACTCAATTGAATTGAAACAAGAATTTGAATGGTAAGGTTGTCTTTCGTCAAGACAAATCATAAGGGACAATATTAGATACTTGTGTTAATGATTTTGTTTAGCCTTTAGATGGCCATTTGGAATCAATTAATATTTTCCACTGCAAGTTCAATTTGATGCTTCTGTTCTTAGCATGCTATCACATCATTGGACTGACAACCTAATATGAACACACAAACTTATAATTGCCAGTTTGTGGAAGTCGACCACGTTCCACTCTTCGTTAGACCAATCAGAATGAGTTTTGTTCTTTTCATGCTTCTATTCTGCACGATGTTGCTCAATTGTAGAAAATATTGATTCACAACTTTTCACTTTCTTTTTTATGTGAAATAATAATGCTTAAAACAAATTTTGATTAGAAAACTATAAGGTGTAGCAAGGCCCAATTAAAATTGAATTACTGATTTCTATTCAAAGATCTAAAAATTTTTAACGTCATTAATTTTATGTTAAACATATATTTAAATGGAAAACCTTGATTATTTTCTATTAGGCTTCACTTTTGGAGCTTTTTGTGCTCCATATCTACTATTGGCATCTAGAATATTGAATGTAACTAAGAAAAGAGGAATTCAAAAATGATAAAACAAATCAAAATAAACAGGGAGAAATATATTGGTTTGCTTGATTATATTGTTGTGATGAAATTTAAATGTTTTCTCCAAAATATTGATTATATTATTGAATACAATACTATTCAATATAGTTCCGTAATTTTCACTAATTATAATCTTATGAAATCAAAGAGAATAAGAGAAAAACAAGATAATGAAATGTAGTCTTTGTATGAATCCCACACTAGTATTTGATATTTATAAGAAGGATTACAAATAAGACACTAATTACAAATATAAAATACTCATAATTATAGCTCTAATTATTCTCCAAAACAAAGGATATGACAGCTCTCTCCTAATTACTTATTAATTTATTTACATTAATTCTAATATTCTTCTTCAAGCTAAAGCATATAAGTCATATGCACCAAAGTTGTTATAGATATAAAACTTTTATGTGCTTGATCTGTTTATGGAACACGGGATTGAAGATAATATGTAAGTGTAGCCTGATTGTCATAAATAAATGAGTGTTATCTTTTCAAGTTCTTGAAACCATAACTCTTGCAACAATTGCTTGATCTATACTAACTCAAATGTAGCTAGGACTATGGCATGATATTCAACTCCTGCACTAGTTCTGCATTATATCTATTCACCACTTCTTGTTTCTTTCCTTTTCAAGAAACAAAGTTTCCTCCAACAAATGCATAATAGCTTGTGGTAGATGATCAATCTGAGGGAGATTTTTTCCAATTGGCATTTGCATACCCAATTACTTGAGTATGCTAATTATTTTTATACAATAATCCTTTCTCGACAGCACCCTTGATAAATCTTAGGATGCGAATCATATCAATGTCTTGTGTGTAAAGATTGTAAAACATTATTTACTACACTCAAAAACAAAGGAAATAAACGGTCAAGTGATTATGAGATAGTTTGATTTTTTTCAAAATTCTCTAGTGTTTACAAGGATTAGGTAAAGGCTCCCCTTTTTTAGGTAAGATTTTAGCATTTAAGTTCATGGGATTTTCAACTAATTTATAGTCTAACATACTTGTTTCTTCAAGAAGGTCTAAGACATACTTTTTTTAAGAGATTGCAATCCCAATTTTGAATCGTGCCACTTCAATACCTAAGAAATACTTCAACTTTCTCAAGTCTTTAGTCTAGAAATGCTTGAGGAGATGTTACTTGAGCTAGAAAATTTCTTCTTGATTATTCCCTATTATGACAATTCGTCCACATAGATAACTGGATAAATGCAAAAGTTAAATAGTTGGTATATATAAAAAACTGAGTGGTCAACCTCACTACGAGTCATCCTGAATTGTTGAACGACACTACTAAATCAATTGAACCAAGCTTGGGGGGATTGTTTTAATTCATAGATAAATTGTGGCAACTTGCTTACTAGTCCAAACTCTCCTTAAGTAAGAAAGTTAGGCAATTGCTCTATATACACTTTTTTTCTCAAGACCACTATAAAGGAAGGCATTTTCCATATCTAGTTTATAGAGACACCAATGTTGCATAACAACAATGGATAACAAAAGCCAAATGCAAGAAATTTTGGCAATTGGAGAGAAAGTATCACCATAGTCTAACCCGAAAATCTATGTTACCATTGGCAACTAGTCAAGCTTTAAGATGATCAATAGTGGCATCAAGGCTAACCTTAACTATATAGACCTAGCGGCATACAATGATAGACTTGTTCGGAAGGAGATGTGTTAATTCCCAAGTGCCACTTGACTGCAATGTAATCATTTCATCAAGCATTGCTTGTTGCCATCCAAGATGAGAAAAAACCTCTAGAGTTGTTTTAAGAATAAAAAATAAAGACAAAGATGAGATACGAGAATAATGGAAAGATAATAAAAAATGATAACTCACAAAATTATAAACAAGATAAAGATTATGAGAAGAATGAATACCATTCTAGATGATAATGGAAAAACCATTAATAGAAAACAAGTGGTCAAAGGTTGGAGCTGGGTGTAAATTAGTAAGAACATTGATAAAGTGTACAAGATGATTGTCAGAGGTATAATGAGAATATACTTGAAGATATGGTGCTAAGTGTGAGGTAGAATCCACTGTCTTCTAGAGTAATGAAACAATGGAAAAGTCAAGATAGGAGATAGAAAGAGTATTAGTAATAATGGACTGATAAAAAAAGCATATGGAAACTAATAAGAATATTGCTAAAAAAAGCTAACATCTATAGACACAACGAATTGATGAGTTATGGGAGAATAATGTTGACACTTTTTAGAGTCTAGAATATCCTAAAAATATGTATTTAAAAGATTAAAATGAAGCATGTTGCTACCTGGAGTAAGATTATGAACAAAACAAACGCATCTAAATATATAAGAAGATAGGTGATACATTAGTTGACTTGAAAAGGGAAAATGAGGCACCTGATTTGTAATAATCATAAAAATAAGGAAAATTCTAATTAAGAAATTTTTTGAAATTTAACAAAGGATTTTAGAAATGGAGATGAGAACTGTTGAAAATATGTTTATTTACTACATGGGTTAAAGAATTACAAAAAGAATATAAGAATTTACGTTTCGGGACCAAAATGTAATTTCTTAAAAGTTTTGGGGTCAAAATGTAAATAAGAAAAATTAGCAAGGACCTCCCACTAAAATTAAATTTTTACAAAAAGGTCCCCTAGCATATTATAAGGGCCTCAACCGCTCAAAGGAGGAAAAATCTAGAATTTCCTCTCTCTCTCCTTAGAATTTTCTCTCTTGAAACCCTCAAACTTCTTTCTAAAATTTTTTTGCTTCAAGACCTTAGATTTCGACACCACCACCACCAACGAACTCAGGACGAAGACTTCTACAAATCCATCCGATTGGTTTCTGGAGAATTTGTAACATCCCTAATTTTGTTTCATGTATTAATAAAAGTACAAAAGTATTCAAAGTAACATCCATAATTTCATTTCTTTTATTGATAAAGGTACATAAAATTTAATTAAGGAAATAAAATTTATTAGACAATTTTTAGATAATTAAAGAAATATAATCCTTAGAAATTCTTCACCTTACGTGTATATATAGAAATTTTCTAATATTAATGGAATAGGTAAAGAAAGAAAACCTAAGAGGAAATATTAGAAATAAACATGCTAAAGAAAGGTGAAATTCTTAGGTAAGGAAGATAAATTTTTATGAAGTAAGTAAATGTCTTAAAATTTCAAGAAGATCGGATTATGGTAATTTTTCTTAATTTAAGAGTAAAAGTTACTAAGTTTAGTATCTCCACCCATAAATTGGGCTTTCACCTATGGATACTTTATATAGAGTTTTTTTACTTCATATAAATTTTTAGCAAGCCAATAGGATAACCCAATGAAGAAATAAAACATAGACTTGGACTAGGATATAGAAATTGGACCGGTAGTCCAAAAATCATGAAAATGTGACCAAGCCCATTATGAAAGGTGGAATTTTAACCAAAGTAAAGAAAATGGGCAAGAATGAGCCCAAACCCAAGAGAAAAAATAAAAATAAAATTAAAGTGATGAAATAATGGTGTAATCAAGATTAGGTGACATGGCATTAAGACAAAAATTTAGCAAGTGGTGTAATATCCTACATTCATAATTTTAGTAAGTGGTATGATAATACAAGGCTTTAAGACAAAACATCTATATCCTACACTCATAATTTTAGCAAGTGGTATGATAATACATGGCATTAGGACAAAACATTCCTATCCCACACAAATAATTTCAACCAAATAATGGAGATTCAAGGGTTAGAAAATTGCCACCTAAAAAACCAAACCTATCATACTTGATTAAGACAAAAGAAAAAGGAAATGAATCCATAAATCAAAGGGACCTTGTCCCATATCTTAAGAACATATTATCATAATTTTCAAAATACAAATCTCCTTTTCCTATGCATATCTTGACTAAGAAAGAGGAAGACAAGAACATAAGTTGTTTGTTTTCCAAAAATTCAACCAAGTGTAACCTAATTGTGATAAGGTAGACCCATGATCATGAAAGGTGAATTATTTGATAGTCTATATAAGGAAAACCCACCCTTATAGCATGGGAATTTCGTCCAAGTGAGGGAGAGAAAAAAATAGAAGCAAGGTAGAGTGAGGAAAGGAGAGGAGGAGAGGAAGAAAGGAAGAAAGAGGAAGGAGAAGTCTAAAGGACTAAGTGCTCCAGGTAAGTTTAACAATATTTCTTTTTGAAGAAAAGTTTTGAAACTTGTAATATTTATATGGGATTTTGATCTTAGAACTGTAATGATTGGTCATGGATATTGCTATATCATGTTACATATCATGTATGTTTGAATACTTAGGTTTGTGTAGATAATTCTGCATGGGTATGGCTATAGGTGGCAGAATTTTAAGCTACTGTATTTAAAATTTTGGGAAGAATCAGTAAAGAATTGAAAGAAATGGTTAACATGAAAAATTTATATCTATGTCTCACGGACTTTTAGCCACTAAAATCACTCAATTTGGAGTCTATATGAGATAGATATGGTCTAATTAATAAGAAAGGTCAGAAACTAGTTAATCAGGGAAGAATATATTAGGATAGCTTCTATTTTTTAATTTCTGGGAACATTATGTAGGGACTCTAAACACATGGTTAACATAACAAATGTATATCTATGTCTAACGGATTTTTAGCCACCGGAATCATTCAATTTAGAATTCATATGAGGTATATATGGTCTGATTTGTAAACAAAGGTCAGAAAATGGTTAATCAAGGAGGAATATGTTAGGATAGCTTCTGTATTTTAATTTCTAGGAACATTATGTAGGGAATTAAAATGAATGGCTAACATAAGAATTATAGCTATATGTGTCACGGATTGTTAGCCACTTGAATCACTTAATTTGGAATTTTTATGAGAGAGATATGGACCGATTAGTAGACAGAGGTCAGAACCTATCAGAGAAGAAATAACCTGCACATTGAGGGAGTAATATCACCTTGATTTCTTAATATTTCGCTACACTGTTCAACATAATAGTTCTAGATAATTGTTTCATCTTGAAATTAACACCAAGATCACCTACATCGGAGTTAAATTGAGGGAGTTATACTCTGATTAGTAAGAGAAGGATAGATAGGATGAAAACCTGCATCAAGAAAATAAAGAAATAAAATTAATATTTAAAAAAGAAGAAGAATCTTATAAATGAAAATAATAAATGACTAGTATATGTCATAGCCATTTCCATTGTATGAACTTCTTACCATCTTAAGTGTGAAATTTTGACATGGAAATATTTTATAAAGTGATATTTGAAATGGTTATGTTCATGGCATGATTACCAATGATTTTTGGTAATAGTTATATTTTGATGAACATACTTGTTATTGAAAGCATATTTTTGGCTATCATTGTGAAAAGAAAAGAAATGAGCATGGTCACATGGCAATCCGTGTGGTGCACTAGTAGGGGACGCCCTACCAACGGTTATGATCATGTTAATGAAAAAAAGAAAGAGAAAGTGGGCCATGTCGGACGAAGCGAGAAAAACCCGTATCAGAGAGTAGAAAATACTCACTCTGACTGGGGTTGCTTGATATGAGAATAAATTGATAGTCATCATATGATATTATGAAAATAGTTAATCCTGTCATACATGTCATTATTGTATGATTCTCATGTGCATAGATATAAGGCATTCATGTGACCAAAGATATTTGCTGTAGTTTATATAACTGAACATGACGTGATGAGCTATATTGATGATGATTTATTGTTGAACTTACTGAGATTTAATTCTCACTATATTTCCACATCATGACGTGATGAGCTATATTTCCACATTGGATCGAGTACTTTATGTTGGGCAGATCCCAAAAGCAAATAAAATGTTTGTGGTCGAGTTGACTTAGATCCCGGTAAAGGTGCAACCACCCGCACCTGTATCTCCGGAATTGGTCAACCAGAATAAATAAGATGTAGATTTTTATATGTTTGATATCTTGTATGTATGTTTTGATTAATGACATGTATGCAAACTCTGTATTGTATAAATTAAATAAATGTTATTTTGAGTTAAGTTGTAACGATGTAATAACTTCATGGTATTTAAAAAAAAATTGATACTTAAATGGAGTTGTTACAGAATTAGCCAGAGATTGGCCAACAAATTGAAGGAAAAATCGCCTAAAAAGGTAATATCTGAAACTCCTATCTATCATTCTCAAACGCAAAAATTAACAATGTAGAGCGATCCAGAAGGTGTCGAAATCTTAGGATCTCAAATTTCAGGATCACCCACCACCGCACGCGCCCCCACGTGTCGAAACACTCCCGGCGAGTGATGCCCACACACAGCTCCCCTGGCGACACGTCCACCGCGTGGAACCGGACCTATTTGCATTGACCTACGTTGACTGAGCTCTCAAAGGCCAAATTTCGTACATTCATAGTCATTTTCAAGGTTTTTGGACCTTCCAGACTCAATTTTGGGGTTTATTTTGTCAAATTCAGACCAGAAACATGGATTTTGGGGTTGTCCAATTTGGTACCCTAATTTTGTAAGTAGATAATTCTTCCTATGATTTCCCCTATACTCTTCTTGATCTTTGAGCATATATATGATTATGTTTATAAGATATTTATACTTTTATATATTTTTGAAATGCATTGGATTTATTTGAAATTGTCTACAATTTAAAATATAGTTCAAGAAGAGTATATCTTTGAAACTAGTTTTCTGAAACTATGTTGTAGCTGATTTCTCATATATTTTTCATTGAACGGTGAAATGAATACTTATGCATATGGCATTGATCTATAAATTTATATGATTGTCTTGAAAAAGAGCTTGCATATGTGACAAACCCTGAATGGGTAATGTATGACAGATGAGCTGTCTTGAAAATGAGATTCTGAATTATTCTGAAAGCTCTGTTTTGAATAATATAAAATATGTGCATATGATAACTTTGTGGAGGAATCCTATTAGAAACACTTTCTGCTAACAGCAGGTAATCTTAGCCTTGGTGTACCTTGATAACCCAGCTAGCAGAGGGTGGTGCTAGCCTCGTGTGAAGGCCAACACACTGGATATGATATGTGATGGAGAGCGGGATGCCTCCTATTTGGGCAAGATACCATATGAGATGTGATTTGCTTTCCCTTGCTTTGTGCTTAGGGAATATCCCATATTATAGTCCCTTTGTGTGTTCTCTTAAATAGTTGTAGGGCAAGCATTGGCTGAGATGCTAAGTATAGGCAAATCCTACACCAGAAAAGTACAGAAGGGGTGAACTCTGATATAGTAGTTCTGATATGGGGTCCTCCTAACATTTTATAAGAAATATTTTTAATGCATAACACTGTTTGATTAATGATCATATTGTATCATATATGGATACAAATATTTGAACTGATTTGAACTGAGAATATTTGAAAATGCGGGTCCCATATGGATTCACTTTTGAACTGTAATTTTTTGATATGATAAAGTTTAACTAATGAGTAAATCCATATATTGATCTGAGAGGTCATAAGGGGTTTTATTTGATCACTGAGTTATCAAACTCACTACACAATATTTGTAACAACTCCATTTAAGTAACAATTTTTTTTAAAAAATACCATGAAGTTATTACGTCATTATAACTTAACTCAAAATAACATTTATTTAATTTATACAATACAGAGTTTACATACATATCATTAATCAATAACATTCGTACAAAAGTTTAACAAATATATAATTACATCTTATTCATCCCTGTTGACAAGTTCCAGAGATACGGGTGTGGGTGGTTGCACCTTCACCGGGATCTTAGTCAACTCGACCATAGACACCATATATATTACTGAGATCAGCTTAAAATAGAGTAACTCGATCGAACATATGCTAAAAGCCACTGCCATAGAGAAAATCTACATAATTATTCTTCTGAACATGACATGGAAATATAGTGAGAATTAAATTTCAATAAGTTCAACAATAAATCATCATCAATATAGCTTATCACGTCATATTCAGCTATCTAAACTACAACAAATATCTTTGGTCACATGAATTCCTTATATCTATGCACATGAGAATAATACAATAATGACATGTATGACAGGATTCACTATTTTCAGAATATCATATGATGAATATCAATTTATTCTCATATCAAGCTACCCCGGTCAAGGTGAGTATTTTCTACTCTCCGGTATGGGTTTTTCTCGCTCTGTCTGACATGACACACTTTCTCTTTCTTTTCTCATTATCATAATCATAACCGTTGGTAGGGCGTCCCCTACTGGTGCACCACACGGATTGCCAAGTGACCGTGCTCATTTCTTTTCTTTTCACAATGATAGCCAAAAATATGCTTTCAATAACAAGTATGTTCATCAAAATATAACTATTACCAAAAATTATTGGTAATCATGCCATGAACATAACCATTTCAAATATCAATTTATAAAATATTTCCATGTCAAAATTTCACACTTAAGTTGGTAAGAAGTTCATACAATGGCAATGGCTATGGCATATACTAGTCATTTATTATTTTCATTTATAAGATTCTTCTTCTTTTTGAAATATAAATTTTATTTCTTTATTTTCTTGATGCAGGTTTTCATCCTATCTAACCTTCTCTTACTAATCAGAGCATATTTCCCTCCATTTAAATCTGATGTAGGTGATCTTGGTGTCAATTTCAAGATAAAACAATTATCTAAAACTATTATGTTGAACAATTTCACGAAATATTAAGAAATCAATGTGATATTACTCCCTCAAAGTACTGGTAATTTATTCTCGGATAGGTTCTGACCTCTACCTATTAATCTGTCCATATCTCTCTCATAGAAATTCCAAATTAAGTTATTCTAGTGGCTAAAAATCCGTGACACATACAGAAATAATTTGTATGTTAATCATTTATTTTAATTCTCTACAGAATATTCCCAGAAATTAAAACACAGAAGCTATCCTAAAATATTCTTCCCTGATTAACCAATTCCTGACCACTGCATACTAATTAGACAATATCTACCTCATACAGACTCCAAATTGAGTGATTCTAGTGGCTAAAAATCCATAACACATATATCTATAATTCGTATGTTAACCAATTATTTTAATTTCGTATAGAAAGTTCCCACAAATTAAAAAACAAAAGCTATCCTAAAATATTCTTCCCTGATTAACCAATTTCTGACCACTACATACTAATCGAATCATATTTACCTCATACGAACTCCAAATTGAGTGATTTCGTGGCTAAAATTATGTGACACATATATCTATAATTCTTATGTTAACCATTTATTTTAATTCCTTATAGAAAGTTCCCAGAAATTAAAACACAGAAGCTATTCTAACATATTCTTCCCTGATTAACCAATTTCTGACCACTGCATACTAATCGGACCATATCTACCTCATACGGACTCCAAATTGAGTGATTCTAGTGACTAAAAATCTGTTACACATATATCTATAATTCTTATGTTAACCATTTATTTTAATTCCCTACAAAAAGTTCCCAAAAATTAAAACACAAAAGCTATTCTAAAATATTCTTCCCTGATTAACCAATTCTTGACCACTGCATACTAATTAGACAATATCTACCTCATATAGACTCCAAATTAAGTGATTCTAGTGGTTAAAAATCCGTAACACATATATCTATAATTCGTATGTTAAACATTTATTTTAATTCCCTACAGAAAGTTCCCAAAAATTAAAAAACAGAAGCTAACCTAAAATATTCTTCCCTGATTAACCAATTTTTGACCACTGCACACTAATCGGACCATATCTACCTCATACGAACTCCAAATTGAGTGATTTCGTGGCTAAAATTCTGTGACACATATATCTATAATTCTTATGTTAACCATTTATTTTAATTCCCTATAGAAAGTTCCCAAAATTAAAACAAAGAAGCTATTCTAACATATTCTTCCCTGATTAACCAATTTCTGACCACTGCATACTAATCAAACCATATCTACCTCATACAAACTCCAAATTGAGTGATTTCGTGGCTAAAATTCTGTGACACATATATCTATAATTCTTATGTTAACCATTTATTTTAATTCCCTATAGAAAGTTCTCAGAAATTAAAAAACAGAAGCTATTCTAATATATTCTTCCCTGATTAACCATTTTTTGACCACTGTATACTAATCGGACCATATCTACCTCATACGGACTCCAAATAGAGTGATTCCAGTGGCTAAAAATCCGTGACACATATATCTACCTTGTTTATGTTAACCATTTCTTTAAATCCCTTACTGATTCTTCCCAGAATTTTAAAAATAGAAGCTAAAAATATTTTTTTTGCCACCCATAGTGATACCTATGCAGAACTATCTTCACCAGCCTAAGTATTCAAACATACAAAATATGTAATATGATATAGCAACATCCATGACCAATCATCAAAGTTCTAAGTTCAAAATCTCATATAAATATTACAAGTTTCAAATCTTTTCTTCAAAAATAAATATTGTTAAACTTACCTTGAGCACGTAGTCCTCTAGACTTCTTCTTCCTCTTTCTTCCTTTCTTGCTCTCCTTTCCTCACTTTATCTTTCTTCTATTTTTCTTCTCCCTCACTTGGACAAAAATTCTAATGTTATAAGCTTGGGTTTTGCTTAAATAAACCACCAAATAATTCATCTTTCGTGATCATGGGTCTACCTTATCACAATTAGGATACACTCGGTTGAATTTTTGGAAAATAAACAACTTATGTTATTGTCTTCCTCTTCCTTAGTCAAGATATGCATAGCAAAAGGAGATTTGTATTTTGAAAATTTTGATAATATGTTTCTAAGATAAGGGACAAGGTCCCTTTGATTTAGGGATTAATTTTTTTCCTTTTGTCTTAATCAACTACGATAGGTTTACCTTTACTTACTTCACAAAAATTTATCTTCCTTACCCAAGAATTTTACCTTTCTTTAGTATATTTATTTCTAATTTTTCCTCTTAGGTTTTCTCTCTTTACCTATTCCATTAATGTTAGAACATTTCTATGCGTACACGTAAGGTGAAGAATTTCTAAGGATTATATTTCCTTAGATATCTAAAAATTGTCTAATAAATTTTATTTTTTAAATTAAATATTTATGTACTTTTACCAATAAAAGAAACAAAATTAGGGATGTTACTTTGAATACATGAAACGAAATTAGGGATGTTTCATTTCTCTCCCCCTAAAAGAAATTTTGTCCTCAAAATTTCAGAAAGTATGATAACTTCAATTTATTGCAGTTTCTATGTGCTTTCCGAGTATGTTTACAGTGCTATTTTGATTTATTAAGCACTCTTATTCCCAGATTTAATTGAATGTGTTGACTCCCTTAGATACAAGATCATCCACCTTGTTTGCTGTGACAATTTAGTATGCATATGCGGCAATCATGGCAACAAACTGAGTGACATTGAGTGAGTTGGGCCCTTTTAATACGATGCATATTATGGGGAACTGATTCTATTTGATATGGTGCAGGTGGCAGGGGAGAAGAGCTGTGCAGCAGGTGCAGCCACCACCTTGCAGGAGAAAGTAGCAACCAGCTGACACTACAGGCTGATGGTTGGTACAGAACGGCCTCCACTACTGAAAGTGGAGAAAAAGGCTGCACGCAGAGATGCTGGCTACAGAGCAGGGAGAATATCAGCACAACCAAGCTGGGACCACAAGGCCTAACTATAAAAAGGGTAGAAAGCAGAGTGCAGAGAAGAGGATACTACAGGGGGAAGAAGAAAAATACACAAAGAGAAAACCCAAAAATCTCTGACAGGAGAGGGTTGTGAGAAACAACTCAGCCTAGGGTGCACTGACTCTGCATTGTGAAGCATTGGAACAAGAGAGTCTGTAGTTCCAGAATTTTCTTGATCCCTGTTGAGATTTACACTGTTGGCAGGAAACTGCATCTGTTGCTTTATTGTTAGTTGTATTACTCTGGATGCATACCAGTACTTTTCTGATGTTTGTAACCAGTGTAGCTATGAGGTTGGGCTAGTTTCTAGCTAGGGTTGTAATGAACACATGAAAATTTTTAGTTACCAACGATTTGCTGTAGCATTGCTGTAACATTCAACTATGTGTATATTTTAATTTCTCCTGATAACGGAAGTTTGATAGAGGAAGATTAAGGCCAATATTCACCTGGAAGGGTAGTGGAGGCTATAAAAAGAGTTGAATGTGTGGGGTCAGCCAATATAGGGATATATGGTTACCCTATTAGCCCAATAGTTGGAGCTTCATGCATAATTCGGGGGTTAGGATTGACGCAGGGATGTGTGTGTCCGAACCCTAGAATTACAGGGAATGGAAGTCTAGAAAGACCTCATTCAAGAATAAATTTGGCACTGAGAAAATTGCTGTAGCAATCCCTAGAGCAAATATGAGTGCTATAGTTCATGGCAACCCTGAAGCAACCCTAGGCCACCTAATATCATTTTCTTTTACTCCCTAGTACCCCTCGTCTTAATTATAGTCGTATTCAGTTGTTTTACCTCTATATAAATTTTGTGAACCAACTTATTTTTGCTACAGCATTTCAGACATCAAAATTCTCTATAATAGTTTTAGTTCACTCCTCGTGGGATGATACTCACTCATCATTTTATTACTTGGTCACGACACGTGCACTTGTGTTCTGACATTGCATTCATCTTGCAACACCAACAAGTTTTTGGCGCTGTTGTCAAGGAGTGTCAACTTGAGAATTATTATTAGTTATTTGACTGTGTGAAGTATCCTATCTATTAGCCACTTTGGTGTCTTGTTGGATAGGTGAACGCAATGCATGAGCAGGGCTGACAGGGAGCTTCTGCCTGTAGATCCAGAGATAGAAAGAATGCTTTTAAGAAGAAGGAGAGGACAACTAGAACCTCAGCCGCAGGCAAAAATGGCCAATCAGAATGGTGTAGACAACATGGATGATAGAGATAGGGTCTTAAACGCTTATGTTCAACCAAACCTAAATGGGTTGAACCCGTGCATTATAAGACCAAAAATCGAGGCTTTTCATTTTGAGCTTAAGCCAGTAATGTTCCAGATGCTACAGATTGCAGGGCAGTTCAATGGAATGCCTGTAGAGTACCCTCACCTTCACCTAAGAATATTCATGGAAGTCACGGATGCTTTCAAAATGAATGGGGTAACAGAAGAAGTGCTCAGGCTGAAACTGTTCCTTACTCATTAAGAGATCAAGCGAGAGCGCGGTCAAACTCTCTGCCACCCGACTCTATTGTTAACTGGAGTGATTTGGTAGAGAATTTTTTGCTAAAATACTTTCGGCCCACCAAGAATGCCAGATTGAGGAACGACATCACACCTTTCCAGCAACTGGAAGGTGAATCATTGTATAAGACCTGTGAGAGGTATAAAGAGCTGTTACAGAGATGCCCCCATCATGGAATCCTTTACTGCATTCAGATGGAGACCTTTTACAATGGCCTTAATGCTCAAACCCGCATCATAGTGGATGCAGAAGCTAATGGGGCACTATAGTCCAAAACATATAATGAAGCGCATGAGCTGCTCGAAAGGATGGCCAGCAATAACTATCAATGGCCAATGGACAGAGTTTCAACTAAAAAGAAAACAGTAGGCATGCATGAAGTGAGTGAAGTTACTTCTCTCACAGCTTAGTTAGCTTCACTAGTTAATGTCTTAAAAAACCAACAATTGACCCACCCTCAAGCAGCTAATGCAGCCCAGGAGAATGGATCATCTTGTGTACTGTGCAACGGACCCCATCTATTTGAAACTTGTCCCTCAAACCCAGAGTCAGTGTGTTATATGGGAAATATGAATCGCAATAACAATCCCTACTCCAACACGTATAACCTAGGATGGAGGCAACACCCCAATTTTTCTTGGAGTAACTATGGTACGGGACAGGGGAGCAACTCTGCTCCACAAAGACCACAGGCCCCCCTGGCTTTCAGCAGCAAAGACAGCAGCCTAGTGAAACCCCCACTTCACTGGAATCCCTGTCGAAGGAATATATGGCAAGAAATGATGCTCTGATCTAGAGTCAAGCGGCCTCATTACGGAATCTAGAAACCCAAGTGGGACAGCTTGCCAATGAACTAAAAAGCAGACCTCCAGGGACACTTCCAAGCAATACTGAAGTCCTTAGGAGAGAAGGGAAAGAGCACTACAAGGCTATAGCCTTGAGAAGTGGGAAGGTGGTGAAAGCACCAAAAGCAAAAGGGAAGGACCAGAAAGACCCCACTGTACCCCCGGAGAAGAAGAAAGACAAGTAGAAGCAAGAGGAGGAGGTAAGTGGGGAAGCAGTCATCTCTGGAGAAAATGCTGTAGCTATGCCACAGCAAAATACTGCAGCTTTGCCACAGCAAAACATGTAGCAAACTAAGTTGTCTCCCCCCTTTCCTCAGCGATTCTAGAAATAGCAGAATGACAAACAATTTAAAAGATTCTTGAATATCCTGAAACTACTGCACATCAACATCCCTTTGGTGGAAGAACTAGAGCAGATGCCAAATTATGTAAAGTTCATAAAGGACATCCTGACCAAGAAGAGAAGATTTGGTGAGTTTGAGACTGTTGCTCTCACACGGGAATGCAGTGCTTTGCTGCAGAATAAGCTGCCACCCAAACTCAAGGATCCAGGTAGTTTCACCATACCTTGTTCTATTAGGAACTAGTATTTTGGCAAGGCACTTTGTGACTTGGGAGCAAGCATCAACCTCATGCCAATGGCTATATTTAAAAAGCTAGGAATTAGAGAAGCAAGGCCTACCATAGTCTTACTGCAACTGGCAAACAGATCCATTGCACATCCAGAAGGAAAAATCGAGGATGTCCTGGTTAAGATGGACAAATTCATCTTCCCGGTAGACTTTATAATACTGGACTATGAAGCTGATGTAGAAGTACTAATTATTTTGGGCAAACCATTCCTAGTAACTGGCCAGACATTAATTGATGTTCAAAAAGGGGAATTAACCATGAGAGTTCAGGATGAGCAAGTTACATTCAATGTACTTCAAACTATGAAGTTTCCTAGTGAAGAAGAGGAATGTTCGGTTGTGTCTATGATAGACACATTAGCATCAGAGCAGTTAGAAAAATGCTGTAAGGGCCCATCACCAGTAGTATGGACAGACAACTCAGATTCAGAAAGGGAAGACAAGAAAGAATAGGCCTGGATTGATGTCAGGCATGGCATTGGGAAGCAGGGGCCAATGCAGGACCCATTAGACATGTCCTCACCAAAATCAAGGCTGCTAAAGGCATCAGTGGAGGAGCGACCAGTCTTGGAGCTGAAGCCACTGCCAGCACACCTCAAGTATGCATATCTAGGAGAGACAACCACTCTTCCTGTGGTCATCTCAGCATTCTTGACAGGAGAGCAAGAGGAGAAACTGGTCTTGACGTTGAAGAAATTCAGAAAGGCTATTGGTTTGGACCCTTGCTGATATTAAGGGAATCAGCCCCTCATTCTACATGCACAAGATCCTTTTGGAGAGCAATGAAAAAGGGTCCATAGAACCCCAACGGAGGCTCAACCTAATAATGAAGGAGGTGGTAAAGAACAAAATCATCAAGTGGATAGATGCTGGAATTATCTACCCCATATCAGACAGCTCCTGGGTGAGTCCAGTCCAATGTGTTCCTAAGAAAGGGGGTATGACTGTGGTGGAAAATGAAAACAATGAGCTCATCCCCACCAAGGTTGTGACTGGCTGGAGGATTTGTATGGACTATTAGAGATTGAACAAAAGCACCAGGAAAGATCATTTCCCTCTACCATTCATCGACCAAATGCTAGATAGACTTACGAGAAGGGAATACTATTATTTTCTAGACGGGTATTCAGGGTACAACCAGATTGCTATAGCACCTGAAGATCAGCATAAGACCACATTCACATGTCCCTATGGTACCTTTGCATTTCGAAGAATGCCATTCGGGCTTTGCAATGCTCTAGAAACGTTTTAGCGATGCATGATGGCAATTTTCATAGACATGGCTGAGCAGTTTGTGGAAATTTTCATGGATGACTTCTCAGTCTTCGAGGACTCTTTTGACCTATGTTTGGAAAACCTTTCTAAAGTCTTACAACGGTGTGAGGAAACAAACTTGGTGCTGAACTGGGAGAAATGCCAGTTTATGGTAAAAGAGGGGATTGTGCTGTGACATAAAGTTTCTCAAGAAGGACTTGAGGTTGACAAGGCCAAGGTGGAAATCATAGAGAAGATGCCTCCTCCCACCTCTGTCAAGGGCATTCGAAGCTTCCTAGGCCATGCAGGATTTTATTGGAGGTTCATTAAAGACTTCTTCAAGGTTGTCAAACCTCTATGCAGTTTGCTAGAGAAGGACATAATTTTTTGTTTTGATGAAAGCTGCATGACAGTATTCTGTGATCTCAAGAAGAAATTGAGTACAACCCTAGTTATCGTGGCATCGGACTGGACCTCTCCATTTGAGCTAATGTGTGATGCTAGTGAAGCAGCATTGGGAGCTATCCTCAGGCAGCGTAGGAACAAGCTTTTTCATTCTATATATTATGCAAACAAAACGCTGCAAGGGGCCCAGCTAAACTACACAGTGACAGAAAATGAGTTGCTTGTAGTAGTTTTCGCCTTTGAAAAATTCACATCATATCTGGTAGGAGCAAAAGTGATAGTGCACACAGACCATTTTGCCATCAAACACCTAGTTAAAAAGAAGGATTCCAAGCCCAGGCTCATTCGGTGGGTGCTTTTGCTTCAGGAATTCGACCTGGAGATTAGGGATAGAAAGGGAACTAAAAATCAAGTGGCAGACCATCTCTCCAGACTGGAAGGGGACAGCTCAGGAGTAGATGAAATTAACGAGATATTTCCATATGAACAACTCTACCTCCTGTCCCAAGATGGTGTGCCATGGTATGCTGACTATGTAAATTACCTTGTGAGTGGAATGCTCCCACCAGACTTGACGTTACAACAGAAGAAGAAATTTATGCATGAGGTGAACTCATACTACTGGGATGAACCATACCTTTTCAAGCAATGCGCTGAACAGATGATAAGAAGATGCATCCCCTGTGAAGAGATTGAGCAAATCTTACAGCAATGCCATGCTTCCCCCTATGGAGGCCACTTTGGAGGAGTGAGAACTGCGAACAAGGTACTATAGGACGGGTTCTACTGCTCTTCTCTATTCAAGGACTCTCACTCCTTCGTGATGCAATGCGACCGATGCCAGAGGATAGGAAATATATCTAAAAGACATGAAATGCCACTGAACAACATCCTAGAGGTGGAATTATTTGATGTGTAGGGAATAGATTTCATAGGCCCATTCCCTTCGAGTTTTGGGAACCAATACATCCTAGTAGCTGTAGATTATGTCTCAAAATGGGTGGAAGCGAGTGCATCTCAAACTAATGAGGCAAGGGTGGTGACCAGATTTTTGAAGAAAAACATCTTTACAAGGTTTGGAACCCCTAGAGCCATCATCAATGATGGAGGTACCCATTTCTACAATAGGCAGTTTAGAGCACTACTAGCTAAATATGGAGTAAGGCACAAGGTGGCAACACCCTATCACCCACAAACTAGTGGGCAAGCTGAAGTCTCCAACAGAGAAATCAAGAGAATCCTGGAGAAAATAGTAGGCCCCACGAGGAAAGATTGGTCCTCGAGGTTGGATGATGCATTATGGGCTTATAGAACAGCCTATAAAATGCCACTGGGTATGTCACCATACAAGTTAGTGTTCGGGAAGGCTTGTCATCTACCAGTAGAGCTAGAGCATCGAGCATATTGGGCAGTGAAGAAGCTAAACCTGAATCTAGAAGCTGCTGGTGAGAAAAGGATGCTGTAGCTAAATAAGCTGGATGAATTCCGTGGTCAGGCTTATGAGAACGCCAAACTATACAAGGAGAAAGCAAAGCAATGGCATGACAAGAAGATACAACGAAGGAACTTTGAAGTGGGATAGAGAGTACTGCTGTACAACTCCAAGCTGACCTTGTTTCCTGAAAAATTGAAATCTCGTTGGTCTGATCCCTTCCGCGTTAGTAAGGTTTTCCCTTTTGGAACTATTGAACTGGAAGAAGAAAAGAAAGGGAGGACATTCAGGGTTAACGGAAAAAGAGTCAAGCACTACCTGGGAGGTGATGTGGATAGACAGCAAACCTCAATCCATTTGCAAGAGGGATGAATAGGGAAGAAGTCAGGCTGTTGACTCTAAAACAAGCGCTCATGGGAGGCAACCCATGTTTAAATTTATTGTTGTTCAATTTGACAGTTTTTAGATAACTTAAATCGTGAATCTAATAGCGTTTGTGTTTGTTACACAGGTTGGGAAACATAGCAGTTTGCAGGCCAGTTCTTGCTTTGCTGCAGCAAAACTGTGTGGAAGTTAGTCTTTGCTTTGTTGTAGCAAGATTATGAGCAACCCACCTCTGTTGCAGCAAAATCATAAGCAAGCTAGTTTTTACTACAAAAGTTGCTGCAGCAAATGCGTTTAGCCCTAAATAAAGGAGTCCCCCTCTATAAAAAAAGAAAAGAAAAAAGAAAAAGTTGTTAAAAGCAAAAAAGGGGGCGGGAAAATTGGCAAAAACTCATAAGTCACGAACCCACAGCCCTACCCCCCTCATTACAACCCTGCACATAACACCCTCTGCATCTCCCTTAACCCTTTCACATTCCAGGAACTCTCCCGTGAACCCCCTTCGCACCAGAAGACTTACATTTCCCAGCCCCCACAACCAACAATGCCGAGGGTTAAGACTGTGGCAAGGAAGGCGAGCAAAATGAAGAAATTCACCTCCGAGGAGAGCAAGCAGAGACACGATGAAGAAATCCTGCTGTGACGTTTCTACGCAGAGAAGGGTTTCATCTTCACCACAATGGAGGATTTGGGACTACCAATGTACGTTGCAGCTGTGGTTAAGTAGAGAGGATGGGAAACTTTTACCAGTCACCCGCGAACTGCCCTCATGCCTCTGGTAAGGGAATTATATGCTAACTTTTTGCAAGATAATGATAAGTGGGTAAGAGTCAGGGAGACTCGTGTTTGGTTCGACCAAGCCTCCATTAACAAGGCTTATAATCTCCCAGATGCAGAAGACGAGTACAAAGAATATCTAGAGGCTCTGAAGGACCATGACTAGGACGCAATGCTCACCTAGGTGTGCATCCCAGGCACCAGCTGGAACATATCTCCACAAGGTGCCACCACCATCAATCAAATCTCCCTGGTACTTGCAGTAAAGGTGTGGTACCACTTTCTCAAAACTCTCATTTTGCCCTCCACACACGGGCAAACGGTGAGCAAGGACAGGGTAACAATGGTCGATGCTATCATCTTGGGTCGGCCTATTAATGTGGGCAGAGTTATCAATTAACAAATTGAAGTGTGTGCAAACCGGAGAAAGGGAAGCTTACTCTTCCCTTCCCTCATCACTCTGTTGTGCCAGAATAGTCGAGTGCCAATCTCAATTGACGAGGAGGCACTAAAGGGGGGCAGCCCCACCATTGCCTGGATTGTCCAAGAAAAAGCTGATCCAGACCCATCAGCTGCCCCACAAACACCTCCACCCACAGCAGAACAAGTTGCATCCACTTCGGCCCCTCACCCAGCAGACCAGACTTTGCAACTCTTACTTCAGCAGCAAAACACAATCTTGAAGCAGCAATCTCTACTCCTCAAGAACCAGCACACCTATTAGCAGTATCAACAGCAAAAGGACATTGCCCTCCAGAGAACACTTGAGCAAAATTTCCGGCAATTCTACCCTTTCTCAAACTTCCCCTTAGAAATACTGCACTACACGACTGGGGAAGAGCAGAGAACCCCAAAACCTCATTCTAAAGGGGGCTAGGAGTCTCAAGACTCTTCCCACAGCCACAAGCAACAGCATTTCCCACTACAACCTCATGAGGCCATGGAGTCTTCGGGGGATAATGAGCCTCTAGCAAAGAGGGCAGCTACCATCAAGAAAGGAAAGGGCAAACTCCAGAGCTCGCAAAGATAAACACAACGAAGGAGTGGACTTCGAAGGTCCTCAAAGTCTTCTGAGGGTCAATGCCACTAGGGTGTTGTAGCATCCCTACAAGTACCCTCAGGAAGTTCCCTTATCTCCTATTCCCTCTATGCTATTTTAGAATTTCTGTTACTTTGCTTATGTTTTCGATTGGTGTCTCTTATGGTTTTGGCAATAAAATCAGTATTGGGGACACTGCTCATCATTAAGTTTGGGGGGTGTGACATAGATTACCTAAATATTTGTTGTGACATCTGCCGGGGAATTGAATTAGTATTGTTTTAGTTATTGTTGTAGTATTTGCTGTAGCATTGGACTTGGACCTGTTTAATTTGGGTTTCTGCTTATTTGTGCTTTGGCTTATTTGTGCTTCTGCCTGACTGTGTTGGATAAGACTGTACTATTACTTGCTGTCGTCTGTCTTACTGTCTGTTTTAGATGTATATATGAAAAAAAAGGGAATATAGAGAGAGATAAGTCTGCACATTTCATAACCTACTGTAGTTCTGGGATACTCCATGAGGAGGATTGGTAATTTCACTAAAACCCAGAAAAGGAGATCTGCACACTTACCCAATCACACAGAACCTTCTTCTAATGAACACAGAACTATGGGCAGTTTGGCAAGAGACATTTGGTGATTTTTTAGAAATTGGATTTAAGTTTTTAGAGCTAATATTGAGAGTCTTCTGTAGAATTATGAAGGAGGCATAAGCTTATTGTCAAAAAGGTTTAAGTTTGGGGGAAAGTAGAGGAAAAGAGAGAAATTTGGACACTCCACTGCCTCTGTAGTTCCTTAGTAACCAGGAGTATGCATGAGCCCCATGTGTACCCTTGCGTAAAACAGGGACATAGAGTATAAGTAGGATGCTACTTAAAGGTGATAAGGTTGAGTCACTAGGTGCCTGCATCTTACATGTTGGCATTCGCGTCAAAAGGCACTAATGACCTCTGCTAGAATAATAACAGTAAAAAAGAGAGAAAGGAAATCAGTGAGCTACCCCCATATTTGTTGCCCTAGCTGTGCCTATGAAGTATGCCAACTTGCCCTAAGTAAGGAGGCTCGATATATTAGCATGAAAATCTTAGGAACTCTGGCTAATCTTGACCTAAGTGGCTCTTGGAGAATCTGTCCATGTCACACACACAACTTCAAAGAAGGTTTTGGTTGTGATTGGGAAGAAGGCTTGTGGTGTTCCTTATATGGAAACAATCTTGAGAGTTGAGAGCTAGCAGCAGGACCATATGGAATTAAACAGGAGAGAAGGGCTGGAATTAATTAGAAGAGGTGTGGTGAACAGAGCAAATTGCTTGGGGACAAGCAACCGTTTAATTTTGGGGGGATTTGATAACTTCAATTTATTGCAGTTTCTATGTGCTTTCTAAGTATGTTTATGGTGTTTTTTTGATCTATTAAGCACTCTTATTCCCAGATTTAATTGAATGTGTTGACTCCCTTAGATACAAGATCATCCACCTTGTTTGCTGTGACAATTTAGTATGCATATGCGGCAATTATGGCAACAAATCGAGGGATATTGAGTGAGCTAGGCCCTTTTAATACAATGCATATTATGGGGAACTGATTCTATTTGATATGGTGCAGGTGGCAGGGGAGCAGAGCTGCGTAGCAGGTGCAACCACCAACTAACAAGAGAAAGTAGCAACTAGCTGACACTGCAGGCTGATGGTTGGTACAGAACGGTCTCCACTACTCAAAGTGGAGAAAAAGGCTGCACGCAGAGATGCTGGCTGCAGAGTAGGGAGAATGTCAGCATAACCAGGCTGGGACCACAAGGCCTGATTATAAAAAGGGTAGAAAGCAGAGTGCAGAGAAGAGGATACTACGGGGGGGGGGAAGAAGAAAAATACACAGAGAGAAAACCTAAAAATCCCTAACGGGAAAGGGTTGTGAGAAACACCTCAGCCTAGGGTGCACTGACTCTGCATGGTGAAGCATTGGAATAAGAGAGAGTCTGTAGTTCCAGAATTTTCTTGCTCCCTGTTGAGATTCACACTGTTGGCAGGAAATTACATTTGTTGCTTTATTGTTAGTTGTATTACTCTGGATGTATACCAGTACTTTTCTGATGTCTGTAACCAGTGTAGCTATGAGGCTGCGCTAGTTTCCAGCTAGGGTTGTAATGAACACATGAACATTTTTAGTTACCAACGATTTGCTGTAGCATTGCTGTAACATTCAACTGTGTGTATATTTTAATTTCTCCTGATAACAAAAGTTTGATAGAGGAAGATTAAGGCCAATATTCACCTGGAAGGGTAGTGGAGGCTAGAAAAATAGTTGAATGTGTGGGGTCAGCCAATATAGGGATATATGGTTACCCCATTAGCCCAATAGTTGGAGCTTCATGCACAATTTGGGGGTTAGGATTGATGCAGGGATGTGTGTCAGAACCCCAGAATTACAGGGAATGGAAGTCTGGAAAGACCCCATTCAAGAATAAATTTGGCACTAAGAAAATTGCTGTAGCAATCCCTAGAACAAATATGAGTGCTATAGTTCATGGCAAACCTGAAGCAACCCTAGGCCACCTAATATCATTTTCCCCTCGTCTTAATTATAGTGGTATTCAGTTGTTCTACCTCTATATAAATTTTGTGAACCAACTTATTTTTGCTATAGCATTTCACACGTCAAAATTCTCTATAATAGTTTTAGTTCACTCCTCGTGGGACGATACTCACTCATCATTTTATTACTTGGTCACGACACGTGCACTTAGTTCTGACATTGCATTCATCTTGCAACACCAACAAATTACCTAAGAATAATTTCGGATATTTCTTCCTCATGACTTCTTCTAGCTCTCAAGTTGCTTCTTCTGGAGTCAAACCTTCCCATAACACCTTAACTAGGGGAATAGTTTTGTTCCGCAATTGCTTCACGTCAGTGTCCAATATAGATGTTGGTACTAGCTGGTATGTCATGTTCTCCTTTATTTGGATTGGTTCATCTCGTATCACTTGTGAGGAGTCTGGAAGATACTTTCGGAGTTGTGATACATGGAAAACATTATGAAAGTTGGACAAATTAGGTGGGAGAGCAACTTGATATGCTGATGTCCCTACTTTCTTCAGAATTTGGTAGGGTCCTAAAAATCACGGATTTAGCTTTTTGATCTTGAGAGACCTACTAACTCCAGTGGTCGAGGAAAGTTTTAGAAATACGTGGTCCCCTTCCTCAAACTCTAGAGGTCTATGTATTTTATCATAGTAACTCTTTTGGCAACTCTGAGCATTGAGCATTTTGTCTTGTATAATCCTGATTTGTTCAGTTGTTTGTTGAACTAGATCAAGACTCAACAAGTTCTTTTCTCCTACCTCAAACCAATATAGTGGAGATCGGCACTTTCTACTATATAAAACTTTATAGGGGGCCATCTTAATACTAGAGTTGTAACATCCCGTAATTTTTGTTTTTAAATAATAATGTTTTGTTATAAACAAATATATTTTTATTTATTTAAAAATGATTATGTTTTGCTAAAAGTAAGTATATTTTTAATTAAAATAATTATTTTTTTGCTTAAAATAATTATATTGGCATTTAATAAATTTTTGTTGTATTTTTAGAAATATTTTTTCTTTTATTATGTATAAAGATATTTATTTAATGATTTGTTTATTACGATTTTAATGAAGAAAAATCATGATTTAAGAATTTAACTAAAGGTTTATGAGAATATAAATTTTTAGAAATTTTTGGGATATTTTAAGATAAAAAATGAAATTTATATAAAAGAAAATCCTATTATTCAATTATTAAATTATTATTATTATAAAAAAAATATAAGGGGAAGGGAACGTAGAAGGGAGACGGCGCTTATGCAAATTTCGAAAAAAAAAATGGAGAAGATGAATAGTGAGTGAATAGTAATCTCAACTTTTTCTCTAGATCTGGAGTACCTATTGGCTTCCGATCTCAAAAATAAAGGTGTTACTGAATTCAGGACGAAGAATACTACGGTTTTAACCGATCAATTTTTCAAATCAGTTATTGAATCGTCGAAGATCTGAAGTAGAAAATCTCATAAAAAAGTAAATTCTAAAATTCTTACTTAAATACCTCCAATTGAAATTTTGACACTGTAGATGGATTCAGGAGTTAGTTAAACCTTCAGATATGAAATTTTTCAGCTATCTGACAACTTTTTGTTCATCGTGAATAGTGATTTTCGGCGGGTGAATAGTACTTTTCGGTGAGTCAATAGTTTTTTCCGCGCGAGTGAATAGTGACCAAGCTCCCTGAGTCATTTTCTAAGTCTTTGGACTCTCCGGACACGTTTTTGAGGTCTAATTGATCAAATTCGGCTTGAAAAAGTACATTCTAGGGCTGTCCAACCAGTAGCCCTACCCTGTGAGTAGATAATTCTTTCTACGAATTGCCCCATGCTCTTTTTGAACTATAAATGTATTATTATTTCTATTTATAAATTATTTATACTATTATAAGTTTCTGAAATGTGTTAAAATATTTGTTATACTTACGAACTGGCACATAGTTCAAGAAGAGTATGGTTTTAGAAATGGATTTTGGAACTCATTGAATATGTGGTTCTAAATGTATTTATCATTATTTGATAAAGTGAATATTATGTGTACGATGCATTGATTTGTAAAGCTATATACTTGTGAAAATGATGCATGTCATATTATAAATGAGATTGAATGGGAAATGTAAAGTTTATGGCGAGTTGCTTGATAAATATGACAAGCGTAAAGCTTATGGCGAGTTGCTTGATAATTTTACATGTATTTATATGTATTGATGAATATCGGCTGGTTGTATGGCTTGTGACAGTATCGAATAAGGGATGCCCTATTAGCCTGAGTGAGCTAGGAGAGGGCCGCTCCAACTAGGTGACAATGGTAATGTGGGGGGCAGGAAGGTGATGTACTCACATTCCCTGATCACTTATTGTAATTGTGGTCGAGGTCACTATGTGTATAGAAAATGAGTTATATTTTCATTGCATTGACCAGATTGCTGAGTGAGGTAGGAGCATTAAATTGATGATTTTATCTCTAAATCATAATATTTTACTATAACTTATACAACTGAACATAACATTTGTTTAAAGATCATACCATGGTACATATGGTTTTAGATATCTGAATATCCTTTGATTTGAGAATATATGAAATATGGGTCCCATATGAATGTACTTCTGAACTATATTTTCTATGTGACACATTTTAAAATATAAGTGCATACATATGCTGACCTAAGAGGTCATAGGAGGAATTATTTGCTCACTGAGTTGTCAAACTCACTACATAATATTTTCACATTTTTCAGATAAGAATATCAGAGTCTGATTCGACAGATAGGTGATATATTCTCTGGGTGAGTCTACGTTGCTTCCAAGACTCACGGTCTTTGAATTATACTGTGTTTGTATTCTAGAGTGTTGTAAACGCTACAGGCAGGATCCCTGTTTCTGTTGTACTTTGATGTTTATAGACTTAGTCTGTATATTGTGTATAAATGAGAGATCCTATATATATATGTTCCCATGATAAAGAATTGAATTATGTATCTTCATGAAAAATATCTGATTGCAGAAATAATAATTTTAAAAAAATTGTTTATTTTACGTAACGTAAATTGGGGGCATTACAAGAGTGATAGCTATTATTATAAGTAAACTCTACTAAAGGTAGGTAATTATCCCATCCTTTACCTTACTCTATCACACAGGCCCTCAACATATCTTCTAGGGTTTGAATGGTCCATTCTGTCTGCCTGTCAGTCTGAGGATGGTAGGCAGTACTGAACAGCAACCGAGTACCAAAAGCTTCCTGTAATGCCTTCCAAAATCATGACGTGAACCTCGGATCTCTATCTGAAATGATATTTAAGGGAATTCCATGTAGTCTAACTATTTCTTGAACGTACATTTGGGCCAATTTGTCCAGTGAATAGTTACTCTTTATGGGCAGAAAGTGAGCAGATTTGGTTAATCTGTCAACTATTACCCACATAGAGTCATGTCCAACTGAAGTTTTAAGTAAACCCACAACAAAGTCCATCGAAATACTATCCCATTTCCATTCAGGAATCTTAAGAGGTTGTAGAAATCCTGCTGGCTTTTGATGTTCCACTTTCACCTTCTGAAAAATTAAACATTTCGCCACGAACTCAGCAATGTCCTTTTTCATCCCTAGCCACCAATACATCCTTTTTAAGTCCTGGTACATTTTAGTGGATCCAAGATGGACTGAGTATTTACTCTGATGTGCCTCCTACAGGATCTTGGTCCTCAACTCTCGTTCTTAAGGGACACAAATCATTTCCTGATACATGATTGCTCCAGTTTTTGAGATAGAAAAATTATCTTGATCTTTGTGATCCTGTAAGTATTGATCATGAGCTTGGGCCTCTTTAATCTGGTTTCTAAGATCACACTCTATACTCAACCCATTGATGATTAGCTTATTTGGTGTAAGGGTAATGGCCAGCTTCAGATTTCGAAACTCCTCTAGCATCTGCATCTCATACACCATCATCTGAACCATGTGTAGAGATTTTTGACTCAAGGCATTAGCTACAACATTCTCCTTTCCTGGATGATACTTTATCTCAAACTTGTAGTCATTGAGAAATTCTACCCACCTTCGTTGCCTCATATTTAACTCCTTTTGATAAAAAAGGTACTTAAGACTCTTATGATCACAGTATACTTCAAATGTTGCCCCATACAAATAATGTCGCCAATAAATTGGATACTTAAGACTCTTAAGAATCTTTGCTAAGAAATTGGATAGAGATCGTGCTAGTTTACATTATTCTTTCATGGTTGCTACTCTAATAAGAGATTTCCTATTAGTAAATGATGTGTATAAATCATGCAAGATTTTGATAGAAGATAAGAAGACTCTTGTAGATTTGATAGTTCTAGATATGGTAGACTTTGATGTTATACTAGGAATGGATTGGTTGTCATCATGTCATGTCATTCTAGACTATCACCTTAAGGTGATTAAGTTTAATGTCCTTGGAGAATCTTCTTTCTTAATACAAGGAGATTGTAGTAAGAAGTCTAGTATTTTAATTTCAGCCCTAATAGCTCACAAGCTATTAAAAAAAGGATGTCAAGGGTATTTAGTAGTAGTTAAAGATGTTGATATGAAGTACACCAAAGTGGAGCAAGTTCCAGTGGTTAGAGAATTTTCTGATGTGTTTCCTGATGAGTTGCTAGGGTTACCCCCAAACAAAAAATTGAGTTCAGTATTGATTTACTTTTTGGAACTCAACCAGTGTCTATACCCCCATATAGAATGGCACCAACTAAGGTCAAGGAGTTAAAAACTCAGTTACAAGACTTGTTAGACAAGGGATTTATACGCCCTAGTACTTCTCCTTGTGGTGCTCTGGTTCTATTTATGAAAAATAAAGATGGATTGTTATGGTTGTGTATTGATTATAGCTGAATAAGGTGACAGTACGTAATAAGTATCCATTACCTCATATAGATGATCCATATGATCAGCTACAAGGTGCCAGTGTTTTTCAAAAATTGATTTGAGATTTGGGTATCATCAATTGAGGATAAAGAAGGAGGATATTCCGAAAACTGCTTTTAGAACTTGATATGGGCTTAGTAATGCCATTTGGTCTAACAAATGCTCCAGCTGCATTCATAGATTTGATGAATAGAGTATTTAAACCTTTTCTTGATCAATTCATCATTGTATTCATAGATGATATCCTGGTATATTCAAATAGTTCAGAAGAGCATAAGTGGCATTTAAGAATAGCATTACAAACCTTAAGAGAACACCAACTGTACGCCAAGTTTTCAAAATGTGAATTTTGGTTTAGTAGTGTTACCTTTCTAGGACATGTGATTACTAAATATGGTATTCAAGTTGATCCTAAAAAGATAGAAATGGTGCATAAATGGCCACGCCCTACAACAGTTACAAAGATTCATAATTTTCTTGGTTTAGCAGGCTATTACCACAGATTCGTTAAAGATTTTTCAAAGATAGCTGCTCCTTTGACAAGGTTGACAAGAAAGGGAATAAATTTTGACTGGTCAGATGAATGTGAAAGAAGTTTTCAAAAACTCAAAGAATGTTTGACTACAGAGCCAGTATTGGCTATTCCTTTAGATACTGGAGGATACACAGTATACTGTGATGCATCGAGAATTGGATTAGGATGTGTGTTGATAAAAAATGGTCGAGTCATTGCATGTGTATCTAGATAGCTTAAATCACATGAACAAAATTATCCAACTCATGACCTAGAAATGGCAGCAGTCGTCTTTGCTCTCAAAATTTGGGGGCATTATCTATATAGTGAGACATGCAAAATTTATACAGATTATAAAAGTCTCAAATATATCTTCTAACAAAAAGATCTTAATTTGAGACAAAGACGATAGATGGAATTACTTAAAGATTATGACTGCAAAATACTATATCATCCATGTAAGGCCAAATTGTGCCTGATGCATTAAGTAGGAAGTCTATAAGTAGTTTGGCTCATATCACAATGGTAAGAAGGTGAAAAAGGTGCCTGGAATATTGTTAGCTCATGTGCAGTTTCAATTATCTTTGATCGAGCAGGTGAAAAATGCACAAAAAGAGGATGCCTATATATGCAAGAAAATTGAAGAGGTGAAGAATGATGGTGAAATTGAATTTACTGTAGACTCTGAAGGAATTCTAAGATTGGGCAAGCGGATATGTGTACCTGATAAATCAAAACTTAAGAAAGAAATTTCAAAGGAAGCCCATAGATCCATGTATACAATTCATCCTAGAATAACTAAAATTTATAAGGATCTAAAAGAAATTTATTGGTGGGAAGGTATGAAGAAAGACATAGTTGATTACGTGTCTCGATGTTTAACTTGTCAACAGGTAAAAGCATAACATCAAAGGTCTACAGGACTACACCAGCAGATAGAGGTACCCGAATGGAAATGGGAAAGAATAACTATGGATTTTGTTACGGGATTACCGAGAACACCAAAAGGGTTTGATTCAATATGGGTGATCATTGATAGGTTAACTAAGTCAGCACATTTCCTACTAGTGAAAACCACATACAATGTAGCTCAGTATGCACAATTATATTTGAATGAAATAGTGAGACTTTATGGAGTGCCAATATCAATTATTTCTGATCGAGGACCATAATTCACAGCTCGTTTTTGGAGAGCTTTCCAAGAATCTTTAGCCACGAAGTTGGATCTCAGTACTGCATTCCATCCTTAAACAGATGGGCAATCTAAGTGAACCATTCAAATATTGGAAGACATGCTTCGAGCTTGTGTTGTAGATTTTCAGGATAGTTGGGAAAGATTTATGCCTTTAGTTGAATTTTCTTATAACAATAGTTATCAAGCCAGTATACAAATGGCTCCTTTTGAGGCATTATATGGTAGGCATTGCCGTTCCCTAATTGGATGGTTTGAGATGGGTGAAGCAAAGGTTTTAGGGCATGATATGATATAGGATGCATTGGTCAAAGTAAAATTAATTAAAGAAAAGTTATTAGCAGCTTAGAGTAGACAGAAGGCTTATGTTGATAATAGACGTCGACCATTAGAATTTGCCATAGGTGAACATGTTTTTCTGAAAATATCTTATATGAAAATAGTAGTGAGATTTGGGAAGAAATAGAAGTTAAACCATCGGTATATATGACCATTTGAAATTTTTGATAGAATCGGTTCAGTAGCTTATCGTATGCCTTTCCCTCCTAAATTGGGTAATGTCTATCTATTTTTTCATGTGTCTATGCTACAAAATTATTTACCAGATCCTACACATGTTATACAGTGTCCATAGATTCAGTTACAGGAAGATTTAACCAATGAGGAACAACCAATAGCGATAGTGGACAGATAAGTAATGAAGTTGCAGTCAAAGGAAATACCTAAAGTAAAAGTGATATGGAAAAATCACTCTTCTGAGGAAGCTACTTAGGAAAGAGAGAATGATATACGTGCCAAATATCTGTATTTGTTTGAACAATGAGGTTAGTATCTATTCGCTACTATGGTGATGAAATTCGGAGACCGAATTTCTTTAAGGGACGAAGAATGTAATAACCGTAAAAATAAGGAAAATTCTAATCAAGAAAAATTTTGAAATTTAACAGAGGCTTTTGGAAATGGAGATGAGAACCATTGAAAATATGTTTATTTACTACATAGTTTAAAGAATTACAAAGAAAATATGAGAATTTACGTTTCGGGGCCAAAATGCAATTTCTTAAAAGTTTCGGGGTTAAAATGTAAATAAGGAAAATTAGCAAGGACCTCCCTCTAAAATTAAATTTTTGCAGAAAGGTCCCCCGGAATATTATAAGGGCCTCAGCCGCTCAAAGGAGAAAAAATCTAGAATTTCCTCTCTCTCCTCAGAATTTTCTCTCCCAAAACCCTCAAACTTCTCTCTAAGATTTCTTCGCTTTCGGACCTCGGATTTCGACACCACCACCGTCAATCGACTCAGGACGAAGAGTTCTACAAATCAATTCGAAACTCTTATCTATGATTCTCAAACGGAAAAACTAACACAGTAGATCGATCCAGAAGGTATCAAAACATTAGGATCTCAAATTTTAGGATCACCCACCACCGCGCGTGTCCCCACGTGCCGAAACACTCCCGGCGAGTGACGCCCACGCACAGCTCCCCTGGAGGCATGTGCTGCGCGTGGAACCAGATCTATTTACGTTGACCTGCGTTGATCAAGCTACTGGATGCCAAATTTGGCAAATCCAGAGTGATTTTCAAAGTTTTTGGACCTTCGAGACTCAATTTTGGGGTTTATTTTGTCAAATTCGAACCAGAAACATGGATTTTGGGGTTGTTTAACTTGGTACCCTAATTTTGTGAGTAGATAATTCTTCCTATGACTTGCCCTATACTTTTCTTGATCTTTGAGCATATATATGATTATGTTTATGAGATATTTATACTTTTATATGTTTTTGAAATGCATTGGATTTATCTGAAATTGTCTACAATTTGAAATATAGTTTAAGAAGAGTATAGCTTTAAAATTAGTTTTCTGAAACTATGCTGTAGCTGATTTCTTATATATTTTTCATTGAACGGTGAAATGAATACTTATGCATATGGCATTGATCTATAAATTTATATGATTGTCTTGAAAAAGAGCTTGCATATGTGAAAAACCCTGAATGGATAATGTATGACAGATGAGTTGTTTTGAAAATGAGATTCTGAATTATTCTAAAAAGTCTGTTTTGAATAATATAGAATATGTGCATATGATAACTTTGTAGAGGAATCCTGTTAGAAACACTATCTGCTAATAGCAGGTGATGTTAGCCCTGGTGCACCTTGATAACCCAGCTAGCAGGGGGTGGTGCTGTAACAACCTTTTTTTTTCTCTTTATTATTATTATACAATATTGAGTTCACATACACGTCATTAATCAAAACGTACATGCAACATATCAAACACATAGATATTTACATCTTGTTTATTTTGGTTGACCAATTCCAGAGATATAGGTGCGGGTGGTTGCACCTTCATCGGGATCTGAGCCAACTCGACTACAAACATCTTATTTGATTCTGAGATTTGCCCAACATAAAGTAACTCGATCAAATGTGCACAAAAAGCCAGAGCCATAGAAAAAGTTGCATAACTAATTTTCTGAACATGATATGAAAATATAGTGAGAATTAAATCCCAGTAAGTTCAACAATAAATCATCATCACTATAGCTCATCACGTCATGTTCAGCTGTATAAACTACAGAAAATATCTTTGGTCACATGAATGCATTATATCTATGCACATAAGAATCATACTGTAATGATATGTATGACAAGATTAACTATTTTCAAAATATCATATGATGGCCATCAACTTATTCTCATTTCAAGCTACCCCAGTCAGGGTGAGTATCCTCTACTCTCCGATACGGGCTTTTCTTGCTCCGTCCGACATGGTCCACTTTATCTTACTTTTCTCATTATCATGATCATAACCGTTGGTAGGGCGTCCCCTACTGGTGCACCACACGGATTGCCATGTGACCGTGCTCATTTCTTTTCTTTTCTTATACAATGATAGCCAAAAATATGCTTTCAATAACAAGTATGTTCATCAAAATATAACTATTATCAAAAATCATTGGTAATCATGCCATGAACATAACCATTTCAAATATCACTTTATAAAATATTTCCATGTCAAAATTTCACACTTAAGATGGTAAGAAGTTCATACAAATATTTAATTAAGGAAATAAAATTTATTAGATAATATTTTAGATATCTAAGGAAATATAATCCTTAGATATTCTTCACCTTATGTATATGCATAGAAAATGTTTCTAACATTAAGAACATATAAAGAGGGAAAACCTAATAGGAAATAAATTAGAAATAACATACTAAAGAGATGCAAAATTCTTGGATAAGGAAGATAAATTTTTAGAAACAAGTAAAGGTCTTAAAATTTCAAGAACATTGGATTAGGGTAATTTTTCCTAATTCAAGAACTAGAGTTACTAAGTTTAAAATCTTTACCCATACATTGGGCTTTTACCTATGGACACTTCATATAGAGTTTTCCACTTCACATAAGTTTCTAGCAAGCCCATTGAAAAACCTAAGCAAGAAATAAAACATAGACTTGCACTAGGATATAGTAATTGGACCAATAGCCCAAAAATTATGAAAATGTGACCAAGACCTCCAAGAAAGGTAGAATTTTATCCAAAGCAAAGAAAATGGGTAGGAATAAGCCCAAATCCAAGAGGAAAAATAAAATAAAATAAATTAGGTGATGATATAATAATGTAATAATAATAAAGATTAGGTTACATGGCATTAAGATAAAAATTTAGCAAGTGGTGTGATTCTACATTCATAATTTTGGCAAGTGGCATGACAATACAAGGCTTTAGGACAAAAACATCTATATCCTACACTCATAATTCTAGCAAGTGGTATGATAATACATGGTATTAGGACAAAACATTCATATCTCACACAAATAATATCAACCAAATAATGGAGATTCAAGGGTTAGAAATTTGCCACCTAAAAAGGAAAACCTATCATACTTAATTAAGACAAAAGAAAATGGAAATGAATCCCTAAATCAAAGGGACCTTGTCCCTTATCTTAAGAACATACCATCATAATTTTCAAAATACAAATATCCTTTTCCTATGCATATCTTGACTAAGGAAGAGGAAGACAAGAACATAAGTTGTTTGTTTTCTAAAAATTCAACAAAGTGTATCCTAATTATGATAAGGTAGACCCATGATCATGAAAGTTGAATTATTTGGTGGTCTATATAAGAAAACACAACCTTACAACATTTTAATTTCATCCAAGTGAGGAAGAGAGAGAAATAGAAGCAAGGTAGAGTGAGGAAAGGAGAGAAAGAGAGGAGAAGAAAGGAAGGAAGAAGAAGGAGAAGTTTAGAAGGCTAAGTACTCAAGGTAAGTTACTTTAATCTCCACTTGAGTCCATTTTTTTCTTCTTCATCCTTGAGGTTCAAAAATTCACCCTCCTTCTCTTACCTAAGCTGCTAGAAAAGTTAAAGGAAGGAAGGAATCTTGCTACTTTTTTCAAGAGGAAACAAGAAAAGAAATTCACTAAGTAAGTTAGGGAGATTCTTATGTAAGTTTAACAATATTTCTTTTTGAAGAAAACTTTTGAAACTTATAATATTTATATGAGATTTTGATCTTAGAACTGTGATGATTGGTCATGGATGTTGCTATGTCATGTTACATGTTGATCTTGCATGTGATGTATGTTTGAATACTTAGGCCGGTATAGAAAGTTCTGCATAGTTATGGCTATGGGTGGCAAAATTTTAAGCTTCTATATTTTAATTTCTGGAAATTATCTATACAGAATTAAAATAAATGGTTAACATAAGAATTGTAGATATGTATGTCACGGATTTGTAGCCACTAGAATCATTCAATTTAGAGTCCATATGAGGTAGATATGATTCGATTAGGTAGCAAAGATCAGAAAATGGTTCATCAGGGAAGAATATGTTAGGATACTTTCGGTATTTTAATTTCTGGGACTTATATATATGAAATTAAAATAAATGGTTAACATAAGAATTGTATCTATGTGTGTCACGGAGTTTTAGCCACTGGAATCATTCAATTCGGAGTCCATATGAGGTAGATATATTCCGATTAGTAAGCAATGGTCAGAAAAAGGTTAATCAGGGAATAATATGTTATAATAGACTCGGTATTTTAATTTCTGGGAACATTCTATAAGGAATTGAAATAAATAGTTAACATATGAATTATATATATATGTGTCACGGATCTTTATCCCCTAGAATCACTTAATTTGGAATTCTTATGAGGGAGATATGGACATATTAGTAGATAAAGGTCAGAACCTATCTGAAAAGAAATAACATGTACATTTAGGGAGTAATATCACCTTGATGTCTTAATATTTCGCTACAATATTCAACATAATAATTTTAGATAATTGTTTTATCTTGAAATTGACACCAAGATCACCTACATCAGAGTTAAATTGAGGGAGTTATGCTCTGATTAGTAAGAGAAGGTTAGATAGGATGAAAACCTGCATCAAGAAAATAAAGAAATAAAATTAATATTTAAAAAAGAAGATGAATCTTATAAATGAAAATAATAAATGACTAGTATAGCCATAGCCATTGCCATTGTATAAACTTCTTACCATCTTAAGTGTGAAATTTTGATATGGAAATATTTTATAAAGTGATATTTGAAATGGTTATGTTCATGGCATGATTACCAATGATTTTTGGTAATAGTTATATTTTGATGAACATACTTGTTATTGAAAGCATATTTTTGGCTATCATTGTGAAAAGAAAAGAAATGAGCACGGTCACATGGCAATCCGTGTGGTGCACCAGTAGGGGACACCCTACCAACGGTTATGATCATGTTAATGAGAAAAGAAAGAGAAAGTGGGCCATGTCGGACGGAGTGAGAAAAGCCCGTACCGGAGAGTAGAAAATACTCACCCTGACCGGGGTAGCTTGATATGAGAATAAATTGATAGTCATCATATGATATTCTGAAAATAGTTAATCCTGTCATACATATCATTATTGTATGATTCTTATGTGCATAGATATAATGCATTCATGTGACCAAAGATATTTTCTGTAGTTTATACAGCTGAACATGACATGATGAACTATATTGATGGTAAATTATGATTTATTGTTGAACTTACTGGGATTTAATTCTCATTATATTTCCATATCATGTTCAGAAGAATAATATGCAGATTTTCTCTATGACACTTATTATTACCGTACGTTGGATCGAGGTGCCCTACCTTGGGCAACTACCAACTATATCAGATGTATCTGTCGTAGATGTGACTGAGATTCCGGTGGACATGCCACCCGCACCAGTCTCCCCGGAAGTAGTCGACATAGATGATTAGAGCTACTATGTATCTTTGTACAAATGTTTGTAAAATAATGGTATGTAGTTTGTAAAATAATGGTGTGTATGGAAACTAAGTATTGTATTATAAGTATTGTATCACTGTTAATAACAATTATGCTTGGTTAAAGTGATTATTATTACGAGTTAAGTGGTTAGAATTAAAGTAGTAATAACTTCATGGAATATTTTTTAAAATATAAAAAAATTGTTACATTTACTTAAATGGAGTTGTTGAATATGTTAGGACAGTTTCTGTATTTTAATTTCTGGGAATTATCTGTATGGAATTAAAATAAATGGTTAACATAATAATTATAGCTATGTGTGTCATGGATTTTAAGCGACTGGAATCATTCAATTTGGAGTCCATATGAGGAAGATATGAGCTGATTAGTAGTCAAAGGTCAGAAAATGGTTCGTCAGGGAAGATTATGTTAGGACAGCTTCTGTATTTTAATTTATGGGAATTATCTATATGGAATTAAAATAAATGGCTAACCTAAAAATTATACCTATGTGTGTCATGGAATTTTAGCCACTGGAATCATTCAATTTGGAGTCTATATGAGGAAGATATGAGCTTATTAGTAGTCAAAGGTCAGAAAATGGTTCATTAGTGAAGAATATGTTAAGACAGCTTCTGTATTTTAATTTCTGGGAATTATCTGTATGGTATTAAAATAAATGGTTAACATAAGAATTAATTCCATACAGATAATTCCCAAAAATTAAAATACAGAAGATGTCCTAACATATTCTTCCCTGATGAACCATTTTCTGACCTTTGACTACTAATCAGCTCATATATTCCTCATATGGACTCCAAATTGAATGATTCCAGTGGCTTAAAATCCATGACACACATAGCTATAATTCTTATGTTAACAATTTATTTTAATTCCATACAGATAATTCCCATAAAGTAAACTACAGAAGCTGTCCTAACATATTCTTCCTCGATGAACCATTTTCTGACCTTTGACTACTAATCAGACCATCTCTACCTCATATGGACTCCAAATGGAATGATTCCAGTGGCTACAAATCCGTGACACATATATATTTAATTCTTATGTTAAACATTTATTTTAATTCCCAACAGATAATTCTCAGAAATTAAAACACATAAGCTATCCTAACATATTCTTCCCTGATGAACCATTTTCTGACCTTTCCTTACTAATCGGACTATATCTACCACATATGGACTCCAAATTGAATGATTCCAGTGGCTAAAAATCCATGACACACATAGCTATAATGCTTATGTTAACCATTTATTTTAATTCCTTATAGATTGTTCCCATAAATTAAAACACTGAAACTTAAAATTCTGCCACCCATAGCCATACCCATGCAGAACTATCTACACCAACCTAAGTATTCAAACATACATCACATGCAAGATCAATATGTAACATGATATAGCAACATCATGACCAATCATAAAAGTTCTAAGATTAAAATCTCATATAAATATTATAAGTTTCAAAAGTTTTCTTCAAAAACAAATATTGTTAAACTTACCTGGAGCACTTTGTCCCCTAGACTTCTCCTTCCTCTTTCTTCCTTTCTTCCTCTCCTTTCCTCACTCTACCTTGCTTCTAATTTTTCCTCTCCCTCCCTTGGACAAAATTCTAATGTTGTAAGGGTGGGTTTTCTTATATAGACCACCAAATAATTCACCTTTCATGATCATGGGTCTACCTTATCACAATTAGGATACACTTTGTTGAATTTTTGGAAAACAAACAACTTATGTTCTTGTCTTCCTCTTCCTTAGTCAAGATATGCATAGGAAAAGGAGATTTGTATTTTGAAAATTATGATAATATGTTCTTAAGATATGGGACAAGGTCCCTTTGATTTAGGGATTCATTTCCTTTTTTTTTTGTCTTAATCAATTATGATAGGTTTCCTTTTTAAGTGGCAAATTTCTAGCCCTTCAATCTCCATTATTTGGTTGAAATTATTTATGTGGGATAGAGATGTTTTGTCCTAATGCTATGTCTTATCATACCACTTGCTAAAATTATGAGTGTAGGATATAGATGTTTTTGTCCTAAAGCCTTGTATTATTATGCCACTTGCCAAAATGATGAATGTAGAATCACACCACTTCCTAAATTTTTGTCTTAATACCATGTCACCTAATCTTGATTACACCATTATTTCATCACTTTAATTTTATTTTTATTTTTATTTTTCCTCTTTAGTTTAGGCTCATTCTTGCCCTTTTTTTTTACTTTGGTTAAAATTCTACCTTTCATAATGGGCTTGGTCACATTTTCATGATTTTTGGGATACCGGTCCAATTTCTATATCATAGTCCAAGTCTATGTTTTATTTCTTCCTTGGGCTATCCTATTGGCTTGCTAAAAATTCATGTGAAGTAGAAAAACTCTATATGAAGTGTCCATAGGTTAAAGCTCAATTACGGGTGGAGATACTAAACTTAGTAATTAAGAAAAATTACCCTAATCTGATCTTCTTGAAATTTTAAGACCTTTACTTACTTCACAAAAATTTATCTTTCTTTACCTAAGAATTTCACCTTTCTTTAGCATGTTTATTTCTAATATTTCCTCTTAGGTTTTCTTTTTTTACCTATTCCATTAATATTAGAACATTTCTATGTGTATATGTAAGGTGAAGAATTTCTAAGAAAAATATCTAAAAATTACGGGATGTTACAGGTGCTAATCTCGTGTGAGGGCCAACACACGGGATATGATATGTGATGGAGAGCGGAATGCCTCCTGTTTGGGTAAGATGCCATAAGAGATGTGATTTTTCTTCCCTTGCTTTGTGCTTGGGGAATAGCCCATACTAGAATCCCTTCGTATGTCCTCTTGAATGGTGGTAGGACAAACCTTGGCTGAGATGCTAAGTATAGGCAAATCCTACACCAGCAAAGTACGGAATGGGTGAACTATGATATGGTGGTTTTGATATGGGGTCCTCCTAACATTTTATAAGAAATGTTTTTAATGCATAACACTATTTGATTAATGATCATATTGTATCATATATGGATACAGATATTTGAACTTATTTGAATTGAGAATATTTGAAAATGCGGGTCCCATATGGATGCACTTCTGAGCTATAATTTTCTAATATGATAAAGTTTAATTAATGAGTAACTCCATATGTTGATCTGAGAAGTCATAGGGTTTTATTTTTTCACTGAGTTGTCAAATTCACTACACGATATTTTCACATTTTACAGATAAAGATACAGAGGTTGGCCCTGCAAATACGTGATCAGCTAGGTGTTATATTATCTGGGTGAGCCTTCATTGTTTCCAAGGCTTGAAATGTTTACATGTTATGTCATTGTAATCTAGAGTATGCTCTGAATGCCATAGGTAGTATCTTTGCTTCCGTTGTAATATTGTTAAATGTAACTTTGGCATATATAATTAGCTATATTAGAAACTTGTATCGTATGATATTTTTTGAATATGTGGTAATGTGAATCAGTATTCAAATATATAAGGGTAAAGTTATCTTTTAATGGTGTTTTCACGTTTCATTAAATTGGGGCGTGACATGATTCTCAAACACTAAGGATGGCATGCAATTGATTAAGTAACAAGCCATAAGAATAGCACTGCTCTAAAAAGAAACAAGAACATGATGGAGCAAAAAAGTAAGGGTTATCTCATTTAAGTGACAATTTTGGTGTTCAACCATGTCATTTTGTTGTGATGTGTGAGAACGAGAAGATTGATGAAGAATACATTATGTAGTTATAAAATTTTGAAAAGAGGCAAAAAAAATTCACATGCACTATCACTTCGCAAAATTTTAATAGACATATTAAATCGAGTACAAATCTCAATGCAAAATTTTTTGAAAATAGAGAATAATTTAGACTAATCTCGCATTAAAAACAATCAAGTGCAATGAGAGTAATAATCAATATAGGTAACAAAATACCTCAAATCAAGAGTAAAATGAGTACAATTAGGTCTCCAAACATCACTATGAATCAAAGAAAAGGAGGACTCAGTTTTAGTTTGACTATGTTTAGGAAAAGATGCATAGGAATGTTTACTTAATTGACATAACTCACAGTCTACTATTTGTTAAAATTTAGGAAGGCTGGCATCTGCTAAATAATGGTGAAGCATAGATAAAAAGTCAAAGGTAGTGTAAACAATTAGAAATGTAAGGATAGTAAGGTGATATAACCCAAGCAATTCATGCCTAGTTCCAATAGTCAGACCAATATTTTGATCCCGTATAAGTGCAAAGGAATCATCAAAGGTCAATGGGTAATTAAGAGTTTGAATAAATTTACTAACAGAGATTAGATTAAACGGATAATCCAGAATGTAAAGAATATAATCAAGTAGTAGAAAAGGAAGGGGTCCTTGACTAGTACCTTTAGTAACAATTTTAGAACCATTAGCAAGAGTAACAACAAACAGAGAAAAAGATGAAATATCAAGTTTTGATAAAATATAAGGCTTACTAGAGATGTGATTAGAAGAACTAGAGTCTAAGATTCAAGGACTAAGAGAGGACGACTATGTAAGGCAAGCAACATGATTACCAGTTTAAGCAATAAAAGCAACGGAAGTGGTAGCATTTTTAGTGGCATAAAGGAATACTTAATATCATTTGTGAGTGGTAATAATAGGAGAAAAAATACATAATTTCTTTCTTGTAAGTATCATGAAAGAGATAGCCATCACATATGGTTGAGAAAATCAACCTAAAAGTCTAAAACTGGACTAGTCAAAAGAAATCATCCCGAACAAAGAGCAAAAGGTGCAAGCAATAATTGTGTAGATGGCTAGGGTGATATTCAACATTATTTGGGCAACTAGAAGTAATGGTTTGCATTTTCTGGGTGATTGAAAAATAAATGGTGAAGTTGTGAATGTCTAGACAGAAGTAGATACCAAAACCATGGTAACCAAAGTTTTCTAGAGTATCACCAATGTATGGGTTGGTTGAACACACCTATCTGTGGTGGACCACTACCTTGGTTTTGTCAACAAATGTCTTTAGCAGTGGTTGTAAGTCTTAGCCTTCTATAGTATGAAATTCCCATGTTCCTTTTTTAAAAAAAAAAAGCTAAATAAAGGCACAACTGAGGGACTATAATAGTTTTTCTCTTAGCTTTGATACCGTGTGAAATTAGAGAGAATAGAAAAAAGACAAGAGAATGAAATGTTATCATTGTGTAAGGCCTACACTAGTCCTTAATATTTATGTAAAGAATTACACATAAGACACTAATTAAGATATAAAAGACTCATAATTATATCCCTAATTATTTTTTAAATCAAGGGATATGACAAATATTTCCTAGTCACATGCTAATCTATTTATAGTAATCCCAACAAATTCTAAACACATTGAGCTTGTAATTGTTACCCATATTCATTGGCAACAAAATGAATATTTCTATATGAATCAATCAAACATATCAAGTCAAGAAATTTGACTAATACAAATTATAACACACTAGCATAGCTCAAATAATGATATCTTTTCAACTCTATTAAGTTGGTTTAGAATTTAAGGTGAAACCCTGCAATAGCTTGGAATTCTCATATGAAAAAATTTTATTTTTAATACCATCCTTCAGCATAAAAATATTAAAGCAAAATTAACCTTCAGAATGAAACATTAATTTTGAGACTTTCCAAAACAAAGTAAGACATGCAAAAGAATAAATTGTATAATTTTTTTGTAGCAAGTTCTCAAGAAAATGATTTGCTATCCCTTTTTTAGGATTTTTCAAATAAAATTTACATTTATTCAAGAGTCAAAGCTTATATAACCCATGATTTAGATTAGGAGGACGAGAAAAACTGGTAGGTACTTTCCTTTGATTGTCTTTGATATTGCAATTTGATAGCATTAAAATATCTTGAATAATTTTCATTGAAGTTGTGCTCACACAATCAATTTTATTCGAAAACAAAGTGTGCATAGAAAAGTACTACAAAAGAATAAAGTAGTGAGTTTAGTTCGGGATGGTCTAATGTGAAAGTCATTTTTGGAACTTGGTGTTCAAATTTAAGTATTTGAAACTTCAAAAGACTTTAAAACAACTATATCACATTGGCATGCTCTTACTGGGGGTGTGTGCATGTACACATACTTTTCTGTGTATTCTATTATTACAATTTCCAAGATTTATTTTGGTATATCTTGGGGTACTTATTGCCAATTTGTTTACAAGAATGCTTGGTTCCTATAAATAGTTATCCTCACAATTACACTGAAATTTGTTTTGTATTCGTCTGCTCATTCTTATTGTGGACATCTAGTATATGCTAAATATATACAAATTTGAATCTATAATTTAGACATTTTTAAAAATTATTTTTAGGACCCTAGTAGCAGTACCTATGATAAGAGAAACCCCATTCATGAAATTAGAGTTACGATTGTTCAATATGCATTTTCTAATTTCTCAAATTCTCACATACTCAATATTGGACTAAAGGTGAGTTATTTATCTTAACAATATCATTGTATTTTGGTTTTGAAATTTAAAGGTTTATGTAAAATCTTGTGTAACTATGACACCACTCAATTTTGGAATAGTACATTTTATTTTAATGGATGTGTTTTATAATAAACTGTTATATTTTTTTAAATGATTTTGTTTTGCTTAAAACAAATATGATTATATGTGTGAGTGTTCATATGTGTGAGCATATATATATATATAGACATGCATACATATATATACATATATGTGTGTGTGTACGAGCGCACGCACTTGTATATAAATATGTATGGGATTTGTTTATATTACATGTTTTATTAAGAAAATTTATTGATTTGGAACATAATTGAGATTCTAAAGATTAAATGTAAGTTATGAGCTATATGGATACTACTTAGAAGTTACACTAGGGCTGCACAAAGAATTTTTAAAGATTCTCATAGTCATTACAGTGCTTTGAATTTACCAGCACAACATTAGATTTTCCAAAAATCGACAAGTCTAGATTAGAGGCACAAATACAGCGCTTGCAGCACCAACATAGCATTGTTGCAACACTAGAAATTTGAGTTACTATTCCAAGACTTCAAAGTGTTATCGCTGCGGCACCGGTGCCTGATCATCACGGTGCTAAAGGAACAATATGTGTATGCTGGTGCCTAGAAGGGTCATTACTACAACACTGAGCTACTACCACCACAATGCTAAACAAAATTGCCAAAATAGCCCTTTTGATTATAACTCAACACCCATGGGGAGGTAAGCAAAATTTTCCCAAACTTTTTGATGAGAACCATCATAATGATCAAGTTAGCTCTAAATGTTCAAGTGATCCATTCCAAATTCCAAGTGGACCAATTACTAGAGCTCGAGCTAAAAGGATTAAAGAGGCTTTTAATGGACTTGTTCAAGACACTTTAGCCAAGCAAATGACTCTAGAACTGGAGATGAAAACTTGTGAGGGCGTACTTAACATTATTCAAGTTGAATATGAGATTATATAGAGCTTTTAGGGCCAAAGTACAATTAAATGAAGAGCTAGGTCCATAGAGCACACAATAGTTGACTCGTTGGGCCTTAATTATGCTGATTGGAGAAAAATATGTTGATTTAGTATCTCATAATGTACATGAGCGAAATTTTAGACTTTATAGGTGTAACAACTCCATTTAAGTATCAATTCTTTTTTAAATACCATGAAGTTATTACCTCATTACAACTTAACTCAAAATAACATTTATTTAATTTATACAATACAGAGTTTACATACATATTATTAATCAAAACATACCTACAACATATCAAACATATAAAAATCTACATCTTATTTATTCTGGTTGACCAATTCCGAAGATATAGGTGCAGGTGGTTGCAACATCACCAGGATCTAAGCTAACTCGACCACAAATATTTTATTTGCTTCTGGGATCTGCCCAACATAAAATACTCGATCCAACATACACTAAAATCCAGAGCCATAGAAAAATCTGCATAACTAATTTTCTGAACATGATATAGAAATATAGTGAGAATTAAATTCCAGTAAGTTCAACAATAAATCATCATCAATATAGCTCATCACGTCATGTTCAGCTATATAAACTACAGCAAATATCTTTGGTCACATGAATGCCTTATATCTATGAACAAGAGAATCGTACAATAATGACATGTATGACAGGATTAACTATTTTCAGAATATCATATGATGACTATCAATTTATTCTTATATCAAACTACCCCGGTCAGGGTGAGTATCCTCTACTCTCCAATATGGGCTTTTCTCGCTCCGTCCGACATGGCCCACTTTCTCTTTCTTTTCTCATTAACATGATCATAACCGTTGGTAGGGCGTCCCCTACTAGTGCACCACACGGATTGCCATATGACCGTGTTCATTTCTTCTCATTTCACAATGATAGCCAAAAATATGCTTTCAATAACAAGTATGTTCATCAAAATATAACTATTACCAAAAATCATTGGTAATCATGCCATGAACATAACCATTTCAAATATCACTTTATAAAATATTTCCATGTCAAAATTTCACACTTAAGATGGTAAGAAGTTCATACAATGGAAATGGCTATGGCTATACTAGTCATTTATTATTTTCATTTATAAGATTCATCTTCTTTTTTAAATATTAATTTTATTTCTTTATTTTCTTGATGTAGGTTTTCATCCTATCTAACCTTCTCTTACTAATCAGAGCATAACTACCTCAATTTAACTCTGATGTAGGTTCTCTTGGTGTCAATTTCAAGATAAAACAATTATCTACAACTATTATGTTGATCATTGTAGCGAAATATTAATAAATCAAGGTGATATTACTCCCTCAATGTACAAATTATTTCTTCTTGCATAGGTTCTCACCTCTGCCTACTAATCGGTCTATATCCCCCTCATAAAAATTCCAAATTAAGTGATTCCAGAGGTTAAAGCTCTGTGACACATATAGCTATAATTCTTATGTTAACCATTCATTTTAATTCCCTACAGAAGGTTCCCAGAAATTAAAATACAGAAGCTATCCTAACATATTCCTCCATGATTAACCATTTTCTGACATTTGCTTACAAATTGGACCATATATACCTTATATGAATTCTAAATTGAATGATTCCAGTGTTTAAAAATCCGTTAGACATAGATATACATTTTTTATGTTAACCATTTATTTAGATTCCCTATATAATGTTCCCATAAATTAAAACACAGAAGCTATCCTAATATATTTTTCCCTGATTAACCAGTTTCTAACCTTTTCTTATTAATCAGACCATATTTATCTCATATAGACTCTAAATTGAGTGTTTTCAGTGGCTAAAAATCCCTGAGACATATATATACATTTTTCATGTTAACCATTGCTTTCATCACTTTACTTTTATTTTTATTTTTATTTTTCCTCTTGGATTTGAGCTCATTCTTGCCCATTTTCTTTACTTTGGTTAAAATTTTACCTTTCATAATGGGCTTGGTCACATTTTTATGATTTTTGGGCTACCGGTCCAATTTCTATATCCTAGTCCAATTCTATGTTTTATTTCTTCATTGGGCTATCCTATTGGCTTGCTAAAAATTTATGTGAAGTAGAAAAACTCTATATGAAGTGTCCATAGGTGAAAGCCCAATTTATGGGTAGAGATACTAAACTTAGTAACTTTTGCTCTTAAATTAAGAAAAATTACCCTAATCCGATCTTCTTGAAATTTTAAGACCTTTACTTACTTCACAAAAATTTATCTTCCTCACCTAAGAATTTCACATTTCTTTAGCATATTTATTTCTGATATTTCCTCTTAGGTTTTCTTTTTTTACCTATTCCATTAATATTAGAACATTTCTATACATACACGTATGGTGAAGAATTTCTAAGGATTATATTTCCTTAGATATCTAATAAATTTTATTTCTTTAATTAAATATTTATGTACCTTTATCAATAAAAGAAATGAAATTATGGATGTTACTTTGAATACTTTTGTACTTTTATTAATACATGAAACGAAATTAGGGAAGTTACAGTAGGCTCCTTAGTCAAATCTGTCCATGTGTATTAATTGCATTTGTTTCAAACTTTGAATTTTTAGGCTTAGGAGGCTTATTAATCAATCCAATACATGTACATTAGTTGCTTTCGTAATTGTTGGTTTTCTTGACTAGAAATCAGACTTTTCTATATATATTGTAACATTTCATTGTTGTAAGAACTTTTGTCATTAAATTCAAATCATATTTTCCTAGAATACCATATTGGAAAGGAGAGTTCTTCTCTAGGGTTCTCAAAAGAACTAAAAGACTTACCAAGGCTTGATCAACCTTGTGGTGTCTTTGATACTGTGGGTCCATGTTCTCTCTGGTTCAAAGGTTCTTAGTAGATCAACCAAACCTGTTTAGACTTTCTTGGGGTGTATATATCATTGCATTGGCTATAGGTTCTAAGGTATCGATCCTCTTGAGTTTGCATTGCCATCTTTGGCTGCAAGTTCTACAATCTTTGTAACAACTCCATTTATGTAAATAATGTAACAAATTTTTTTTATATATTTGTAAAATTCCATGAAGTTATTACTACTTTAATTCTAACCACTTAACTCGTAATAATAATCACTTTAACCAAGCATAATTGTTATTAACAGTGATACAATACTGAATTTCCATACACACCATTATTTTACAAACATTTGTACAAAGATACATATTAGCTCTAATCATCTATGTCGACTACTTCCGGGGACACTGGTGCGGGTAGCACCTCCACTGGAATCTTAGTCACATCTACTACAGATACATATGATATAACTAGTAGTTGCCCAAGGTAGGGCACCTCGATCCAACGTACGGAAATAATAAGTGTCATTGAGAAAATCTGCATAATTATTCTTCTGAACATGATATGGAAATATAGTGAGAATTAAATCCCAGTAGGTTCAACAATAAATCATAATTTACCATCAATATAGTTCATCATGTCATGTTCAGCTGTATAAACTATAGAAAATATCTTTGGTCACATGAATGCATTATATCTATGCACATAAGAATCATACAGTAATGATATGTATGACAGGATTAACTATTTTCAGAATATCATATGATGACTATCAATTTATTCTCCGTCCAACATGGCCCACTTTCTCTTTCTTTTCTCATTAACATGATCATAACCGTTGGTAGGGCGTCCTCTACTGGTGCACCACACGGATTGCCATGTGACCGTGCTCATTTCTTTTCTTTTCACAATGATAGCCAAAAATATGCTTTCAATAACAAGTATGTTCATCAAAATATAACTATTACCAAAAATCATTGGTAATCATGCCATGAACATAACCATTTCAAATATCACTTTATAAAATATTTCTATGTCAGAATTTCACACTTAAGATGGTAAGAAGTTCATACAATGGCAATGGCTATGGCATATACTAGTCATTTATTATTTTGATTTATAAGATTTGTCTTCTTTTTTAAATATTAATTTCATCTCTTCATTTTCTTTATGCTTGGCCTTTAGTCAATTTCTTCTTATTTATATCATTTCTAACACATGTTCTTACAAATTTATAGAGCATTTTTCTCTAATTTGATTTCTGCTATTACCCTATAGTTAAAGAGGTTCATCTCGGGTAGAAAAAAGTTGAAAATAGGCTTCAACAGCTTCCAACACGATCTGGCCATGTTCCAGGACACGGCCATGCTTTAAAAATACTTCAAATGTACTCAAAAACCGCCCCGAACACGGTTAACCCAAGCTTGAAGCAACCAGAACACGGCCGGGCCGTGTTCTGTGACCTTTGCTCACTAATTAGAGCATAACTGCCTCCTTTTAACATCAATTGAGGTGATCTTGGTGTCTGTGGAAAGATAAGACAATTATCTAAAACTATTATGTTAATCATATCAGCAAAATAGTAATAAATCGTGGTGTTATTACTCGCTTAAATTCAATAATATTTCTTCTCGGGTAGGTTCTAACCTTTACTTACTAATCTGACCATATCTCCCACATAAGAATTCCAAATTAAGTGATTCCAGTGGCTAAACATCCGGGAGACATAAATATATAATTCATATGTTAACTATGTATTTTAATTCCTTATATAATTTTTCCAAAAATTAAAACACCGAAGCTATCCTAACATATTCTTCCCTGATTAACCATTTTCTGACCTTTGTTTACTAATCGGAACATATCTACCTCATATGAATTCTAAATTGAATGATTCCAATGGCTACAAATATGTCACACATATATCTATAATTCATATATTAACCATTTATTTTAATTCCTTATAGATTGTTCCTAGAAATTAAAATACCAAAGCTATCCTAACATATTCTTCCCTAATTAACCATTTTCTGACCTTTGTTTACTAATCAGACCATATCTACCTCATATGAACTCTACATTGAATGATTGTAGTGGCTAAAAATCCTTGAGACATAAATCTACCTTTGTTATGTTAACCATTTGTTTATATTCCCTATAGAATGTTCCCAAAAATTAAAATACATAAGCTTAAAATTCTGCCACCCATAGCCATACCCATGCAGAACTACCTACACCAACCTAAGTATTCAAACATACATCACATGCAAGATCAATATGTAAAATGATATAGCAACATCCATGACCAATCATCAAAGTTTTAAGATCAAAATCTCATATAAATATTATAAGTTTCAAAAGTTTTCTTCAAAAAGAAATATTGTTAAACTTACCAAAGAATCTCCCTAGCTTACTTAGTGAATTGGTTTTCTTGTTTCCTCTTGAAAGAAGTAGCAAGATTCCTCCCTTCCCTTAGATTTTCTAGCAGCTTAGGTAAGAGAAGGAGGGTGAATTTATGAACCTCAAGGATGAAGAAGAAAAATGGATTCAAGTGGAGATTAAGGTAACTTACCTTGAGTACTTAGCCTTCTAAACTTCTCATTCTTCTTCCTTCCTTTCTTCTCCTCTCTTTCTCTCCTTTCCTCACTCTACCTTGCTTCTATTTCTCTCTCTTCCTCACTTGGACGAAATTAAAATGTTGTGGGGGTGGGTTTTGCTTAAATAGACCACCAAATAATATACCTTTCATGATCATGGGTCTACCTTATCACAATTAGGATACACTTTGTTGAATTTTTGGAAAACAAACAACTTATGTTCTTGTCTTCCTCTTCCTTAGTCAAGATATGCATAGGAAAAGGAGATTTGTATTTTGAAAATTATGATGATATGTTCTTAAGATAAGGGACAAGGTCCCTTTGATTTAGGGATTCATTTCCATTTTCTTTTGTCTTAAACAAGTATGATAGGTTTGCCTTTTTAGGTGGCAAATTTCTAGCCCTTGAATCTCCATTATTTGGTTGATATTATTTGTGTGGGATAGGAATATTTTGTCCTAATGCCATGTATTATCATACCACATGCTAAAATTATGAGTGTAGGATATAGATTTTTTTGTCCTAAAGCCTTGTATTATCATGCCACTTGCCAAAATTATGAATGTAGAATCACACCACTTGCTAAAGTTTTGTCTTAATGCCATGTAACCTAATCTTTATTATTATTACATTATAATATCATCACCTATTTTATTTTATTTTATTTTATTTTTTCTCTTGGATTTGGGCTTATTCCTACCCATTATAGGCTTATTCCTACCCATTTTCTTTGCTTTGGATAAAATTCTGCCTTTCTTGGAGGGCTTAGTCATATTTTCATAATATTTGGACTATTGGTCCAATTACTATATCCTAGTCCAAGTCTATGTTTTATTTCTTGCTTAGGTTATCCAATGGGCTTGCTAGAAACTTATATGAAGTGGAAAAACTCTATATGAAGTGTCCATAGGTAAAAGCCCAATGTATGGGTAAAGATTTTAAACTTAGTAACTCTAGTTCTTGAATTAGGAAAAATTACCCTAATCCAATGTTCTTGAAATTTTAAGACCTTTACTTGTTTCTAAAAATTTACCTTCCTTATCCAAGAATTTTGCATCTCTTTAGTATGTTATTTCTAACTTTTTTTTCCTATTGGGTTTTCCCTCTTTATTTGTTCTCTTAATATTAGAAACATTTTCTATGCATATACATAAGGTGAAGAATTTCTAAGGATTATATTTCTTAACTATCTAAAATATTGTCTAATAAATTTTATTTCCTTAATTAAATATTTATGTACTTTTATCAATAAAAGAAACGAAATTAGGGATGTTACATTTCTCTCCCCCTAAAAGAAATTGTGTCCTCAAAATTTCAGAAATTACCTAATAAGAACAATTGCGGATATTTCTTCCTCATGACTTCTTCCAGCTCCCAAGTTGCTTCTTTCGGAGTCAAACCTTCCCAGAACACCTTAACAAGGGGAATGGTTTTATTTCTCAGTTGCTTCACGTCAGTGTCCAATATGGATGCAGGTACTAGTTGGTATGTCATGTTCTCCTTTGTTTGAATTGGTTCATCCTGTATTACATGTGATGAATCTGGAAGATACTTCTGGAGCTGTGATACGTGGAAAACATTATGGAGGTTGGACAAATTAGGTGCAAGAGCAACTTGATATACTGATGTTTCTACTTTCTTCAGAATTTGGTAGGGTCCCAAAAATCGCGGACTTAGCTTTCTTGTTTTGAGAGACCTACCAACTCTAGTAGTCGGGGAAAGTTTCAGAAATACATGGTCTCCTTCCTCAAACTCTAGAGGTCTATGTCTATTATCCTAGTAACTCTTTTGCCAACTCTGAGCTGTAAGTATTTTGTTTCGTATCATCCTGATTTGTTCAGTGGTTTGTTGAACTAGATCAGGACCCAACAAGTTCTTTTCTCCTACCTCGAACCAACATAGTGGAGATCGGCACTTTCTACCGTATAAAACTTCATAAGGGGCCATCTTAATACTGAAGTGATAACTATTATTATAAGCAAACTCTACTAAAGGTAGGTACTTATCCCATCCTTTAACTTGCTCTATCATACAGGCCCTCAACATATCTTTTAGGGTTTGAATGGTTCGTTTTGTCTGCCCATCAGTCTGAGGATGGTAAGCAGTACTGAACCGCAACTGAGTACCAAAAGTTTCCTGCAACACCTTTCAAAACCTCGATGTGAACCTCAAATCTCTATCAGAAACGATATTTAAGGGAATTTCATGCAGTCTAACTATTTCCTGGACGTACATTTAGGCTAATTTATCCAGTGAATAGTTAATTTTTATGGGCAAAAAGTGAGCAGATTTGGTTAATCTGTCAATTATTACCCAGATAGAGTCATGTCCCACTGAAGTCTTAGGTAATCCCACAACAAAGTCCATTGAGATACTGTCCCATTTCCATTTACGGATCTTAAGAGGTTGTAGAAATCCCGCTGGCTTTTGATGCTCCACCTTCACCTTTTGACAAATGAGACATTTCGCCACAAACTCGGCAATGTCCTTTTTCATTCCTAGTACATTTTAGTGCATCCAAGATGGACTGTGTATTTACTCTGATGCGCTTCCTGCAGGATCTTAGTCCTTAACTCTCATTCTTGAGGGACACAAATCCTTCCCTGATACATGATTGCTCCATTGCCCATGACAGAAAAATTACCTTGGTCTTTATGATCCTGTAAGTATTGGTCGTGAGCTTGAGCCTCTTTGATCTGGGCTCTAAGGTCACACCCTATACTTAAACCATTAATGACTAGATTCTTTGGAGTAAGAGTAGTGGTTAGTTTCAAATTTCGAAACTCCTCTAGTATCTACATCTTATACACCATCATCTGACCCATGTGCAGAGATTTTCAACTCAAGGCATCTACTACAACATTTGCCTTTCTGGGATGATACTTTATCTCAAACTTGTAGTCATTGAGGAATTCTACCCATCTTCGTTGCCTCATATTTAACTCATTCTGATCAAATAGGTATTTAAGACTCTTATGATCACAATATACTTCAAAGGTTGCCCCGTACAAAATATCTTCAAAGGTTGCCTTTCTGGGTCTCAGTTGCCTAGAGGCATAAGCAACTACTCTCTTATCTTGCATCAGCACACATCCTAGCAATTTCTTTGAAGCATCACTATACACTTCAAAATATCTTGTGGGGTCTGGAATAATTAAAACAGGAGGAGCGGTCAGTCTTGTCTTCAGCTCCTGAAAACTAGCTTCACATTGATCAATCCATTTGAAAGGACTTCCCTTCCTGGTCAATTTAGTCAATGGCAAGGCTATACGAGAGAAGTTTTGTATAAACCTCCTGTAGTATCCTACCAAACCCAGAAAACTTCTGACTTTCGTAACCGTCTTTGGTCTCTCCCACTTAATCACTGCTTCCGTCTTGCTAGGATCTACGGCCACCCCTCTATTAGAGATGACATGTCCGAGAAACTTCACCTCTAACAGCCAAAATTCACACTTCTCCAATTTGACATATAACTTTTTCTCTTTCAGCACTTGCAGCACAATTCGGAGATGTTGTTCATGTTCTTTCTCACTGTTAGAATACATCAAGATGTCATCAATGAACACTACAACAAATTGATCTAGGTAGGGTCAAAAAATGTGATTCATGTAATCCATGAAAATTGCAGGTGCATTCGTCAACCCAAAGGGCATTACGAGAAACTTATGGTGCCCATACCTAGTCTTAAAGGCAGTTTTCAATACGTCCTCCTCCTTGATCCTAATCTGATGATATCCTGACCTCAAGTCAATTTTAGAAAAGATGGAGGCTCCTTTCAATTGATCCAATAAGTCATCTATCCTAGGGAGAGGGTACTTATTTTTTATAGTCACCTTATTCAGCTGTCTGTAATCTATGCATAGTCTCAAGCTCCCGTCTTTCTTCTTAACAAACAATACAGGAGCTCCCCAAGGTGATACACTCGGTCTAATGAATTGCTTGTCTAATAGTTCCTCCAACTGCTTCTTGAGTTCCTGTAGTTCCTTGGAGGCCATTCGATATGGTGCAATAGAGATAGGCCCTGTCCCAGGTAGGAGATCAATAGAGAACTCTATCTCTTTCTTGGGAGGTAAGCCTGGAATATCTACTGGACATACTTCAGGAAACTCGTTGGCTATTGGGATTTCATCAAGCTTCGATTTGACTTCTAGGTTTGATAAATACAAGAGAATGTATCCAAGTACTCCATTCTTCAACTCCCTATTAACTTGATTGGCATTTAGCATCAATAACTCGACCTCCTCTTTCGGAGTAGGAGGTAAAAATTCAGCGGTCTTGTTACAATAATTTAGCAAGACTCGATTTCTAAAAATCCAGTCTCACCCTAGAATGACCTCAATACCTCTTAAAGGTAAACAGACGAGGTCTACAGAAAAAGTTTTCTCCTGGATGGTGACTTGATAGTATTTACATATAGAGGAAGTTAATACCCGTTCTCCTGTAGGGGTTACTACGGATAGATCATAGGGAGTTTCAGAAATAGGAAACTGAAACTTCCTAATACATTCTTCTGATATAAATGAATAACTAGCACCAGAGTCAAATAACATCATAACAACAAATCCATAGATATAGCATGTACCTTGAATCATTTTAGAAGATTGAGCTGCCTCTTGGCCGCTTAGGGTGAAAACCCTTCCTTTCACCTGAGGCCTCTGTTCTGGCTGCTTCTCCACATTCTGTGGGCAGTTTCTCACAAAATGTCCTTTCTATCCGCAATTGAAGCAGACATCTTGTCCCATGTAGCATGGCCGGTTACCATGCATGCGTCCGCACTTAGCGCACTTGACTGGGGCGAGGTCTTGTTGAAAAGGTCTAGGACCCGTAATAAATGGCCTCTTACCAGCTCCAGATCCACTTCTTCTCACGTTCTTTCCAAGGTTGGGAAAATTTTTCTTCCTCTTCCATAGGTTTCACCTTTGTTTCTCATACTCCACTGCCCTTAAACTCTTTTCCAAGAGTCTGCATTTATTTATCAGAGGTACAAACTCCCTGATCTCCATAGCTATAATAGCATTCTTTATCTCCAGGTTTAGTCCCACTTTAAACTTAACCGCCTTCCATGCTTCATCTGGGTTATATCGCAGATAAGAGGAGAACTTAGATAGCTCCTCGAACCTTGCGATATACTGGTCCACGGTCATGTTGCCTTGCCTGAGTTGGAGAAATTCAATCTCTTTCTCTACCCGTACAGCACTTGGAAAGTACTTTTCAAAAAAAATGTCCTTGAACACTTTCCAGGTGATCTGTCTTCCCCGATGAGCTAAAAGTTCTCTAACTCCACGCCACCAGTATTCTGCTTCATCCTTTAACATATATGCAGCAAAAATAACTTGCTGCTCTTCAGTACAGCCCATCACTTCAAAGATTTTCTCTAATTCCCTTATCCATCTTTTGGCTACCGTTGGGTCATAGCTACCTTGGAAACAAGGTGGTCTAGTCCTCAGGAACTCAGATATGCCATTATCTTTTCCAGCCATCCGGTTGTTAGCACCATTCTCACCATTTGGGTTATTAGCATTCTGGAGATATTGTAAAATTTGGTTGGTGGTCATGACTTGGTCTCGAATTGTCGTGGCAAGGTTGTGCAGGGTTTCCTCTGCATTGGTTGCTAGATTCCTCCTTGGTGGTGCCATTTCCTACTATGGCAAAAACAAAATTATGCTGCTATTGAGGTGATCAAGCCCAATAGTTAATTCAAAAATATTTAATAGCAATCATAACACCACCTCGGCATATAGAGAGGAAACACTAGTAATTTCTTACCTATATGAATCACTGATCCCCTTCACAGTACAACCACAATATACTCAAGACACTATAAGATCGATTCAGATAACCATCCATCCACTGGCCATCTAGGATCGACCTTCTCTGATACCAATTATGTAACAACTCCATTTATGTAAATAATGTAACAATTTTTTTTTTTATATTTGTAAAATTTCATGAAGTTATTACTACTTTATTTCTAACCACTTAACTCGTAATAATAATCACTTTAACCAAGCATAATTGTTATTAACAGTGATACAATACTGAGTTTCTATACACACCATTATTTTACAAACATTTGTACAAAGATACATATTAGCTCTAATCATCTATGTCTACTATTTCCGGGGACACTGGTGCGGGTGGCACCTCCACCGGAATCTCAGTCACATCTACTACAGATACATCTGATATAACTGGTAGTTGCCCAAGGTAGGGCACCTCGATCCAACGTACGAAAATAATAAGTGTCATTGAGAAAATCTGCATAATTATTCTTCTAAACATGATATAAAAATATAGTGAGAATTAAATCCCAGTAGGTTCAACAATAAATCATAATTTACCATCAAAATTGTTCATCATGTCATGTTCAGCTGTATAAACTATAGAAAATATCTTTGGTCACATGAATGCATTATATCTATGCACATAAGAATCATACAGTAATGATATGTATGACAGGATTAACTATTTTCAGAATATCATATGATATCAATTTATTCTCATATCTAGCTACCCCGATTAGGGTGAGTATTTTTTACTCTCCGGTACGGGTTTTTCTCGCTCCGTCCGACATGGCCCACTTTCTCTTTCTTTTCTCATTAACATGATCATAACCGTTGTTAGGGCATCCCCTACTGGTGCACCACACGGATTGCCATGTGACCGTGCTCATTTCTTTTCTTTTCACAATGATAGCCAAAAATATGCTTTCAATAACAAGTATGTTCATCAAAATATAACTATTACCAAAAATCATTGGTAATCATACCATGAACATAACCATTTCAAATATCACTTTATAAAATATTTCTATGTTAGAATTTCACACTTAAGATGGTAAGAAGTTCATACAATGGCAATGGCTATGGCATATACTAGTCATTTATTATTTTGATTTATAAGATTCGTCTTCTTTTAAATATTAATTTCATCTCTTCATTTTCTTTATGCTTGGCCTTTAGTCAATTTCTTCTTATTTATATCATTTCTAACACATGTTCTTACAAATTTATAGAGCATTTTTCTCCAATTTGATTTCTACTATTACCCTATAGTTAAAGAGGTTCATCTAAGGGAGAAAAAAGTTGAAAATAGGCTTCACCAGCTTCCAACACGATCTGGCCATGTTCCAGGACACGGCCATGCTTTAAAAATACTTCAAATGTACTCAAAAATAGCCCCGAACATGGCTAACCCGTGTTTGAAGACCCCAGAACACGGCCTGGTCGTGTTCTATGACCTTTGCTCACTAATCAGAGCATAAATCCCTCATTTTAACTCCGATTGAGGTGATCTTGGTGTCTGTGGAAATTTAAGACAATTATCTAAAACTATTATGCTAATCATATCGGAAAAATAGTAATAAATCTTAGTGTTATTACTCGCTTAAATTCAATATTATTTCTTCTCGGGTAGGTTCTAACCTTTACTTACTAATCTGACTATATCTCCCACATAAGAATTTCAAATTAAGTGATTCTAGTGGCTAAACATCCGTGAGACATAAATATATAATTCATATGTTAACCATTTATTTTATTTCCTTATAGAATTTTCCCAAAAATTAAAACACCAAAGCTATCCTAACATATTTTTCCCTGATTAACCATTTTCTGACCTGTGTTTACTAATCGGAACATATCAACCTCATATGAATTCTAAATTAAATGATTCCAATGGCTAAAAATTTGTGACACATATATCTATAATTCATATGTTAACCATTTATTTTAATTCCTTTTAGATTCTTCCTAGAAATTAAAACACCAAAGCTATCCTAACATATTCTTCCCTAATTAACCATTTTCTGACCTTTGTTTACTAATCGGACCATATCTACCTCATATGAACTGTAAATTGAGTGATTCCAGTGGCTAACAATCCGTGAGACATAAATCTACCTTTGTTATGTTAACCATTTATTTAAATTCCCTATAGAATGTTCTCAAAAATTAAAATACATAAGCTTAAAATTCTGCCACCCATAGCCATACCCATTCAGAACTATCTACACCAACATAAGTATTCAAACATAAATCACATGCAAGATCAATATGTAACATGATATAGCAACATCCATGACCAATCATCAAAGTTTTAAGATCAAAATCTCATATAAATATTATAAGTTTCATGTTTCCTCTTGAAAGAAGTAGCAAGATTCTTCTCTTCCTTTAGCTTTTCTAGCAGCTTAGGTAAGAGAAGGAGGGTGAATTTTTGAACCTCAAGGATGAAGAAGAAAAATGGTTTCAAGTGGAGATTAAGGTAACTTACCTTGAGTACTTAGCCTTCTAAACTTCTCCTTCTTCTTCCTTCCTTTCTTCTCCTCTCTTTCTCTCTTTTCCTCACTTTACCTTGCTTCTATTTCTCTCTCTTCCTCACTTAGACGAAATTAAAATGTTGTAGGGGTGGGTTTTGCTTAAATAGACCAATAAACAATACACCTTTCATGATCATGGGTCTACCTTATCACAATTAGGATACACTTTGTTGAATTTTTGGAAAACAAACAACTTATGTTCTTGTCTTCCTCTTCCTTAGTCAAGATATGCATAGGAAAAGGAGATTTGTATTTTAAAAATTATGATGATATTTTCTTAAGATAAGGGACAAGGTCCCTATGATTTAGGGATTCATTTCTATTTTCTTTTGTCTTAAACAAGTATGATAGGTTTGCCTTTTTAATTGGCAAATTTCTATACCTTGAATCTTCATTATTTGGTTGATATTATTTGTGTGGGATAGGAATGTTTTTTCCTAATGCCATGTATTATCATACCACTTGCTAAAATTATGAGTGTAGGATATAGATGTTTTTGTCCTAAAGCCTTGTATTATCATGCCACTTGCCAAAATTATGAATGTAGAATCACACCACTTGCTAAATTTTTGTCTTAATGCCATGTAACCTAATCTTTATTATTATTACATTATTATATCATCACCAAATTTATTTTATTTTATTTTTTCTCTTGGATTTGGGCTTATTCCTACCCCTTATGAGCTTATTCCTACCCATTTTCTTTGCTTTGGATAAAATTCTACCTTTCTTGGAGGGCTTGGTCACATTTTCATAATTTTTAGACTATTGGTCCAATTACTATATCCTAGTCCAAGTCTATGTTTTATTTCTTGCTTAAGTTATCCAATGGGTTTGCTAGAAACTTATGTGAAGTGGAAAAACTCTATATGAAGTGTCCATAGGTAAAAGCCCAATGTATGGGTAAAGATTTTAAACTTAGTAACTCTAGTTCTTGAATTAGGAAAAATTACCCTAATCCAATGTTCTTGAAATTTTAAGACCTTTACTTGTTTCTAAAAATTTACCTTCCTTATCCAAGAATTTTGCATCTCTTTAGTATGTTATTTCTAATTTTTTTTTCCTATTAGGTTTTCCTTCTTTATTTGTTCTCTTAATGTTAGAAACATTTTCTATGCATATACATAAGGTGAAGAATTTCTAAGGATTATATTTCCTTAGATATCTAAAATATTGTCTAATAAATTTTATTTCCTTAATTAAATATTTATGTACTTTTATTAATAAAAGAAATGAAATTAGGGATGTTACAATCTTCCCTTATGGGTTCGCACCATCTTGGTATCAAAGCACGGCTCCCTATTAGGTCATATCTTTTGTTCTTGTATTTCTCATCTTCTGATTGTATTTTCTGTTCTTTCTTGTGTTTGTTCATCTTTGTGTATCTCTGTTCATTCCCTACATTGTTAATCTCTGTTCGGTGTGTTTTTCTTTGAGTTTTTTAGCGATTCATATGTCATCTTCATAGTTGAGAATCTTATCTTTTTGCTCATTTTGGAATCGCTTCAATACGAAATTTCTGCCATGAGTTATAGTCGTTTTTATCTAGATGTGTTTTTCCTGGATTTTCCAGAGCAAATTGCTTATTTTTGTTTCTTAGTGTGATTATTATTCTCTTATTCCAATTTCTACCAAAAAAAATATAAGACAAAAAAAAAGAAGAAAAAAGAATTAAACGAAAAAAAGAGGAACAAAAGAAAGTAGGATTCTACTGAAATCTTCTTGGGATTTGTTTTAATTCAATTTTTGCTTTAGAATTCTTGATATTGAATTCCAAAAATTTATTTTTTTCCTTTGATTCAGATTTTTTTTCTTATCCCCAAGTGTCTAACTAACTCTATAAGTTTTGGTACAGCCTTATGTTGGTTAGTTACCTTAAAGAACCTATTAAGAGAACTAATAGAGGAAAAAGGCAAGAGTGACACATTTTGAGAAAAAAAAAAGCATATAAGGAGTGAAACACGAGTGTAGAGTGACATTCTTTGAGTGCAAACACATAAGGAAATCTGTGAGGATCTTTAATTTTCACTAACCAATTTTTCTTGTAGCTAAGGAAAAAAAGTCTGACAAGGAGAAGTCAACCAGCGGTGGAAACTCACAAAACATAGAGCTTGTCATAAAAGCCATGCAACAACAGTTTGAGCACTTTAACGTGGTGTTTGGAGATATAAGAGATAGGCTGGATAGGCAAGACACTAGGATCACCAATTTACAAAGAAAACAACCTAATAGGAGTCCTAACTCTAGAAGAGTTGTTCAGCCTGAAGTTGAAGTATAGAGTGAGGATTATGATGGTTATGAATCTGAAGTTGTAAGAAGAAATAAGCATACAAGGGTTAGACCAGAAATGCATCATGGGAGAGATATTCCTAGAGAAAGAAGGCAGGTAGATGGAGACCTAGGAAGTATTAAAATGAAAATACCATCTTTTCAAGGTAGAAATGATCCTGAAGCTTACTTGGAGTGGGAAAGATTTTTGAGTGTCATAATTATTCTGAAGTGAAAAAGGTGAAGTTGGCTGTGATAGAATTCACTGATTATGCAATTATTTTGTGGGATAAGCTGGGTTTAAATATGAGGAGGAATGGTGAGCAGCCTATAGAAACTTAGATAGAAATGAAGGCTATAATGAGGAGGAGATTTATACCTAGCCATTACTACAGAGACCTTTACCAGAAGTTGCAGACTTTTACACAAGGATCCAAGAGTGTGGAGGAGTATTACAAAGAAATGGAGGTTGCTATGATAAGGGCTAATGTCAAGGAGGATAGGGAGGCTACAATGGCTTATTTTTTGAATGGGTTGAATAAAGACATAGCCAATGTAGTAGAATTGCAGCATTATATGGAGTTGGAGGATAGGTTACATGTGGCAATTAAGGTGGAAAAACAACTCAAGTGCAAAGGTGCCTTAAGATGTAATTCTAACTCTAATTCTCCAATGAAACAGAGTTGGAAGAAGGAAGAAAAAGATGTTTGAAAAGAGATTTCTTCAACTAAGGACAAAGGTAAATCTGAACCTCAAACTTCTAGATATAAAGATACAAAATGTTTCAAGTGTTTAGGTACAGGTCGTATAGCTTCACAATGCCCCAACAAAAGAGTCATGATTATGAGGGATAATAAAGTGGTGACTGAAAGTGAGAGTGATGATTCCATACCTTCACTCGAAGATACCAGTGATGATGGGCTTGAGTATGGAGTGGAAGGAGATGCACTTGTCACTAGGCGTGCCTTGAATGCTCAAGCTAAGGAAGATGATGTGGAGTAACAAAGGAAAAATATTTTTCACACTCACTGTCTTATCAACAATAAGGTATGCAACATGATTATTGATGGGGGGAGTTGCACTAATGTTGCTAGCACTACACTAGTTGAGAAATTAGATTTGCTAATCATTTCACACCAGAGACCATACAAGCTTCAATGGTTAAATGATTATGGGGAAATCAAGGTTAATAAGCAAGTTTTGGTTTCATTATCAATTGGAAAGTATAGTGATAATGTGCTATGTGATGTTGTTCCTATGCATGCTAGTCATATACTTCTTGGGAGGCCATGGGAGTTTGATTGTAGGGCTTTCAAGGATGGATTTACAAATAGATACTCATTTGTTAAGAATGATTGAACAATTACTCTTGCTCCATTAACACCTAAGCAAGTGTATGAAGATCAACTTAAGATGAAAAAGGAGAATGATTCGAAAAATGAGAAAAAAGAGAGTTTAAAAAAAGAAAAGAGAATGGAGAGAAAAGAAAATGCAAGAGTGAGCTTTTATGCTAAGGAGAGCGAAGTGAGGAGTGCTTTTCTAGCTAAACAACCTTTGATCGTACTTATATATAAGGAGGGTTATTTTAACACTAATGAACTTAACTCTTCGTTTCCTAGTGTTGTTGGGTCTTTGTTGCAGGAATTCCAAGATGTGCTGCTGGAAGAAATTCCTCCAGGGCTACCACCTATTAGAGGAATTGAGCATCAAATTGACTTCATTCCAGGAGCAACAATTCCTAATCGTCCAGCCTATAAGACAAATCCAAAGGAAGCAAAGGAGCTTCAAAGGCAAGTTGAAGAGCTTATGGTAAAGGGCTATGTGAGAGAAAGTTTGAGTCCTTGTGTAGTTCCAGTACTTCTCATGCCAAAGAAAGATGGATCATGGAGGATGTGCATTGATTGCAAGGCCGTAAACAATATAATGGTAAAATATCGCCATCCTATCCTTAGATTGGATTATATGCTTGATGAATTGCATGGGTCTAGTATCTTTTCTAAATTGATTTAAAATCTAGATACCATCAAATTCAGATAAAGGAAGGTGATGAGTGGAAAACTGCTTTAAAAAAACATGGACTGTATGAATGGTTAGTCATGCCATTTGGACTAACTAATGCGCCTAGCACTTTCATGAGATTAATGAATCATGTTTTGCGTGCATACATTAGAAAATTTGTTGTGGTTTATTTTGATGATATTATGTTTTATAGCAAGGGTTTAAATGAACATTTGAATCATCTGCGTTGTGTGCTTGATATACGTTAATCTACAGAAGTGTAGTTTTTCCATGGACAAAGTTGTGTTTCTTGGCTTTGTCATAAGTGCACAAGAAATAGAAGTTGATCAAGAAAAGGTTAAGGCTATCAAAGAGTGGCCAACACCTAGATCAGTCACTGAGGTAAGAAGTTTTCACGGTTTAACTAGTTTTTACTGTCATTTTGTGAAAGATTTTAACACACTTGCTGTACCACTCACTGAAGTGGTAAAGAAATCTGTTGGATTTAAGTGGGAAAAAGCACAAGAAGATGCCTTCCATGTTTTAAAGGAAAGGTTATGTTTTGCACCTATTTTGACATTACTTAATTTTTCTATAGCCTTTGAGATTGAGTGTGATGCATCCGAAGTTGGTATAGGGGCTGTTTTAATGCAGGAAAGAAGGCCAATTGCTTATTTTAGTGAAAAACTAAATGGTGCTGCCTTGAATTATCCAACTTATGACAAGGAGCTTTATGCACTTGTGAGAGCACTAGAGACCTAGCAACACTACCTCTAGCCTAAAAAGTTTTTCATTCACATAGATCATTTATCTCTAAAACATCTCAAAAGTCAAGGTAAGTTGAATAAGCATCATGCAAGGTGGCTGGAATTCATTAAGACATTTCCATATGTCATCAAATACAAACAAGGTAAAGAGAATGTGGTTGCAGATGCATTATCTAGGAGGTATGTTCTTCTTACTTCTCTGAATGCAAGATTGCTTGGGTTTGAGTATATCAAGGATTTGTATACAAATGATGATGACTTTGCTGAAGTGTTTCTTGCATGTGAAAAAAGGGTATTTAATAAGTTTTATAGAGTTGATGGTTATCTATTTAAGGAGAATAAGTTATGTGTGCCTCAATGCTCTTTGCATGAACTGCTTGTGAGGGAAGCTCATAGGGGAGGCTTAATGGGACATTTTGGTGTAAGAAAGACTTTAGATGTATTGCATGAGCATTTCTTTTGGCCTAGAATGAAACATTCATTCAATAAAGTTAATTTTGGAAATTAACTTAAAGGAGCTACCTTATTCTAAGTTCAAAGTCCTATGAGTAAATAGTATAGGCTATAGTATGTTTTATTTCTATTTCAATTTCCTAAATTCAATTTCTTAAGTTCATAAATATATATCTAGTAAATAGAGTTTGAATAAGCTTGATTTTTTTAATATAACTTTGTATTGTCTCATGATAGAAACTATTTTTTGTTCCTTTACTAGAGCCAATAATATACAGGAAAAGCATCTCATGTGTTTTATTCTAGTTTTTGAATTGGATTGTTAATTATGAATCATTTTGAAATGGATTTCTATTGCTAGTATTTGTTATTGGAATTTTTCAAAAGTATTATATCTTTGTAATTTGGATTTTTTATATGAAATGAATTACTTTTCGGATAATATTATTTCTGAAGAAATATATGGTTTCGAATTTGTTTAAATAAGCATGTTTGTAAATTTGGTTTTGAATGTGGATAGTGTATTGTTGATACTTGAGTTTGAGATATAGAATTGTGGTGAATTTGAACATAACTTTGGTAAAAAAAGATTGAATGGATTAAGGTGTTCAGTTTTGTAATAATTGGGAAATTATTTTCTTTTAATAAGAGTATTATGGAGGAATATTATCTAAAACACTGCCAATTAGAATTAGTAAATGCTATTCTTAGTGCACCACGAACTCTAATTAACAAGAGTGTTGTTAATCTTTTGTGTTGGGCAATAAATGAGATTTGCTAAGAATGGTATAATGCCTCCCAACTTTGAACTCCAGATAGTAGGGGTAATGTTAGCCTTATATATTAGCCTTCACAAGGGTCTTGTATTTTGAAAGGAGTGGCTAGTATGCTTCCTATTATTATTGTTATTGATATGGTTAGAAATTTCAATTTTCTAGACGATTACCTTTTTGTAACAAATAATAGTGATTTCCCATTCCCTTACTTTTATGTATGGTTCTGATATAAAATCTTCTCAATCAATCTTTCATCAAATAATGAATTATTTTATTCTATTTTATTTTAGTCTATTTTATTACATTCCTTTTATGGTCAAAATAATGAGACCTTTGGTTTTCCTTTGGCAAGACTTAAATATTTAAGTATGTCAATTTTTCAATCCTGTATTTATTTACTAGTGTAAATTCTAATTGTTATTTCAATTTAAGCTCGCATAATTTGTAAGATTTGCTTTGTGTTGAGCTATGTTTTGATGTAAGCATGAGTATGGTGGATAAGGGATAATGTGCTATATTGACTTCAAAGTCTATGTGCTGGTTTAATAAGTTTGTAATTCTAGATATAACTATTTTTACATAGGGATTACCATCTTTAAGGAAGTATTTTCTTAAGAATTTATTGTGTCCGTATAGCATGAATTTGATGCCTTTCCTATAGGACCAGTTACACTAATAATTATTGTATTTGAACAAATAAACATTTCAAATCCTTATTCTTAGATTTTGTTTCACGTTTTCAATTGTTGGATATTGTAAGTTCAAATGTTAAATGTTTTTAACAATGTCTTTATATCTCTTCTTTTAAAGTAACTCTTTTCTTGGTTTTAAAAGTTTAATAGGGGACTAGCATTTTCTATTGAAATGTTTTCACTAATTTATTTTGTTTTAAATTTTAATTATAGAGTTTTACCTTATTGGAGTTAATCTTGACTCATATTTTATTCTATTAAGATTTCTTGAGTTTACTAATTTTTAAACTTCATATTTTATTAAAAATCTTGAACGTTTTATGTTACTCATCGTTAAAGATTTTTATATAAAATACGCGCGCGCGCACACACACATACACATAGAGACACACACTAGAAGCGGGGAGAAAGGAAGAGAGAGATAAGGATCGTAGCCAGACTATACTATGAATTAAAGAAAATGCAGATAATGAATGTAATGTAGAAAGATTAAACTGAGAATGCAATAAATTAAATTTGAAACATAAATTTGAATTTGAATTAAGGGGGTGTTTGGTAGGGGGAATGTTTTTGGATTCCTGAGAAATTGAATTTGGGAAAGTTAAATTCCCATGTTTGATTTTTAAATTTTAAAATAGGATTCTCGGGAAATATGGATTCCTGGGAATATTTTTAAGATAGATTTCCACCAAAAGTTTCCTATGTAGGGGAGTGGGAATCCAAGTTTCCCATGAAAGTGGGAATCCTACTAAAAAATAAAAGACAATTTTACCCTTCATCTCTACCCATTTTTATACCTTTTTAACTATCCATTTTGTATATAACTATTTTATATAAATTATTATACTTGAAGTATTAATATCATACTATGTATATACTATTTGTCATTTTGTAATATAGTACTACCATATAATTATATATGTAACATTATATAATTTTTAAACTTTACATATCTTTTGTCATAAAAGAAGCACCTTTGTTATTTTGAGAGGACAACTATAGCTATTTTTTAATTTATTTTATTTTTTTATTAAAAAAAATTAGAGAATTCTTTTAAAAAAATTAAGGGGTATTTTTGGAAAATTACTAAAGATTCCCAGGAAACTTAAGTATAACCAAATAGAAAAATAAAAGTTTCCCAGAAAATATTATTTCAAAAATCCCGTCAATCTTAAAGTCCAACAAAAAATATTTTGCATATTCCTGAGCATTATAATTCCCATCAATCATGTTTCCCAGGAAAGATGATTCTCAAGAACAAAAAACTTTGCCTTATATCAAACGCCCCCTAAATGTAAAACATAATATTTGAATTACAGAAAGAGATAAATAAAGATAAGCTTACAAAAATTACAAAACTAGTATGTCTAAATTTTTGTGTTTGGCACCTTACAACATTTGCCTATTTATAGGACATTTTCAATTGCTACAATAACTACTTTAGCACCCATGATTGCTTTACATCTACTACAGTGACCTGCTACAGTAAAAAAAAACTGCTACAGTGATTGTTTTGAGATGTATTTACATAACCTTTAGTCACCTAAAAGCTTATTAGTCTAGAAAAACCTGTAGATTCCCAATGATAATGTTAGAGGCAGATTCTATAAGAGATTCTCTAGGATTTGGATCTTTTACCAACAAAGTTGAATGTGCTTAGGCAGCAATTAGTCTTCTTCTAAATTGATGTTGTAGCAATCATATTCATTTGATTGTGGATAATTTGAAGAAAAACTTGACTTTTTCTTCTCCTTTTGATCCTTTACAATAAACTGGTGGAGAATATCTTGCAATTGGTTGATATATTCAACCTTACTAGAAGCTCATCCTAATTTTGTTGCTATTTAAGATTTGTCATGGAGAAATTGACTTTGTCCAACCCTCCCATTTTTGTGAAAGTGGGGATTCTCATCAAACAAATTCATAATTTGATGTTTGTAGGCCTTTTCTAATCTATAACTTGCCCGCCATTTTACTTATAATTGCCTTTACAAAGTTAGGAGTTTTGCATGAAAGATTTCTCTAGAATACTGATGTTCCTAAGAATACACTCATGGTAATCCAATTTTTAAAAATGATTGAAGAAGCATAGGGTAATCTCCAAAACTCAAATGATCAAAACATGATTTAAAGATATCACATTTGATGGTTGCAAGGTATATATGCAATGTCTGTATGCAAGTGCACGTATCGTGACCAAGTAATACATTGATAAGTGAGTATCGTCCCACGAAGAAGTGTAACCAGAAATTACTATAGAAGTTTTGACCCGAGAATTGCTATAGAAAAAATTGTTGATTACTCCAAGATAGATTGGATTTAAGTTCAAGTAAGATTAGAACAAAACAAAGTACTCTAAAATGAAAATTTAAGGCACGCTACGGTAACAGAAAATTCAATTAATAAAGTCAACTAGGGTTGCTTCAGGATTGCTATGAACTCCTGTAATCATTTTGCTCTAACTTTTGCTATAGCAATTGTTTCAGTACCCAGTTTTACTTTCTGAGTGGGTTCTTTCCATACTACCATTCCCTGCCCTTCTTGGGTTCAATTTCATATATTCCTATATAAATCCAACCCTCAGAACTACACTTGACGCCCAGAACTATTGGGTTATATGAGACAACCATACATTCTTATATTGGTTGTACATTGGTTTCATCACCAACCCATTACATTCAAAAATCATTCTAGCTTCCATTTACCCTTCCATGATAAATGTTAGCTTCAACCTTCTACCATTAAGGATCATTTAACAGTAGAAATTTAAGAAATACAATAGCAGTTTGAATGTCAAGAGCAATGCTATAACAATATTATTAATTTACTGAAAATGTGCTAAGAGTTCGCAACAACCCATCTACAACCTTAGCTGGAGGCTTAGCCCAGCATCTTATCTAAACCAATTATAGCTATTCAAATTAGATCAGACATGATGTAAGGAAGACATATAGTAAACACAAATAGCGCAAAAATATCAAGGACACAGAAGGGAAGAAGAGAGTTCTAGAGAAGGATTCTCTTTTTTCTTATCTAGCGGCTCCTCTTGCTTGATTTAATGGAATAGTATCCCCCATTCTACACATTCCTGCCAGAGGTTAGGGTTGCTCTGGGTTCTCTCTCTCTCTTTTCTCTATACCTGCGTATATTTCAATTTTCTCCTCCTAACCTTTTATAAACTAGAATTGTAGTCCTAATGAAGTGGCTTCTTTTCAACTTTCTTTTCCTTTTCGGCCTGCACCTCTGCCAGCACTTTTTTCCTCCACATTCAGTAGTGGAGACAATCTATGCACCTTTGTGTCTCTACTTCTGCTGCGTCTCTGCTATGACAGCTAAGTGCTCCTCCTTCCACACTGGGTAGTGGAGGCTACGCATGTTGCAACAGCCACGTATCAATTCCACCTGCACCGTATCGCATAAGAAACAGTTTCCAAACATGTGCACCATACCAATAGAGAAGAAACAACCAGCATGACTTGGTTTACTACCTCTTTTTTCATGAATGCACACTAAATTTTACCATAAGCGTGATGGACGCTCTTATATTCAAGAGATACAAAACACACTATTAAGACAAGGAGCATTAATACTAATGAAGCACAATGCAAAGTAATAAACCCGAGAAAAGCATGCAATAGTTTCAATAAATTAGAGTTATCAACATCCTTCTTTGACATTTACAGAAAAAATTTCAAGGATTGCTCCATGAATTTTTCACCACAAGAAAAGCCATTATGGAAATTTATACTTGGCTTTTTCTAAGAAAAAGATTAGCCAAGAGTGTTTGTAGCTTTTATTTTGAAGATATAAGGTATAATACCAGGCTCTTTGGTAGTCCTAGTACATATATCTCATTGCAAACTATGTTTTTCAAATTTTTTTTTATTTGGCTAGGATTTTGTCGCCATGTTGGAATTGTAAGTAATTTCAAAATTTTGAAAATTGAATGAGTAATTTTGCTTGACTCTTTAGGATCCTAGTAGTGTATAATTTCTACCGATCTTGAATCAATTAAAATTAGCTCATAAAACTTTTGGTCATTTTCTAATGAAAGTGGCAAGTAACGCATTCCTTTTGAGAAAATTTTGAGTGGTACATTTACTAGGTTTTCACACATAAATTCATGCTCTATTTGAACAATGTTTTGAGATTTAGTTTTTTGGAATATTTGGTAATTATTTTGATGGGTTTAGTGTCAGTCCTAATGACTACCTTTGGTTAAGTGGAAATGACTAATTTGGAATATTTAGGTTTGGTTTCGGTCATAATGACCTTATGTTTAGTCTGAATAACTAGATTTGAAGTAGTCCCATATTTGGTTACTTGTCTGTCTTTGTTGACTGAGAAGTTAGTTGATGGCTTCGTCATCATCTTTAGCTATGTCTGCCTATGACTTATAGGTTAAATTCATATGCTTTTGATTTGACATTCCAAGGAGTGTTTCAATGGAAATTGGATAGGGGTAATCTTCCACTGTTTGAGGTTTTTTAGAGAAAAAGGATGCAATCTGGTTCCCCTTGCTTTTGGAATTTGATTTAGTAAGGCTGCTCACAGACTATGCATTTAAAGGTTTACTCTCTTATCGTTTTCTTTGGCATTTTTTTGTAAAAATTCTCTCGCAAGAAAATTAGAAATGCAATTTGAAGAACTTTTGATATGCTTAATTTCAAAATCAAATGCACTCAAAATTGCTTGCCATATAGCAAAAATTTGTTTTGATACAAGATTTTTCACATCTTTTTGTAAAACATCTTTTGCATATTTGCAATATACTCTAACAATAAATTTTTAGTTGGAAAGATCACTTTGAAATTTATTGATGCATAAAACAATTGCTAAAATTTCCTTTTTGATTGTGGAACAGTTTTGTTGAGTGCTATTCCAATGCTTTGATGCAAATACAATGATATGCTACTTATTATTTTTTTATTGTTCAAGAATACTACTATAACCTAAATCAAAGGCATCTGTCTCAACTATTTTGAATGTAGTCGGATCAAATTGACTAAGACAGAAGATTCTTTACTTGAGACTTAATTTGTCTGACTACATTTGTGTGAACATCTGTCTAGGGAGAAGGACTTTGTGTAACAACTCCATTAAAGTATTAATTTCTTATTTATTTAAAAATACCATGAAGTTATTACCTCGTTACAACTTAACTCAATATAACATTTATTTAATTTATACAATACAGAGTTCACATACATGTCATTAATCAAAACATACGTACAACATATCAAACACATAAAAATCTACATCTTATTTATTCTGGTTGACCAATTCCGGAGATACAGATGTGAGTGGTTGCACCTTCACCAGGATCTAAGCCAACTCAACCACAAACATTTTATTTGCTTTTGGGATCTGCCCAACATAAAGTACTCGATCCAACGTGCATTAAAACCAGAGCTATAGAAAAATCTGCATAACTAATTTTCTGAACATGATATGAAAATATAGTGAGAATTAAATCCCAATAAATTCAACAATAAATCATCATCAATATAGCTCATCACATCATGTTCAGCTGTATAAACTACAGAAAATATCTTTGGTCACATGAATGCATTATATCTATGCACATAAGAATCATACAGTAATGATATGTATGACAGGCTTAACTATTTTTAGAATATCATATGATGGCCAACAACTTATTCTCATTTCAAGCTACCCCAGTCAGGGTGAGTATCGTCTACTCTCTGGTACGGGCTTTTCTCACTCCGTCCGACATGGCACACTTTCTCTTTCTTTTCTCATAATCATAATCATAACCGTTAGTAGGGCGTCCCCTACTGGTGCACCACACGGATTGCCATGTGACCGTGCTCATTTCTTTTCTTTTCACAATGATAGCCAAAAATATACTTTCAATAACAAGTATGTTCATCAAAATATAACTATTACCATAAATCATTGGTAATCATGCCATGAACATAACCATTTCAAATATCACTTTATAAAATATTTCCATGTCAGAATTTCACACTTAAGATGGTAAGAAGTTCATACAATGGCAATGGCTATGGCATATACTAGTCATTTATTATTTTGATTTATAAGATTCGTCTTCTTTTTTAAATATTAATTTTATTTCTTTATTTTCTTGATGTAGATTTTCATCATATCTAACTGTTGTTGTTTTAATTAAAACTTGCAAGTGCACGAATCTATTGGAGAATAGATTTAGTGGTATGCAAGGTCGATCCCACAGAGATTTCCAATTGAGAGAAAATTCTAATATAGATCCGAAATAAATACTTCTAACCTAGTTCCCAATGTCTTGTTTTGTGAGAGGAATATTGAACAAAATATGCAAAGAACTAATATACTGAAATTAAATGAAGATGTATTCAAGGTAAAGAAGCATGCTAAGGTTAGGGGATCCACTCTTGGTATATAGAATAAAAATAAATTTAACTCTTTTATTACTCAATTAGAATCTTTACACGAATAAAGTTCTAATCGGATGATATGTTAATTTAAGCTCAACTTTGTTTATACATGAATTATATTTACCTCCTTTCTAATAATTAAAACATTCTTGTAAAATGGATTCAAGCGTACATTGTGCCAATCACCATATTGTCTACAATAAATCAAGAGTGATTCAAGTATTTATTGTGCCAAAAATTGTCTACAATGTATCAAGGTTCACACTTTACAAGATTAAAAATACAAAGATGCAAAAGATAACTTGTAAATGGATTTAAACATAAATTATGCCAATCATTATATTGTCTACAATATATCAAAATTCACATTTTACAAGATTAACTTGTGCAAAAAATGAAAGGTAGAAAATTAATTAACATAACAAAATAAAATGAAATAGAATCGGTGGCAAAGCCAACCAATAGTAAAATAAAATAAAGTAGGTGGCAAAGCCAACCATGAAAATAATAAAAGATAGGCGGTCTAATAAAACCAGCCAATAACATAACAAGAAATCGGCGGTATGATAAAACCAGCCATTAAGAAATATTTATGAGGAAAGAAATAGGAAGGTAAATACAATATCAAAGATAAACATTAAGATTAAGAGTTAGATAAATTATTATTCTCATACCAAGAGTTTCACCCTTTCACCTTAGCATTAGAAGATTAGTTCTCCATAATCAAGGCAAGGAAGTGAAATGAAAGATGAAAAAACATGATAATATTACGAAAGAAAATGAAAAATACAAGATGTCTAAAGAGAGAATAACATTACAAGTTCGTAGAATTCCAACAAAGCTTTCCCAAGCTCTCTCCAAAGCTCTCCAAAAAACTCCCCAACTCACCCCTCAAGCCCTCTATTTATAGATGCAATTAAGTGTGGTAGGTGTGGTAATTGTCAAAATTGTTAGGTAGAAAGTTGTACAAAGTTGACAATTTAGATTCCATCGTGTGCACCGAAATTGATCCTTGAATATCATCTTGAAATCTGCCTAATTTGCTGACTCCTTCAACATGAAAGTTGTAGGAAATTTCGTTAGCTTTCCATCAAGACAAATCGTGGACAAATGGGATACGTAATTTGTGACTTATGGTCAAAATACTAGAGCAAAGTCAGGCTAGACTGCAGCAGTAGAAAGATTCTCTTCTAGCCCATTTTCGGCCCTTCTAGTGTCCGAATCGTCTGACCACTTGAACATGAAAGTTGTACCCAATTGTGTCCTCTACACACCTACCAAATTTCATACATATTGAATATGTATTTTCGAAGCTATGGCCCAAGTACTACAGCAAGGTTGGGTTGGACTGCAACCAGCAAACATATTCTCAACATTGGGTGCTTTGCCTTGAATCTTTATGTTTTAGTTCTTTTGGAAATGTGATCATAAATCAAGAATAAATTTGTGCATATATCCATTAGGATGCGTCTCAAGAGACAATATGATAATGCTCCTTACTCAGCCATCCTTAATGAATTTGTTTTATCTGCTTGATTTATAGACATTATTCCTAAAGAACCATAATTTAGCTCTGATTCCTCCAATTAAGTCCATTTTCTACTCTTCTCTCCATCTGTAAGAAAGACACAAAACTAAAGACAAGTAAGGGAGATTTATGCTTAATTATGGTAAAAGATAAGATGAAAATATTTAATTTATGAGTACAAAACTCACTCATCACTAACCTTCTCTTTATGCTTGGCCTTTAGTAATTTTCTTCTTATTTATATCATTTCCAACACATGTTCTTACAAATTTATAGAGCATTGTTCTCTAATTTGATTTCTACTATTACCCTATAGTTAAAGAGGTTCATCTAGGGTAGAAAAATATTGAAAATAGGCTTAACTAGCTTCCAACACGGTCTGGCCATGTTTCAGGACACGGCCATGCTTTAAAAATACTTCAAATATACTCAAAAACAGCCCCGAACACGGCTAGCCTGTGCTTGAAGCACCCAGAACACGGCCTGGCCATGCTCTGTGACCTTTGCTCACTAATCAGCGCATAACTCCCTCATTTTAACTCTGCTTGAGGTGATCTTGGTGTCTATGGAAATCTAAGACAATTATCTAAAACTCTTATGTTAATCATATCAGCAAAATAGTAATAACTCGTGGTATTATTACTCCCTTAAATTCAATATTATTTCTTCTCGGGTAGGTTCTAACCTTTACTTACTAATCTGACTATATCTCCCACATAAGAATTCCAAATTAAGTGATTCCAGTGGCTAAACATCCGTGACACAAAAATATATAATTCATATGTTAACCATTTATTTTAATTCCTTATATAATTTTCCCAGAATTTAAAACACCAAAGCTATCCTAACATATTCTTCCCTGATTAACCATTTTCTGACATTTGTTTACTAATCGGAATATATCTACCTCATATGAACTCTAAATTGAATGATTCCAGTGGCTAAAAATCCATGACACATATATCTATAATTCATATGTTAACCATTTATTTTAATTCCTTATAGATTGTTACCAGAAATTAAAACACCGAAACTTAAAATTCTGCCACCCATAGCCATACCCATGCAGAACTTTCTACACCAACCTAAGTATTCAAACATACATCACATGCAACATCAATATGTAACATGATATAGCAACATCATGACCAATCATCAAAGTTCTAAGATCAAAATCTCATATAAATATTATAAGTTTCAAAAGTTTTCTTTAAAAAGAAATATTGTTAAACTTACCTTGAGTTCTTAGCCTTCTAAACTTCTCCTTCTTCTTTCTTCCTTTCTTCTCCTCTCTTTCTCTCCTTTCCTCACTCTACCTTACTTCTATTTCTCTCTCTTCCTCACTTGGACGAAATTAAAATGTTGTATGGGTGGGTTTTTCTTAAATAGACCACCAAATAATACACATTTCATGATCATGGGTCTACCTTATCACAATTAGGATACACTTTGTTGACTTTTTGGAAAACAAACAACTTATGTTCTTGTCTTCCTCTTCCTTAGTCAAGATATGCATAGAAAAATGAGATTTGTATTTTGAAAATTATGATGATATGTTCTTAAGATAAGGGACAAGGTCCCTTTGATTTAGGGATTCATTTCCATTTTCTTTTGTCTTAAACAAGTATGATAGGTTTGCCTTTTTAGGTGGCAAATTTCTAACCCTTGAATCTCCATTAATTGGTTGATATTATTTGTGTGGAATAGAAATGTTTTGTCCTAATGCCATGTATTATCATACCACTTGCTAAAATTATGAGTGTAGGATATAGATATTTTTGTCCTAAAGCCTTGTATTATCATGCCACTTGCCAAAATGATGAATGTAAAATCACACCACTTGCTAAATTTTTGTCTTAATGCCATGTAACCTAATCTTTATTATTACATTATTATGTCATCACCTAATTTATTTTATTTTATTTTTCCTCTTGGATTTGGGCTTATTCCTATCCATTATAGGCTTATTCCTACCCATTTTCTTTGCTTTGGATAAAATTCTACCTTTCTTGGAGGGTTTGGTCACATTTTCATAATTTTTGGGCTGTTGGTCCAATTACTATATGCTAGTCCAAATCTATGTTTTATTTCTTGCTTAGGTTATCCAATGGCTTGTTAGAAACTTATGTGAAGTGGAAAAACTCTATATGAAGTGTCCATAGGTAAAAGCCCAATGTATGGGTAAAGATTTTAAACTTAGTAACTCTAGTTCTTGAATTAGGAAAAATTACCCTAATTCAATGTTCTTGAAATTTTAAAACCTTTACTTGTTTCTAAAAATTTATCTTCCTTATCCAAGAATTTTGCATCTCTTTAGTATGTTATTTCTAATTTCTTTCCTATTAGGTTTTTCCTCTTTATTTGTTCTCTTAATGTTAGAAACATTTTCTATGCATATACATAAGGTGAAGAATTTCTAAGAATTATATTTCCTTAAATATCTAAAATATTGTCTAATAAATTTTATTTCCTTAATTAAATATTTATGTACTTTTATCAATAAAAGAAATGAAATTAGGGATGTTACACTTTGCTTGAGATGCTCATGAAGAGGTTTAAGAATATTTAAAAAATTTGGAATAAAATTAGAAACATAATTGAGACATCATAAGTGTAGCTAATTTTTATCAATAATTTGATATGGGAATGTATCATAGAATTGAATGGCTCTTTTAATTAGAGTAATTGTTCTTTGGTGAATATAATGTCCAAGAAACCTTACTTTTGTCAAAAAAAAAAGACATCTTTGTTGCAGAGACATCAATACCATTTCTTTTTGTAATATCCAAAAAGATATTAAGATGTTTGAAATGTTGATCAATACTGTTAGAAAACACTAAGACATCATTAATTTAAAAAAGTATAAACTTGATAAAATGATTGCATATATGATTCATAATATTTTGAAACTATGAGGGTGCATTTTTTAGGCCAATAGGCATTATATTCCATTCATACTATCCAAATAGAACTATAAATGTAGTTTTGTACCTATCTTTAAGTTTTAATTGGATTTGATAAAAACCATATTTCATATCAAATTTTGAAAGTTTTGTCAAATAAGTAAATCTTTTTTATTTGGGATTGGATGTCTTATCCATCTAAGGGCTTTATTAAGGGGTTTGTAGTTTATCACCATTCTTGGCATTCCTCACTCAATTTTTACATTTTTGTGAACATAAAATGTAGCACATGACCAAGGAGATTTGCTTTCTCTAATGATGCGTTTTGCTAGGAAATCATTAATTTTCTTTTGACAATGTTCTAAAAGCTCTTGATTCAGTTGTATTGGTCTACTTTTTGTTGGTATTTGTCTTTTTGAAAAATCTTTTTCATGTGGAAAATCTGCCAAGTGTTGTTTTCTATTCCAAAAAGAATTTGGAAATTCAACACAAATTTGGTATTGTATTTTTTTCTTGTAAGGATTTGATTTTATTTTGAACTATTGGAGGTTTTAGCCATTTTTCTATCCTTTTGAGAATATGGATCAACGAAGCAATAGTTTCACATAGTGAGAAAATGCTTAATTATTGTTTTTGTTCTATCCTTTTGAAGTCTATTTCTTCAAAAAGATAGTTGATTTGGTTTTGTTTGCATTTTACCAAGTTTAAATCTTTTAAAGCTAGCTTTCTTGTAAACCAAAAAATTATTATTTTTTCTTAATTTTTCAGTAATTGTTCCTTTATTATCCACAAAAAATGGGAAGAGTTCTTGGATAAAAGGGGAGTATAAAATTATTTTACTAGTCATATTCTTAACTAGAAGAAATGATGTAGTAATTTTAAGATTTTGGTTTTCAATTACTACATCCATATGCTTGTAATTTATTTGAAGTTCGGAAGCATCTGTAGATCTCAAACCTTCTTTTATTTTCTCAAAATATTTAATTGGGATTAACCCTTCTTATATACAATTAAGGTTAACACCTGTATTAAACAAGGCTATTGCTTTAAATGTATATTCATTCTTAATTATTATTTTAGTTGGAATATAAGAATTCTAAATAGATAATCGTGAGATTCCTGCTAAGAAGTTATTACTTTATTTAGTTATTTGTTTGTTGTGTACTTCTTTCTTAACATCTTCTTGAAGATTTGAAACAATTATTGCATGCATTTTTTTTCTTATTTTTGTCTTAAGTGTATTCACTTCACATTGTAAATCATGTAAAGTAACAAGTTTAACTTCTGAATTGAATCTTGCCAAAACATATGTAAGATTATAATTGTTTACTGGTATTTGTTTATAAGATATTTGTGGTTTGTCAAAAGTTTGTTTAAATTTTGTGTGATAGATTACCTTTTGTTCATTATTGGGGAGGGAACTAATAACTTCTAAAACTATATCATGTTCTTGTGTAAAAACATTTATTTCATTATTTGATGAATTTTCTTCTGTTGAAAAAGATGTGTCATCATTATGTATTTAGCTATTTTCTTTATCATAATTTGTTGAGAATTCTTCTGAGCTAGAAAATTCTTCTTTTTCTCACAAATTACTAATTTCATTTAAGGTTTCTTAATCAATATTGAGGTTTTTACATTTTTTTCTTGCAGTATTTTGCTATGTGACTTGGTTTGTTACATATATAACATACTAGTCTAATATCTTGATTGGGAGGAGATATATACCAAGTCTTTTTTTATGTTATTTCTTCCTATTTGGATGTTGTTGGTCTTTGTGAATTCGTTTGTTAGACTCTATTTGCTTAACTCTTCTTCTATGTTTTTTGGAAATTTAAAGCCAAATTGTTCGTAGAAAAATCTTAATTCTTTTCTAATAATAGATATTTCTTTAGAAAGTTGCCTTTCAATTTTTTCATCTTGACATATTTTGAAGGCTACGTTATTGGCATAGCTCACTAATTGTTCATAGGTAAGCTGACCGTAAGGAAGTTGGCCATCATAGGTAGAAGGATATTTTCTTCTTTCTGCCCACTGTCATTATGCTAAGCATTTGGAATCCCATCCTCACACATTTTGCTTTTGTGGTTGCAACACTATCTGTAATAGCCGTAAAGTTAACGAGAAAGTTCAACTAAAGGAATTTAGAATAAAAGAGATAATTTTGGAAAATGGAGATTTTAATTAAGGAAAATTTGGAATTAAAACAAAGGATTTCAAAAATGGAATTAGGACACGGTGAAAATAAGTTATTATTTATATGGATTAAAGAATTATAAAAGAAATGTTAAGAATTTACGTTTCGGGGCAAAAATGCAATTTCTTAAAAGTTTCGGGGTTAAAATATAAATAAGAAAAATTTGCAAGGACTTTCCGCTAAAAGTGAAATTTTGCAGAAAGGTCCCCCGAGATATTTTAAGGGCCTCAATCACTCCGGAAGCAATCATTCGCAGATTTTTCCATCTCTCTTCAGAAAACTCTCCCCGAAAACCCTCTAACTTCTCTCTAAGATTTCTTCGCCTACGGGCCTCGGATTTCGACACCACCACCACCAACGGACTCAGGACGAAGAGTTCTTCGAATCCATCCGATTGGTTTCTGGAGAATTGGCCGGAAATTGGTCGGAAAATTGAAGGGAAAAACGGCCAAAAAGGTAACCTCCGAAACTCCTACTTTTAGTTCTCAAACGCCAAAACTAACACCGTAGATCGATCCAGAAGGCACCGAAACCTTTGGATCTCAAATTTCAGGCCGATCCACCACCGCACGCTCCCCCACGCGCCGAATCTTCCTCGGAGAGTGACGCCCACGCGCAGCTCCTCGGGCGGCGCGTGTAGCGCGTGGCATCCGAACCTCCTCGCGTTGACCTGCGTTGACCGAGCTCCCGGAGGCCAAATTTCGCAAATCCGGAGTCGTTTTCAAGGTTTTCGGACGTTCCGGACTCGATTTTGGGGTTTATTTCACTGAATTCGGATCAGAAAATAGGATTTTAAGGGTGTCCAACTTTGTGCTTCAAAGAGGTGAGTAGATGATCCTTTCTATGGCTTGGTTTTACTCTTCTTGAACTTTACATTGATAAATGAGTATGATTACATGTTATTTATACTTCCATATGTTCTTGAAATGGTTTGGAAATGTCTGAAATATTTAATATATGATATGTAGTTCAAGAAGAGTTTGATTTTACAATAAGTTTTGAAACACATTAAGCATGTGATTTTTACACGTATTTTGCATGACATGGCAAAGAAAATATGTTATACATGTGACATTGATTTTATACAGTAATATGTTTGCCTCGGATGTGGGCATTTATACATGATTCCCCTGAATGGGAAGTTTTGACAGATGAATGTACTGAGACTGATAGTCTGTATTACATTGAGAATTTTATACTATAATATATGGCATATACGCATATGATAATTTTTGTGGAGGAATCCTATTGGAAACACTGTCAGCTAACAGCAGGTGATGTTAGCCCTGGTGCGCACCTTGATTGCCTCAGCTAGCAGGGGGGTGGTGCTAGCCTCGTGTGAGGGCCAACACACGGGAGAATATATGTGAAGGAGAGTGGAATGCCTCCTATATATGGGCGAGATGCCAGTTATGAGATGTTATTTTGCCTTCCCTTGCTGTGTGCTTGGGAAAGACCCATATAGAGTCCCTTCGCGTGTCCTCTTGAATGGTAGTAGGGCAAACCTCAGCGGGATGCTGAGTTTAGGCAAATCCTATACCACCAAAGTACGGAAGGGGTCAAACTCTGATGTGGTGGTTCTGATATGGGATCCTCCGAATATTTTAACAGAAATGTTTTGATGCATAGCATAATTTGATTAATAATTTTTCAGTATTGAATATGATTTTGAACTTGATATGAGCATTGTTTATACAGTATCGTATAAAGTTTGAAAGACTTGATTATGATTTTTGAACAGAGAATATTTGAAAAGGCGGGTCCCATAAGAATGTACTTCTGAACGGTATATTTTGATATGATAAGTTTTACAATATGAGTACATCCTTATGTTGACCTGAGAAGTCATAGGAAGTGTTATCTGCTCACTGAGTTGTAAAACTCACTACACGTGGTTGACATATTTTTCAGATAAAGACCCAGAATTTGGTCCCGCAGCTACTTGACCGACTAGGTGTCGTGCCTCAGTGGTGAGCCTAACTTGTTTCTAGGCTCTCAGTGTATGATATTGTAATATATTTGTACTCTAGTGTTGCTCTGAAAGTCACAGGCAGGATCCTTGTTTCCGCTGTAAACTTGATGTATATAGATTTGGCATGTATAATTATTGGTTTTTTTGTAAACTTGTGAACGTTGAATAATATTTGAATATGTGTTATCGTGAGATCATTTGTACATGTGTAATGAAAAGATTTTCGGATAGAAACGGTATTCGCGTTCGTAAAGTACGGACGTGACAAGTTGGTATCAGAGCATTAGGTTTCCCTGTGACAATCAGAGCAAGAGATTCTTTAGTAGGACCTTTAGTATCGATATGAGCCGGACATATTTATACTTCAGGTGCTGCTGAGGGAATCTATAGGATATTCACTTCCTTTCCAAGTGTCTTTAAATTCCTTGAGTAAAGTTTGAATACATGTGTCTTAAAGAGGTGTTTTATTCTGTATAGTTAATGATGCCGCCAAGAACTAGAGCGGTCACTAGAGAAGAAGCTGTAGATCGTGCACCCTCTACAGAAGAGTCTGCACAATCTACAATACCAGTACAAAGAGGCCGTGGTAGAGGCCAACCTAGAGGAAGAGGAAGAGGTAGAGGTAGAGGACGTGCACGGGGTTTGAGAACCCCAAGACAAGGAGAACAGACTCCTGTACCTGATAGAGTTCCTGAGGAAAGAGTAGAAACCCCTCAGGAGCCACCTGATAGAAACGCTGATATGATTGCTGGTATTCATAGAAGTTTAGAAACATTGGCTGGATTTATAGTGGAACAGGGTAGAAGGGAAGGCCAGCCAGCAGAACATGATCCTGAAGTGCAAGAACTAGGAAGAACAGCTGACCAAGAGGATAAGCTGAGAGGGATTGAAGTGTCATTACCGCAATTCCTTAAGTTAAAACCTCCGACTTTTTCTGGGTCAGATGTTCAGGAAGATCCACAGATCTTTATTGATGCTGTGGAACGAATTTTCAGAGCTTTGGGGTGCTCTAGTAGAAGATCTGTGGAGTTGGTGTCTTTTCAACTATCTGATGTGGCCCAAGTTTGGTTTGAGACATTTGTACAAGGACGGGCAGCTGTTTTACCACCAATAGAATGGAATGAATTTAAGGAAGCATTTATGAATCGCTTTCTACCAACAAGTGAAAGAGACAAGAGGGCCAGAGAGTTTGAGGAATTGAAACAAACACCAAACATGTCAGTTTCTGAATATGACATTCGTTTTACCCGATTGTCCAGATATGCACCATACTTGGTCCCAACTGAAAAGGATAGAATTAAGAGGTTTGTTTTGGGATTGATACGCCCATTGTTTAAGTCAGTGGGTCCTCAGATGGATCATTTTTCAACTTATTCAGCAGCTGTGAACTGTGCTAGAATGATGGAAACACGAGAGCAAGCTGACATAGAAAGTTTTAAGAGAAGGAAAAGAGATCGAGATAGTAATGTCCAGACTAGATCTAATCCTACTGTTAGTGGGTCAAGATTTCAAAATCCACAGCGTTTCAATCAAACAGGAGCTGGTAGTTCTAACCAGCCATCAGTTAATATTAACAAGCAGAGAATGTTCCAAAGAGATATGAGACCCCCGAGTCAGCAAGACTCAAGATCAATTCCACTATGTCCACATTGTGGTAGGTCCCATACTGGACAATGTCGCAGAGAAACTGGTGCATGTTTTAAGTGTGGACAAATGGGTCATCTGATGAGGAATTGTCCACAACTGCGAAGTTTTAGTCAAGCAACAGTGCAACCAGCTTTACCCCCTGCATCTGTGCCAGCACGACCTATTCGAGCAGCCTCGGTCCAAGCAAGTAGTGTGGGTCCTGGTAGAGGATCAGGAAATCGAGGGCGAGAACCAGCTCGAGTTTTTGCCTTGACACGACAGGATGCTCAGGCCTCAAATGCAGTTATGACAGGTACATTATCAGTATGTTCCCATAAAGCATATGTTCTGTTCGATCCTGGTTCTACTCATTCTTATATATCACCATGCTTTGCTAAGAACTTGGATAGAGATCCTGCTAGTTTGCATTGTTCTTTCATGGTTGCTACTCCTATGGGAGAACTTCTAGTAGTAAATGATGTGTATAAATCATGTGAGATTTCGATAGAAGGCAAGGAGACTCTTATAGATTTGATAGTTCTAAATATGATAGACTTTGACGTGATTTTGGGAATGGATTGGTTGGCATCATGCCATGCCATTCTAGACTGTCATAATAAGGTGATTAAGTTTAATGTACCTGGAGAACCTTCCTTTATGATACAAGGAGATTGTAGTAAGAAGTCTAGTAATTTAATTTCAGCCTTAACAGTTCATAAACTGTTACGAAGAGGGTGTCAGGGATATCTGGCAATAGTCAAGGATGTTGATATGAAGTATACAAGTTTAGAGCAAGTTCCAGTAGTTAAAGAATTTCCTGATGTATTTCCTGAAGAGTTGCCAGGTTTACCACCAGACCGAGAGATTGAGTTTAGTATTGACCTTCTCCCTGAAACACAACCAATATCCATACCTCCTTATCGGATGGCACCTGCAGAACTCAAGGAATTAAAGGAACAATTACAAGATTTATTAGATAAAGGTTTTATTCGACCCAGTACATCTCCCTGGGGTGCTCCTGTTCTCTTTGTGAAGAAAAAGGATGGATCTTTACGTCTATGTATTGACTATAGGCAGTTGAACAAAGTGACTATACGAAATAAATATCCCTTACCCAGAATAGATGATTTGTTTGATCAGTTACAGGGTGCTCAATGGTTTTCAAAAATTGATTTGAGATCTGGGTATCATCAACTGAAAATAAAGAAGGAAGATATTTCAAAAACTGCTTTTAGGACTCGGTATGGGCACTACGAGTTCTTAGTAATGCCATTTGGTTTAACGAATGCCCCAGCTGCATTTATGGATTTAATGAATAGGGTATTTAAACCTTTCCTAGACCAGTTTATTATTGTATTTATCGATGATATTCTGGTGTATTCAAAGAGTTCAGAGGAGCATGAGCAACATTTAAGGATAGCTTTGCAAACCCTAAGAGAACATCAATTGTATGCTAAGTTTTCAAAGTGTGAATTTTGGCTTAGTAATGTTACATTCCTAGGGCATGTGGTTACCAAAGAGGGTATTCATGTTGATCCCAAAAAGATAGAAGCAGTACAGCAATGGCCACGCCCCACGACAGTTACAGAGATTCGTAGCTTTCTTGGGTTAGCAGGATATTATCGTAGATTTGTTAAAGATTTTTCAAAGATAGCTGCTCCTTTGACCAGGTTGACTAGGAAAGGAATAAAATTTGAGTGGTCTGATGCTTGTGAAAAGAGTTTTCAGAAATTAAAGGAGTGCTTAACTACAGCCCCAATCCTTACCATTCCTAAGGATACAGGAGATTACGTAGTATACTGTGATGCATCTAGAGTGGGTTTAGGCTGTGTGTTAATGCAAAATGGAAGAGTAGTTGCTTATGCATCTAGACAGTTGAAGACGCATGAACAGAATTATCCCACCCATGATTTAGAGATGGCAGCTGTAGTATTTGCTCTAAAGATTTGGAGACATTACCTGTATGGAAGAACTTGTGAGATTTATACAGATCACAAGAGCCTCAAGTATATTTTTCAACAGAAGGATCTTAATTTGAGGCAAAGAAGATGGATGGAGCTACTGAAAGACTATGACTGTACGATTTTGTATCATCCAGGTAAAGCAAATGTAGTAGCTGATGCTCTAAGCAGAAAGTCAATGGGAAGTTTGGCTCATATAGCAGAGGTGCGACGACCATTGTTAGAAGACATCCATAAGTTAGAAAGTAAGGGAATAAGGTTTGAAATAAAAGAACCGGGAATATTATTGGCTCATGTGCAGCTCCAATCTTCCTTAGTTGAGCAAATCAAAGCCGATCAAGACAAGGATGCTAATTTGCTCAAGATTAAGAGTGAAATGAAGGATAGTAAGGATTCTGAATTCTCGGTGGATACTGAAGGGATATTAAGATACGGTAGACGATTGTGTGTTCCAAATGTTCATGATTTGAGAAAACAAGTTTTGGAGGAAGCACATCGATCTACATATACCATACACCCGGGAATGACAAAGATGTACCAAGACATAAAGGAATTGTATTGGTGGGATGGTATGAAGAGGGATATTGCGGAATATGTTTCCCATTGTTTGACGTGCCAGCAGGTAAAAGCTGAACATCAACGACCTGCAGGTTTACATCAGCGAATAGAGATACCAGAATGGAAGTGGGAGAGAATTACTATGGATTTTATCACTGGATTACCAAGAACTTCCAAGGGAAATGATTCTATCTGGGTCATTATAGACCGCATGACCAAGTCAGCACACTTTCTGCCTGTAAAAACAACCTACAATGTAGCTCAGTATGCCAGGCTCTATTTAAATGAAATAGTTAGGCTACATGGAGTTCCTATATCAATTATATCTGATCGAGGGCCGCAGTTCACGGCACGATTTTGGAAAGCTTTTCAAGAAGCATTAGGAACGAGATTGGACTTGAGCACAGCTTTCCATCCGCAAACTGATGGTCAGTCTGAGCGTACGATTCAGATTTTAGAAGACATGCTTCGAGCCTGTATTTTTGATTTTGGTGGAAGTTGGGATATGTATTTGCCTTTGGCTGAATTTGCATATAATAATAGCTATCAGACTAGTATACAGATGGCCCCATTTGAAGCTTTGTATGGTAGACGGTGCAGATCTCCCATTGGATGGTTCGAAGTGGGCGAGGCTAAACTTATAGGGCCAGATCTTGTACAAGAAGCACTGAACAAGGTAAAGCTGATTAGAGACAGGCTGCAGGCAGCTCAGAGCAGACAAAAGGCATATGTTGACAATAGACGAAGGGAGTTAGAATTTTCAGTGGGTGAACAAGTGTTCCTGAAAGTCTCACCCATGAAAGGAGTGATGAGATTTGGAAAGAAAGGGAAGTTAAGCCCTCGGTATATAGGCCCTTTTGAAATATTGGACAGAATAGGTGCAGTGGCATATCGCATAGCTCTGCCACCAGAACTGAATGTTCATCCAGTATTTCATGTGTCTATGTTACGGAAATATTTACCAGATCCTACTCATGTCATTCAACCCCAGAAAATTCAATTGGATAAGGATCTAACTTATGAGGAAAAGCCGATATCTATAGCTGATCGACAAGTAAAAAAGTTGCGGTCACGAGATATTTCTATGGTTAAGGTGATATGGCAAAATCACTCGTCTGAGGAAGCTACGTGGGAAAGAGAAGATGACATCCGCGCCAGATATCCGCATTTATTTGAACAACGAGGTTAGTATTTATCTGCTACTATGGTGATGAAATTCGGGGACCGAATTTCTTTAAGGGGGGAAGAATGTAATAGCCGTAAAGTTAACGAGAAAGTTCAACTAAAGGAATTTAGAATAAAAGAGATAATTTTGGAAAATGGAGATTTTAATTAAGGAAAATTTGGAATTAAAACAAAGGATTTCAAAAATGGAATTAGGACACGGTGAAAATAAGTTATTATTTATATGGATTAAAGAATTATAAAAGAAATGTTAAGAATTTACGTTTCGGGGCAAAAATGCAATTTCTTAAAAGTTTCGGGGTTAAAATATAAATAAGAAAAATTTGCAAGGACTTTCCGCTAAAAGTGAAATTTTGCAGAAAGGTCCCCCGAGATATTTTAAGGGCCTCAATCACTCCGGAAGCAATCATTCGCAGATTTTTCCATCTCTCTTCAGAAAACTCTCCCCGAAAACCCTCTAACTTCTCTCTAAGATTTCTTCGCCTACGGACCTCGGATTTCGACACCACCACCACCAACGGACTCAGGACGAAGAGTTCTTCGAATCCATCCGATTGGTTTCTGGAGAATTGGCCGGAAATTGGTCGGAAAATTGAAGGGAAAAACGGCCAAAAAGGTAACCTCCGAAACTCCTACTTTTAGTTCTCAAACGCCAAAACTAACACCGTAGATCGATCCAGAAGGCACCGAAACCTTTGGATCTCAAATTTCAGGCCGATCCACCACCGCACGCTCCCCCACGCGCCGAATCTTCCTCGGAGAGTGACGCCCACGCGCAGCTCCTCGGGCGGCGCGTGTAGCGCGTGGCATCCGAACCTCCTCGCGTTGACCTGCGTTGACCGAGCTCCCGGAGGCCAAATTTCGCAAATCCGGAGTCGTTTTCAAGGTTTTCGGACGTTCCGGACTCGATTTTGGGGTTTATTTCACTGAATTCGGATCAGAAAATAGGATTTTAAGGGTGTCCAACTTTGTGCTTCAAAGAGGTGAGTAGATGATCCTTTCTATGGCTTGGTTTTACTCTTCTTGAACTTTACATTGATAAATGAGTATGATTACATGTTATTTATACTTCCATATGTTCTTGAAATGGTTTGGAAATGTCTGAAATATTTAATATATGATATGTAGTTCAAGAAGAGTTTGATTTTACAATAAGTTTTGAAACACATTAAGCATGTGATTTTTACACGTATTTTGCATGACATGGCAAAGAAAATATGTTATACATGTGACATTGATTTTATACAGTAATATGTTTGCCTCGGATGTGGGCATTTATACATGATTCCCCTGAATGGGAAGTTTTGACAGATGAATGTACTGAGACTGATAGTCTGTATTACATTGAGAATTTTATACTATAATATATGGCATATACGCATATGATAATTTTTGTGGAGGAATCCTATTGGAAACACTGTCAGCTAACAGCAGGTGATGTTAGCCCTGGTGCGCACCTTGATTGCCTCAGCTAGCAGGGGGGGTGGTGCTAGCCTCGTGTGAGGGCCAACACACGGGAGAATATATGTGAAGGAGAGTGGAATGCCTCCTATATATGGGCGAGATGCCAGTTATGAGATGTTATTTTGCCTTCCCTTGCTGTGTGCTTGGGAAAGACCCATATAGAGTCCCTTCGCGTGTCCTCTTGAATGGTAGTAGGGCAAACCTCAGCGGGATGCTGAGTTTAGGCAAATCCTATACCACCAAAGTACGGAAGGGGTCAAACTCTGATGTGGTGGTTCTGATATGGGATCCTCCGAATATTTTAACAGAAATGTTTTGATGCATAGCATAATTTGATTAATAATTTTTCAGTATTGAATATGATTTTGAACTTGATATGAGCATTGTTTATACAGTATCGTATAAAGTTTGAAAGACTTGATTATGATTTTTGAACAGAGAATATTTGAAAAGGCGGGTCCCATAAGAATGTACTTCTGAACGGTATATTTTGATATGATAAGTTTTACAATATGAGTACATCCTTATGTTGACCTGAGAAGTCATAGGAAGTGTTATCTGCTCACTGAGTTGTAAAACTCACTACACGTGGTTGACATATTTTTCAGATAAAGACCCAGAATTTGGTCCCGCAGCTACTTGACCGACTAGGTGTCGTGCCTCAGTGGTGAGCCTAACTTGTTTCTAGGCTCTCAGTGTATGATATTGTAATATATTTGTACTCTAGTGTTGCTCTGAAAGTCACAGGCAGGATCCTTGTTTCCGCTGTAAACTTGATGTATATAGATTTGGCATGTATAATTATTGGTTTTTTTGTAAACTTGTGAACGTTGAATAATATTTGAATATGTGTTATCGTGAGATCATTTGTACATGTGTAATGAAAAGATTTTCGGATAGAAACGGTATTCGCGTTCGTAAAGTACGGACGTGACACTATCCCCATGCCATCATGTTGCCAACAACTCTAGATTTCTAGAGTTGCTGTCCGTCTCTCTACCATCGTGACGCTAAGATACTAAGGTCACCATAACGCTGTTGTTGCGTTTTTAAATTTAAAACTTCAAAAATTTCAAGATGTCTAGGTTTAAATCATAAAGATGGCCCATGGAACAAAATAAGATACATATTAAAGGTAAAATACAATATTTTAATAGCAAAACACAATTAGTTTAGAAAAAAACATAGTAACTTGAGATAAAACAAAAATGTTTAAGAAAAAGCACGGTTGCTTAAAAACTAAGAGATATTACAATCTAAATTCTATTAAATGCATTTTTAGTTATATTTTCTATTCTCAATGAAAATAAAAAAGGAAAAACAATCAAACCAAATAAGTCCTAACTTTCTTTGTTCTTTCTCCCCCTTTTTTGTATCAAGTGCTTTCTCATTTTATTTAGTAAAGGGAAAACAAATCACATTCTAAAGATTATTTGGGTGACCCGTTTCAACCCTCAAACTGATGTTTCTCGGTGAACTGAGAAAACTACTAGCATCGGTTGAGACTAAAATATCTATACTCGATGGGTATTTAGAAAGACCAGGTATAAGGATCACAAAATGAGTATGGTTTTGGGTATGTGGATTTTTTAAGGATATTTTTAAGCGTTTAGATCTGGGTAATATGATACCCGTTTTGCTTCAAACCCATAGTATGTGAGTGGGTCTATATATATATATATAGAAAAATCTAGCCTAATCAAGTAAAGTTTCAACCCCAACTTCCATTCCCCATTCGTCCATTCTCTATCTTTTGCCTCTAACCTTGAATACTTTATCTTCGACTCTTCAAGAAGCAGATAGCAGCGCCTCTGTCATTGGCTATCATTGCAACAAACTATTTGAGCAATGTTATTACGCCAACAGGTGCTCGCATTTCATGAATATCTGAATTTTCTTTCTTTTATATCTAAATCTCTACTTCCCTAACAACACTTCCACTATTATTCTCTATTTCCCTAACCATGGCATAGGGAATACGAAGAGTTGAGTATTGTTTGCAAGTTTTAAAGCCAACTAATTAAGAATGAACTGAAATGATTTTGCTAGCAGTAATGGAAGCTTCCTTCCATATTAGCTAATTTATATTAAACATTTTTAGCAGGATTCACATAATGACTTCGTATACTGACCTTTAAATTAATTCGACAAGCATGTGAATAAAGAGCTTCTTATTGTAATATTGTGATTTATTATTGTTTTTAGGACATATATATAAGAACAATTTATGTTGTATTAAATAGTTATTTAAAGATAATTTTGTTGAGAATAGTGTAATTTAAAATTAAGTAGATTTTTTCTTTTGTATTATACTTATTTTTTAGGCTTTTACTTTTATTTTTATTTTATATGAAAGATTTGATGTAAATGAATTGAGAAAAAATTATTATTTTAAATTTTGTTTGAGTAAAGAAGTCTGAGAGTAGAGATAGAAATATGCCTTGAATTTATTATTAGTCTAGATATGAATTAAAGAACAAAGATAATTTTTTTTTATAAAGGTCTAAAACTTGAATACTATAGGTAGTGTTTGGTAGGGGGAATGTTTTTGGATTCTTGGAAAACTGAATTTAGAAAAATTAAATTCTCATGTTTGATTTTTAAATTTTAAAATAAGATTTCTAAGAAATATGGATTCCTGGAAATAATTTTTAAAATAGATTCCTACCAAAAGTTTTCCATGTAGAGGGGTGGGAATCCAAATTTTCTATGAAGGTGGAAATTCTACTAAAAAATAAAAAGACAATTTTACCTTTCATCTCTACTCATTTTTATACCTTTTTAACTATCTATTTTGTGTATAACTATTTTATATAAATTATTATATTTGAAGTATTAATATCATATTATGTATATACTATTTCTCATTTTTAATATAGTACTATCATATAATTATATATGTAACATTATATAATTTTTAAACTTTACATATTTTTTGTCATAAAAAAAAGCACCTTTATTATTTTGAGAGGATAACTATAGCTATTTTTTTAATTTAATTTATTTTTTTATTAAAAAAATAAGAGAATTTAAAAAAAAATTAAGGAGTATTTTTAAAATATTACTAAAGATTTTCAAAAAATTTAAGTATAACCAAATAAAAAAATAAAATTTTTTAAAAAAATATTATTTCAAAATTTATGTCATTCTTAAATTTCAACCAAATATATTTTATATATTCTTAAAAATTATAATTTTCAATAATCATATTTTTTTAAAAAAAATAATTCTCAAACGCCCCTAATATTTTACTTTATACATGGCTTGAGAGTTGAGAATTGAGGGTCTCAACCGATTTTGGATCGGGTGGGCTCTCGACACAAGCCCAACCGATCCCTACCAAACCGTCACACCTAATTAAAATCGATTCTTGCAAAGTAGAAAGATACGACCTAGTTTAGAGGGAGATGCAACTTGGGTTGTGAAGATACAGGGTTGTAAATTGTAATGGCCTTACGCATACCCTTGTCACAGCAACTCAGAAGCAGTCTACTAATGAAGTGTCTCTTTATACTTGCATTTCTACTCTGTGTGGGACTTAACGTAGTTCAAACATCTTTCTTTACTCTATCCCTTTTCCTGTCTCCTGTTTGGTAGAAATGGAAAATGATAAAATTTGGAATTTTTGAAGACACAAATACAACCTCTTGGCTATAATACTTACGTAGGTTTCTCGTTATGTAGTGAGCTCTCTTATTTCTCTGGCTAAATTGTTTTCTATGGTCGATCTTATTTCACCTGTCTCATTAGGTTTTGGGGCATGAAGTTGTGGAATCGCGGCAGTATCCGTTGGTTGTGAGCACCTGGCCCTTTCTAGAGGCTGTCAGAACTGCCTGGAGGGCGGTTGATGGTGGGTCTTCAGCTGTGAATGCGGTCGTGGATGGTTGCTCAGCTTGTGAGGAACTGAGGTGTGATGGAACAGGGAACTTGAATGTTTGGTCAATCAGATTGATAGAAGATAAGATGGATTTAAAACAAAAGTAAATTATGTAACATGGGTTAGTAGTATAATACTACTCCCAGTTTTCCATTAAAAGTATGTTGAAACAATCGTATAATTGGTTTTTTTATATGCTTTAGGAATATTTGATAAATGATTTTATGCGTTATTGGTGTGTTCTTGATTGGGATAATACTGGTCCTAGGTTTCATGCAAGAATTGGTTAAGAACAACTGCATATTTCTTTATCCATTTTGTGCTCTTTGTTAAATGATTTTCACAACCAATAGTTTGTAAGAATGTTATGCTTTTATACTTGAAGAACGTCTATGATGCTTAGAAAAAATTTCAAGCAAATTCTATAGTGGACAATAATGCATAAGTGTGACCTGTTTCATAATCGTTTTTTATTAAAAAGCATTTGAAGACACTTGTTTCAAAATTCATGCAAATCACTAGAGAGAGAACTGAAAATAATTCAAATGAAAAATTTACATTTGTCTAAACCCTAAACCTTCCTTGGTAGGAAGTGGAAGGAGAGAAGTGGCCTACGCTATGTAAAACTTTCTCCTGGTCCTTTTGGGTTGTCTGTTCACGCTAAGTACATTAATGCATGCTTTATGATTTTCCTTTTCTAAACAGTCGATCCTGGTGGAAGTCCAGATGAAAATGGAGAGACTACAATTGATGCTCTGCTCATGGATGGGGTAACTGCCAAATACATTCACTTATTCATTCTTGTTTGCATGCATTAGCATGATTTTTTGTCCCATGTTTTGCTAAGGACATGCATAGTCGACTATGGAAGTAGGAGCTGTTGCTGCTATGAGATATGTGAAGGATGGGGTCAAGGCTGCTAGATTAGTGATGCAACATACAAAATACACTTTGCTTGTGGGAGAGAAGGCCTCAGAATTTGCCATTTCGACGGGACTTCCAGGACCCACAATCCTTAGTTCAACAGAATCTATAAATAAGTGGGCCAAATGGAAAGATGACCAAATTTTAGAAAAAATGTTCTACCGATAAGTAATTGTGGTCCTTATCATCCAACAAACTCTCTGGAGCTTCCTGAGGAGATATGCTCCAATGCTGCTCAGATGCAAACTATTGATTCAATATTACCTCTTGTTGGTCTTCACAGCCATGATACTATATCAATGGCTGTTATTGATAAGGTAAGACTATCACAATAAGATTTCAATTTTTATTTGCAGAACAGTATCGATGCAAGTGATCCTTTTACATGGTGTAGATGGGACAAATTGCTGCTGGCACATCAACTAATGGGGCAACGTTCAAGATTCCTGGCAGGTAAGTTTATCATGTGGATGCCAATATCAGAATAGATATCCAATTGGAATATGATTTCATAAACCTTTTATTTCTTGGATAGCCAAATTTAGTACTTCTTTTATTATGTAAGTTCAGTTTTTGGTTATCTTCTCTCTTGTTACCACAAATAAAGATCAACAAACATCTCATCTCTGCTATACTTGGTATTTACGTGTTGCTTTTAAGAGCCTGCTATAAAGCAATGTTGCAGCTTGTGGTGGATTGTAAAATTAACTCTTCAGCTTGATTAGTGTGGATCATGCAGAAATATAGATGTATATCTTGACTTCATTAATCAATTTTTATCCCGTGAGGGACATCCTTTCACCTTTGATTTTACCAATCTACTTTGTTATCAGTTGCTTTTTAATTAATCAAAGCCTTCATTTTTTGCCCTAATTAATTGAACTGCATTCAAGAGCTTATGTCATGTAGATATTTCCATGCTAGAATTACTTTGTCCCATCAATCACCATATTGCCATCTGTATAACTTGTTTCGGAGAAACTCTTCTTGGACAAGTAACATAAGTTCATTCGGCCTATAAAAAAAAAAGGAAATGGCAGATGGCAGACTCTTTATGTGAGCCTGTAAAATAATCCTAACCATGCAATGTTGAAGTCATTAGTTGCTGCTGTCTCAATACTTTCTTGAAATGACCATGTTACCTCTGCAGGAATCCAATTGGCCATAGCGTATTGCTTTTGTAAATGCTCTAATACACATGCACAGTGATATATACTCAAACTGTCAATGCAGCAGATGTCAATCACTCAAAATTTTGCTCTAGAATCTTCTATTATGTGGGATTTTCTTTGGAGCGGTGTGGAGGAGTTGACAGGGGACCACCTTGTTAATTGAGATATATGTTGTAGGCTGAGGAGTGAAGGGAGCTTGGGACTTAAAAAACTTTGTATCTAAGAACAAGGCTTTGACAACCAAATGGCCATGGCATTTTCCTGTTGAAACTACTTCCTTATAGCATCAAGTTATCTACAATAAGTATGGTTTGGATCTGAATGGGTGGGATGGCAATCTTGCAATTAGGACTACTAATATTAGTCCTTGGAAATTCATTTCTTAGGGTTATGATGCTTTTTGCTTCTTTATTTCTTTAAGCGTTGGGAATAGGTGTCAGGTTAGATTTTGGGAGGATACTCGGGTGGGAAATATTCCTTTTTTTCAAGCTTTCCCTAATCTTTACCATCTTTCTTCTCTGCTTAGTACTCCACTTCATGATTTCTGTTCCATGCAGGGTACTCTACTTTCTTGGAATTTTCACTTTTCTAGGGACTTAACTGGTAGAAATTTGAATGAAATAGAAATTCTTTTTCCTCTTCTTGATAGTGTTAGAATTTCCCAATCTGATAATAGAAGAATTTGAAATCTTGATCCTTTTGGTGTTTTTAAGTCCTACTTTCACTTCCTTATTTCTTCTACTAGGAAAGTCTTCTTTCTTGAAAAACCCACTTGGAAATAAAAAACTCCTTCAAAAATCAAATCTTTCATTTGGACAACAGTTCTCAATAGAATTAACACAAATGAAATGTTGCAAATTCGAAGACCTAACGTAACTTTGTCTCCTAACATTTGTATAATGTGTATGAATAGGGCAGAAACTGGTGCTCATCTTTGTGGCAATGTGTGGTTTTCACAGTTATTTGGAATGTTTGACTTGAGAGGAATGCATGCATTTTTAGGGGTGTTTCTATGTCTTTGAATGACTTGTGGGCTAGGATTGTCTTCAGAGATTCTTTATGGTGTTCAGATCAAAGGTTATTTAAGGGCGTTTCCCTTTTAGATATGCAGAGATATTGGGCAGATTTGCTGCTTGCTTAATTTTACTTGCTGTGTTTTTTTCTACTGGTTTTTTTAATTGTTCTCCTTGTTCCCTTAGGCAGATAACTAATCCTCCTGTTTTGTACTTCTTTCTTTTCTCAATAAAACTTCTTTTATCTAAAAAATATTTTCTTTGACTGCAGGGTAGGGGATGGACCCATTGTTGGATCCTCAGCATATGCTGACAATGAAGTTGGTGCATGTTGTGCAACTGGGGATGGTGACATTATGATGCGCTTCCTTCCATGGTAGTGGAGAAAATTTCCAGTTTCTTTATTTAAGATTGGAAGATGCTTTGGATTTTGATTGGTGCAACCTTTCAATATTAAAATTTTAAACCTAATAAATATGGGCAAGACCAACAATTATTGAAAGTAAGCAACACCCATACTTTTCTTAAATTTTGTTGGTGGTATAGAAAGAGAAAGTATTGAACATAGCGAACATCCATAATGGTTTTGATGTCAAATTGTTGATTCCAAAATATGCAGCAACTAAATGGTATACAAATATATATTGTGACATGATGATTGATGCCTTGTATGGGAATTTGTGGCTTTCGGATCTTTTACTTTTGACACCAATAGCTACAAATTTGTTATTGATAAAAAAAAAATTAAAGGTGCCTCCCTCTGTACCTTTAAAAAGCCACAAATGTTGGGATGTGCCTTTGAATTTCTTTTCAAACCTAGTATGGTTGTAAAATAGATTAACTATCCTAAAACCTTCAGCATCTCTTAAATTTTAACTATTTTTGTTTTCAAACTTGAAACTATCCATTATCCTTATAGTATATGCTTTTATAATTTTAGATACTCAAAGATGTATTATAACAATATTTACTAGACATGCTGACATTGTTTTTAATTAAAATGAATTTCAATGTGACCTATCACATTTTTACCAAACAATTTTCTAATGTTTTTCCACAGTAGTATTTTCACAATTTCTACATATTGGTTATTGAAAATTATAACATTCTTTTTTTCTTTTTTTGGATCAGAAAGGTATAACATTCTTAAATGGTACTGAAGTCTGGCTTGTGATGGATGCCTGATAATTTACGCCTATTGTTGATTGATTATCTTATGCTTTTAAAAGCTAATTAGCCAATCTTGAAGAGTGACTATTATTTGTGGCAAATGAACCTAATACATCATATAGTGTTGCTTGTACGATAGCTAAATTGCAGTCAGTTGGAAATTGAAAATTGACTTTCTTCTAGCAGCATGCTACCACAAGGATACATTAATTCTTTGTCATGGTAATTTTAAGCTTGAAGTTATTATCTTATAACTAAAGCTTTCCATACCCATTCTTGTTTGTTTTACTTTATGCGTAATAAGATTAATGCTTCCAATCAATTTCAGTTATCAAGTTGTGGAAAGTATGAGGCTAGGAATGGAACCTAAACTTGCGGCTCAGGATGCAATAGCACAAATAGCAAGAAAATTTCCAGACTTTGTGGGAGCTGTTGTTGCCCTAAATAAGAAGGGAGCACATGCTGGTGCTTGCCATGGATGGACATTTAAGTACTCTGTAAGAAGCCCAGCAATGAATGATGTGGAAGTCTTTACTGTGCTACCCTGAAGTAGAGACGGTTTTTGGGAAGTTAGATCAATTGGCTTTGGCTCAACATGTTATTTCTATTGTTTCAACAAAGTTGATGGTATACTAATGTGCTTGTAGTTTGTCTGTGTCCTACCCAATGCCAGTATCTTGCCGTATTGGTGGGGTTTCAATCATTATATCTATTTTTACTCATTGTTTTCAATGCAAAGGCTGATAGTCCTGTCAATAAGGTAGGGTTAAATAATATAGGAATTGTTCCATACACCCGTTGTCATACATTATGTAGTATATTAAATACCACACTAGAATATGAAGGTATTTGATATCTGATATAGACCTACATCAGGGAAAAGTGGAAGAAAAAAAAGGAAATACTGAAAATTATATTTTGAAATGTAGAAAAAATATAAAGAAAGATAACTTGTAGCTCTTCAAGGGGTTAGAACCCTATAGCTCTTCAAGGATGGTTTACATGAACAGTAAATAATTTAAAACAAATCAACCACTAAATGCAAGAACATATTTTTAAATCAGGGTACCTTAGGTCCATCCTTGGATTCAAGATAATCAATTCCAATTTCAGATTACAAAAGAAAATATGAGTGTTAATTTTGGTATTTTATATTTACTATATTTTTGTGATACATTAATCAACCATGGTTTGATTGTAGTAGGTAAAAGAGAAAGGAGTAGAGCCTGCTCCCTCAAACTTATGCTTGATGATGCATGAGACAAAAAATAATGAATGGGTCGATCGTAAATCAAAATCAGCGTGGCTAAGTATGATATTATAATAATTATGTACATTAAAGGTTTTGTTTATTTACTAATTAATTTGTGTTGTGTCAAAATAAATATAAAAATATCATCAAGGATAGTATGGGTAACAATTTTGCTACACAAGTTGATGGATATGGAAATATAGTTGTAAAAGGGAAAGAAGAAGTAGATGCTGATAGAAATTATGTTGAGTTTATCAGTCTATATTTCCTAATATCAAGCAGCTGAAAGACCAGCGGAAGCAATACTTTATGGACTCATATAAGAGGCCCCTACAATTATGTATGAAGTTGGTCAAACAACTTCTACTCCAAAGGCACAGAACTTCATTGGCACCCGTCACTTTGAAGAAACCCTCAACCGAGAAGTAAATTTAAGAATGGCAAACATGCAAGCGACTTTACGTAAAATGCAGTTAGCAATTCAATCTGTCGTGTTGCATATGCGTCCAAGTTAGCCTCTTGGATCTGCTGGAGATTTATATAAAAATTAATGTGTAGAATATGATATAAATTTCTATAGATTGTAGACTTTTTAAAGGCTATGATAAGACTTAATTTGTAATGCAATTTTATAACATTATGAAGTAAGCTTTCATATTTAACAATATCTTTGATATTCTTTTCTCTTTATTGGAAAATCAGGTGCTAGAATATAAAAAATAAAAATAAATAAAATAAAAATTTATAAGAAAATTTACCCTTAGATTAAATTTGGAACAAAATTTTAGGGACAAATTTAGTGAAAGTGTCTTCTTATTTAATTTTAGCAATGACTTTTAGAGAGGGATTTCACCACCCTACAAAATATTAGAGACAAATTTTGTAACGGGAAATCACTTTCTAAATTAAAATATGGACTCAGCAATGAATAATGCTAGGAATTTAGCAATTGAATTGGTGAAGGCTTATTCTTACCCAAATCTAGCGACTGATTTAGCAATGATTGTCAATGTTGCTAAAAATCAACACCAAAGATATATATGTTAATTATTGTCATAAACAAATTAAACTACAGTGCTACTGTATCTGTTGCTAAATTTAGCAAGCCGAATTTTTAAGGTATTTAGTGAAAACAAGTTCACCGCAAAATATCATCCAATAATGAATTTTTATATTTAGTGAAGGAATTCCATCGCTAAATTGAAAATTTTTTTATAGTGAAAATTTCATGGGTTCCTAAAGTGACGTTGAAAATATACACCTAGTCAATTCAGTTTATCAATTCTTGGTTCTTGGGTAGAATGGGCGTCTCTTACGGATTTTCTGTTGTGCTCGTACATTTTGAGGCTTTAATACAAAATATCATGCGCTAAAACAAAAAATGGATTTAATCGATAGTTTTTTAATGGCTTTAAATTATCGCTAAGAAACTCAATGATGGATAGAGAAACAGTCATAGAATCACAGTTTTAACAGCGATTTAATAGAACCATGGAAATGCCGTCACTAAGTCGTGTCCTCATAACAATTTTAAGACTGTCGTTCAATCATTTGATTTAACAATAGTTAAAAAATTATGATAAATTTAGGATTAACGATTGTTTCAGACTGTCGTTAGTCTTAAATTTAATGATGATTTTATAATAATCATCCTTAAATTAATCTTTATTTTTTCTAATTTTTTTTCTAATGAAAGTTAAGAAAAATAGTCGTAAAATTTTAAATTTAACAATAGCTTTTTATTGTCGTAAAAACATTTTTTAACAATAGTTTCATAGAATTGTCGTAAAGGCCACTAGTTTTTTTTGTTCCTTCAATTTTACCTTTTTTAATTAATTTTTTAATCTATCCCTATACTTGTATTAATAATAATGCTAATATTTACAAAAAAATCAAATTAATAAGCAAGAGTCAAGTTTCACAATGAAAATTGATATTCAATTAAATTTTGAATTACAATATATGTTCTATAACAATTACATAAAATATACAATAAAAACATAAATAAACTTTTAAAGTTTTGAGGAGATTAGTGTCCACTAGTTTGATTACGTAGTGCCTAAAAATAAAAATAAAATATTATTGGTAAATAATAAAATAAATTGCAAAAATATTCATTTTTATAATTCAATTGAGATTTTAAAAAATTGCCCTTGGACTATGATTTGGTACAAATGCAACTCAAGTGGCACTTGATCTTGATAATTCTAGAGTAAGAAGGCCACAAATGTTTCTATATGTAGTTGTCATGTAGCTATTTTTGCCTTACGTGTTGCTCATTTGACCTTTCATTTAGTCTCACGTGCTACTTGTACAGCCTCTCATTGTTGTTGTTCGGCTTTGCGTTCTTCCATCATTGCTTTAGTTCAAGCCACCTTATTCTACAATTCTTGTTAAGAAGGCTCATATATCGAACTCGACCCAACAATAACATGGCCAAAAATTTAAGTCGGGAAAACACTCAATCCAAATTCCCAAACTTGACTCATGTTCTCTCCGCTTCTTAGAGCTCTAACCAATAAATCATCATTGAAAAGCTCTTGGGAAGAAGAGTTCTCATATTGAATCAAAGCAATTTTTTTCTTACAAATTCTAATAAAAAGTAATAAATCTTATTAAAAATATATTATTATAACCAAATTAGATCGTAAAACTTTATTCTTACATAAGTCAAAGACTTACACAGATAATTCTAACTTCGTCATTAATGTATGATTCATCAACTCTTTTATAGACTGTAGTCTATACATCTCCTCATATAACTGGAACCCAAGTTCAGCTTCTTGAAAATTTGAAAAATAATGTAATGTTTGTCTAATATAAATTAAACTTTAAATAGATTATTCATAAATGCAAACTTACCATCTTAGCCTTCTTTCGTGCAAAGCTTTTTGAACCACTAGCATGTGGCATCATTTGCTGTCTTCTGTTTTATCTTTTTTTCTTAGCCACAGCCTAGTCAAATGACAAAAACATATTAATAAGCCCAACTATAAATTGATATATATTAACAACCAAGCATAGTTACCATAGATTTCACCTTGAGACGATAGTCTACAAAAGTTACCCATTGATCCCGAGTAGTGTCTTCTAGGATGTCACGTACTTGATCTCTAGTTTTAGTCCCATCGTTTTTTAATCTATATAGGTTATAACATATAGCTTTCCACTTCTGTTTAAGTGATTGGATAATAACCTTTTTGTGCATGTCTTTCACCATAATTTTTCCCTGTAAGAGAAAGTATAGATGTTAATAAAGATACATAATCAAGGTGCTAAAAGAAAGAAAAACATGTTTTAGTACCTATATAGTATCTCTAAATATGTTCTTGTAGTTAGCATGAATGTTTATCCAGTCTCTGTAAGAGATGGGGCATATTAAAAAATTATCCCCAACTATACCCAGAAACACACCTAGTAGACCACTTCCATATCTAATTGGTTCATATGTGTCGTTAAGCTGTACAATGACCCTCTATCCACAAGGTAGGGCCCAAACATCATGTACTGTTAATTGGGTAGGCATCACTTAACCATTCTTATTTGTAAAGAAAAAATTTAGTATGCAAAATGAGATTAAACAACTTAGCCACTAAGAGAGTTAGGATACTTATTGAAAATATCAACCAACCAACTTCTTCATCTTACATGTTCTTGATGAGTAGGCTGACAGGATTGGTCCCCTTTGGTAAAAATGTCACCAATGTCAAACTCATTCTCGGGTGCTTAGGCGTCTTGAGGGGGGAATGTGGATGGGACAACCTCAGAATTAAGTGTATCGATGTCCCTCAACTGTCCACCCTCACTGATCACTTATCGGGATAAAGAACTCTTCAAATTAGATTCACCCGCCCTACCTATAATTGATGAACTAAATCTTTTCATTTGCACAATTTCTATTAATTAAAAAAATAATATGTGTTCAAATTTAATAAACATATAACATTGCTAATTTTAATATAAAAAACAAAAGAACTTATATAAAAATTATTACCAAGACAAGCATAAATTTACTTCTCCATATGAAAATAACATTTCTAAATCTTGAGCGTGGAATAGATCATTCTCGTATATAATATCGTCATTGCCTTCACCCATGTCATACAAGTCATGAGGTTTTAGATGCATGACCATACTCTACTTTTTGTCCCTCTCATCTTGCACATAATATACCTGGTGAGCATCAAAAGCTTGGATGTATAGCTCGTCATTCTCATTTTCACCAATATGTATCAAGTGTGAAAAATCAATAGAGGTAATGCCTAATTCATCAGTTGTGATAGCTCTAGAATTAATTGTATTGGTCCACATACACTTGAATAAAGTAACTATTAAACAACTATAATAATTTAATTCAATTATGTTTTAAAAAATTTCATAATACGATACAGCTCTGAAATGCATATTGATGTCACTACTATTTGCATAACTTTATATCCCAAAGTATTAAAAACTCCACTATTTTGAGTTTTCAATCATTGGTTTCACTCTAATATCCAAAACTTAAATTCATTAACATTGTATACACTATATCGCCTTGCTCTATCAAGTGGTCAAAGTGAAAAAGTTTTCAAATCAATTAAATGAGAATCATTGACATCATTTGTTATACGAAATAACAAAAAAAAGTGAGGAGTTAAAGTGTTTTTATGATTAATGCATGTATTATCAGTGGACATGTATTTAAATGGCGAGAAAACCAAGAAACAAACTCCATGAAAACTTTTTTATCTATCTCAGTGGAGGACCATATTTGACTCTTTAAACTATGTCTTACGTAGTCTCTAAATTCTCTAGAAAACATACAAAAAAGATAAATAGATAGTTACGCTATTATTTAAGTCATAATATAATTAATAAACATAATTTACTCACTGAAAGAAAGGGTCTACTTCTTTGCAGTTAGTAAGCACATGATAATGTGCTTGCAATTTTTCTACCAGGAAAATAGTGAAATATACAAAACCACCAATTATTTTTTCAACTGACAAAAACTAAGGGTTTGCTTAGTGCACCTGATAAAGGAGATAGTGTAGAATAATATATCCTATCTTATTTTTATTTTATATTTGGTGAGCTAATATGATAGGATAAAGTTATCATGTTCACTATCATATCCTATCTCTTAGTTAAAAATTTTAACCCATGGGTTAGGCTGTAGTACAAATCAACCAGATAGAATAAGAATTATTTTCCTTACTTACCCTCACCCTTGACCTCACATCATTCTTCCTCCTTTACTGCATCTTTTTCCACCATCGACTTCACTCTCTCCTTCAGCCAAGGTAAGCTTCGATTTTTCTCTTTCTTCTTTTTACCTTTGCTTTACCATCGACCTCACTCTCTCATTTTCACCTTTGATTTTGATTTGTGTTTTAACCGATTACTGTCCATGAATGAGTTTGCATTCTGAACATGTTGCTTGACTAGCTAATTAACATTCAAACTCTTTGGGTTTTCTTCAAAATTTTGCCTCTTGATTTGTGGTGGTTCCAAGTTTTTTTACTTGGTGTTTTGGCCTAAAATTAAGACCATTTAAGAGTATTTTGAGGTTGGAGTTGATTAGCTGATTTGATTTTTTATTTTGAGCTTGCATTCTAAACATGGTGCTTGACTAGTTGTTTTGTGGTTTTTATTTGGAGTGGATTCATAAATTGTTTGATGACAAATTTGTGGCTATTTTGTGACAGATTTGGAGTTGTTATTTTGAAATTGTTTGGAGCTTATTTTGAGCTTGCATTCTGAACATGTTGCTTGATTTTATATTTGGTAAATATTTTATAACTTATCTGATTTAAAATTAAAGGTTTTTTTTTTAGTCAATTTACAAGCTACCTTGTTTAAATGAGGGCTATTTGGATTAATCCTCTTTGTTGTTGTAATGCATGATTATAAGAGCTTGATAACATGTTGTAACACATGATTTTATATTTGTCTCATGTGATGCCCATTGAGTACTTTGAATATCTTTTAATTGTCTTATGCTACCATTTGCTTGTAATTAACTAAGTGAGAGCTAGAGCATATGCTAATAATTTGGTACATGTCTCCTTTTGGAAAAAGGATACTACTTCTCAGTTAACTACTCTTCTTTTAGATCTATACAAGCATATAAAGGAGTTTGCCATGCCTCTTCATTTTCCTCTTAACATTGTTTCATCTCATCTTTAAACATTTTCATTTGGATGGATCAAAATTACGATATGGTGATAGTGACATTTATGAGAAATGCCAATTGTACTATCATCCTTTAAATGAATTCTTCGTATTTTTTTATAAATTGATATTGTTAATTAAAAAAACATTGTTAATAAGAATTAACTCAATTTTTTTAAATCAAGATGCTTAGAGTAAAGAGTTTTAAGTTTGATACTCGTTAACACAAATGTTAGAACAATCTATTTACATCCGATTCTTGCATCTTTTATTCCCTATAAAAACCCTAGTTTACTCGGTTCCATATCATTCTTTTTCACTTCCTCCAGCCTCTTCAACTCTAATAGCTATCTCTCTGCCTCCTTTTGCTTGTTGTATCTTATGGAGAGAAACCGATCCCACATGCCTTTTCTACCTTTTATTTATCTCTTGATGGGTTCCATCTTTTTATGTTTAATATTTTTGTGTTATTGTGCTATGTGAAAAGCCTTTAGCTTTTCCTAAAAATGTTATGGAAGTTCAAGGGGAGGATATTATTGACAACATTTTACCAAATCATCATAACACTGTCTTTGCATGGTTCTTGTTGATCTTTCTTAGTTGAATGATGTTAGTCATATTAAACATGTTCTTAGAATTATGTTGAGAATGTGATATTATTCCAATGCTCGGACATTTGAGATGCTTCTAAATTCCTTTTGCTTCATGGCCTCTATTTAAGTTGTTTATTTTTCCTTGTTATTTGTATAGGTAAATATGAATTTAGAGGACCAACTTGAAATTATGTCATATATAATTTTGGAGGAAATGTTTTTAGAGATGATTGAGCTTTGTTTTGCAATTTTTATTGAAGTGAGTTTTTCTACACTATGGTTTTATGAAAATCATAGTCTTAAGCAACAACCAAGGGTTAGAAAGGGTTTAGGGAGAGAACTTTTAGAGAGATTGATAAACCAAGATGATGTTACATTTATTGATCAACTTTGCATGGATATTAGGTCATTTCGTTTATTATGCTTTCTCTTTTGTACTAAAGGTAATTTAAAAGATGATGAACTAGTAAGTAGTGAAAAACAAGTGGCTATGGTCTTACACATATTGGCACATCATTCTAAGAATTAGGTCATTAAATTTTTGTTTAAACAATATGGAGAAACAGTAAGTAGGTACTTTAATAGAGTGTTGAATAATGTCTTACAATTGTAAGAAACACTCCTTTGGGTACTAGATTATGTTCCACAAGATTGCTTAAATGAAATATGGAAATGGTTTAAGATATGGTGTTAGTGTATTGTGTTTTAGAATATATTTTATAATTAACAATTTTGTTCTATTTTTTTAAACATTCACATTTTATTTGGATTTGTATATAGACTTATCTTAGGGAATTAGATGGAACACATATCAAAATTAATGTGTTAGCAATTGATAAACTGAGATATCGTAATAAAAAATGAGATATATCTACCAATGTCTTAGGTGTATGTTTAAGGGATATGAGGTTTATATATGTGTTACTTGGATGAGAAGGATCAATATTAGACTAAAAGGTATTACGAGATGCCATTTCTAGGAGGAATGTTTTAAAAGTCCCAACAAGTAAAAAAGATTTACATGGTAGAAAATTTATATTCCTAATGAATGAGTAATTATTAATATTTTAAATTAACAATTTTATTTTATTATAGGACATTATTATCTCGTGGATGCTGGGTTTACAAATTATGAAAGATTTCTTACCCCATATAGAGGCTATTGATACCATCGTAGTGAATGGAGATGTGAATACATACCATCATATAAAGAAGAGTTTTTCAATATAAGACACTCTATGGCAAAAAATGAGATAGAGAGAACTTTTAGATTATTAAAACTGTGTTGGGTTATACTTAGAAGTCAGTCTTTTTACCTAATCAAATTCCAAAACCACATTATAATTGCTTGTTGTCTCTTACACAATTTTATGAGAAGAGAAATGTCTATTGACCCAATGGAAGAACAATTAGATGCAGAATTGGAAGTACAACTACAAAATGAGGATGTGTCACATGCTGATCTTATTAGTACAATTGAGACTAGTGATAGGTGGTCTATTTGAAGGAAAAACATAGCAACACAAATGTGGAATGAATGACTCGCTAATAGACACATGAGTTGATTATTTAGTTACTAGTTTTTTATTTGTAATTTTATATTGTTTGGTTGTTTGGTTTATGTATTTCTTTGAAGGATTTAAAACATCTATAATGTTTGTAATTTATAATTTTAAGAAATACTTCAAGTGTAATTTTATATTGTTTATTTATTTAATTTAGCCATTTTGTTTAGCTACTATATTATTTGTATTTTCCTTATTTTTTTTATATATTGCATAAAAGATTTGTGATTTATATTTTGGTAATGAGATAGGCATGGAATCTGAAAGCACCATGCAACAAATTAGTAAGAAAAAGAAAGATCATATACAATGGTCCAATCAAGAGGATGAAGTCCTTCTTGACATTTTGATTGAAGCTATGAACCAATCTTAAAGATGTGACAATAGACAATTCAAGGCACATACTTTGAAAATGACTAAGACAAAGATGAAGCAAAATTTTGCTGGATGTAGAATCAAAGTGAAACCACACATTGAGTCTACAATGAAGAGGTTATTAAGGATTATTTATGTAATAGTTTATGATATGCTAAATAAAGTGTATTTGGTGGGGATGATGAAAAAAAATTGATTATAGTAAATAGTGATGGCGTGTGGACTAAGTATATAAAAGTTAGTGTTCATTGTTTTTCCTCTCTTATGAATTCTTTTGTTTCACTTTCTATTTATGATAAATTCAAAAGTTTTCATGTTGTGTAGAGTCATCCAAATGCAAAGGATTAGAAGAATACACCAATCTTACTTTTTGATAAGCTTGCTCTTACTTTTGGGAAAGATTGTGTTACTGGTAAAGGAATCGTTGCCCTTTGTAATGTTGTTGAGCAACTAGATAAAGAATATGAAGAAAATGATGATGATGAGGAGGTTGAAATAGATTTGACATAATCAACATATGTAAATTAGTCACAATCTAAAAAAACCATGATTATGTGGAAAGTCAACCAAGAAAAAGAAATATAGGAGCAAACATAATTGCTAATAGCATAACTAAATTAGGAAAGAGTTTTGGGATGTGGTTAGAAAAAAGATCAGAACGGTTGGATAAAGTTATAGATCTCCTTTGAGTTGCTAGAGATGTATTTGATGATTCTAGGAGTCTCTTGAATGAGTTGAAGAAAATGGATTTAACATAAAAGAGCATTTTGTTGCAGCAGAAAAAATACTCCCAGTGCCACATCGATTACATATCTTTTAGGGTTTTAATGATGTCAACCATCTTGCATAATCATTGATATAGTTGTTCCCATGTAGGTTACTTATTTTTTCTAATTATATAGTTTTGATATTGTTTATGTTGATGAAACTTATATACACGAATAGTGACCTATTTTGGTTTGATGAAACTTATGTATAACAATTACTTGAGAACTTATACTAATGACTTTGTTTTTAGTGGTTTCTGTAAAGGTTGCTTTTTTTGCTTTAAATATATAACGTTTGTCAAGTTATATTTGATGAACCTTGTCACGGCCCCAAATGATGGAACACATGACCGGTACGACATAAGGGTTTCCCCCTAACCGCAAGCCTAACGCATAGCATGTACAAACATCCAGCACACAATTCAAAGTAGATAATAAATATAACTAGCCACATATGCCACATCCAGTATAAGAAAATATTGTATATATATATATATATATATATATATATATATATATATATATATATATATATATATATCTCATGAATCCAACATTCGTGATTCAACTTGGCCCATGGCCTCATAATACAAATATCATTGTAAAACATAAAACTGTTTTCCAAACAACACATCAAAATATGCAAGAAGCGAGGATCCTGCCTGTAAATTCATGGAGGTACACTAGACATAAACTAAACTAGACAAACAGTACAAAAGAGCCTTGCCCAAACTGGGGCTCACCAACGCTATATTCAACCTCCTACGAAGTTGTAGCTAGATCAAAGTCTCTTTGACTATCTGTGGGGAGGAAACAGAAGAGGGGTGAGATCACATCTCAGTGAATGGGTAAATCACACTATAACAGAAACAGGGCAAACCAAGCACGAGTGTTTCGCAATGAGTTTAATAATTGAAATCAAAGTGTAAAGATAATAATAGAAACATTAAGCATTTAACCATAATTTATTGAAAGAAAAGCTAAACAGTTCAAATGTATGTTCAAAAGATAAAAAAAAAGGATTTAAATCAATAACCGTAAAGCAAATCAATTATGCATGGTAAGTAATAAATGAAGTTATTTATGCAATCACAATGATGAATGAGATTGTTTAAAAATATTTAATCTTTAAGAAAAAAAATGCACTAGTCCATTGGAGGTCTTTCCTAACAGATCTATCATCTTCCCCAAGCACATAGTAAGAGGAGGGTAATCACTGTAGGCGTAGACATAAGTCCACCCTAAATTCTCCAAGCACATAGCAAGGGTGTGGCAATCACTGTAGGCGTAGACATAAGTCCACCCTAAATTCCCCAAACACATAGCAAGGGTGTGGCAATCACTGTAGGCGTAGACATAAGTCTACCCTAAATTTTGTGACTTAGGCGGTCGTAAGCCCGTCACAATATCCTAGGCCGAAGCTTTAACATGACCATGGTGCACCAGGGCTAGCACTACCTACGGCTAGCTAACAGTGATCTAAAAGGGTTCCTCCAATAGAAAACATTTGAAAATATGCTATTCAAAGAGTTTAAAGTAAAACATTTCAATAACATTATAATAAAGCTATAATTCTCCATCTAGCTCTTTTCATGCATAAAACTCCGTTCTAAAATATGTCTCATCCATGGATTCCCATGGAGACCTTTATCATCATAAACTTTCCCTTTAAACATAGATCGTCCGTAGACGTCGCATAAATGTTTTCCATGCATCAAATCATTTCATGGCTGACTTAGTTCATTTCTATGACTAAGTTCGCATTTCTATAAATCTAGCTTAACGGAGAATTATCAGTCTAGATGCTTGCCCTGCATACCTAGGGTTCAACTAAGATTAAAATTTATAATTTCTAACATGGTTGGAACATATTGATTTTCAAAGCGGTAAAACAATTTAGCATACATTCCAACTAGTTAAAAATCATACGAGAGAGTTATAAACCGAATTCGTAAAACATGCGCTATAGTAAGAAAAATCCACTCACCGTACTAGGAGTCCAACAACGAGAATTTCACCTCGTGGTGGCTCAACAACCTAGAAAACATAGACATAACATGAGAATTCAATAAACCCTAAACGTCACTATTCATGCCGGCTGGAAAAACTAATCCTAAACCTAAAAACCCTATATTCTAACATAGAAACTAATTCTAAGACTATCTATGGAAAGAATTTCGGAAGAACGAAGTTTAAAACGCGATTGGACGGAGTTTTACCTTTGGAGGTACTGTTCACGCGATTTTCCGGCGACCTTCCGACGGTTGTCCAGCGAAACTGATCGGTGGGGTTTGTAGCTCTCCTTCCCACGAGTCCAACGATACCTCGGTAGCTCGATCGAGTGGCCGGATGGTGAGATATCTTAGAGAGAAGGTGGAGAAAAATTTTAGAGAGAGAGAGGGAGGGTTCAGATGAAGGAGAAATGAAAGAAAAAGGGAGGAGGGCTGCTGGAAAACGCAAGAGCAGCCCGAAGCACGGCCTGGCCGTGTCCTGGAGCACGGCCGTGCTTTGGTGCCACTGTTCACCCTATTATTGGCTGAATTTGATAAAACGTCCAACATGAAAGTTGTAGCCATTTCGCTTAGCTTTCATTAGCCACTTGGATCACCTAATTTGGAGTTCATATGAAAGATTTATTCATAAAATAGTGAGCAAAGGGCCAGACCACACTACGCTGCGATTTTTTGCCTCTTATCACTATAATATTCATGGAATTAGCAAAAGTTCCCAACATCAAAGTTATAGATATATGTCTTATCGTTCAACAAAAATTGGAATCACTTAATTTAGATTTCATATGAGAAATTTATGCTTATATGAGTGAAGAAAGATCAGAAGAAAGGTCAGAAACGCTCTAAAATTTTACGTTGTTCTCAACTTCCTTGTTTCAAATGATTTGTACTTAACCTTCAAAAGTTTTATTAGCAGAGGGTTATTACAAACCTTGTTTATATTTTTTAACTTTCTAAGTGATTATATTATAGCTAAATCTAGTAAAATGTCCATTGTTTATATTGTTTTATTTTCTTATATGATATATTTTAATTTATGAACATTATTTTGTTAATTTTTTTTATAATTTAGAATTTATACTAGTGTATAAAATAGTAAAAAAAATATTAAAATTAATTTTAAATAATTATATATGTAATTCTATTATAAGAGTAATTTTGTCATTTTATATAATTTATATTATATTTTAACATTATTTGGTTCACCTCAAACACATTATATGATAGCATAATGCTATCTAAAAAATTATCTGGTGCACATCAAACACTTGATAGAATAATAGTTTATCAGGCCAACATCCTATACTACTCTTATCTAATCTTCTTATCCTATTTGCCCTTAAGTGTTAGTGTCAGATGGCCAAACATCCGGTTGATCATCCACATGAAGGTGGAATCTTTACATTTAGAAAGTCAATAGCCAACAGCTCCAATATCATCAACACAGCCTTGTCATTTATCCTACACAAACATTTAATGTGGAAAAAGTTTACTAAAAAGGATAATTTAGAGAACTTCTCACATCCTTCATATAGTTTTTGTTGTTCATCTTTAATTAACTCAAAAAATCTTTTACACCCTCATCCATCCCTTGCCTGACAGTGGAACCAGCATCCCTACAGATCCACACTTTCATTTTCATGATGAATCCCAAATGCTTGACAAACCATCTCCTACGTAGGGACATCCCTACCAATCGGTTTTTCTCTCACTTCTGGTATTATATGATGTTCTATATGAGGTTTTTCTTCAACATTTTTTTATGCATAACCCAAAAATTGTACCATTGTAAAAATGGTTTAACAATCAAGTGTTGATACATAACTTCTCTAAGCTGCCATTTCTTAAGCCTACACTTAGGACATATGTATATTATTCTACATTCCACACTTGAGTTAGAAAATGTAAAATCTATCCATACAGTCCATCCAAATATTGACGAGTATTTCAAGACTTACGAATCCAAGACTTATATATTTCTGAAAGCATTAAAAAATTAAAGCATTCGCAGTCTCATTATGAATCATTTCAAAATAAAAAGATTAAATTGCTTATTCTTACAATAGATAAATTAAGTTACAACTCTAAAATAATTTTAAAAAATGTAACTTATTTACTTTTATTTTATAATTATTAAAAAAATTGTAATTGACGATTGTTGTATCTTAGTGATATATCATTGGAGTTTCTAATATTGAACATTTATGAATATTTTGATGGTTGGATCAATATTAATATATTATTTAAATTTTAGTTTATTTTTATTATTTTGATAGACTCAATTAGTACTTAACTCTTTTAAAAATAAATTAGTATTTATGTTATTTAGAGTTTTTAATTTTTACTCTTTTAATATTTGATAAATTTTACTAATTAATAAATTGTGATTATTTAAAAAATTTATATTATATTTTGAGTATCTTTTAAATTGTTGTTCATAACTCTATCCATTAAGTTACACGCCACTATATAATTTGATCTGCTTTTTTGTTTCATAAATTTTATTATTGATTACCAATATTTTATTTTATAATTATTTTAAACAATGGAGAGTTATATATCATTATTTTAATTACTAAATTAAATTTTGTAAAATTTTATCCCCACTTAAATCATTTTACTATATGATTCCATAATTTTGATCCCATTTAATCATTCATATTGCTAGTTGTCACCTATTTTATAGTTTGTCTAACATTTTTTTGTTGTCATGTAGACACCATAGTAAACCAAGACAAGCTTAAAAGTGGGTACAACTAAATTAAAATTTGTTCTAATGTAATATGAGAAAAAAATATCAAAAATAGAGAAATTTGCTTACTAATCAAATATAATTATACACATGCAATTTGACACACTATATACAAAACAATGGATCATAGTACATTGTATATAAAATTTAAACAATAAAATATATCTCCATTTCAAACTATATAACATCACCCAAACTCATTTAAGCAAGCAACAATAGAAAAGCTATAACATATTTATAAAAGCAAATGAACAAGAATACAAATGACATAAATTTGGTGAAAACAATGAGTGAAGAGCGGGAAAGCACAAGAACAAACCCAAAATTTTCTTAACACCTTAAATGATGGGAGGAAATTTGAGAAAATAGAGGAGTTCACGGTGAAATAAGGAGGAGAAGCACAAAAATCGAAGAGACAATTCGAAGAAAGGAACACACAAGGGAGTTGTAGGAAATTAGAAGGAGGAAGCTGGAAGAGACGATTAAAAATGACTTAATGAAAGTTTTTAATTAAAAAAATGTCGTTAAGTCACACATTTTCCATTAAATAGATAAAATGCCATATATTTAACAATGGTTCATTAAAAAACTATTTTTACTTAATGATATTTTAAAAAAAAAGCCGTTAAGTCCCACATTTTCCAACAAATGATTATATTGTTGTATATTTAATGATGGTTCACTAAAAAACTTTCGTTAAATCACACGTTTTCCAACAAACGATCATAATGTCGTGCATTTAATGATGGTTTAGTAAAATCATCATTACCTAACAACGGTTCTAATGATGGTCTGTAGGTAATGATCGTTAATATAAACCGTTATTACTTAACGATGGTATATTAGAAACCATTGTTAAGTCTTGGAATATAACTATTATTATAGATCCATCATTAGGTCACATTTTAACTATGGTTTTCGTAACCGTTGTTATAATTTCGTCACAATTTCTCCTTTTTGTTGTAGTGATGTTTCCAATAAAAACTTATATGGACTTTTCAATTCATTTAATTTTGCCTTTATCTTAGAGTTTCAAGAAGACTTGTTATTTAGTAAATATCATATTGAACATAAATTTTCATAATTATACATAAGAAGTAAGAACCTACGTCTCGTTTGGTAGGAGAAATCAAAGTGAAGGAATGGGAATGTGGATTCTATTCTTTCGTTTGGTTGACGAAAATGGTAAAAAATATAAGTCCCACAGAATGCTTATTATTTCATACAAAGGAATCTGGATTACTTCTTAAAACAGGTGAAAAGTAAATAGTGCAAAGAAAAAAAATAAAAAGATTAAAATAACATTCATTATTTTATTTATTTATAAAATTTTCTATAATTAAAAACATATATATTTAAATTAAAATTTTCAATATTGTTTAAAAAAATTTAATTTAAATTTTTATATTAATAATATTTTATTTTATTTTTTATTTAGAATATTTAAAATAATTTTTTAAGTTAAAATAATATTACTATAATAATTTTATTTTTTAATGGTATTTTTTATTTTTTTTTGTCAGATTTTATTCCATTCTATTCCGTTGCTCTACTAAACATAATTTTAATCACATCATTTTATTTCATTCCATTCCATTCTTAATTTTCATTCTCATTTCTTCCTAATCTTTGAACCAAACGGGACCCAGGTGTCAACATCTCATTTCATTACATGCATTCTTGAAAATTAATCCTTTGAACTCCACAAAAACTTGTTAACTAAGATGGCTGTGAAAAATGCATGATAGTTGCCCTACAATCAATGACCATGTAAATTCGTGTCATTAAGCCATTTGGCCCAAGATTAGTTAAGGTTAAAACAATGCCAAAACATGCATTAACATTTATGTAAAAGAGATCGTGTAGTTGCTCTACATTCACTAGCTGTAAATATCTATAAAAAAAAAAAACAATATCCTTGGGATGATGTCTTAGTAGCATATATTTGTATCTTCCAAAAAATTATGGTATAAAAATAAACAACAAAAGTAATACAAATTTATTGCTCTCCAACTCTAAAAATTTAATTTTAACTCTACTTTGCACACAAATTAATTCACCTCAATACCTCACATGCATAAATATAATAAATAGTATATTGAAGTAAATGATAACAAATAATTTGCTTAGACATAAAAATGAATATTATATTGTTATAACATTAGGATATTAATAATGCAAGTTTTAAGATATAATTATCGTTAGGTTAGACCATATGGAGAACTTGGGTACCATTTATATTTTTATAACTCATTCATATATATATATATTGTGACATGGGTTCTATAAAATGTGAGTTTTCAACAAACAAAAAAGAAGAAGTAAAGTTATTGAATAAATTAATATAAAAATTGACTAAAATTTAATGTGGTCACATGTAAATATTTTTTATTATTAAAATAATGCGTGTGGAGATCTACCTAGAAAGCAGAGGAACGGCGTGAGTGTATATGTAACATCTCCAATTTTTTCTTATGTTACTAATTGAAATTTTTTTTTTCAGAAAAGAGAAAGTGTTTTGGATCTCAAGGGAGGATTAAATTATTTTACAATTTTACTCAAATCAAATAAGATCTTAGGATGGTTGAAATGACATTTATGTAATTTTATTGAAATGGCATTGATGTAAATTCCTTGATATGACAGTTTTATAAATACTCTAGGATGACAATTTTGTAAATACTCTAGGATGATATTTTTGTAAATAATGGAGGATGACAAAATTGTAAATATGGGGTCATAGGTAGGAAAAAAATATTGATAATTATGAGGGAGAGGAGGGAGTGTTGGTAAGGAGTGTCGGTAAAGAAGAGAAAGAAAAGAAAAAAGGAGGAAAAGAAAAAAGGAGAAAAAGAAAGAGGAGGAAAAGAAAGATGAAGAAGAAGGGAAAGAGGAAGAAGAAGAAAAAAAAAGAGGAAAGAAAATCAAGGTAAGTTCTTGGTCATCTCTCTAATTTTATCATCTTTTCTTAAGAAATATCCTAATTCACGGTATGGATGTAGAATTTTTGTGAGTTAGAAATCAAGCACCAAGTTTAAAGATTTGTTTAAGGTAGACTTACATCTACTTATGAATTTTGTACAAAATTATTTATATACTTTTAGATTTGTTTAGATGTGACTTTGGTTATGGTCTGAATATTTATATGGAATTCTATTTTGATTGTTTGGACATGCATATGTGTGCATGAGATTACATAAAAGAAAAACAAAAGAAAAGTTAGATTAAGCTGAATTTCGGAATAATTTGGGAAGCCTCTGTTTTTGAAATTCTGGAAAATTTTGGTAAGGATTTTAAAGAACTAGTCAACATATGAATTGTAGATATATGTCTCACGGATCTATAGGTTATAAAATCACTTAATTTAGAGTCCATATGAGGGAGATATGGCTGATTAATTTATCAGAGGTCAGAATCTAGGATAGTAAAAATAATTGTTTTGGTTTTTAATTTTCTAAAAATAATCCGTAAGGAATCTGAAGAAATGTTATATAATTGTCTTTTATTTTTATAGGTTTTGAAATCACCTCAATTGGAGTCCATATGAAGGAGATATGGTTGATTAATTGAGTAGATGTCAGAATTAGTCTAGAATCTAGAATGGTAAAATAAGTATTTGTGTGTTTAATTTTCTAGAAATAATTTGTAAGGAATCTGAAGTAATAATAAATATGAAAGTTGTAGATAATTGTTTTAACTTTTTATAGGATTTGAAATCATCTCAATTGAAATTCGTAAGAGACAGATATGGTTAAATGAGTGAGGAAATGTCACATGCCGTGTTCAGAGCTGTTTTTGAGCATGTTTGAAGTATTTTTCAAGTATGGCCGTGTTTTGAAACAGGGTCAGGTCGTGTTGGGTGTTGGATTATTATATTTTTCATTTTTTTTCTACCTAAAAATAGTTTTGTTTATTCAAAGCTTTTTAGAAAACATATATACTTTTATAATGATGATTTTGGTATCATAAATTACCATTTTCTCTATTTGATTCAAAATGAATCATATTGGATATTGGTATGTGATAACTGATTATTAATTATTGAGTACAAAAATGATACATTGATGAATGTAGTTAAATGGCAAGCGTAAAACTTATAGCGAGTTGTTTGATAATTATATATTGCATTTGATGAATATACATTTATATATATATATATATATATATATATATATATATATATATATATATATATATATATATACACACACACACATACATTTATATGTATGAATGAATATTGACGGGTTGTATGGCTTGAGACGGTACCAAGTAGGGGACATCCTATTAGCCTAAGTGAGTCAAGGGAGGGCCACTCCAACCGGGTGACAGAGATAATGTGTTGAGGCAGCTGAGTGATAAACTCAAATTCCCTGATCACTTATTTTGACTATAGTCGATCGGTCACTATGCATATAGCAAATGAGTGAATTGAGAATTGTGATATGTTTGAGCATTTAAAAAAAAAAGTGAATTTTCAGTGCATATATAGTATGTTAATTATGCATCAACCAACGTGATGATTTTATCTCTAAATATTAAACTTATACAACTGAACATAACTCATGGTTTCTCATTATCTTTTATTTATATTAAGTCTACTGAGAACTTTTGTTCTCACTATTATTGTGGTGTTATGTTCAGATAAAAAGAAATGAGATACAACAAAGAATGTCGTTACTGATAGAGATCTCGATGTTAGCACCAACTCCTCACCCTTTGTGTTTTAAGGGTGGAGTGCTGTATATGGACTCTTATTTATGTACTAAAATATTGTGTCGTATAATTATTACATGTGTAAAATTTGTAATATATATATATATATATATAGACACACACACACACATATTGTGTTTGAACATATGACGTATTTAATATGTGAAATGTAAAAATAAATAAATAAATAATAATAATGAGATAAATAATAAATAAATAAAAATTGAACGTTATAGTATACATTGACAAAATACAAATTTATTAAGAAAATAAAAGACATGCGCAAAGGAACAAAGGCAGAATATAGTCGTCTAGTTTAGTAATATAACTAACAAACTAAAGCAGTATATGGAAAGAAAATTCAACCATGAAATCCAATATACCATAGCTTGTTCATAAGTAATTAAGAAGCAGACCAGAAATTTTTTTGAACATTAGCATTCTTTCAGTTCCAAATGCACCAAAGTAACATGAAAGGCATCTCTAATGAATAATAATTTATCAAAAGGATTATTTATTTGACTGTAAACCGACAACCGAACTTGTCAGCCATTAAGGAAGGGAGATAACGTTAATGGAGTGAGACAGTCGAAAGCTCAATATTAAGAGTGTATTGGAGCGCTTTTGAGGAGAAAAAGCCTTATTCTTTTTAAGAAGATATATTTTTAAATTTTTATATATGTTTAGTTTAAGATATGAAACCGGTTTTAAATGACAGCATAAACTATTTTTCTGCTATAATTTACATGGACCAGATGTTATAAGTTGTATTATTATTTTTATTCATTTTTTTGTGGAGATTTCTTCTCCAAATGAATACTATTTTACTAGTTAGAGTCCTTAGTTAATCATAAAAAAATTTAATTAATTTATAAGATATTAAATAAAATTTGTGTAGTTTTTGCCAATTTTTAAAATTTCATCATTTAAATTTTTTTACATAATTCTATATATTTATTTTGATTGCATATTTTATTTTTTGGCTTTATTGTTCTTTTGGTCTCCCTACTTTTAATAATGCATTAATTTAGTCTCCTTATATTTGAAATATAAATTTGGTCCCTTAAATTTTACTAAATGTATCAAAATAATCTCTCTATTAATTTGAATATCTATTCTACTATTAACCTATTATGTATACGCTACGTATATATTATTAAATAACACCTATAATGTCAACTCACCTAATGTTTCCATTTAAAGAGCACTAATTCGTGACACTATTTCTCTCATGACAGTAAACAATGCTTCATGTGAGGTGGACTGCAGTGCTAAATATGCTCTCTAAATTGTTAAACCAAAAAGTGTAAAGACACGTTAAGATGAAAGAGTTATTCAGAAAGGCCTATCCATAGGTGCATTTAGTGGTAGATGTATCATGATAGACACATTAGGTGAGTGGATATGACAAGTGTCATTTAATAATACACATATGATGTACACTTGTAGGTTAATGACTTAATAAATAGACTATTTTGATGCATTTGGTAAATTTCAGAGGTCAAATTTATATTTTAATTTATAAGAGAATTATATTGATGTATTCTTGAAAGTAGAAAGATAAAAAGTACAATCAAGCTTTTTTTAATTTAATCATAAATTTAAAACTAAATTAAGTTGATCAACGTGAATGTTTGTATTGACTATTATGTCATTTTTAATATTTTAATAATAAAAAATACCTTTTGAAAGTTGTTATTAATTTATATAAATCCTTATTACTGCCATATTGGTTAGGCATGGCAATTTTCTCAATCCATGGGAAGTCCTTTCTTTCGTGATAAACTGTTGGCACCAATCCTACATTTTGTCTTTATGGACCGAGGAAAAAGGGAGCTGAGCGGAAAGAGGATTGTAACATGAGAGAAGCAAGGAGGTCAATCTCTTTCAAATATACAACATGGGTTCTGGCAATGCAATGTGTTTGGACTCTCATGTTGATCCGATGAATCATCCTTTTCACAGAGGTAAATCTTTGCCTATTAGGCAAGAAGATAGCAAATTACAAATTCTGTTTTAGTAGGACATGTATTTTTATTATTATGAAATTTATAAATAAAATAGTTAATGGTGGAGTTACCATTATCCTTTTTGTGGTGACGAATCTTGTATGTGTTTCTAAAAAAAGAAATTTGTTCATTTTTTGGGGTCTCGAAGGGGCGTGCTACAAGGAATGCTTTGTATAGGAATAAGGATGGATCTCCACTTAGAATATGGGGATGGGGACAAGGACAACACTGCCCGCCCCGCAAAGACTCCATTATAGTGAAATTATAGAATGTCTTTATAATTTATTTAATTACCTTGTGTGTGTGTGTGTATATATATATATATGTATATATATATATATATGTGTATATATATATATATATATATATATATATATATATATGTGTGTGTGTATATATATATATATATTTTACTTAATTATTATAAAATTTTAAAGACATGGGAGATCTTTGTGCGCTTTTGTACTACTTGTGTGAGGAATAAGGATGGGGGAAATTCATCCGCTGCGATGAGCAATGGAGATGGAGATAGTGAGACAAGGGAATGGCGAGGATGAAGAGTAGGGAAGGCCTTCTTGCCCTACTCTACCCTATCCTACCTCGTTGCCATCCCTAATATTGGTTTAGCCAAAGTTGATTCAATTTACCCCTTAATAGATTTGTTTTTCCATTACCAATTTGTACGGTTTGATAGAATTAAGATGTTTTGAGTGTGATGGAATCCTTGTCATAAAAGGGTATGAGATGAGGGGTAGGTCTATTGGTAGGGGTCAAGGTGATCATAGGTCAGGTTTGGTCAAGCTGCTAAAAAGCCATTCAAACTTGATTGTGATCTCGGGTGACTCAAAGTCTTCAGGTTCAGTCAAATTCTTCAAGTCTAGGTCAGGTCACCCGAAGTAATCGAATTGTGCGGGTAAGGGCAGTTAAGGCAAGTGAAGGAACTCTTTCTAGTGATAAATTGTGTGAAGGAACACAATGAGAAGCATTGGAAGAATCACCTTTGCATTGGCAGAAGCTTCAAGATGATAATAAAGCATCTCATCCCACATCATTTCGCTAATCATCAAGATGATAATAAAGCATCTCATCCCACATCATTTCGCTAATCATCTCATAAGCATATCATTCTACATCATTTCGGTAATAATCTCATGAGCATCTCATTCAGGATTATAATTAAGGCACTACTTATGAAGCATATAAAACTTTAAAAAAAAAGAATTGTCTGATACTCATATATCAAAAAATCAATTCAACACTAAAATCTCACGTGATAACAGTCAAATTCTACTACTTTGATGCCCATTTTTCTATCGAATCCAGCCAAGGCATATTTAGTTGCAGCAAAATCGAGGCTAACAATGGCTACGGGTTTGAAGGAAATTTAAGAATATCATGTTGAATTAGTGAGTAAATTACCTATGTAAGGTATTTTGTTGAAGGAAATTTAAAGGAAAAAGAACATCAACTACTACCATGGAGGCATCAGGTGTGGACCATGAGCTTCTATTGAGGATTGCGCTAGGGTTCAATGGGAGAGGGACAGATGGTAGGGACAACATTGTCAAATGGCCAAACCCATTACAGCTTGGGTCATTTAATTAATCGATCTATTTTAAAGAGCTTATCTTCGTTTAATGTGTTTAGTAGTTTAAAGAGATGAACCATATGTTTTTTTTTTAAAACAACTATAATTATATGGTTTCCACTTCTTTTAATTTTTTTTTTAATAAAAGTATTATTATTTTTAGGTTAAACAAATAAAATTTTCATGAAAAAAAATTATAAACACAATAATATATGCATATATTAATAAAACAATGTCATAAAGTATGAAATTAAAACTTGTTTTTCTTAGTTAAATTGGCTCGCCCATAAGCTAGTATGTTTAACCTATTTTTTTTTTCACTATTTTCATAAACTCGCACCCACCTATATTTGTTCATTTTGGCCCATGGATTAAATGAACTGATCTGTTTAAAAATTATACCTATTTTTAAATGCCTAAACCTATTTAATGGATGGGTTAAATGGGTTTGTCACGAGCTATGGTCCGTTTTGAAGTGTTAAGTAGGGAGATAGGGAAGTTTTTAGGTGATCTCTTGGGAAAAATGTTGAATACTATAAAGTTATTAAAGAACATTACAGAGTAAATTTGAAATAGTTTGATAAAATTAATATTTAATGAATAAATAGAATCATTGTTCTCCTTATAATTTATCTCATAAATTTTTTAATTTTAGAGGATTTCAATCCCTTAAAGAGGTATCAAGCAGCCTTGAAAATGCTAGGGTTGTGCTTTTCTTTAGTTTTTCTTCTACTGTCTCTTGGATTGTTTATGCTAGAGTTTGCATACTCTTCATCTACTAGGTATAATTTTTCTCCTACTCTTAATCGGTGTTTTACTTTTTGCTTTTTTTATTTCTTGAGTTTGATCTCTATTAGGGTATAAAGGATATATTTGGTCGGCCCTAGATTTAACTTATATTAATTTATAAATAATTCAAGTTTGCAATTTTATAGATTTTTATGTAATGTAAAAATGGAAAACGTCTTGAGGATCAAATCTATGAGGGAAAAAATGGAAAGATAAATAAGCATTAGAGAAAAATGCATAGAAAAGTGATGGCTTGCTATTATGTTCTGCTCAAAAGAAAATATGTGGACTCCATGTTTACCAACCTTAACATGTAATTACTATTAAAGTTGAAAAGAAAAACCTAACCAGCTAGTTACACCAAAAATCTAGTGAAAAGATTATTTTAGTTTAACTCTTATTATCTTTCGTCAAAGAACAGGTGAATCAACCAACAACTGTAATAGCCTTAAAATAAAAGAAAACTTTGAATAAATGAAAATTATGAATTAAAAAAAAAATGTAAACGAGGATTATGATAAATGAAGATAAGTATTGTTGGAAATGTGTTTATTTATCACATTATTTGAAGAATTATGAAGGTAATATGATGATTTGAGTTTTGATGCCAAAATGTAATTTCCTAAAAGTTAAGGGTCAAAATGTAAATAAAAAAAATAGCAAAGACTCCCTCAACAATTGAAATTTTGCTAATAGGTCCCTCAGATGATTTTAAGGAAAAACAAATGCAGAACTAGCATGAAATTTTTGCATCCTCTTCTCTCTGTATTTTCTCTCTCTAAAAATTTTAAAAATTTTATCTAAATTTCTAACACTTCTGAATCTTGAATTTCGACATCACCACTACCAACGGATTTAGAAAAACAAGGACTACAATTCTATCTAATTGATTTTTGAAAATTTGGCCAAAAATCTGTCGAAGAAGGAAGGAGAAACCCTAAGAAGGTAAGTTTTAAAACTCTTCCTTAAAGTCTTCAAATCGAAAATCTAATATCATAGATGGATTCAGGAGGTGAAAAAACCTTATAATGTGAAATTTTGCTGCCATGTGATAACTTTTGTATGTCGTGAACAGTAAATCCAGCTATCATAAATATTGATTCCGGCGATGAATAGTATTTCGATTGTAAGCAGTAATTCACAGTTGACTAGCGTTGATTGAACTTCCAAAGGCCAAATTTTGCGATTCTGAAGTCATTTTTTAGATTTTTAAACCCTCTAAACTCGTTTTTGAGGTCCATTTAATCATATTTGACTTGAAAAAATACGTTTTGGGCTATTCAACTTGAAATGTTAGTTTTGTGAGTAGATAATTCTTTCTATGACTTACCCTATACTTTTCTTGAATTTTAAATGTATAATTATTTCTATTTATAATTTATTTATATTATTATATGTCTCTAAAAATGATTAAATTACCTGATTTATTTGCTAACTAGCATATTGTTCAAGAAGAATATAGTTTTGTATAATGATTTTAAAGCCATTAAACATGTGATTTTGCATACATTTCTCAACAGTATAGAAAGTGAATGTTTTATGCACGTGGAATTGATCTATAAAACTATAAGATTCCCTTTGAAAAGGGCATGTATATGTGATGAACTCTGACTGGGAAGTTTATGACAGATGAGCTGTACTAAGACTAAAATTTTGTAATATACTGAAAGCTCTATTTTGAATGATATAGTATTTGTGTAAATGATAATTTTCGTGGAGGAATCCTATTGGAAATACTGTTTGCTAACAACAGGTGATGTTATCCCTGATGCACTTTAATACATCAACTAGCAGTGGTGGTGCTAGCCTCGTGTGATGACCAACACACGGGATATGATATGTGATGGAAAGCGGGATACCTCCTATCTGGGCGAGATGCCGACTATATGATATGTAATTTGCTCTCCCTTGCTGTGTGCTTAGGAAATACCTATATTAGAGTCCATTCGCATCTCATCTTGAATGGTGGTAGGGCAAACCTCAATGGGATATTGAGTTTAAGCAAATCCTACACTGCCAAAGTATGAAATGGCCTAAACTCTGATATGGTGGTTCTAATATGGGATCCTTCTATTATTTTCATGAGAAATATTTTGATGCATAACAATATTTGATTAATGATCATACCTTATTGTATATGGTTTTAGATATCTGTATGTGATTTATACTAAGAATATTTGATATGCGGGTCCCATATGGATGTACCTCTGAACTGTAATTTTCTATGTGATAAATTTTAATATATGAGTACATATATATGTTGACCTAAGAGGTCATAGGAGGTATTATCTGCTCACTAGTTGTCAAATTCACTATACGATATTTATATTTTTTTTCATATAAGAATACATAGTTTGGTCTTGCAGCTACTTGATCAACTAGGCGTTATACTCTCTGGATAAGCCTACATTGCTTCCAAGGCTCACAGTGTTTAAATTAATATGTATTTGTAATCTAGAATATACTCTAAACGCCACAGGCAGGATCTCTGTTTCTGCTATAATATTGATATATGTAGATGTGGCATGTATATTTGACTATACTGAAAACTTGTGAACGTATATTTTATTCTTATTATGTGATATACTTAAAGCATGTATGCAATAAAATAACGGTAAATTTATCAACTATTTGTGACAATCATGTTCCTTTAAATTGGGGGCGTGACAAGTTAGTATCAGAGAATTAAGTTTACCTATGGCTATCACAGCAAAAGATTATTTAGTAGGACCTTTAGTATGGATATGAGCTAGACATATTTATACTTCAAGTGCTGTTGAGGGATTTTATAGGATTTCACTTTTATTTCTATTTCAAGTTTGTTAAAGCTCCTAGTATAAGACTAATTGAATATTATGGTTGTTGTTGTTTTAATTAAAACTCGCAAGTGTATGAATCTATTAGAGTATAGATATAGTGGTATACGAGGTCGATCCCACGAGGATTACCAATTAAGAGAAAATTCTAATTTAGATCCATAATAAATAATTCTAACCTAGTTCTAGATTGTTTGTTTGTGATAAGAATATTAAATTAAATATGCAAGAAACTAATATACTGAAATTAAATAAACATGCTAAGGTTAGGGGATCCACTCTTAGTATATCAAATAAAAATAAATTTAACTCTTTTATTACTCAATTAGAATCCTTACATGAATAAGGTTCAAATCAGAAGATATGTTAATTTAAGCTCACATTTTGTTTATACATGAATTATATTTACTTTCTTTTTATTGTATTACCAATATCTAAAACATTCTTGTAAAATAGATTCAAATATATGTTGTGCCAATTGTCATGTTGTCTACAGTATATCAAGATTCACACTTTACAAGATTAAAAATACAAAGATGCAAATGATAACTTGTAAATGGATTCAAGTATAAATTGTGTCAATCATTATATTGTCTACAATAAATCAAAATTGATTCAAGTAATTATTGTGCCAACGATTGTCTACAATATATCAAGATTCACACTTCAGAAGTTTAAAGAAGAGTGCAAAAGTAGGAGTGAAAACTTGTAAATAGAGTTAAGCATACATTGTGCCAATTATCATATTGTCTACAATATATCAAAATTCATATTTTACAAGTTTAAAGAAAAATAAAAAAATGAAAAAGGTAACTTGTAAATGGAGTCAAGTATATATTGTGCCAATTGTTGTATTGTCTACAATATATCAAAATTCAAATTTTACAAGATTAAAATATGCAAAAAATGAGGAAGGTAGAAAACTAATTAACATAACAAAATAAAATAGATGGAAAAGCCAACCATTAGAAAAATAAAAATAAGAAGTAGGTGGCAAAGCTAACCCTAAACAATAACAATAAGAAATATGCAGCAAAGCCATCCATTAAACGATAAGAAAAAGAAGTAGGTGGCACAGCCAACCATTGAAAAATAAAAATAAGAAGTAGGTGGCAAAGCTAACCCTAAACAATAACAATAAGAAATATGCGGCAAAGCCATCCATTAAACGATAAGAAAAAGAAGTAGGTGGCACAGCCAACCATTGAAACATAACATAAGAAAATGAGGAGGTAAATACGACATCAAATATAAATATTAAATATTTACACAAGAGTTAAATAAATTATTATTTCTCTACCAAGAGTTTCACCATTTCACCTTAGCATGATGATATTATAAAAGAGAGTAAGGATAACAAAATATCTATAGAAAGAAAAACATTACAATAACTCAAAACAAAGTTTTTCCAAACTCTCTCTCCACCTCTTTAACTCACTCATCAAACCCTCTATTTATAAATACAATTAGGTGTGGTAGGTGTGGTAATTGTCAAAATTGTTAAGTAGGAAGTTGTACAAAATTGACAATTTAAATTTCATCATGTGCACCAAAATTGAACCTTGAATATCTTCTTGAAACTCGCATAATTTGATGACTCCATCAGCATAAAAGTTGTAGAAAATTTCATTAGCTTTCCGTTAAGATAAATTATGGACAAATTGGATACGTAATTTGTGACTTATGGTCAAAATACTAGAGCAAAGTCGGGTTGGACTGCAGTAGCAGACAGATTCTCTTCTAGCCCACTTTTGACCCTTTTAATGTCTGAATTTTCTGACCATTTAAACAAGAAAGTTATACCTAATTATGTCAGCTACTCACCTACCAAATTGCATACATTTAAATATGTATTTTTTGAGATACGGCTCAAATACTGCAGCAAGGTTGGGTTAGACTACAAATAGCAAACATATTTTCAACATTAGGTGTTTTGTCTTAAATCTTTATGTTTTAGTTCTTTTGGAAATATGATCATAAATCAAGATTAAATTTGTGCATATATCCATTAGGATGCATCTCAAGAGTCAATATAATAATGCTCCTTACTCAGCCATTCTTAATGAATTTGTTTTATCTGTTTGATTTATAGACATCATTCCCAAAGAACTACAATTTAACTCTGATTCCTCCAATTGAGTCCATTTTCTATTCTTTTCTCTATCTGTAAAAATACATAAAACTAAAAACAAATAAGGGAGATATATGCTTAATTATGGAAAAAAGATAAGATAAAAATATTTAATTTATGAGTATAAAAATCACTCATTAATGGTATTTTAAACAGGTGTTTTGTTTTGTATAGTCAATGATGCCACCAAGAATTGGAGCAGTTGTTGGAAAAACTGTAGATCGTGCACTCTCTACAGAAGAGTCTGCACAAGCTATAATTTCAGTACAAAGAGGTCGTAGTAGAGGTTGACCTAGAGGAAGAGATAGAAGCAGAGGGCGTGCACGAGGTATGAGAACCCCAAGACATTATGAATAGGTTCATATATCTAATAGAGTCCCTGAGGAGAGAGTATAAATCCCTCAAGAGTCACATGATAGAATAATTGATATGATTGTTGGCATACACAGGAGCTTAGAGACATTGACTGGATTTATAGTAAAACAATGCATAAGGGATGGTCAGCCACCAGAAAGTGCTTCTGAAGCACAAGAATTAGAAAGACCAGCTGAACAAGATGATAAGTTTACAAGGATTGAGGTGACATTACCGTAATTCTTTAAGCTAAAGTCCTTGACTTTTTCTGGGTCAGATATTCAGGAGGACCCACAGATATTCATTGATGCTGTAAAACAAATTCTCAGAGCTTTGGAGTGTTTCACTAGAAGATCTGTTGAACTAGTATATTTTCAACTATCATATGTGGCCTAGGTTTGGTTTGAGACTCTGGTACAAGGAAGAGCAGTTAATTTACCACCAATAGAGTGGGATGAATTTAAGAAATCATTTATGAATTGTTTCCTGCCAATGAATGAAAGGGACAAAAGGGCTAGAGAATTTGAAGAATTAAGACAAATGCTAAACATAATGGTTTCTGAATATGACATCCGTTTTACCCAGTTGTCTAGATATGCACCATATCTGGTTGCTAATGAAAAAGATAGAATTAAGAGATTTGTTTCGGGATTGATACGTCCATTTTTTAAATTGGTAGGTCCCCAAATGAACAATTTCACAACTTATTCAGCGGCTATGGATTGTGCTAGAATGATGGAAATACGAGAACTAGCAGACATAGAAGGTCTAAAGAGAAAAATAGAGAGATTGAGATAGTATTATCTAGACTAGTTATAATCTTAATGTAAAAGGACCAAAATTTTAGAATCTACAGCGTTTGATTCAAGCAGGGTCTAGTAGCTCTAATCGGGCATCAGTCAATATTAATAATCAAAGAATGATTCAAAGAGATATGAGGCTCACTAGTCAACATGATTCAAGATCAATTCTACTATGTCCCATTTACAGCAAGTCTCATACTGGACAATGTTGTAAAAAAACTGGTGCATGTTTTAAGTGTGGACAAGTGGGTCATCTGAATGAGAAATTATCCACAGTTATGAAATTTGAGTGAAACATAAGTACAACCAGTTTCACCCCCTGTATTTATACTAGTACGACCAACTAGAGCAGCTTCAGTTCAAGCAAGTAGTGGTGGTACTCGTAGAGGATAAGGAAGTCGAGATTGAGAATAAGCTCGAGTTTTTGCCTTGACACGACATGATGCTCAGGCCTCAAATGCAATGATGATAGGTACATTATCAGTATGTTCCTATAGAGCATATGTACTGTTCAATCCTGATTCTACTCATTATTATATATTACCCTGCTTTGTTAAGAAATTGGGTAGATATCCTATTAGTTTACATTATTCTTTTATGGTTGCTACTCCATTAGAATAATTCTTACTAGTAAATAATGTGTATAAATCATATGAGATTTTGATAGAAGATAAGGAGACTCTTATAGATTTGATAGTTCTAGATATGGTAGACTTTGATGTGATACTAAAAATGATTGGTTATCATCATACTATGCCATTTTGGACTGTCACTTTAAGGTGATTAAACTTAATATTCTTGGAGAATCTTCCTTCTTAATACAAGGAGATCGTAGTAAGGTACCTAATAATTTAATCTCTACTTTAATAGCTCATAAGTTATTACAAAAAGGATGCCAGGGATATTTAACAGTGGTCAAAGATGTTGATGTGAAGTACACTAATGTAGAGCATGTTCCAGTGGTTAGGAAATCTTTTGATTTGTTTCTTAAGGAATTGCCAAGGTTACCCCTAGAACAATAAATTGAATTCGGTATTGATTTACTTCCAAGAACTCAACTAGTGTCTATACCTCCATATAGAATAACACCAACCGAACTTAAAGAATTGAAAAATCAGTTACAAGACTTGTTAGACAATGGATTTATACAGACAGTTGAATCGCTACGGCTATGTATTGATTACAGACAGTTGAATAAGGTGACAATATGTAATAAATATCCATTACCTCATATAAATGATTTATTTGACCAGCTATAGGGTGCCCAATGTTTTTCAAAAATTGATTTGAGATTTGAGTATCATCAATTGAGGATAAGGAAAGAGGATATTCTAAAAATTGATTTCAAGACTCGGTATAGGTACTATGAGTTTTTAGTAATACCATTTGATTTAAAAAATGCCCTAACTACATTCATGGATTTGATGAATAGAGTTAAACCTTTCTTGGATCAGTTTGTTATTGTATTCATATATGATATCCTGGTATATTCAAGAAGTTTAAAGGAGTATGAACGACATTTAAGGATAGCTTTGCAAACCCTAAGAGAACACCAGTTGTATGCTAAGTTTTCAAAATGTGAATTTTGGCTTAGTAGTGTTACTTTCCTAGGGTATGTGGTTACCAAGGATGGTATTCAAATTGATCCTAAAAAGGTAAAAGTGATACAGCAATGGCCACGCTCTACCACAATTACAGACATTCATAATTTTCTTAGTTTAGCAGGCTATTACAGCAGATTCGTTAAAATTTTTTTAAAAATAGCTGCTCCTTTGACGAGGTTGACAAGGAAGGGAATAAAGTTTGATTGATAAGATAAATGTGAAAGAAGTTTCCAGACACTCAAGGAATGTTTGACTATGGCGCTAGTACTGTCTATTCCTTCAGGTACCGAAGAATACACAGTATACTATGATGCATTGAGAATTTGATTATAGTGTGTATTGATGCAACATGATCGAGTCATTGTATATACATCTAGACAGCTTAAGCCACATGAGCAAAATTATCTAACTCATGATTTGAAAATAGCAGCAGTGGTTTTTACTCTCAAAATTTGGAGGCATTATCTGTATGGTGAGACATGCGAAATCTATACAGATCATAAAAACTTTAAATAAATTTTTCAACAAAAAGATCTTAACTTGAGACAAAGACGATGGATGAAATTACTTAAAGATTATAATTGTACAATACTATATCATCTGGGTAAGGCCAATGTAGTGGATAATGCATTAAACAGAAAATCTATGAGTAGTTTGGCTCATATCACAGTGGTAAGGAGGTCATTGGTTAAAGAAATGCATAAGTTGGAAAGTCATGGGGTAGTATTGGAAGTAAAAGAGTTTGAGATACTATTGGCCTATATACAGCTTCAATCGTCTTTGGTTGAGCAAGTAAAAAAGGCATAGGAAGATGATGCCTATTTATGCAAGAAAATTGAAAAGGTGAAGAATGACAATGATGTTAAATTTATGGTAGACTTTGAAGGAATTTTGAGATTAGGCAAGTGGTTTTGTGTACCTAATAAAAAAGAACTTAAGAAAGAGATTTTAGAGGAAGCCCATAGATCCATATATACCATTCATCCTAGGGTAACTAAAATGTATAAAGATCTAAAATAAATTTATTGGTGGGACAATATAAAGAAAGATATAGTTGATTATGTCTCTCGATACTTAACTTGCTAACAAGTAAAAGCAGAACATCAAAGGCCTGTAGGATTACATTAGCAGATAGAGATACTTAAATAGAAATGGGAAAGAATAACTATGGATTTTGTTACAAGGTTATCGCAGACACTAAAAGGGTTTGATTCAGTATGGGTGATCATTGATATATTGACTAAATTAGCACATTTTCTATAAGTGAAAACCATATACAACGTAGCTCAGTATGCAAATCTGTATTTGAATAAGATAATGAGGCTTCATGGAGTGCCAATATCGATTATTTCTAATCGAGGACAACAGTTTACAGCTCGTTTTTAGAGATCCTTCCAAGAATCTTTGGGCACGAAGTTAAATCTTAGTATTGTTTTCCATCCTCAAACAATGGACAGTCTAAGCGAACCATCCAAATATTGAAAGACATGCTTCGTGTAACATCCCTAATTTCGTTTATTTTATTTATAAAGGTACATAAATATTTAATTAAGAAAATAAAATTTATTAGACAATATTTAGATATCTAAGAAAATATAAACCTTAGAAATTCTTCACCTTATATGTATGCATAGAAAATGTTTCTAATATTAAGGGAATAAGTAAAGAGAGAAAACTTAATAGGAAAAATTAGAAATAACATACTAAAGAGAGGCAAAATTCTTGAGTAAGGAAGATAAATTTTTGAGAAGTAAGTAAATGTCTTAAAATTTTAAGAAGATTAGATTAGGGTAATTTTTCCTAATTCAAGAGTTAGAGTTCTTAAGTTTAACATCACCCATATATTGGACTTTTATTTATGGACACTTCATATAGAGTTTTTTCACTTCACATGAGTTTCTATCAAGCCAATTGGATAACTCAAGCAAGAGATAAAACATAGACTTGGATTAGGATATAGAAGTTAGATCGATAGCCCAACAATCATGAAAATATAACCAAACCCTCCATGAAAGGTAGAATTTCAGTCAAAGCAAAGGAAATGGACAAAAATGAGCCCAAATCTAAGAGGAAAAAATAAGAACCATGTGAGGAAATAGTAGTGTAATAATAATCAAGATTTGGTCACATAGAATTAGGACAAAACATCTATATCCTACATTCATAATTTCAGCAAGTAGATAATAATACATGGCATTAAGACAAAATATCTATATCCTACATTCATAATTTCAGCAAGTAGGTAATAATACATGATATTATAACAAAACATCTTTATCCTACACAAATATTTTTAGCCAAGCAAGGGAGACTCAAGGGATGAAAATTTGCCACCTAGAAAGGCAAATATATCATACTTGAGTGAGACAAAAGAAAAAAGAAATGAATCCCTTAATTAAAAAGACTTTATCCCTTGTCTTAAGAACATTTTATCATGATTTTTAAAATACAAATCTCCTTTTGCTATGCATATCTTGACTAAAGGAGTGGAAGATAAGAACATGAGTAGTCTTCCAAAAAAACAACCAAATGCATCCTAATTACGATAAGGCAAACCTATGATTATGAAAGGAAAACTACTTGATAGTTTATTTAAACAAAATTCACCCTTATAATATTATAATTTCGTCTAAGCGAGGGAAAGGAAAAATAGAAATAAGTTAAAGTGAGGAAATGAGAGAAAGAAATGAGAAAAGAAGAAGGAATAAGAATGAGAAGTCTAGATGACTAAGTACTCAAGGTAACTTAGCTAAATCTCCACTTGAATCCATATTTTCTCTTCATCCTTGGGGTTCAAAACTCACCCTCCTTCTCTTATTTAAGCTGTTGAAAAAGTTAAAGGAAAGGAGGAATCTTGATACTTCCTTCAAGAGGAAACAAGAAAAAAAATTCACTAAATGAACTAGAGAGATTTTTAGGTAAATTTAACAATATCTCTTTTTGAAGAAATTTTTTGAAATTTGTAACATTTATATGGGATTTTGATCTTAAAACTTTGATGAAATTTATAATATTTGCTACTTTGATGATTTGCCATGGATGTTGTTATATCATGTTACATGTTTATCTTGCATGTGATGGATGTTTTGAATACTTTGGTTGGTATAAAAAGTTCTGCACAGATATGGCTATGTGGCAAAAATTTAAGGCTGTTATGCTGCTATTATGTATATTTGAATGTGGTAAAAAAAATTGATGGAATATGATTAAATTGATAAAATGAGTATGGCCTTAAAAATTTAGAAGAACATGAGAAATTTCTGTTGGAAAACACCCTTAGTGATGCATGATTTAATTATGTTTTTCTTTTAAAGTGGATGATGAGATATGTTAAATTAAGTCAGAAATATAATTAAATGTTGAGATGAGTAATTCTTTGGTTAAGTGAAAATTTGAAAGAAAAATGGAAGAGGACTTAATAAAAGAATGAACTAGAACTTTAGAAAAGGTTAGGCTAAGAAAATTAGATTTCGAAGTAATAAGAGAAGAATCTGTTTTTGAAATTCTGAAAAGAATAAATTGTGAATTAAAAGAAATGGTTAACATAAAAAATGTAGATATATGTCTCAAAGAATTTTTGGCACTAAAATCACTCAATTTGGATTCCATATGAGGGAGATACGATCCAATTAATAAGCAATGGGCAGAAACTAGCTAACCAAAAAAGAATTTGTTAAGTATACTTCTGTGTTTAAATTTCTCGGCAAAATCTGTAGGATTCCCACAAATCTGTAGGTTCTGAATGAACTTAACTTGGAATCTATATGAGGGAGATATGACTAATTAATGGATAGAGGTCAGAATTAGTCTAGAATCCAGGGTAGTAAATGTAAGCATTTTTGTTTTATATTTTCTGAAAATAATTCGTAAGGAATCTGAAACAATAATAAGCATGAAAGTTGTAGATAAGTGTCTTAACTTTTTATTGACTTTGGAAGCACCTCAATTGTAGTTCGTATGAGGGAGATATGGTTGAATAAGTGAGGAAATGTCATAGAACATGACCAGCTCGTGTTCTGGGTTACTTTAGCACGGGTAGGCCGTGTTCAGGACTATTTTTGAGTATGTTTGAAATATTTTTCAAGCGTGGCCGTATCCTGGAACATGGCCAAGTCGTGTTGGAAATTGGTAAAGTTTATTTTTAACATTTTTTTTACCCTAAATGAGCCTTATTAACTATAGGGAAATAATAGAAACCAAATTAGAGAAGAATATCCTATAAAATTTATGAGAATATGTGTTAGAAATGATATAAGTAGGAGAAAAGTAACTATAGGCCAAGCATAAAGAAAATGAAAAGATGAAAATAATATTTAAAAAAGAAGAAAAATCTTATAAATAAAAATAATTAAAAACTAGTGTATGCCCTGGTCATTGCCATTGTATGAACTCCTTACCTTCTTAAGTATATAATTTTGACATGGAAATATTTTATAAAATAATATTTAAAAATTGTTATGATCATGACATGATTGCATTTTACAAATGATTTTAGGTAGTGATTATGCTTTGATGATAAATTATGGTGTGTAAGTATAATGAACATACTTGTTATTGAAATCATACTTTTGGCTATTAACGTGAAAAGAAAAGAAACGAGCACGGTCACATGGTGGTCTGTGTGATGCACCAATAGAAAAAGTGTGTCATGTCGGACGGAGCACAATCACACTCACGGCTATGATTATGTTAATGAGAAAAGAAAGAGAAAGTGTGCCATGTCGGACGGAGCGAGAAAAGCCCGTATCGGAGAGTAGAAAATACTCACCCTAGCCGAGGTAGCTTGATATGAAAATAAGTTGACAGCCATCATAAAATATTCTAAAAATAGTTATTCATGCCATACATGTTATTACTGTACGATTTTCATGTGCATAGATAAAGTGCATTCATATGACCTAAGATATTTGTTGTAGTTTGTACATATAAACATAACATGATGAGATATATTGATGATAATTATGATTTATTATTGAACCTACTAGGATTTAATTCTTACTATATTTTTATATTATGTTCAGAAGACTAAATATGCAGATATTCTCTATGACCGACTTTTAGCGTACGTTAGGTCGAGTTGGTTAAGATCTTGGTGAAGGTGCAACTACCCGCACGTGTGTCACGGCTCCAAATGATGGAACACATGACCGGCACGGCATAAGGGTTTCCCCCTAGCCGTAAGCCTAACACATAGCATGCACAACCATTCAGCACACAATCCAGTACATAATAATATAACTGGCCACATACGCCACATCCAATATCAGAAAATACTGTATATATATATATATATTTCATGAATCCAACATCCTTGATTCAACTTGACCCATGGCCTCATAGTACAAACATTATTGTAAACGTAAAACTATTTTTCAAACAACACAAGAAGCGAGGATCCTGCCTGTATGTTCATGGAGATACACTAGACATACACTTAAACTATACAACCAATACAACTGAGTGCCCAAACTGGGGCTCACCAATACTATGTTTAGCCTCCTATGGAGCTGTAGCTGGATCAGTGTTTCTTTGACTATCTGTGGGGAGAAAACAGAAGAGGGGTGAGATTACCACATATCAGTGAATGGATAAATCATACTATAACAGAAACAGGGCAAACTAAGCACGAGTATTTCGCAATGAATTAAATAATTGAAATCAAGGTATAGAAAACATTAAACATCTAATCATAATTTATTGAAAGAATGCTAAACAGTTCACATGATAAAACAGAATTAAATCAATAACTGTAAGCAAATCAATTATGCATGGTAAATAATAAATGAAGATATTTATGCAATAACAATGATGCATGTGGTATTTTAAAAATATTTAATCTTTAAGAAAAATGCACTAGTTTATTGGAGGACTTTCCTAACAGATCTATCATCTATCCCAAGCACATAGCAAGGGTAAGGTAATCACTGTAGGCGTAGACATAAGTCCACCCTAAATTTTCCCCAAGCACATAGCAATGGGTATGGCAATCACTGTAGGCATAGACATAAGTCTATCCTAAATTTTGTGTCTTAGGCTGTCATATGCCCGTCACAATATCCTAGGCCGAAGCCTTAACATGATCATGGTGCACCAGGGCTAGCACTACCTGCGGCTAGCTAACAGTGATCTAAAAGGGTCCCTCCAATAGAAAACATGTGAAATATGCTATTCAAAGAGTTTAAAGTAAAACATTTCAATAACTTTACAATACAGCTATAATTCTCCATCTAGCTCTTTTCATGCATAAAAGTTTGTTCTATAATATATCTCATCCATGAATTCCCATGGAGACCTTTACAATCATAAATTTTCCCTTTTAAACATAGATCGTCCGTAGATGTCACATAAATGCTCATCATGCATTAAATCATTTCATGGCTAACTTAGTTCATTTCTATGGCTAAGTTCGCATTTTTATAAATTTAGCTCAAATGGAGAATTAATAGTCTAGATGCTTGCCCTGCATACCTAGGGTTCAACTAGGATTGAAATTTACAATTTCTAACATGGTTGGAACATATTGGTTTTCAAAGCAGTAAAACAATTTAACATACATTCCAACTAGTTAAAATCATACGAGAGAGTTATAAATCAAATTCCTAAAACATGCGCTATAGTATGAAAAACCCACTCACCGTACTAAAAGTCCAACAACGAGAATTTCACCTCGTAGTGGCTCAATAACCTAGAAAACATAGACATAGCATGAAAATTAGAAAATTCTGAAGTCACTATTCACGCCGGAAAATACTATTCACTCGCCGGAAAATACTATTCATGCTGAAACCTAAAAACCCCATATTCGATTCTAAAGCTATCTACGGGAAGAATTTCGGTAAAAACGAAGCCTAAAATGCAATGGGACGAAGTTTTACCTTTGGAGGTACTATTCACGCGATTTTTCGGTGACCTTCCGACGACTTTCCGGCGAAATTGATCGGTGGGTTTTGAAGTACTCGTTGCCACGAGTCCAACAGTCTAGACGGTTCGTCAATCGGAGGTCCGTAACTCCAGATATGAGGGTTTGAAATTCGAAGGGGAAAAGGGAAAAATGGGGGAGGGGGCTGCGGGTTTTCTGCTCTCTGCCTCTGGTTCCCGAGACATATATGTGCAGCGCTACAGTAACTCTTTTTTTTTTAATAATTATTAAATAATTAATAATAAGATTTTCTTTTATAAAAATTCATATAAATTCCGTTTTTCATCATAAAATATCCTAAAAATTTCTAAAAATTTCCTTTCTCATAAATCTTTAGTTAAACTCTCACATCATAATTTTTCTTGATAAAAATAGTAATAAAACAAATTTCTAAACAAATATCTTTATTTATATTAAAAGAAAGAGTATTTCAAAAAATACCATAAAAATTCAATAGAAGCCGGTATAATTATTTTAAGCAACACAATACTTCTTTTACTTAAAAATCCACTTACTTTTAACAAATCATAATTATTTCTACATAATAAAAATATATTTGCTTATAGCGCGCCAAAACATAACTTCTAATATATTTTTTTCTATGTAATAAATATACATATTTTCTACGGTTCTTATCTCTATTGTCAAAATTCTCTCTTTTATTTTAAATTTCCTTTTCATTAAATTTTACGGTTATTACATTCTTCCCCCCTTAAAGAAATTCGGTCTCCGAATTTTACAAAAACTAATAACATAAAAACATTTAACTACTCTTGAAACAGCTGAGGATACTTCTCTCTCATGACATCCTCTACTTCCCACGTAGCTTCCTCCTTGGAATGATTCTGCCAAATCACCTTCACTGTAGGGATATCCTTAGATCTCAACTTTTTCACTTGTCTATCAACAATGGCCACGGGTTTCTCTTCGTAGGCCAACTTGTCATCTAAAAGGATTTCCTGCGGTTCAATTACATGAGATGGGTCGGGTAGATACTTCCTCAACATCGAGACATGGAAGACTGGATGAACTTCACTCAACCCAGGTGGTAGGGCTAGGCGGTATGCCACTGCTCCTACCCTATCCAGAATTTCAAAAGGTCCAATATACCTCGGGCTTAACTTCCCTTTCCTACCAAACCGCATGATTCCCTTCATGGGTGAAACTCTGAGGAACACGTGATCGCCTAGAGAAAACTCCAACTCCCGACGCCTATGGTCCACATAAGACTTCTGACGACTTTGTGCAGTTAAAAGCCGTTCCCTTATCAGCTTAACCTTCTCTATGGCATCTTGCACCAAGTCTGGCCCTAGTAGCTTGGCTTCTCCAACTTCAAACCATCCAACGGGAGATCGGCATCTTCTCCCATAAAGAGCTTCAAAAGGTGCCATCTGAATACTGGCTTGATAACTGTTGTTGTATGCAAATTCAGCTAATGGCAGGTATCCTTCCCAACTGCCACCAAAATCCAATATACATGCTCTAAGCATATCCTCCAGAATTTGAATCGTGCGTTCTGACTGGCCATCTGTTTGAGGATGAAAAGCGGTGTTTAGATCTAACTTCGTCCCCAAAGCTTCTTGAAAAGCTTTCCAAAACCTTGCTGTAAACTGTGGACCTCGATCAGATATGATGGATACAGGGACTCCATGCAATCTGACGATCTCACTCAGATACAGGCTTGCATACTGAGCCACATTAAAGGTAGTCTTCACTGGTAAGAAGTGGGATGACTTGGTCATTCGATCCACTATCACCCATACTGAGTCATAACCCTTAGGGGTCCTCGGTAACCCTGTAACGAAGTCCATAGTAATCATTTCCCACTTCTACTCTGGTATCTCAATCTGCTGGTGCAAACCGGCAGGCTTCTGGTGTTCAGCTTTCACCTGCTGACAAACCAAGCATTGAGCCACAAAGTTTGCTACATCCTTCTTCATCCCATTCCACCAATACAAGTCCTTGAGGTCACTGTACATCTTATTTGTTCCTGGGTGGATAGTATAGGCTGATTGATGTGCCTCCTCCAAAATCTGCTTCCTCAAGCTATTCACATTGGGTACACACAAGCGCTTCCCATATCTTAACACTCCTTCAGCATCCACGCTGAATTCAGAAGTCTGATTATTCCTGGATTCATCCTTGACCTTGCACAGCTTGGCATCCTTGTCTTGATCTGCCTTAATCTGCTCAACCAGTGGAGAGTGTAGTTGCATGTGGGCTAACAACACCCCTGGCTCCTTCACTTCAAAGCGCATCCCCTCACCTTCTAGCCGATGAATATCCCTTACCAACGGCCTCCGGAGTAGGGTAATATGGGCTAGACTCCCCATCGACTTCCTGCTCAAAGCATCTGCTACCACATTGGCCTTGCCTGGGTGGTACAAGATAGTGCAGTCATAGTCCTTCACCAACTCCATCCACCTTCTCTGTCTCAAGTTAAGATCTCTTTGTTGAAAGATGTACTTGAGACTCTTGTGGTCCGTGTAAATCTCACAGGGTTCACCATAGAGATAGTGCCTCCAAATCTTCAAGGCAAAGACCACTGCCGCCATCTCCAGATCATGTGTAGGATAGTTCTGTTCGTGCTTCCTGAGCTGCCTAGATGCATAGGCTACAACATCACCATTCTGCATTAACACACAACCCAAGCCCACCCTTGAGGCGTCACAGTATACTGAGTATCCTCCAGTGCCCGTTGGGATAGTTAGAACTGGGGCTGTGGTTAGACACTTCTTCAAGGTCTGGAAACTTTCTTCGCATACATCCGACCACTCAAACTTAACTCCCTTCCTGGTTAATCTGGTCAAAGGAGCAGCAATTCTAGAGAAATCCTTGATGAACCTCCGGTAATACCCTGCTAGACCCAAGAAACTTCGGATCTCCGTCACACTAGCTGGGCGAGGCCACTGCTGTACTGCCTCTACCTTCTCGGGGTCTACTTGAATGCCGTCCTTCGTGACTACATGCCCCAGAAACATAACACTGTCCAACCAGAACTCACACTTAGAGAGCTTGGCATACAATTGCTGATCCCTCAAAATCTGCAGAATGACCCGTAAGTGCTGTTCATGCTCCTCATGGTCTTTAGAATAAACCAAGATGTCATCAATGAACACAATGACAAACTGATCTAAGAATGGCTTGAACACCCTGTTCATCAAGTCCATAAAAGCAGCTGGTGCATTAGTTAGTCCAAAAGACATAACTAAAAACTCATAATGACCATAACGGGTCCTAAAAGCCGTCTTGGAAATATCTTCCTTCTTGATCCTCAACTGATGATACCCTGACCTCAGATCAATCTTGGAGAAACATTTCGCTCCTTGAAGTTGATCGAACAAATCATCAATCCTGGGTAAAGGGTAGTTGTTGCGCACTGTTAGCTTATTCAGTTGCCGATAGTCAATGCAAAGACGCAAAGACACATCTTTCTTCTTCACAAAAAGAACTGGAGCACCCCATGGAGAGGTACTCGGCCTGATGAAGCCCTTATCTAACAAATCCTGCAACTGACTCTTTAGCTCCTTAAGCTCTGTGGGTGCCATCCTGTAAGGCGGTATAGAAATTGGTCGAGCCTCTGGAATAAGGTCGATACCAAACTCTATCTCCCGTTCAGGAGGTAATCCTGGCAACTCTTCTGGGAAGACATCCAGGAATTCTCTTACCACTGCCATCTTGTCTACATCCGGTACCTTCCCATCCACATCTCTAACATATGCCAAATATCCCTGGCATCCCTTCTTCAACATCTTCTGAGCACCCAAGACTGATATGAGGTTACTTGGAGCTTTACTTCGATCACACTGGAACCGGAAAGGAACTTCACTTGGAGGGTTGAACTTGATTGCCTTCTCATAGCAATCCAAGGTAGCATAGCATGCTGCCAACCAATCCATTCCTAGGATTACATCAAAGTCGACCATGTCTAGGATGATCAAATCAGCAGATGTCTCCCTATCACCCACTGATACTTTACATGACTTGCATACATGCTCTACTAGCAAATAATCACCGACCGGGGTGGTTACAAAGAAAGGGGCATCCATCCTAATCGGATCTTTACCCAAACTCTTAGCAAAACTAGGGGAAACATAGGAATATGTAGACCCGGGGTCAAACAAAACATATGCTTCATGTAGGCAAACTGAAAGTGTACCTGTCATGACCGCATTTGAAGCTTGTGCATCCTGCCTGGTAAGAGCAAAAATCCTCGGTTCACCTCGGCCTGCTTGGTTTTGACCTCGGCCCATCATCCCTCTACCAGTACCTCTGCTACTTGCTTGGCCCGGTATAGTCCTTAGAGGCTGAGCTGCCACTGGGGTTGGTAGCAAAGCTGGTCGAGTTGGCCCTTGGCTTGAGCCATACAACTGAGGACATTCCCTCTTCATGTGTCCAGGTTGGTGGCAATGATAGCAAACAATCATCTCCCTGCGGCACTGACCAAAATGATGGTTGCCACAAATAGGGCATTGTGGCCTGTTCTGCTGAATGGCTCTTGGTCCCGGTTGTCCTGGATACCTGGTGTTTCCCTGGCTAAGACCTAGCCTACCACTTGCATCTGGTCTTTGGTTGGGGTTCCCAACATTCTGTGGTGCTGGGCGCTGCTGGCTCTGGAATCGGGGTCCTTGGGAATGAGAACTTTGCCCTCCTTTGGAGCTCCCGTCTCTATCTCTCTTCCTCAGCTTGGCACTCTCAACATCGGCCAAATGCCTAGTCTCCATCATTCTTGCACAATCTACAGCCTCTGCATAGTTTGGGAATTGCTTCATCTGGGGTGCCACTGATTTAAACAATGCTGGCACCAACCCCTGGATAAATTTCCTGATCATGTCCCTTTCAGTAGGGACCATGTGCGGTGCATACGGCATCAGCTGTGTGAAGCGGTAGTCATACTCCGTGACTGACATACCAGGAGTCTGCTTCAACTCCACAAACTCTTGACACTTTGCATCCCGGATACTCTGAGGCACAAACCTCTCCATGAAAACTTCCTTGAACTCTGGCCATCTCAAAGGTGGCGCTGTAGCTCCCCTTCCGCGCATCATGGTCTTGAACTATACCTGCGCTACGCCAGACAACTGGAAGGCTGCCAATTCTACTGAGCGAATCTCTGGACACTTAAGAACCTCGCAGATCTTCTCAGTAGCCTCTATAAACTCCTGGGGATCTTCACTGGCCAACAACCCCTTAAAGGTTGGCGGTTTCAGCTTCAGGAACTCAGATAGTTCCACTTCCCTCTCAGCGGGTCTCACCTGCCGCTCCACGGACCTAACTGGTTCTGGAACGGAGGTAGTTGTTTCAGGCTGTTGCGGGTCCCTTCTATCTTGCCCATCCCTTCTCTCAGCTAGATTTTCTATTGCCCGCTGCATACCCTGCATGGTTACCAGCATCTGGGCTATCACATCATCCCGGGGGTGAGAAGACATGTCCCCCGTCCTGGGAGTTTTAGCTTGCTCACTTCTTAACTCAGCTTGTTCGGCTGCTTCAGCAGCCCTTACACCCCTGCCACTGCCTCTAGGTCGGCCTCTGCCACGACCTCTACCTCGGCCTCTAGGCACTGGTACTGCGGACTGAGCAGACTCTTCAGCCATCTGCTCTTGAACCGCGGGTTGCCTAACCTTTGATCTTGTTCTTGGTGGCATTTCGCTATAAAACAGAAATAGCCCAACCATCACTTAACCATACCAACATAGCATACTATAAACTGACTAACTTAAACAAAAAGACAACATCCTATTGAACCCCTTTAGCAGCACCGTGAGTATAAGCATGTCCGGATTCATACCCATACTCAAAGTCCTACCTAAAGGTCCGTTACTCCATGAACACAGGGAAACCTAACGCTCTGATACCATATTTTTCACGGCTCCAAATGATGGAACACATGACCGGCACGGCATAAGGGTTTCCCCCTAGCCGTAAGCCTAACACATAGCATGCACAACCATTCAGCACACAATCAAGTACATAATAATATAACTGGCCACATACGCCACATCCAATATCAGAAAATACTGTATATATATATATATTTCATGAATCCAACATCCTTGATTCAACTTGGCCCATGGCCTCATAGTACAAACATTATTGTAAACGTAAAACCATTTTTCAAACAACACAAGAAGCGAGGATCCTGCCTGTATGTTCATGGAGATACACTAGACATACACTTAAACTATACAACCAATACAACTGAGTGCCCAAACTGGGGCTCACCAATACTATGTTTAGCCTCCTATGGAGCTGTAGCTGGATCAGTGTTTCTTTGACTATCTGTGGGGAGAAAACAGAAGAGGGGTGAGATTACCACATCTCAGTGAATGGATAAATCATACTATAACAGAAACAGGGCAAACTAAGCACGAGTATTTCGCAATGAATTAAATAATTGAAATCAAGGTATAGAAAACATTAAACATCTAATCATAATTTATTGAAAGAATGCTAAACAGTTCACATGATAAAACAGAATTAAATCAATAACTGTAAGCAAATCAATTATGCATGGTAAATAATAAATAAAGATATTTATGCAATAACAATGATGCATGTGGTATTTTAAAAATATTTAATCTTTAAGAAAAATGCACTAGTTTATTGGAGGTCTTTCCTAACAGATCTATCATCTATCTCAAGCACATAGCAAGGGTAAGGTAATCACTGTAGGCGTAGACATAAGTCCACCCTAAATTTTCCCCAAGCACATAGCAATGGGTATGGCAATCACTGTAGGCATAGACATAAGTCTATCCTAAATTTTGTGTCTTAGGCTATCATATGCCCGTCACAATATCCTAGGCCGAAGCCTTAACATGATCATGGTGCACCAGGGCTAGCACTACCTGCGGCTAGCTAACAGTGATCTAAAAGGGTCCCTCCAATAGAAAACATGTGAAATATGCTATTCAAAGAGTTTAAAGTAAAACATTTCAATAACTTTACAATACAGCTATAATTCTCCATCTAGCTCTTTTTATGCATAAAAGTTCGTTCTATAATATATCTCATCCATGAATTCCCATGGAGACCTTTACAATCATAAATTTTCCCTTTTAAACATAGATCGTCCGTAGACGTCACATAAATGCTCATCATGCATTAAATCATTTCATGGCTAACTTAGTTCATTTCTATGGCTAAGTTCGCATTTTTATAAATCTAGCTCAAATGGAGAATTAATAGTCTAGATGCTTGCCCTGCATACCTAGGGTTCAACTAGGATTGAAATTTACAATTTCTAACATGGTTGGAACATATTGGTTTTCAAAGCAGTAAAACAATTTAACATACATTCCAACTAGTTAAAATCATACGAGAGAGTTATAAATCAAATTCCTAAAACATGCGCTATAGTATGAAAAACCCACTCACCGTACTAAAAGTCCAACAACGAGAATTTCACCTCGTAGTGGCTCAATAACCTAGAAAACATAGACATAGCATGAAAATTAGAAAATTCTAAAGTCACTATTCACGCCGGAAAACACTATTCACTCGCCGGAAAATACTATTCACTCGCCGAAAAATACTATTCATGCTGAAACCTAAAAACCCCATATTCGATTCTAAAGCTATCTACGGGAAGAATTTCGGTAAAAACGAAGCCTAAAATGCAATGGGACGAAGTTTTACCTTTGGAGGTACTATTCACGCGATTTTCCGGCGACCTTCCGGCGACTTTCCGGCGAAATTGATCGGTGGGTTTTGAAGTACTCGTTGCCACGAGTCCAACGGTCCAGACGGTTCGTCAATCGGAGGTCCGTAACTCCAGATATGAGGGTTTGAAATTCGAAGGGGAAAAGGGAAAAATGGGGGAGGGGGCTGCGGGTTTTCTGCTCTCTGCCTCTGGTTCCCGAGACATATATGTGCAGCGCTACAGTAACTCTTTTTTTTTTAATCATTATTAAATAATTAATAATAAGATTTTCTTTTATAAAAATTCATATAAATTCCGTTTTTCATCATAAAATATCCTAAAAATTTCTAAAAATTTCCTTTCTCATAAATCTTTAGTTAAACTCTCACATCATAATTTTTCTTGATAAAAATAGTAATAAAACAAATTTCTAAACAAATATCTTTATTTATATTAAAAGAAAGAGTATTTCTAAAAATACCATAAAAATTCAATAGAAGCCGGTATAATTATTTTAAGCAACACAATACTTCTTTTACTTAAAAATCCACTTACTTTTAACAAATCATAATTATTTCTACATAATAAAAATATATTTGCTTATAGCGCGCCAAAACATAACTTCTAATTTTTTTTTTCTATGTAATAAATATACATATTTTCTACGGTTCTTATCTCTATTGTCAAAATTCTCTCTTTTATTTTAAATTTCATTTTCATTAAATTTTACGGTTATTACAACGTGTATCCCCAGAACTGGTCAATATAGATAAATAAGATGTAGACATATATGTGTTTGATTTTTTTGTATGGATGTTTTCAATTAATGATGTGTATGTGAACTCATAATTGTATTAGTGTTAATAGTATACCATAAACTTTAATTATACTTGGTTAATTTAATTGAATGTTATTATGAGTTTAATAATTAGAAGTAATGAGGTAATGATTTCATGGGATTTTAAAAACATATATAAAAAACTAGAGTTGTTTCACTTCGGGCATGTTTGCTAGATTTTCAAGGTAGCTGAGAAAGGTTTTTGCCTCTAGCTGAATTTGCTTATAACAATAGCTACCAAATCAGTATACAAAATGGCCCCTTTTGAGGCATTATATGATTGACGTTGTCATTCTCCGATCGGATGGTTTGAAATAGACAAAGTTAAGATTTTAGGGTCTGATTTAGTATAAGATGTACTTGACAAGGTAAAATTGATTAAGGAAAGGTTATTAACAACTCAGAGTAAACAAAAAGTTTATGTTGATAATAGACGTTGACCATTGGAATTTGCCATAGGAAAACATATCTTTTTGAAGATATCTCTAACGAAAGGAGTAATAAGATTTGGAAAGAAAGGAAAATTAAGTCCACGGTACATAGAACCATTTGAAATTCTTGATAGGATCGGCCCAGTAGCTTATCATTTGGCTTTGCCACCTAAATTAGGTAATGTCTATCCAATCTTTCATGTGTCTATACTACGAAAGTACTTACCAGATCCAACACATGTTATATAGTGCCCACATATTCAGTTACAGGAAGACTTAACTTATGATGAACAACCAGTAACAATAGTAGACAGACAAATAAAGAAATTGCATTAAAAAAATACCTACAATGAAAGTGATATGACAAAATCACTCTTCTGAGGAGGCTACTTGGGAAAGAGAGGATAACATGCGTGCCAAATACCCACATGTTTTTTAATCATGAGGTTAGTTTTTATTATAAATATCGAGATAAAATTTAAGGACCAAATTTTTTTAAGGGGGAAGAATGTAATAGCCTTAAAATAAAGGAAAACCTTGAATTAAAGAAAAATTATGAAAGTAAACGAAGATTATGATAAATGGAGATAAGTACTATTGAAAATGTGTTTATTTATCACATTGTTTGAGGAGTTATGAAGGTAATATGATGATTTAAGTTTGGGGGCCAAAAGTTTCGGGGTCAAAATATAAATAAAAAAAATAACAAGGACACCCCTCAACAATTTAAATTTTACTAATAGGTCCCTCAAATAATTTTAAGGGAAACCAGATGCAGAATAAGCGTAAAATTTTTGCACCCTCTCTCCCTCCCTATTTTCTCTCTCTAAAAACCTTAAAATTTCTCTCTAGATTTCTAACACTTTTAGACCTCGAATTTCGACACCACCACCACCAACGGATTTGGAATAACGAGGACTACAATTCTATCCGATTGGTTTATGAAAATTTGGCTGAAAATATGCCAAAAAAGGGAAGAGAAACCCTAGGAAGGTAAGTTCTAAAACTCCTACTTATAGTCCTCAAATTGAAAATCTGAAACCATAGATAGATTTAGGAGGTGGAAAAACTTTAGGATATGAAATTTTGCTGCCATCTGACAACTTTTGTATGTCGTGAACAGTAAATCTGAAATGAACTTTAAATGTATAATTAGTTTGATTAGATTTAGTTTGGAAAAACTTTAGGATATGAAATTTTGCTGCCATCGGACTCATTTTTTAGGTCTATTTGATTAGATTTAATTTGGAAAAATACATTTTGGGCTACCCAATTTGGAATACTAGTTTTGTTAATAGATAATTATTTGTATGATTTACCCTATACTCTTCTTGAACTTTAAATGTATAATTAGTTTTGTTTACAAGTTATTTATACTATTATATATCTCTGAAATGAATTAAATTACCTAATTTATTTGCTAACTAGCATATTGTTCAAGAAAAATATGGTTTTGTATAATGATTTCAAAGCCATTAAACATGTGATTTTGCATACATTTCTCAACAGTATAGAAAGTGAATATTTTATGCACGTGGAATTGATCTATAAAGCTATAAGATTCCCTTGGAAAAAGGACATGTATATGTGATGAACCCTGACTGGGAAGTTTATGATAGATGAGCTGTATTGAGATTGAAATTTTGTAATATATTGAAAGCTCTGTTTTGAATGATATAGCATATGTGTAAATGATAATTTCTGTGGAAAAATCATATTGGAAACACGGTTTGATTACAGAAGGTGACGTTAGCTCTGGTGCACCTTGACACCTCAGCTAGCAGGGGTGGTGCTAGCCTCGTGTGACAGCCAACACACGGGATATGATATGTTATGGAGAGCGGGATGCCTCCTATCTAGGAAAAATGTCGACTATATTATATGTGATTTGCTCTCCCTTACTGTGTGCTTGGAAAATATCCATATTAGAGTCCCTTCGCGTGTCCTCTTGAACGGTGGTAGGGAAAACCTCAGTGGGATGCTGAGTTTAGGCAAATTCTACACTGCTAAAATATGGAATGGCCTAAACTCTGATATGGTGATTCTGATATGGAATCCTCTTAATGTTTTCATGAGAAATGTTTTGATACATAACAATATTTGATTAATGATTATACTGTATTGTATATGATTCTAGATATCTATATGTGATTTATACTGAAAATATTTGAGATGTGAGTCCCATATGAATCTACCTCAGAACTGTAATTTTTTATGTGATAAATTTTAATATATAAGTACATCCATATATTGACCTAAGAGGTCATAAGAGGTATTATCTGCTCACTGAGTTGTCAAACTCACTACACGATATTTAATATATATTTTTTTCAGATAAGGATACAGAGTTTGGTCCTACAACTACATAATCAACTAGGTGTCATACTCTTTGGGTTAGCCTATATTGCTTCTAAGACTCACAATGTTTAAATTAATATGTATTTGTAATCTATAGTATACTTTGAATGCCACAGACAGGATCCATGCTTCTATTGTAATATTGATATGTGTAGACTTGGCATGTATATTTGGCTATACTAAAAACTTGTGAACTTATGTTGTACTCCTGTTATGTGATATACTTGAAGCATGTATGTAATAAAATAAGGGTAAAGTTATTTACTATTTGTGACAATCGCGTTCTTTTAAATTGGGGGCATGACAAAATTAATTAAAACCAACTAATAATCTGTGAATTATAGCAAGTTGAACAGTTTTTTTATTTACTTATTTATTAAAATTACACTATTTTAACTATTTCTTTTAAAAAAAATTTAACTGAAAAATGTAACGCCCCCAATTTACGTTACGTAAAATAAACATTTTTTTTTCGCAATAAGATAATCTCCATAAATATGCACAATTCAATTCTTTGTCATTTCTCTCATGTATACATAATATACAGACTAAGTCTATAAACATCAAAGTACAGCAGAAACGAGAATCCTACCTGTAACATTCAGAGCACTTTAGAATACAAATACAGTATGATTCAAAAATCGTGAGTACGCATATCTCTTCCATTTTCAAGCTATAATTAATCCATAGATACTTCTTAATATGTCATAATATTCAATCTATCTTATACTATAAACTTTAGCAACTTGGAATAGAAAGGAAGTTGAAACCCTATCGAATCCCTCAGCAGCACCTGAAGTATAAATATGTCCGACTCATATCGATACTAAAGGTCTTACTAAAGAATCTTTTGCTCTGATACCAACTTGTAACGCCCCCAATTTACATTACGTAAAATGAACATTTTTTTTTCGCAATAAGATAATCTCCATAAATATGCACAATTCAATTCTTTGTCATTTCTCTCATGTATACATAATATACAGATTAAGTCTATAAACATCAAAGTACAGCAGAAACGGGGATCCTACCTGTAGCATTCAGAGCACTCTAGATGGAGATAAAATCATCACTTTTAATGCATCTGCCTCACTCGGCAATCTGGTCAACGCAATGAAAATATAATTCATTTGCTATACGCATAGTGACCTCGACCCTAGTTGTAACATCCCTAATTTCGTTTCTTTTATTGATAAAAGTACATAAAAATTTAATTAAGGAAATAAAATTTATTAGACAATATTTTAGATATCTAAGGAAATATAATCCTTAGAAATTCTTCACCTTATGTATATGCATAGAAAATGTTTCTAACATTAAGAGAACAAATAAAGAGGGAAAACCTAATAGGAAAGAAATTAAAAATAACATACGAAAGAGATGCAAAATTCTTGGATACGGAAGATAAATTTTTAGAAACAAGTAAAGGTCTTAAAATTTCAAGAACATTGAATTAGGGTAATTTTTTCTAATTCAAGAACTAGAGTTACTAAGTTTAAAATCTTTACCCATACATTGGGCTTTTACCTATGGACACTTCATATCGAGTTTTTCCACTTCACATAAGTTTTTAGCAAGCCATTAGATAACCTAAGCAAGAAATAAAACATAGATTTGGACTAGGATATAGTAATTGAATCAACAGCCCAAAAATTATGAAAATGTGACCAAGCCCTTCAAGAAAGGTAGAATTTTATCCAAAGCAAAAAAAATGGGTAGGAATAAGCCCATAATGGGTAGGAATAAGCTCAAATCCAAGAGGAAAAATAAAATAAAATAAATTAGGTGATGATATAATAATGTAATAATAAAGATTAGGTTACATGGCATTAAGACAAAACTTTAGCAAGTGATGTGATTCTACATTCATCATTTTCGCAAGTGGCATGATAATACAAGGCTTTAGGACAAAAACGTCTATATCCTACACTCATAATTCTAGCAAGTGGTATGATAATACATGACATTAGGACAAAACATTCCTATCCCACACAAATAATATCAACCAAATAATGGAGATTCAAGGGCTAGAAATTTGCCACCTAAAAAGGCAAACCTATCATACTTGTTTAAGACAAAAGAAAATGGAAAAGAATCCCTAAATCAAAGGGACTTTGTCCCTTATCTTAAGAATATATCATCATAATTTTCAAAATACAAATCTCCTTTTCCTATGCATATCTTGACTAAGGAAAAGGAAGACAAGCACATAAGTTGTTTGTTTTTCAAAAATTCAACAAAGTGTATCCTAATTGTGATAAGGTAGACCCATGATCATGAAAGGTGAATTATTTGGTGGTCTATATAAGAAAACCCACCCTTACAACATTATAATTTCGTCCAAGTGAGGGAGAGGAAAAATAGAAGCAAGGTAGAGTGAGGAAAGGAGAGGAATAAAGGAAGAAAGAGGAAGGAGAAGTCTAAGGGACTATGAGATTTTGATCTTAGAACTTTTATGATTGGTCATTATGTTGCTATATCATGTTACATATTGATCTTGCATGTGATGTATGTTTGAATACTTAGGTTGGTGTAGATAGTTCTGCATGGATATGGCTATGGGTGACAGAATTTTAAGTTTCGATGTTTTAATTTCTGGGAACAATCTATAAGGAATTAAAATAAATGGTTAACATATGAATTATAGATATATGTGTCATGGATTTTTAGCCACTGAAATCATTCAATTTAGAGTTCATATGAGGAAGATATGTTTCAATTAGTAAACAAAGGTCAGAAAATGGTTAATCAGGAAAGAATATGTTAGGATAGCTTCGGTGTTTTAAATTCTGGGAAAATTCTATAAGGAATTAAAATAAATGGTTAACATATGAATTATAGATTTTTGTGGCATGGATGTTTAACTACTGGAATCACTTAATTTGGAATTTTTATGTGGGAGATATAGTCAGATTAGTAAGTAAAAGTTATAACCTACCCAAGAAGAAATAATATTAACTTTAAGGGAGTAATAACAACACGATTTATTATTATTTTGCTGATATAATTAACATAAGCGTTTTAGCTAATTGTCTTAGCTTTATATAGACACCAAGATCACCTCAATCAGAGTTAAAATGAGGGCGTTATGCTCTGATTAGTGAGCAAAGATCACAGAGCACGGCCAGGCCGTGTTCTGGGTGCTTCAAGCACGGGCTAGCCGTGTTCCGGGCTATTTTTGAGTACATTTGAAGTATTTTTAAAAGCATGACCGTGTCCTGGAACATGGTCAGACCATGTTGGAAGCTGGTTAAGCCTATTTTCAACGTTTTTCTACCCTAGATGAACCTCTTTAACTCTAGAGTAATAGTAGAAATCAAATTGGAGAACAATGCACTATAAATTTGTAAGAACATGTGTTGAAAATGATATAAATAAGAAGAAAATTACTAAAGGCCAAGCATAAAGAGAAGGTTAGATATGATGAAAACCTGCATCAAGAAAATAAAGAAATAAAATTAATATTTAAAAAAGAAGACGAATCTTATAAATGAAATTCATAAATAACTAGTATATGTCATAACCATTGCCATTGTATGAACTTCTTACCATCTTAAGTGTGAAATTCTGACATGAAAATATTTTATAAAGTGATATTTGAAATGGTTATGTTCATGGCATGATTACCAATGATTTATGGTAATAGTTATATTTTGATAAACATACTTGTTATTGAAAGCATATTTTTGGCTATCATTGTGAAAAGAAAAGAAATGAGCACGGTCACATGGCAATCCGTGTGGTGCACCAATAGGGGACGCCCTACCAACGGTTATGATTATGATTATGAGAAAAAAAAAAGTGTGTCATGTCGGACGGAGCGAGAAAAGCCCGTACCGGAGAGTAGAGGATACTCACCCTGACCGGGGTAGCTTGAAATGAGAATAAGTTGTTGTCCATCATATGATATTCTAAAAATAGTTACTCCTGTCATACATATTATTACTGTATGATTCTTATGTGCATAGATATAATGCATTATGTGACCAAAGATATTTCCTGTAGTTTATACAGCTGAACATGATGTGATGAGCTATATTGATGATGATTTATTGTTGAACTTACTAGGATTTAATTCTCACTATATTTCTATATCATGTTCAGAAAATTAGTTATGCAGATTTTTCTATAGCTCTGGCTTTTAGTGCACGTTGGATCGAGTACTTTATGTTGGGCCGATCCCAAAAGCAAATAAAATGTTTGTGGTCAAGTTGACTTGGATCCCGATGAAGGTGCAACCACCCGCACCTGTATCTCCGGAATTGGTCAACCAAAATAAATAAGATGTAGATTTTTATGTGTTTGATATGTTGTACGTATATTTTGATTAATGACATGTATGTGAACTCTGTATTGTATAAATTAAATAAATGTTATATTGAGTTAAGTTGTAACAAGGTAATAACTTCATGGTATTTAAAAAAAAAAAAAAATTGATACTTAAATGGAGTTGTTACACTAGTCACAATAAGTGATCAAGGAATATGAGTACATCACCCTCTTGCCTCCCCACATTACCACTGTCACCCGGTTGGAGCGGCCCTCCCCCGGCTCACTCAGGCTAATAGGGCGTCCCCTATTCGGTACCGTCACAAACCATACAACCAGCCGATATTCATCAATACATATATATACATGTAAAATATCAAGTAACTCGTCATGAGCTTTACGTTTGCCATTCAATTTCATTTATAATATGACATGCATCATTTTCACAAGTATATAACTTTACAAATCAATGCATCGTGCACATAATATTCACTTTATCAAATAATGATAAATACATTTAGAACCACATATTCAATTCCTCAAGATCTTCAACACTACTAATTCTTTTGATTACATTCGTCAAAACACCATAAGGCCATCATCCATCCATTCCTTACAAACTTTTTATTTCTTTAACCTACTAACCTCTTGGACACCAAAATAACTGAGTTTCAGAGAAAATAAATTAACTTTTCTTGTAATGAGGGAAAAGAACTTTGTATTTAATGCCAAACATTAATGTAGGATAATGCAGCAGAAAATTTGAAATTCATAATAGAGCATGGTGCCAAAATAAGAAGTCAGAAATTTGGACAAAGCATTAAAATAAAATTAAAATCGGTGGCCGTAATTTTTAAAAATCTGTAAACAAAATCTAGCTGCTATTTCAGCAAAAATCGGTGGCTGCAAATTTTGAATATATGTGTCAAAATCAACTTTAAATCTGTTGGTATTCGGTGGAAAGATAATACATGGAAAAAAAAATATTTCTGAGCTTATAAAAGTCTGTGAAAATCAAAGAATACGTAGTTAACTGGTAGGATGCAGTAGATTTCTTCTAAATAGATGTCATCAATCAACTGTAAAATAACCAGTCCAAATTAAAATTTCTCAGAATAGCTAGTCGATTTCATAATACCGATAGTCTACTGGCAAGAACATTGAGAAAACAAGAAAAATGTCCCTCTTCACTAATTATTTGGTTTGCATTTTCATTCTTTTTTACAATGACGCATATCATCTACAACTTCCCTACATGACTCAAGACATCACTCCTTCATCAAGGACAACAAGAAAAAGAAAATTTCCTGGTGATATCTTAACCTATTCTCTTTATATGCCTAATATGAGCGACTATCACAACTACTGTACATATACATTCTTGCCGTCATTTTTGAAAATATCATCTTCAATTTACCTGATATCCATCAATCATTCACATAGTTATTCTAATTATGCCCGGCATATTCATATAGCTATCATATGTATGTCTTTCTCCGAATTCTATAAATACACACGTTAGTATCTTTACTTTCATACTAAAAATTAAAGTGTGTACAACTATGGATGGAATCACATTCCGTCAATTTCAAAATATTTGTGTCTTTTGTTGTTCTAGTCTTGGGAAAGATGGAGAATATGTGAAAGCAGCACAAAACCTGGGTATGATGCTGGCCAGGAGAAAAATTCATTTAGTCTATGGTGGAGGTAACCGTGGGTTAATGGGGTGTGTGTCTACAGCTGTACATGTAGGAAGATGTCAAGTTCTAGGTATTATTCTTACAGCTCTAGCTGCATCCAACATCATAGGAAAAACAATTGGAGAAGAATTTAGGGTTGCATCCATGCATGAGCGCATGGCTAGAATGATGAGCAATGCTAATGGCTTCATTGCCTTACCAGGTGGTTTTGGTACTTTAGAAGAGATTTTCCAAATAGTCTCTTGAGCACAATTGAATATGCATCACAAAATGATAGGTTTGTTAAATGTTAACCATTTCTTTGATGGTCTGTTGTCTTTTCTTGATCATACAGTGGAACAAAGCTTTATTCCACACTCAGCACGACGAATTCTCATTTCGGCTTCAAATGCTGAGGAGTTGATCGATGCTTTACAAGTATATGTTCATGTACCTGATTCAACTATGGCTCAAATAGAATGGACAACAAACAATTGTGGAAAGCACAAATTGGACTTAGATCTTCATCTGTAACTAGTAGTACATAGCTATTGTTGTACCACTTTTACTTTCTTAGGATCTACTTGGATACCATCCTTGTCAAACATACTCCCTTAAAGTTTGTGAAACTATCTTTAAATGTTGCATATGATCCTCTGTACTCTTGGAATATTCTAATATATTATCAATAATTATAATAACAAATTAATCCAGGGATGGCTTCAATACTTTTTTTTTATCAAGTCCATGAATGCAACTGGGCATTTATCAGACTAAATGACATCACCAAGAACTCATAATGCCCATAATGAGTCTTAAAAGAAATTTTTTCGAATATCCTCTTCCCTTATCCTCAATTGATGATATCCAAATATCAAATCAATTCAATTTTTTTTAAAAAAAAATGTTGAACACCTTGTAACTGGTCAAACAGATCATCTATACGAGGTAATGAGTATTTATTCCACATTATCACTTTATTCACTTGTCTATAATCTATGCATAGTCATAGTGATCCATATTTCTTTTTCACAAATAGAATTGGAGCACTCCAAGTAAAAGTACTAAGTTATATAAATCCTTAGTCTAACAAGTGTTACAACTAATCATTCAATTCTTTAAGTTCAGTCGGTGCCATTCTATATAGAGGTATAGACACTGGTTGGGTTCCAGGAAGTAAATCAATACCAAATTATATTTTACGTTTCGAGGTAATCTTGGCAATTCTTCAAGAATTACATCAGAAAATTCTTTAACCACTGGAACTTGATTTACACTGATATACTTTATATCAACATCTCTCATCATTGTCAAATATTCTTGACACCTTTTTATAATCACTTATGGGATGTTAAAGCAGAGATTAGATTACTAAGTATCTCATTACGATTTCCTTGTATCAAGAAAGAAGATTCCCCAAAAATATTGAATTTAATCACTTTATAGTGATATTTCATAATGACGTGACATAATGCCAACTAATCTATTCTCAATATCACATCACAGTCTACCATATCTAGACAACCAGGTACATCGGATGTCACATTCAGAAACCACCATATTTGGTATTTGGAAGCATAAGAAAGATTTGAGTACTTTGTATAAAGTAAAATTGATTAGAAAAGAAATACAAGTAACTCAATACCAATCAAAAATCTATAAGGACCATGAATGTTGAGTACTAGAAATTATCAGTTGGTGACCACATATTCTTGAAGGACTCACCAATGAAAGAGGTAATGAGATTTGAAAAGAAAAGGAAGTTACACCCTCGGTATATAGAACCATTTGAAATTCTTGATAGGATCGGTTTAGTGGCTTATCATTTGACTTTACCACCTAAATTAGGTAATGTCCATCCAATTTTTCATGTGTTTATATTACGAAAATATTTACCGGATCCTACACATGTTATACAGTGTCCACAGATTCAGTTACAGAAAGATTTAATCTATGAGGAACAACCAGTAGCAATAGTGGACAGACAAGTAAAGAAATTACGGTAAAAAAATAAATAATACCTACAATGAAGGTGATATGGAAAAATCACTCTTCTGAGGAAGTTACTTGAAAAAGAGATGAGGATATACGCGTCAGATATCCGCATTTGTTTGAACAATGAGGTTAGGATTTATCTGTAATTAATGAAATTCGGGGACCGAATTTCTTTAAGGGGAGAAGAATGTAATAATCGTAAAATTTAACAAAAATTCCAATTAAAGAAAATTTAAAATAAAAGAAAGAATTTTGAAAATAGAAATAAGAACTGGTGAAAATAAGTTTTACATAGATTTACAAAAGAAAATATGAGCATTTAACTTTTGGCGTGTAATTTCTATTTTTAAATGATAGTATTTCGCTATAAGCAAATATATTTTTATTTGTTTAAAAATAATTATGTTTTGCTAACAGTAAGTATACTGTTAATTAAAAGAAGTATTATATTGTTTAAAATAATTATATTGGCCTCTAATGAATTGTTATGGTATTTTTAGAAATATTTTTTTTCTTTTATTATGTATAAAGATATTTATTTTGAGATTTGTTTTATTACGATTTTTATCAAGAAAAATCTTGATTTAAGAGTTTAACTAAAGATTTATGAGAATGTAAATTTTTAAAAAAATTTGGAATATTTTAGGATGAAAAACAAAATTTATATGAATTTATATAGAGAAAATCCTATTATTAATTATTAAATAATTATTATTATTATTAAAAAAAAGGGAAGGGGACGTAAGGGAGACACGGCGAACTATTCTACAAATTTCGGGAAACAAATCGATAAGTGAATAGTGAGTAAATAGTAACCTTCAACTTTTTCTCTAGATCTGGAGTGCCTATTGTCTTCCGATCTCAAAACTGAAGGTGTTATTGGATTCAAGACGAAGAATACTATAGTTTTGACCGATCAATTTTTCAAATCAGCCGTTGAATCACCGTAGATCTGAAGTAGAAAATCTCAGAAAAAAAATAAATCCTACAACTTTTACTTAGAGACCTCCAATTGAAATTCTGATGCCGTAGATAGATTCAGGAGTTAGATAAACCTTAAGATAAGTATATTTTCGGCCATCTAACAGCCTTTTTGTTCGTTGTGAATAGTATTTTCCAGCAGGTGAATAGTAATTTTCGGCGAGTGAATAGTATTTTCCGGCGGTGAATAGTGACCAGTTCCCGAAGTTGCTATCTTGATTGTTTGGACCCTCCGGATACGTTTTTGAAGTCAATTTGATCAAATAGAGATTGGAAAAGTACATTTTAGGGCTGTCCAATCTGGAGCCCTTACTTGTGAGTAGATACTTCTTTCTATGACTTACCCCGTGCTCTTCTTGAACTATAAATATATAATGGTTTCTGTTTACAATTATTTATGCTATCATAAATTTCTGAAATGTGTTCAACAAACACAGTATAATTTAAAAACCGTGAGTCGTGGAAACAACGTAGACTCACCTAAAGAATATCACCTATCTGCTGAATCAGACTTTGATATTCTTATATGAAAAATGTGGAAATATTGTGTAGTGAGTTTGACAACTTAGTGAGCAAATAATTCCTCCTATGACCTCTTAGGTCAGCATATGGATGTACTTATGTTTTAAAATATGTCACATAGAAAATACAGTTCAGAAATACATTTATATGAGACTCGTAAGTAGGATTTAAATTAATTTTTCAACTCTTAATGTGGAAATATGGAGAATATTCTAAAAATCATGTCTGAAAATAATGTAAGTAAATAGCAAAAATTATAATATGAGGTTGAATAATATTTTATATTTAAATTTTATGCTATGTGTTGAGGTTATGTAATTTAAATTATTGGTTAATTCTTTTCATTGAAAATTGGTGAATTTGATGATATATGAATTTATGTGGGTGAAACTAAGTGTATGTGATTATAGGATAAATTGTTTGGAAATAGGGAGCATTAAGAAAATGTTTTAAAGAGAGGAATTGAGATATGTGGGATTTATGTGAGCATAGGAAAAATGAGACAAGGGAATTAGTGATCATAATTTTTATTTGGAAGTGTTGATAGTGAAAAAATTTGGTGGTACGTAAATATTAAATTTCTTACAATGTAATTAGTGATTTTAGCTACTGAAAGTAGATCAAAAGGTTTATTTGAAAAGAATCAATTGAGAATCAATGGTGCTAGAACTCTTTGATAATGGAATGTGGAAAGTAGAGTTTAAATGAATTAGTTTGGCCTACCAAAGTGGGTGTGTGGAGAACATTTTCAAATAACGTCCTAACAGAGCATAAGTGATCTAGGTATATGTACTAATGGGTTAATACCTACTCAGATGAAGTCCTTTATGTAAAATTTGGGATAATTCTAAGGTTTATTTAGCTTCTGAATCTATCTACGGCGTCAGAATTTCAATTAGAGGTCTCTAAGTAAAAGTTTTAGGATTTACATTTTTCTGAGATTTTCTATTTCAGATCTACAGCAATTCAACGGCTGATTTGAAAAATTGATCGATCAAAACTGTAGTATTCTTCGTCCTAAATCCAATAACACCTTCAGTTTTGAGATCGGAAGCCAATAGGCACTCCAGATCTATTGAAAAAGTTGAAGGTTACTATTTACTCACTATTCACTCACTATTCACTTATCGATTTGTTTCCCGAAATTTGCAGAATAGTTTGCCGTGTCTCCCTTACGTCCCCTTCCCTTTTTATTATTTTTTTAATAATAATAATTATTATTTAGTAATTAATAATAGAATTTTCTCTATATAAATTCCGTTTTTCATCCTAAAATATTCTAAAATTCTTAAAAAATTTATATTCTCATAAACCTTTAATTAAACTCTTAAATCACGATTTTTCTTGATAAAAATCGTAATAAAACAAATCTCAAAATAAATATCTTTATACATAATAAAAGAAAAAAATATATTTCTAAACATACCATAACAATTCATTAGAGGCCGATATAATTATTTTCAGCAACACAATACTTCATTTAATTAACAGTATACTTATTGTTAGCAAAACATAATCATTTTTAAACAAATAAAAATATATTTACTTATAGTGAAATACTATCACTTAAAAATAGAGATTACACGCCAAAAGTTAAATGCTCATATTTTCTTTTGTAAATTTATGTAAAAGTTATTTTCACCGGTTCTTATCTCTATTTTCAAAATTCTTTCTTTTATTTTAATTTTTTTTAATTGAAATTTTCGTTAAATTTTATGGTTATTACAAACACTACCATTATAATTAATTTCTCAACATTAATAATAATTATATACATATTTTAATTTTATTGTAATAAAAAATGGTATTATTGTAATGATTGGATATTTAATATTATATCATTTAAAAGTATGAATTTATTTTATATATATTAGAGTTAATAATAAAATTTCAAATATATTATCATGTACTATTTGATTATTTTTATATTAAATTATTTATACATATAATTTTTATTATATCACATTTAATAACATGATAAATTAAAAATATTGAATAAATACACAATTTAGTCCCTGAATTTACTAGGTCATTATATTTTAATCCATGAATTTAACTTATTGCACAGTTTAGTCCTCGAATTTACCAAACGTTAGACAATTTAGTCATTATGTTATTCCTATATTAACTGCTTGTTAACATGGCCCATTAAGTGCTTACGTGACACGTTAAATGCCAACTAATCATGCCACATCAGCATTGACTCAACCTACAAAAATAGTAAATACACAATTTAGTTCTTGAATTTATTAGATCCCAACAATTTAGTCATTGAATTATGTCATTGTACAATTTAATTTTCAATTTTACCAATGATCAAATAACTTAGTCTTTCTATTATTTTCATATTAACTGCTTATAATATAGCCCATTACATCAATGCTGACTCAGTTTAAAAAAACATCAAAATGCTTCATTTTCCACTTTATTTTTCAACTTCTCATATGAAAGATCTCATTTTTTATCTTCAACTGACAATGCCATGAAACACTCATTTACTAAGAAATTATTCTAATAATTTTTTTATGACTAAAAATAAAAAATTTATTCTGAAATTTATGATATTAACAAACATGAGTAGTTAACTTGACACTTTACACATTTTGGGCTATAAGAAGAGGTCATGATTTCAACGTTCTTAATTTCTTTTTATTTAGTGTTATGCTAGTTCTTATAATTTTTGCTCTAATTCATATATTTTAATGCTGAAAAAGTTATGTTTGATATTTATTAGTTAACCCTCATGATCATGTTTGAATATTGTTATGTATTTTAATAAGATACTTCTTTTATTGCAGATCTTTTTACCTATCATTTTTTTTTTCATTTTGGGATAAGGAAAAGTGTGCTTTAACTTATGAAAAATATTGTTACTCTACTGCTAAATAGTTGATAGTATGAAGAAATTTTTTATTAAATTGTAAATACATTTACGATGGCTTCCCTTTTATTTGAATGCTCATACAGTTTTCATTGTCTCGTAAAACAAATGCAATAGTTAGATCAACAACTTGAAGCAAATAACATTGTATGAGTTTGAGGGAATACTACAGGAAAGGCGTGTGATAACGATGAAGGCATCACGACGGTCGATTAAAACCATCAATAAATCCAGGTTTAATCACGGTTTACTAACCGTCATTAAAAGCGTTATATTAACGACGGTTAAACTCTAACCTTCGTAATACGTAGCGGATAAGGATGAAAAATAACCGTTCATAGGAAAAAGTGAGGTTTCATGTAACATCCCTAATTTCGTTTCTTTTATTGATAAAGGTACATAAAAAATTTAATTAAGGAAATAAAATTTATTAGATAATATTTTAGATATCTAAGGAAATATAGTCATTAGAAATTCTTCACCTTATGTATATGCATAGAAAATGTTTCTAATATTAAGAGAACAAATAAAGAAGGAAAACCTAATAGGAAAGAAATTAGAAATAACATACTAAAGAGATGCAAAATTCTTGGATAAGGAAGATAAATTTTTAGAAACAAGTAAAAGTCTTAAAATTTCAAGAATATTGAATTAGGGTAATTTTTTCTAATTCAAGAACTTGAGTTACTAAGTTTAAAATCTTTACCCATACATTGGACTTTTACCTATGGACACTTCATATAGAGTTTTTCCACTTCACATAAGTTTCTAGCAAGCCATTGGATAACCTAAGTAAGAAATAAAACATAGACTTGGACTAGTATATAGTAATTGGACCAATAGCCCAAAAATTATGAAAATGTGACCAAGCCCTCCAAGAAAGGTAGAATTTTATCCAAAGCAAAGAAAATGGGTAGGAATAAGCCCATAATGGGTAGAAATAAGCCCAAATCCAAGAGGAAAAATAAAATAAAATAAATTAAATGATGATATAATAATAATAATAATAAAGATTAGGTTACATGGCATTAAGACAAAAATTTAGCAAGTGGTGTGATTCTACATTCATCATTTAGGCAAGTGGCATGATAATACAAGGCTTTAGGACAAAAACATCTATATCATACACTCATAATTTTAGCAAGTGGTATGATAATACATGGCATTAGGACAAAACATTTCTATCCCACACAAATAATATCAACCAAATAATGGAGATTCAAGGGTTAGAAATTTGCCACCTAAAAAGGTAAACCTATCATACTTGTTTAAGACAAAAGAAAATGGAAATGAATCCCTAAATCAAAGGGACCTTGTCCCTTATCTTAAGAACATATCATCATAATTTTTCAAAATACAAATCTCCTTTTCCTATGCATATCTTGACTAAGGAAGAGAAAGATAAGAACATAAATTGTTTGTTTTCCAAAAATTCAACATAGTGTATCTTAATTGTGATAAGGTAGACCCATGATCATGAAAGGTGAATTATTTGGTGGTCTATATAAGAAAACCCACCCTTACAACATTATAATTTCGTCCAAGTGAGGGAGAGGAAAAATAGAAGCAAGGTAGAGTGAGGAAAGGAGAGGAAGAAAGGAAGAAAGAGGAAGGAGAAGTCTAGGGGACTAAGTGCTCCAGGTAAGTTTAACAATATTTCTTTTTGAAGAAAACTTTTGAAACTTATAATATTTATATGAGATTTTGATCTTAGAACTTTTATGATTGGTCATGATGTTGTTATATCATGTTACATATTGATCTTGCATGTGATGTATGTTTAAATACTTAGGTTGGTGTAGATAGTTCTGCATGGGTATGGCTATGGGTGACAGAATTTTAAGCTTCGGTGTTTTAATTTCTGGGAATAATCTATAAGGCATTAAAATAAATGGTTAACATAAGAATTATAGCTATGTGTGTCATGGATTTTTAGCCACTGGAATCATTCAATTTGGAGTCCATATGTTGTAGATATGGTCCGATTAATAAGCAAAGGTCAGAAAATGGTTCATCAGGGAAAAATATGTTAGGATAGCTTCTGTGTTTTAATTTCTGGGAATTATCTGTAGGGAATTAAAATAAATGGTTAACATAAGAATTAAAGATATATGTCTCACGGATTTGTAGCCACTGGAATCATTTAATTTGGAGTCCATATGAGGTAGATAAGGTCCGATTAGTAGTCAAAGGTCAGAAAATGGTTCATCAGCGAAGAATATGTTAGGATAGTTTATGTATTTTAATTTTAGGGAATTATCTGTATGGAATTAAAATAAATGGTTAACATAATAATTATAGCTATGTGTATCATGGATTTTAAGCCACCGAAAGCATTCAATTTGGAGTCCATATGAGGAAGATATGAGCTTATTAGTAGTCAAAGGTCACAAAATGGTTCATCAAGGAAGATTATGCTAGGACAGCTTATGTATTTTAATTTTTGGGAATTATCTGTATGGAATTAAAATAAATGGTTAACATAAGAATTATAGCGATGTGTGTCATGGATGTTTAGCCACTGGAATCATTCAATTTGGAGTCCATATGAGGAAGATATGAGCTTATTAGTAGAAAAAAGTCAGAAAATGGTTCATCAGGGAAGAATATGTTAGGACAGCTTCTGTATTTTAATTGTGAAAAGAAAAGAAATGAGTACGGTCACATGGCAATCCATGTGGTGCACCAGTAGGGGACGCCCTACCAACGGTTATGATTATGATTATGAGAAAAGAAAGAGAAAGTGCGCCATGTCGGACGGAGCTAGAAAAGCCCGTACCGGAGAGTAGAGGATACTCACCCTGACCGGGGTAGCTTGAAATGAGAATAAATTGATGGCCATCATATGATATTTTGAAAATAGTTAATCCTGTCATACATATCATTACAGTATGATTCTTATGTGCATAGATATAATGCATTATGTGACCAAAGATATTTTCTGTAGTTTATACAGCTGAACATGATGTGATGAGCTATATTGATGATGATTTATTGTTGAACTTACTGAGATTTAATTCTCACTATATTTCCATATCATGTTCAGAAAATTAGTTATGCAGATTTTTCTATAGCTCTGACTTTTAGTGCATGTTGGATCGAGTACTTTATGTTGGGCAGATCCCAGAAGCAAATAAAATGTTTGTGGTCAAGTTGTCTTAAATCCCAGTGAAGGTGCAACCACCTGCACTTGTATCTCCGAAATTGGTCAACCAGAATAAATAAGATGTAGATTTTATGTGTTTGATATGTTGTACGTATGTTTAGATTAATGACATGTATGTGAACTCTGTATTGTATAAATTAAATAAATGTTATATTGAGTTAAATTGTAACGAGATAATAACTTCATAACATTTTTAAAAAAAAAAATTGATACTTAAATGGAGTTGTTACATAATTGGTATCAGAGCAGGTTGATCCTAGATGGCCAGTGGGTGAATGGTTATCTGAATCGATCTTATAATGTCTTGAGTATGTTGTGGTTGTGCTGTGTAGAGGATCAGTGATTTATATAGGTAAGAAATTACTAGTGTTTCCTCTCTATATGCCGAGGTGGTGTTATGACTACTATTAAATATTTTTGAACTAACTATTGGGCTTGATCACCTCAATAGCAGCATAACTTTGTTTTTGCCATAGTAGGAAATGGCACCACCAAGGAGGAATCCAGCAACCAATGCAGAGGAAACCCTGCACAACCTGGCCACGGCAATTCGAGACCAAGTCATGACCACCAACCAAATTTTACAATATCTCCAGAATGCTAATAACCCAAATGGTGAGAATGGTGCTAACAACCGGATGGCTGGAAAAGATAATGGCATATCCGAGTTCCTAAGGATTAGACCACCTTGTTTCCAAGGTGGCTATGACCCAACGGTAGCCGAAAGGTGGATTAGGGAATTAGAGAAAATCTTTGAAGTGATGGGCTGTACTGAAGAGCAGCAAATTATTTTTGCTGCATACATGTTAAAGGATGAAGCAGAATACTGGTGGTGTGGAGCTAGAGAACTTTTAGCTCATGAGGGAAGACAGATCACCTGGCAAGTGTTCAAGGACATTTTTTTTGAAAAGTACTTTCTAAGTACTGTACGGGCAGAGAAAGAGATCGAATTTCTCCAATTCAGGAAAGGCAGCATGACTGTGGACCAGTATATCGCAAGGTTGGAGGAGCTGTCTAAGTTCTCCTCTTATTTGCGATATAATCCAGATGAAGCATGGAAGGCGGTTAAGTTTGAAACGGGACTAAACCCGGAGATAAAGAATGCTGTTATAGCTATGGAGATCAGAGAGTTTGTACCTCTGATAAATAAATGAAGACTCCTGAAAAAGAGTTTAAAGGCAGTGGAGGATGAAAAGTAAAGGCAAAACCTATGGAAAAGGAAGAAAAATTTTCCCAACCCTGGAAAGAACGTGAGAAGAAGTGGATATGGAGCTGGTAAGAGGCCATTGATTGCGGGTCCTAGGCCTTTTCATCAAGACCTTGCCTTAGTCAAGTGCGCTAAGTGCGGACGCATGCATGGTAACGGGCCATGCTATATGGGACAAGATATCTGCTTCAATTGCGGACAGAAGGGACATTTTGCGAAAAACTGCCCACAGAATGTGGGGAAGCAGCCAGAATAGAAGCCTCAGGTGAAAGGAAGGGTTTTCACCCTGAGCGGCCAAGAGGCATCCCAATCTTCTGAAATGATTCAAGGTACATGCTATATCTATGGATTTGCTCTTATGGTGTTATTTGACTCTAATGCTAGTCATTCATTTATATCGGAAGAATGTATTAGGAAGTTTCAGTTCCATATTTCTGAAACTCCCTATGAGCTATCCGTAGTAACCCCTACAGGGGAACGGGTATTAACTTCCTCTGTATGTAAGGACTGTCAAGTGACCATCCAGGAGAGAACTTTTTTTGTAGACCTCGTCTGTTTACCTTTAAGAGGTATTGAGGTTATTCTAGGGTTAGACTGGATGTCTAAAAATCGAGTCTTGTTGAATTGTTATAACAAGACCGTTGAATTTCTACCTTCTACTTCGAAAGAAGAGGTCCAGTTATTGATGCTAAATACCAATCAAGTTAATAGGGAGTTGAAGAATGGAGTACTTGAATACATTCTCTTGTATTTATCAAACCTAGAAGTCGAATCGAAGCTTGATGAAATCCCAATAGCCAATGAGTTTCCTAAAGTATTTCCATCAGATATTTCAGGCTTACCTCCCAAGAGAGAGATAGAGTTCTCTATTGATCTCCTACCTGAGATAGGGCCTATCTCTATTGCACCATATCGAATAGCCTCGAAGGAACTACAAGAACTAAAGAAGCAATTGGAGGAACTATTAGACAAGCAATTTATTAGACCGAGTGTATCACCTTGGGGAGCTCCTGTATTATTTGTTAAGAAGAAAGACGGGAGCTTGAGACTATGCATAGATTACAGACAGCTGAATAAGGTGACTATAAAAAACAAGTACCCTCTCCCTAGGATAGATGACTTATTGGATCAATTGAAGGGTGCCTCCATCTTTTCTAAAATTGACTTGAGGTCAGGATATCATCAGATTAGGATTAAGGAGGAGGACGTACCAAAAACTGCCTTCAGGACTAGGTATGGGCACTATGAGTTTCTCGTAATGCCCTTCGGGTTGACGAATGCACCTGCAATTTTCATGGATTACATGAATCATATTTTTCGACCCTACCTAAATCAATTTTTTGTAGTGTTCATCGATGACATCTTGATATATTCTAAGAGTGAGAAAGAACATGAAAAACATCTCTGAATCGTGCTGCAAGTGCTGAAAGAGAAAAAGTTATATGCCAAATTGGAGAAGTGTGAATTTTGGCTATCAGAGGTGAAGTTTCTCGGACATGTCATCTCTAATAGTGGGGTAGCCGTAAATCCTAGCAAGACGGAAGAAGTGATTTAGTGGGAGAGACCAAAGACGGTTACGGAAGTCAGAAGTTTCCTGGGTTTGGCAGGATACTACAGGAGGTTTATACAAAACTTCTCTCGTATAGCCTTGCCATTGACTAAATTGACCAGGAAGGGAAGTCCTTTCAAATGGACTGATCAATGTGAAGATAGTTTTCAGGAGCTTAAGACAAGACTGACCACTCCTCCAATTTTAATTATTCCAGACCTCACAGGACATTTTGAAGTATATAGTGATGCTTCAAAGAAAGGGCTAGGGTGTGTGCTAATGCAAGACAAGAGAGTAGTTGCTTATGCCTCTAGACAATTAAGACCCCACGAGGGAAACTATCCAACCCATGATCTTGAATTGGCGGTGGTGGTGTTTGCTTTAAAGATTTGGTGACATTACTTATACGGAGCAACCTTTGAAGTATATTGCGATCACAAGAGTCTTAAATATCTCTTTGATCAAAAGGAGTTAAATATGAGGCAACGAAGATGGGTGGAATTTCTCAATGACTACAAGTTTGAGATAAAGTATCATCCAAGAAAGGCGAATGTTGTAGCTGATGCCTTAAGTCGAAAATCTTTACACATGGGCCAGATGATGTTGTATGAGATGCAAATGCTAGAGGAGTTTCGAAATTTGAAGCTGGACAATACTTTTTCCTCAAAGAAGCTAACCATTAATGGTTTAAGTATAGGGTGTGACCTTAGAGCCCTGATCAAAGAGGTTCAAACTCACGACCAATACTTACAGGATCATAAAGACCAAGGTAATTTTTCTGTCATGCAAGATGGAGCAATCATGTATCAGGGAAGGATTTGTGTCCCTCAAGAACGAGAGTTGAGGACTAAGATCCTGCAGGAAGCGCATCAGAGTAAATACACAGTCCATCCTGGATGCACTAAAATGTACCAGGATTTAAAAAGGATGTATTGGTAGCCAGGGATGAAAAAGGACATTGCTGAGTTTGTGGCGAAATGTCTCATTTGTCAAAAAGTTAAGGTGGAGCATCAAAAGCCAATGGGATTTCTACAACCTCTTGAGGTCCCTAAATGGAAATGGGATAGTATCTCGATGGACTTTGTTGTAAATTTACCTAAGACTTCAGTGGGACAAGACTCTATCTGGGTAATAGTTGACAGATTAACCAAATCTGCTCACTTTTTGCCCATAAAAATTAACTTTTCACTAGATAAATTGGCCCAATTGTACATTCAGGAAATAGTTAGACTCTATGGGATTCCCTTAAATATTGTTTCTGATAGAGATTCGAAGTTCACGTCGAGGTTTTGGAAGGCGTTGCAAGAAGCTTTTGGTACTCAATTGCGGTTCAATACTGCCTACCATCCTCAGACTGACGGTCAGACAGAACGAACCATTCAATCCCTAGAAGATATGTTGAGGGCCTGTGTGATAGAGTAAGGTAAATGATGGGATAAGTACCTACCTTTAGTAGAGTTTGCTTATAATAATAGCTATCACTCTAGTATTAAAATGGCCCCCTATGAAGCTTTATATGGTAGAAAATGCCGATCTCCACTATGTTGGTTCGAGGTAGCAGAAAAGAACTTCTTAGGACCTGATCTAGTTCAACAAACTACTGAACAAATCAGGATGATACGAAACAAAATACTTACAGCTCAGAGTCGGCAAAAGAGTTACTACGATAAGAGACATAGACCTCTAGAGTTTGAGGAAGGAGACCATGTATTTCTAAAACTTTCCCCGACTACTGGAGTTGGTAGGTCTCTCAAAACAAGAAAGTTAAGTCCGCGATTTTTAGGACCCTACCAAATTCTGAAGAAAGTAGGGACATCAGCATATCAAGTTGCTCTCCCACCTAATTTGTCCAACCTGCATAATGCTTTCCACGTATCACAGCTGCGGAAGTATCTTCCAGATTCATCACATGTAATACAGGATGAACCAATCCAAATAAAGGAGAACATGGCATACCAGCTAGTACCTGCATCCATATTGGACACTGACGTGAAGCAACTGAGAAATAAAACAATTCCCCTAGTTAAGGTGTTATGGGAAGGTTTGACTCCGGAAGAAGCAACTTGGGAGCTTGAAGAAGTCATGAGGAAGAAATATCCGCAATTGTTCTTATAAGGTAATTTCTAAAATTTTGAGGACAAAATTTCTTTTAGGGGGAGAGAAATGTAACATCCCTAATTTCGTTTCTTTTATTGATAAAGGTACATAAAAAATTTAATTAAGAAAATAAAATTTATTAGATAATATTTTAGATATCTAAGGAAATATAGTCTTTAGAAATTCTTCAACTTATGTATATGCATAGAAAATGTTTCTAACATTAAGAGAACAAATAAAGAAGGAAAACTTAATAAGAAAGAAATTAGAAATAACATACCAAAGAGATGCAAAATTCTTGGATAAGGAAGATAAATTTTTAGAAACAAGTAAAGGTCTTAAAATTTCAAGAACATTGAATTAGGGTAATTTTTCCTAATTCAAGAACTTGAGTTATTAAGTTAAAAATCTTTACCCATACATTGGGCTTTTACCTATAGACACTTCATATAGAGTTTTTCCACTTCACATAAGTTTCTAGCAAGCCATTGGATAACCTAAGTAAGAAATAAAACATAGACTTGGACTAGGATATAGTAATTGGACCAATAGCCCAAAAATTATGAAAATATGACCAAGCCCTCCAAGAAAGGTAGAATTTTATCCAAAGCAAAAAAAATGGGTAGGAATAAGCCCATAATGGGTAGAAATAAGCCCAAATTCAAGAGGAAAAATAAAATAAAATAAAATAAATGATGATATAATAATAATAATAAAGATTAGGTTACATGGCATTAAGACAAAAATTTAGTAAGTGGTGTGATTCTACATTCATCATTTAGGCAAGTGGCATGATAATACAAGGCTTTAGGACAAAAACATCTATATTCTACACTCATAATTTTAGCAAGTGGTATGATAATACATGGCATTTGGACAAAACTTTCCTATCCCACACAAATAATATCAACCAAATAATGGAGATTCAAGGGCTAGAAATCTGCCAACCAAAAAGGCAAACCTATCATATTTGTTTAAGACAAAAGAAAATGGAAATAAATCCCTAAATCAAAGGGACCTTGTCCCTTATCTTAAGAACATATCATCATAATTTTCAAAATACAAATCTCCTTTTCCTATGCATATCTTCACTAAGGAAGAGGAAGACAAGAACATAAGTTGTTTGTTTTCCAAAAATTCAACAAAGTGTATTTTTATTGTGATAAGGTAGACCCATGATCATGAAAGGTAAATTATTTGGTGGTCTATATAAGAAAACCCAACCTTACAACATTAGAATTTCGTCCAAGTGAGGGAGAGGAAAAATAGAAGCAAGGTAGAGTGAGGAAAGGAGAGGAAGAAAGGAAGAAAGAGGACGGAGAAGTCTAGGGGACTAAGTGCTCCAGGTAAGTTTAACATTATTTCTTTTTGAAGAAAACTTTTGAAACTTATAATATTTATATGAGATTTTGATCTTAAAACTTTTATGATTGGTCATGATGTTGCTATATCATGTTACATATTGATCTTGCATATGATGTATGTTTGAATACTTAGGTTGGTGTAGATAGTTCTGCATAGGTATGGCTATGGGTGGCAGAATTCTAAACTTCGATGTTTTAATTTCTGAGAACAATCTATAAGGCATTAAAATAAATGGTTAACATAAGAATTATAGCTATGTGTGTCATGGATTTTTAAACACTGGAATCATTCAATTTGGAGTCCATATGTTGTAGATATGGTCCGATTAGTAAGCAAAGGTCAGAAAATGGTTCATCGGGGAAGAATATGTTAGGATAGCTTCTGTGTTTTAATTTCTGGTAATTATATGTAGGGAATTAAAATAGATTGTTAACATAAGAATTAAATATATATGTGTCACGGATTTGTAGCCACTAGAATCATTCAATTTGGAGTCCATATGTGGTAGATATGGTCTGATTAGTAAGCGAAGCTCAGAAAATGGTTCATCAGGGAAGAATATGTTAGGATAGCTTCTATGTTTTAATTTCTGGGAATTATCTGTAGGGAATTAAAATAAATGGTTAACATAAGAATTAAATATATATGTGTCACGGATTTGTAGCCACTGGAATCATTCAATTTGGAGTCCATATGAGGTAGATATGGTTCGATTAGTAGTCAAAATTCAGAAAATGGTTCATCAGCGAAGAATATGTTAGGATAGCTTCTGTATTTTAATTTCTGGGAATTATCTGTATGGAATTAAAATAACTGGTTTACATACGAATTATAGCTATGTGTATCATGGATTTTAAGCCACTGGAATCATTCAATTTGAAGTCCATATGAGGAAAATATGAGCTGATTAGTAGTCAAAGGTCACAAAATGGTTTTTCAGGGAAGATTATGTTAGGATAGCTTATGTATTTTAATTTCTGGGAATTATCTGTATGGAATTAAAATAAATGGTTAACAAAAGAATTATAGCGATGTGTGTCATGGATGTTTAGCCCTTGGAATCATTCTATTTGGAGTCCATATGAGGAAGATATGAGCTTATTAGTAGTCAAAGGTCAGAAAATGGTTCATCAGGGAAGAATATGTTAGGACAGCTTCTGTATTTTAATTTATAGGAATTATTTTTATGGTATTAAAATAAATGGTTAACATAAGAATTATAGATATGTGTTTCTAGGATTTTTAGCCACTGAAATCACTCAAGTTGGAGTTCATATGAGGTAGATATGGTCCGATTAGTAGGTAGAGGTAAGAACCTATTCGAGAAGAAATAACCTATACATTTAGGGAGTAATATCACCTTGATTTCTTAATACTTCGCTATAGTGTTCAACATAATAGTTTTAGATAATTGTTTTATCTTGAAATAGACACCAAGATCACCTACATCAGAGTTAAATTGAGGGAGTTATACTCTGATTAGTAAGAGAAGGTTAGATAAGATGAAAACCTGCATCAAGAAAATAAAGAAATAAAATTAGTATTTAAAAAAGAAGATGAATCTTAATAAATGACTAGTATAGTCATAGCCATTGCCATTGTATGAACTTCTTTCCATCTTAAGTGTGAAATTATGACATGAAAATATTTTATAAAATGATATTTGAAATGGTTATGTTCATGGCATGATTACCAATGATTTATGGTAATAATTATAGTTTGATGAACATACTTGTTATTGAAATCATATTTCTGGCTATCATTGTGAAAAGAAAAGAAATGAGTACGGTCACATGGCAATCCGTGTGGTGCACCAGTAGGGGACGCCCTACCAACGGTTATGATTATGATTATGAGAAAAGAAAGAGAAAGTGTGCCATGTCGGACGGAGCGAGAAAAGTCCGTACCAGAGAGTAGAGGTTACTCACCTTGACCGGGATAGCTTGAAATGAGAATAAGTTGATGGCCATCATATGATATTTTGAAAATAGTTATTCATGTCATACATATCATTACAGTATGATTCTTATGTGCATAGATATAATGCATTATGTGACTAAAGATATTTTCTATAGTTTAGACAGCTGAACATGATGTGATGAGCTATATTGATGATGATTTATTGTTGAACTTACTTGGATTTAATTCTCACTATATTTCCATATCATGTTCAGAAAATTAGTTATGCAGATTTTTCTATAGCTCTGACTTTTAGTGAACGTTGGATCGAGTACTTTATGTTGGGCAGATCCCAGAAGCAAATAAAATATTTGTGGTCAAGTTGGCTTAGATCCCGATGAAGGTGCTACCACCCGCACCTGTATCTCCGAAATTGGTCAACCAGAATAAATAAGATGTAGATTTTATGTGTTTGATATTTGTACGTATATTTTTATTAATGACATGTATGTGAACTCTGTATTGTATAAATTAAATAAATGTTATATTGAGTTAAGTTGTAATGAGATAATAACTTCATGGTATTTTTTTTATTAAAAAAATTGATTCTTAAATGGAGTTGTTACATTTCACGACGGTTTTCTGAAAACTGTTGTAATGTAACTATGGTTTAATGAAAACCATTGTTATTTAACAACGGTTTCATGATAACCATAATGGTATTGTAACGTTTAGAATCTTGACTGTTTATCGGGATAAGTGTGGTTTAATGACGATTTCCACTAAATCGTCATTGAACGTAACCATAATGACGGTTATTTATCCAAACCGTCGTTAAGTTGGTTTGACGACGATTTATGGACTATTGTCAATAGGTTTAACGACGGTTTCAAATCGTCGTTAAACCACGCCTCTTTTATGGCTCTGTTTGGAAAAAATAAAACTATAAATTAGCTTAAAATTTATAAGTTAGTTAAAAATTTATAAATTATACGCTAATTCTAGTAGCGTATAGTTTATAAACTTTCAATTAGTTTAAATTATTCAAATAAGTTTGTTTATCAAACTCCTCTAATTTGGTTAAACAAACTTATAGACTAGTCAAATAAATTATAAGTTAACTTATTTGCCTTGCTAAACACACTCTATAAATCTGTTTTTCCTTCTATTTTCATTACGAACACTTTAACTTATAGTTTTTACTTACAAAATACATCAGTTATCATACTGTGGTGTGCTGTAAGAACTTTTTTTTTTTTATATTTCACAAGGTATGTCATGTAATGATATAAATATAATTGAATAGTTTTTTTTAAAATATTGTATGTTCAAATAATTTTGCTAAATTAATTTTTATTTGTTTCTTTGAAGAATTTGTGGTAATTTATCGACTTTTGCATTTCATTTCTTTAGAATAACTTTGAAGGTATGCAATTTTTTTTATTTTGTAGAAATTTTTTTCATATATGTTCGAATATGTATTATTTGTATTTCACATTTAATTACAAAAAATATTGTTTGCATTGTAATGTACATGTATGAATAAAATTTAAAATTTTGTCACTTTTGCAATGTATATTATGTTTAATATTATAATATATTATGTGCGTTGAATATATTTAAGGGGTAATTTTTATTTAGTGTAATTCTAAAACATTGAATTTGATTATTTATGAAATAAAACATACGTAATTAGTATTAGAAAGAATATATATAAATTACAAATAGAGGAATTGAAACGGAGTTGATGAAATAATATGATAAAATTACTAAATATACGTAGTTAAAAATAGAATTTTTTTTCTTAAAAACTACAAGTAGTTTTTTTAAAAAAAATATAATAATATAAATTTAGTAGAGAATAATAGTGAATTTAGTTTTAAATATAAGTTAATTAGTGTAAAAAGAATTAATTAAAATTAATGCAGATGAATTAAAAATAATTATTATATTGATAAACGTATTTAAATAATATACATAAATTAGTAATAGTATAATTGAAGTATAGTTGATGAGGTGAAATGAGAAAGTTACTAAATATACTTAGTTACTATTAGAAAATATTTTCAAAAAATTAAAATATTAGTAAATTTATTTTAGATTAAGAGTGAATTGGTGTAGTTTTTATGTAATAAAATTTAATGCAGATGAAATTAAAATAATTATAAGATGAATAATAAAAATTATAATAAGCATAAATTTACATATTAATAGCAAAATTGAAGCACAGTTCATAGGAGAAACGATAAAATGACACATGCGAATTAAATTAAAATAATTATTATAATAATAAATGTAATCAAATAATTTACTTAAATTATTAATAGAGGAATTGAAGTGTAGTTGATGAGGTAAAATGATAAATTTACTAAATAGATGGAGTTAGTATTATGATTTTTTTTCAAAAAATTATAACAGAAATAGAATAACATAACTTTAAAAATGAATTATATATATAAATTACTAATAGAGGAATTGTTTTTAAAAAAATTAGGAGACAAATATAATTACATCAATTTAGTGCAAAATAATAGTGAATTCAGTTTAAAGTAAGAGTTATTTAGTGTAGCTGCTATCTAAATTTATAATAATTTCAGACATGGATAAGTTTTGGATTCATAAACCTCAACACACTAGAGAGTCTTGGATGGTCTATACGACTTTTTGAAATTTGCAAATGTCAGTTGGGTGTCGAAGGTAAAATAATATGCTCATGCCCAAAGTGTAGATTTAAGAAATGACAATTTATAGAGGTTATGCGCCAACACTTGATTGTCAAACCATTTTCAGAGCGATACGATTTCTGGAGTATGCACAGGGAAAGGATTACAGAAGATCTTGCTGTAAGACATCATATAATGTCAGTAGAGGTTGCGAAACCCATTGTTCGGGATGACCCTGTGCAGAACATAGTCCGCGATGCATTCGAAGTTTACTGCGAAAATGAAAGCATCGATTTTGTAGATATGCGTGTTCCACTGTCAACAGAAATGATGGACGATGGTGTAAAAGATTTTTATAAGTTACTAAAGGATGGTCAACAACCACTATATGAAGGGTGTGAGAAATATTTTATATTGTCTTTCTTGGTAAATTTGTATCACATCAAGTGTTTGTAAGGGATAAGCGACAAGGCCATGTCAATGATACTTGAGTTACTAGTCAATGTCTTCCCAGATGTAAAGATTCCACCTTCGTTTTACGAGACTAAAAATGTCATTAATAAGTTGGGACTAAATTATAAGAAAATTTATGCATGTCAAAACGATTGCATGTTATACTGGGGTGACCATGAAAATATAGACACTTGTAGTAAGTGCAGTGTAACATCCTGTAATTTTTAGACATTTTCCTTATAAATTCTTCAACTTACTTATATGCGTAGAAATGTTCTAATATTAATGGAATAGGTAAAGAAAGAAAACATAAGAGGAAATATTAGAAATAACATACTAAAGAGATGCAAAATTCCTGTATAAGGAAGATAAATTTTTAGAAACAAGTAAAAGTCATAAAATTTTAAGAACATTGGATTAGGGTAATTTTTTCCTAATTCAAAAACTAGAGTTACTAAGTTTAAAATCCTTACCAATACATTGGGTTTTTACCTATGGACTCTTCATATATAGTTTTTCCACTTCACATAAGTTTCTAGCAAGCCCATTGGATAATCTAAGCAAGAAATAAAACATAGACTTGAACTAAGATATAGTAATTGGACCAATAGTCCAAAAAATATGAAAATATGACTAAACCCTCCAAGAAAGGTAGAATTTTATCCAAAGCAAAGAAAATATGTAGGAATAAGCTCAAATCCAAGAGAAAAAATAAAATAAAATAAATTAGGTGATGATATAATAATGTAATAATAATAAAGATTAGGTTACATGGCATTAAGACAAAAATTGAGCAAGTGGTGTGATTCTACATTCATCATTTAGGCAAGTGGCATGATAATACAAGGCTTTAGGACAAAAACATCTATATCCTACACTCATAATTCTAGCAAGTGGTATGATAATACATGGCATTAGGACAAAACATTCATATCCCACACAAATAATATCAACCAAATAATGGAGATTCAAGGGCTAGAAATTTGCCACCTAAAAAGGCAAACCTATCATACTTGTTTAAGACAAAAGAAAATGGAAAAGAATCCCTAAATCAAAGGGACCTTGTCCCTTATCTTAAGAACATATCATCATAATTTTCAAAATACACATCTCCTTTTCCTATGCATATCTTGACTAAGGAAGAGGAAGACAAGAACATAAGTTGTTTGTTTTCCAAAATTTCAACAAATTGTATCCTAATTGTGATAAGGTAGACCCATGATCATGAAAGGTAAATTATTTGGTGGTCTATATAAGAAAACCCACCCTTACAACATTAGAATTTCGTCCAAGTAAGGGAGAGGAAAAATAGAAGCAAGGTAGAGTGAGGAAAGGAGAGGAAGAAAGGAAGAAAGAGAAAGGAGAAGTCTAGGGGACTAAGTGCTCTAGGTAAGTTTAACAATATTTCTTTTTGAAGAAAATTTTTGAAACTTATAAATTTATATGAGATTTTGATCTTAAAACTTTTATGATTGGTCATGATGTTGCTATATCATGTTACATATTGATCTTGCATGTGATGTATGTTTGAATACTTAAGTTGGTGTAGATAGTTCTGCATGGGTATGGCTATGGGTGGCAACATTTTAAGTTTCGGTGTTTTAATTTCTGGGAACACTCTTTAAGGAATTAAAATAAATGGTTAACATAAGAATTATAGCTATGTGTGTCATGGATTGTTAGCCACTGGAATCATTCAATTTGGAGTCCATATGTGGTAGATATGGTCCGACTAGTAAGTAAAGTTAAGAAATAGTTCATCAGGGAAGAATATGTTAGGATAGCTTCTGTGTCTTAATTTCTGGAAATTATCTGTAGGGAATTAAAATAAATGGTTAACATAAGAATTAAAGATATATGTGTCACGGATTTGTAGCCACTGAAATCATTCAATTTGGAGTCCATAGGAGGTAGATATGGTCTGATTAGTAGTCAAAGGTCAGAAAATGGTTCATCAGGGAAGAATATGTTGGGATAGCTTCTATATTTTAATTTCTGGGAATTATCTGTATGAAATTAAAATAAATGGTTAACATGAGAATTATAGATATGTGTGTCATGGATTTTAAGCCACTGGAATTATTCAATTTGAAGTCCATATGAGGAATATATGAACTAATTAGTAGTCAAAGGTCAGAAAATGGTTCATCAGGGAAGAATATGTTAGGACAGCTTCTGTATTTTAATTTCTGAAAATTATCTGTATGGAATTAAAATAAATGGTTAACATAAGAATTATAACTATGTGTGTCGTGGATTTTATGCCACTGGAATCATTCAATTTGGAGTCCATATGAGAAATATATGAGCTGATTAGTAGTCAAAGGTCAGAAAATGGTTCATCAAGGAAGATTATGTTAGGACAGCTTCTATATTTTAATTTCTGGGAATTATCTGTATGGAATTAAAATAAATGGTTAACATAAACATTATAGCTATGTGTGTTATGGATTTTAAACCATTGAAATCATTCAATTTGGAGTCCATATGAGGAAGATATGAGCTTATTAGTAGTCAAAGGTCAGAAAATGGTTAATCAGGGAAGAATATGTTAGGACAGCTTCTGTATTTTAATTTATGGGAATTATCTGTATTGTATTAAATTAAATGATTAATATAAGAATTATAGATATGTGTATCTCGGATTTTTAGCCACTGTAATCACTCAAGTTGGAGTTCATATGAGGTAGATATGGTCCAACTAGTAGGTAGAGGTCAGAACCTATCCGATAAGAAATAACCTATACATTTAGGGAGTAATATCACCTTGATTTCTTAATATTTCACTACAATGTTCAACATAATAGTTTTAGATAATTGTTTTATCTTGAAATTGACACCACGATCACCTACATCAGAGTTAAATTGAGAGAGTTATGCTCTGATTTGTAAGAGAATGTTAGATAGGATGAAAACCTGCATCAAGAAAATAAAGAAATGAAATTATTATTTAAAAAAGAAGGTGAATCTTAATAAATGACTAGTATAGCCATAGCCATTGCCATTGTATGAACTTCTTACCATCTTAAGTGTGAAATTCTGACATGGAAATATTTTATAAAGTGATATTTGAAATGGTTATGTTCATGGCATACTTACCAATGATTTATGGTAATAGTTATATTTTGATGAACATACTTGTTATTGAAAGCATATTTTTGGATATCATTGTGAAAAGAAAAGAAATGAGCACGGTCACATGGCAATCCGTGTGGTGCACCAGTAGGGGACGCCCTACCAACGGTTATGATCATGATAATGACAAAAGAAAGAGAAAGTGGGTCATGTCGGACGGAGCGAGAAAAGCCCGTACCGGAGAGTAGAGGATACTCACCCTAACCGAGGTAGCTTGAAATGAGAATAAGTTGATGGCCATCATATGTTATTTTGAAAATTTTTAATCCTGTCATACATATCATTACAGTATGATTCTTATGTGCGTAGATATAATGCATTCATGTGACCTAAGATATTTTGTGTAGTTTATACAGCTGAACATGACGTGATGAGCTATATTGATGATAATTTATTGTTGAACTTACTGCGATTTAATTCTCACTATATTTCCATATCATATTCAGAAAATTAGTTATGCAGTTTTTTCTATAGCTCTGGCTTTTAGTGCACATTAGATCGAGTTACTTTATGTTGGGTAGATATCAGAATCAAATAAGATGTTTGGGTCGAGTTGGCTCAGATCCCGGTGAAGGTGCAACCACCCGCACTTGTATCTCCAGAATTGGTCAACTAAATTAAACAAGATGTAAATATCTATGTGTTTGATATGTTGCATATACGTTTTGATTAATAACGTGTATGTGAACTCAATATTGTATAATAATAAATAAATAAAAAAGGTTGTTACATGCAGCGCACCAAGATGGAAACTAAAACAAAAGGGGGAGAAGTGAAAAAAATACCTAATAAAATCTTCAGATAATTTCCACTTAAGCTACGGTTATAGAGGTTGTTCATGTCTTGTAAAACAGATGAATTTATGAAATGGCATTCTGAAGACAGGATTTCTGACAGCATTATGAAGCATTCGAAGGACTTTAAGGCATGGAAGAGATTTGATCTTTTGAATCCTCAATTTTCATCCGATCTGAGGAATGATCGTTTGGGGATTGCCATTGATGGTTTCAATCCATTTGAAAACTTATCTACAAGTTACAGCATATGGCCAATCGTGCTAATTTCGTACAATCTTCCTCCTTGGATGTCTATGAAACAGAGTTCATTCATACTGTCAATGATAATTTTAGGGAGAAAAGCACTGGGGAATGAAGGGGTTATGGGTTGAAGGTGTTCAGACTTACGATGCATTTAGCAAAAAAATGTTCAACATGCATGTAGCTCTTTTGTGGACAATCAGTGATTTCCCTGGCCTTGGATGTTGATTAGGCTGTAATACTCATACTGAATTAACCTGTCCACACTGTAACTTTGACTCAACTTCCATGCGTCTACCTCATAATCGGAAGTGGTGTTTTATAGGACATCGCTGCTTTTTAACTCTGAGTCGTAAATTTAGGATGGCTCGTAGTAGGTTTGATGGGAAAGAGGATAGAAGAAATCCTCCTCTGCAACTGAGTGAGGTAGACATTTTAAGACAATTTGATAATATTCAAGTTGTGTTTAGGAAAAATGTGGAAACTGATGCTGGGATTCAACAACGACAGACCCGAGGTAACGGTGGGGTTGATGTTGGGACTCAACAATGACGTAAAAAAAGCATATTTTTTGAACTTTCGTACTGGGCGAATAATATATTGTGTCATAATCTTGACATCATGCATATTGAAAAAAATGTCTACGACAACATCATTTGCACTTTACTCAATGATATTGGTTGTTCAAAAAACCACGTAAATGCACGAAGTGACTTATAGGAGTTTGGTGTGAGGTCAGAACTGTAGCCAGATGATAACGGTAAATATCCATATGCTTTGTTCACATTGACAAATGCAGGCAAGAAAATCTTCCTAAGAATACTTAAGAATGTATCTGTGCCCAACGATTATTCTAATAATATCTCCAAATGTATTGACGTAAGACAGCGTAAAATCAGGGGATTGAAAAGTTATGACTTTCATATCCTTATAAAACAGCTGTTACTGTTAGCCATAAGACACTTCCTCAACAGGTGTCTGCAGTTCTTATCGAGTTCTATTCATTCCTCCGACAGCTTTGTTCTGTTTTGAATGTAAATGAACTTGAACAACGTCAAAATCGTATTGTTATGACGCTATGCCATTTGGAGATATTATTTCCACCGTCTTTCTTTACAGTCATGGTGCACTTGACTATACATTTGGTATTGGAAGCGAAGTTAATAAGATCAGTCCAATATCATTGAATGTATCCCATTGAAAAATAACAAATCAAAAACACTTAATTCGCACACATAATTGTGAAAAAAAAAATTAAATTGAATTAGTCTGCTGAATAACAGAGATATAAAATTCAACCATAAAATAAATAAATATAAATTTTAAAAAATTGTAATTGTTTTAACAACGATTGTCTAACCGTCATTAAAATAAAGTTTTAGAAACAGTTATGAAACCGTCGTTAGAACTCACCATAATGACAGCTATTGATTCATCGTTAAGACACGCCCTAACGACAGTTATCTAACTGTCATTATACTAGATACTAACGACAGTTTCAGAACCGTCGTTAAGACGCCTCCTAACAACGTCGTTCCCGCGATTGACTTGAACCGTCGGTATGCCTATGATTCCATAACGGTTTTATCGACCGTCGTTAAATTCTTTAACGATGGTTAAAACCATCACTAAAGCCACTTAAAAATTGCCGCTAAATGTCATTTTTCTTATAGTGGAACAATTTTATTTCAAAATTTTATGGATGAGTCAATGATAATGTAACATGATTAGTTAGCATTTAAAGTACTATGTAAACACATAACATGTTACATCAGCAAACAATTAAGATAAAAAAATAGAATGACTAAATTATTTGATATTTGATAAATTCGAAAATTAAATTGTGTAACGACATGAATTTAAGGACTAAATTGTAGTGATATAATAAATTAAAAGACTAAATTGTAGGGACTTAAAAATTCAAAAACTAAATTGTGTATTTACTTTTTTTAAAAAGTTGAGTCAACGCTGATGTGGTATGATTTATATTAAATTGTAGGGATATAATAAATTAAATGACTAAATTGTAAGAACCTAATAAATTCATGCATTAAATTGTGTATTTACTCTTTTTTTAAAATTGAGTCAACGCTGATGTATCATGGTTAGTTAGTATTTAATATATCATATAAGCATTTAATGGATCACATTAGTAAATAATTAGTGTAAAAATAATAAAAGAACTAAATTATCTTATGTTTGATAAATCGATAAAATAAAGGTACACTAGACTTTCGAGTTAACTAAACTCTCGAACATCATACTTAATATATAATACATTGCGATTTCTTTATATTAAAAATATAGATAGGCGTGAATAAATGTAACTTTTTGTAAAATTTATTCAAGTCACAACCTTGACTGGCTTTAACAAAAACTAAATGAGAAGGACGACACGTGGCAGGTGACTAACCCAATGAGAGAAGAAGTCAACTGAATGCTAGGACTGTCGAAGCAAAATCTGGTGGGAGTGTCGTTCGGTGCCAAGACTTTCAACATTTACTTCCAAGAAGACTCCTAGGCGGGTCGTGTCCCCTCCAATGAGTCTGCGCTTTGGAATTTCTGAAAACCCCACCACACGTACAGCATCTACATAATCCTTTCTTTGCCTCCATGAAGTTTCAATCTTCTACTGTCAATAGCCATTTCTTCCAGCATGTCTACACCGGCAAAGTACTCTCTCTCTCCTTGTCTCTTTCTCTCCAGTCACAAACAGAGTAAAAATGGATATTGAATTATTGATCACATAGTATATGGATTTTCATTCTAGTTTAACGCTCAAAATCTTGATACTTACACATGCTCAATTGTTCTATATTGTCACTAGTTTTGTTCATTTATCTTGAGTTTCCTTGGTGGAAGTTTTTTTATTAAACTATGATGCTGATTTTCAAATTTTGAAATCAGCTTTCACTTACCCATCGTTTATACTTCTCTTGATCTCCTATTTGGAAATCAAGAAAATTCCCATGATACTCCCTTATGTAGGATAGTTGTGTGATCGGTTTTGTCAAGCTGGAAGAGTCTTCTGAGAGTGACCAAGACGCTTTTTAGTGTAATTTTTCTAGCTATAAATGCCACCATAAAAGATTTCTGAGTAAATGAATTTCTCTGAATTTTCTTCTGCTTTCAGAGAATTAATAATTCTCCCAACTGTTTCAGGTATTACAGGTCTCTACCACCTGTGAGCAAGGCTTATGGAGTGGCCTGTTTAATGACCCCTACCACATATTATCTCCAACTTTTTAATCCCCCGAACATAGCACTGTCCTATATCCTAATCTTTAAACGCCTTCAGGTTAATTTGTCCTTTACTCCGAAATTTCAACAATTTCTTCTGTTTTTTTTGGTTCATTTAGATTTTACTAGGACTCCAATACAAGACGCCCTGGAGATGTCAATACCATTGAATCACTTCTACTACAGGTTTGGAGGCTTCTTCCAAATTTCTTCTTTCTCGGACCATTTTCAGTTCCTTTTGCAATCCGTCTTATAATGACGTAAGTAGTTTGTATATATATATATAGTCAAAATAATTTTTTGTAAAATGTAAGTTGAATTTCTACTGACTACAATCACTACTAAAAAAATTGTTTAAAAACAAAAAAATTTCGTCTTTAAATAGAGAGTATTCCGTCTCTCACTCAATCAAAAACGGAATCAAAAACAAAAAAATTTCTATCTCTATATATGTAGTCAGTAATATTTAGAGACGAAATATTTTCGTTTCTAAAATTTAAAAATCCATCTCTGAATTTGGTTAAGACTTCTGTCTCTGATATTAGAGACAAAAAGAAAAGGAATATTATATCTCTGAAATTAGAGACAGAAATTATTTCTTCTCTGAATCCAGAGATAGATTATTTCGTCTCTGAGTCTAGAGACGGATTATTTCGTCTCTAATATCAGAGACATAAATTATTCCGTCTCTGAATCAAACGAAGTGATCAGAAACGGAAAAAAATTCCGTGTCTAACCCCAGAAATATATCAACATACAATTTTAATAATCCCAAACCTATCATCAGCCAAAAATATATCAACATACATTTTTAATAATCCCAAACCTATTATCATATAAATGATTACATGATATAAAAATATCAACAATCAAACACTTTTGCATCTAAAGTGTATTAATTATATTAATACATAACACAATCATACATAAATAATACAAACTATCATGATCCATCGACAGCATTACTATTTTATTTATTGTTATTATTCTCTTCTTCTTTAAGTGGAGACGAGGACATTCTTATATTACGATCTATCATGAGGCGTCGGAACATTTGATCTCATTCCTCAACCTTTTACTTTAACATAAAATTTTTATCGTCACTTTGTTGGAGCCATGCAGATAAAACCTCAATTTTTGCATTCATAAAAGTAACTCATTCTTCTAAGACTCCATCAGAAGAGGAACCTACTGCTAATACATTATGTGCTTGAGATCCCAACTCATATATCCGTCCTTTATTGTTCATTCCGCCAACCACATCCAAATAAATAACATTGTCTAAATGTTGGGTGGAGTGTTGGCTAGAACCCTCATCACTCTGAGATTCGAACTGTTTCTCAGCTATTTTTGTTAAAAATAAAATTATTAAACAAAATGAATATTTGTAAAGAGATGAAAATAAAAAAGTAGTTATTATATATAAGAATTCTTCCTTGCTGCTCGTTGAACCACCCCGATGGCTTCCCTTTGAGCCGATGAAACCACTCATACAACTCAAAACATGTCAGTTCTTTATTTATTTTCACCCTCTAAAATAATAAAAAAATTAGGTAATATTGAAATAAAAACTTAATCACTATAGATTTGACAGAAATTATTCACCATTCTTTTGGCATGCTCTCGTACAGATATAGACTCTCCACTATGTACATTAAGTCTTTCTTTGGAAATTCTATTTTTTTTTTTTTTGCTTTATCTTGCTAGCCTTCACTATCCCATTCAGCCCTTAACTGTTGTAGCATCTCTGGTGGAATCCAATCACACTTGTCATCACTGCTACGCACCTTAAACAATGCATTTTTTAGGACTATTGATCCCCTGTTGTCAAATGACCTTTTAATGTTGTGCTCATCATTGTCCAACCACTTAAAATTTGCCTAAATAAAAAAAGTAAACAAATTAACATAACATTCACATATTTTTAAAAAACATATCAATAAATATGATAGGAAATGTACATATTACCTTGAACTCATCGAACCACATTTTAATGGTATTATTGTCTACTTTTCCCTAGCTGGACCAAACACTTTCAAATTTTTTTTTGAAAATCGTTGTGACGATACCTCTTGTTGGGAAGTTAGGATAAAAGCTGAAGGTATAGAAATCAATTTAAATATAATGAAAAATATAAAAAAAAAAACACACATTACATGCGTGTTCTCAAATATTGATCTAATTCAAATTCGACCATCTATATCCTTTACTCCCCATTGAATAGTCTGTGGTGTAAAAGAAACTGGCTCAACATTTGGACATGCGGATGAATTAGGAGATAGGGCACACATGGTATGTGTAAGTGGGGTAGGGGCAACTATACTCAAAAGATGAGATGAGACAGTAGAATGCACTGCTTGTGAATGGGAAGATGGGGTAGAAATATGACAAGTCTAAGAAAAGAGAGATGAAGTAGGTGTATGTCTAGTGTGAATCTGGTGAAGATGAGCTATGTTAGCTACATGTGATGTGTTTGGCTGTGTATATGGCTGAGAGATAGCCCGTCCCCGCTCTCTACTTCTACCCGTTCCTTTACCTGTCATCTATAGACAAAAAGATAATCATGTATTTTTATTAAGTTTGATAACAATTTAATAATAAAAAATACAAACAATTATAAAAGACAATGATAACGAAATTCATAACCATACTACTATCCATAGATTTATAACCTACTTCAAAAATACATAATATATTATCTACATAATACACTTAGAAAAATGAAAAAAGCTAACAATACCTAGACATCTTCATCATTATCATTTTCTTCCTTTTCTTCATCTTCTCATTCTCCTTCTTCCTCAGTATCTTTTTCATCCACATCTTCTATTTCAATATCTATATATGTATCTACTTCATATAGGTTCAAAGAAGAACCATATACTTCATCCACAGGGCCTTCAATATCAACAAGACTTTGCTTGATATTTTCATTTACAACTATTACAAGAGATTGCATTGATAACTCTTCTTGGTATAGAGCATCATTTTTAAGCATTTTAGTTTCTACCGCAGTTTGTATTGTGGTTCGTGCCTTAGTTTTGATCACTACTAACCAATCACGTTGCTCTTTAGAATATTGTATATAATATACTTGTGTTGCTTGTTGTGCAAATATAAAGGGATCATAATTTGTATATCTCCTAGATGTTCTAATCTCAACAATCTCATAGTTATCTACCTTTGTTCCATGATTTAAGGTGGGATCAAACTAATCACATTTTAATAGAACTAACATCTTTATAGGCCATCCTGTATAGTGTACTTCAATAGTGTCTGTTAAAACCCCATAATAATTATTTTCTGTTATTTCATTTGTACCACCTTAACAACAAACACCAAAATTTATTGTATCCATACATTGGCTATGATCTTTTGTATTAAATTTATAACCATTTACATAATATGATAGTCATTTCTTGGATTTTCTTTGAAGACCTCATGACAAACTCTTTAGAAAAAACATCTTTGACATTATTATTTAACACCTAATCATCAAACATTTAAATCAGTTTCACATAAGAAGCAAAATATTAGAAAATAAGAAATTAAGGAGAATGTGTGCAACATACGTATTCTTTAAACCAAATAGGAAACATTGTAGAGAATTGTCTGTCCACTTTCGAGTCACTCATCTCACATTCTTGTAGCATATTAGTATATATTCTACATTTAGAAAACATGTTAGAACAATTTATAGTAATATATATATATATATATATATATATATATATATAGTAATATATATATATATATATAGTAATATATATATATATATATATATATATATATCACTTAAATGAACAATTTATACACTTATATTAACAATAGCTCCAAAGAATATATAAATGTGCGGTTTGCAAGTCCCTTTGTTCCAACATGAAAGATATGCATCTTTCGGTTGGACGGCCAAGATAATTAAAGATAGAGAATAGTGGTCTAATTGAACAACCTTCAACTCCATCATCATTTCGTGGTACTTAAGTCCTTCTATATGGAACATTAAGTGGATAATAGTAGGATGCAAATGTAGAGGTGTAACATCCCGTAATTTTTAGATATTTTCCTTAGAAATTCTTCACCTTACATATATGCATAGAAATTTTCTAATATTAATGGAATAGGTAAATAAAGAAAACCTAAGAGAAAATATTAGAAATAAACATGCTAAAGAAAGGTGAAATTCTTAGTTAAAGAAAGATAAATTTTTGGGAAGTAAGTAAAGGTCTTAAAATTTCAAGAAGATCAGATTAGGGTAATTTTTCTTAATTTAAGAGCAAAAGTTACTAAATTTAGTATCTCCACCCATAAATTGGGCTTTTACCTATGAACACATCATGTAGAGTTTTTCCACTTCAAATAAGTTTCTAACAAACCCATTGGATAACCTAAGTAAGAAATAAAACATAGACTTGGACTAGGATATAGTAATTGGACCAATAGCCCAAAAAGTATGAAAATGTGACCAAGCCCTCCAAGAAAGGTAGAATTTTATCCAAAGCAAAGAAAATGGGTAGGAATAAGCCCATAATGGGTAGGAATAAGCCCAAATTCAAGATGAAAAATAAAATAAAATAAATTAGGTGATGATATTATAATGTAATAATAATAAAGATTAGATTACATGGCATTAAGACAAAAATTTAGCAAGTGGTATGATAATACATGGTATTAGGACAAAACATTCATAACCCACACAAATAATATCAACCAAATAATGGAGATTCAAAGGCTAGAAATTTGCCACTTAAAAAGGCAACCTATCATAATTGATTAAGACAAAAAAAAAAGTAAATGAATCCCTAAATCAAAGAGGCCTTATCCCATATCTTAAGAACATATTATCATAATTTTCAAAATACAAATCTCCTTTTCCTATGCATATCTTGACTAAGAAAGAGGAAGACAAGAACATAAGTTGTTTATTTTTCAAAAATTCAACAAAGTGTATCCTAATTCTGATAAGGTAGACCCATGACCATGAAAGGTGAATTATTTGGTGGTCTATATAAGGAAACCCAACCTTACAACATTAGAATTTCGTCCAAGTGAGGGAGAGGAAAAATAGAAGCAAGGTAGAGTGAGGAAAGAAGAGGAAGAAAGGAAGAAAGAGGAATGAGAAGTCTAGAAGACTAAGTGCTCCAGATAAGTTTAACAATATTTCTTTTTGAAAAAAACTTTTGAAACTTATAATATTTATATGAGATTTTGATCATAGAACTTTGATGATTGGTCATGGATGTTGCTATATCATGTTACATATTGATCTTGCATGTGATGTATGTTTGATGTATATAGTTCTGCATGGATATGGCTATGGTTGGCAGAATTTTAAGCTTCAGTATTTTAATTTCTGGGAACAATCTATAAGGAATTAAAATAAATGATTAACATAAGAATTAAAGATATATGTGTCACAGATTTTTACCCACTAGAATTATTCAATTTGGAGTCCATATGAAGTAGCTATGATCTGATTAGTAGTCAAAGGTCAAAAAATGGGTCATCAGAGAAGAATATGTTAGGATAGCTTCGGTATTTTAATTTCTGGAAATTATCTGTAAGGAATTAAGATAAATGGCTAACATAAGAATTAAAGATATGTGTGTCATGGAGTTTTAACCACTGGAATCATTCAATTTGGAGTCCATATGACGAATATATGAGCCGATTAGTAGTCAAAGGTCAGAAAATGGGTCATCAAGGAAGAATATGTTAGGATAGCTTCGGTATTTTAATTTCTGGGAATTATTTGTAGGGAATTAAAATAAATGGTTAACATAAGAATTCAAGATATATATGTCACGGATTCGTAGCCACTGCAATCATTCAATTTAGAGTCCATATGAGGTATATATGGTGTGATTAGTAAGTAAAGGTCAGAAAATAGTTCATCAGGGAAGAATATGTTAGGATAGTTTCGGTATTTTAATTTCTGGAACACTCTATAAGGAATTAAAATAAATGGTTAACATATGAATTATAGATAGATGTGTTACGGATTTTTATCCACTGGAATCCCTTAATTTGGAATTCATATGAGGGAGATATGGACAGATTAGTTGCTAAAGGTCAGAACCTATCCGAGAGGAACTATCATGTACTTTGAGGGAGTAATATCACCTTAATTTCTTAATATTTCGTTAAACTGTTCAACATAATAGTTTTAGATAATTGTTTTATCTTAAAATGGACAACAAGATCACCTACATCGGAGTTCAATTGAGAGAATTATGCTCTGATTAGTAAGAGAAGGTTAGATGTGATGAAAACCTGCATCAAGAAAATAAAGGAATAAAATTAATATTTAAGAAAAAAGATGAATCTTATAAATAAAAATAATAAATAACTAGTATAGCCATAGCCATTGTCATTGTATGAACTTCTTATCATCTTAAGTGTGAGATTCTGACATGGAAATATTTTATAAAGTGATATTTGAAATGGTTATGTTCATGGCATGATTACCAATGATTTATGGTAATAGTTATATTTTAATGAACATACTTGTTATTGAAAACATATTTTTGGCTATCATTGTGAAAAGAAAAGAAATGAGTACGGTCACATGGCAATCCATGTGGTGCACCAGTAAGGGACGCCCTACCAACGATTATGATCATGATAATGAAAAAAGAAAGAAAGTGGGCCATGTCGTACGGAGCGAGAAAAGAACGTACCGGAGAGTAGAGGATACTCACCCTGACCGGAGTAGCTTGAAATGAGAATAAGTTGATGGCCATCATATGATATTTTGAAAATAATTAATCATGTCATACATATCATTACAGTATGATTCTTATGTGCGTAGATATAATACATTCATGTGACCAAAGATATTTTCTGTAGTTTATACAGCGGAACATGACGTGAAGAACTTTATTGATGATGATTTATTGTTGAACTTACTGGGATTTAATTCTCACTATATTTCCATATCATGTTCAGGAAATTAGTTGTGCAGATTTTCTATAACTCTGACTTTTAGTGCACGTTGGATCGAGTTATTCTATGATGGGCAGATCCTAAATAAAATGTTTGTGAGCGAGTTGGCACAAATCTCGGTGAAAGTGAAACCACCCGCACCTGTATCTCCGGAATTGGTCAACCAAAATAAACAAGATGTAAATATCTATGTCTTTTATGTTGCATGTACGTTTTGATTAATAACTTGTATGTAAACTCAATATTGTATAATAAAAAAAAAAGGATGTTACATAATTGGTATCAGAGCAGGTCGATCTTAGATGGCCAATGGGTGGATGGTTATCTGAATCGATCTTATAGTGTCTTGAGTATGTTGTGGTTGTGCTATATAGGGGATCAGTGACTCATATAGGTAAGAAATTACTAGTGTTTCTTATCTATATGCCGAGGTAGTGTTATGACTGTTGTTAAATATTTTTTTAAAACTAACTATTGGGCTTGATCACCTCAATAGCAGCATAAATTTATTTTTTTCCCAAAGTAGGAAATGGCACCACCAAGGCGGAATCCGGCAAACAATGCGGAGGAAATCTTGCACAACCTTGCCACAGCAATTCGAGAATTTGGTATTGATTACTCTTTAGAACCCAACTAGTATCTATATCCCTATATAGAATGATATCGATCGAATTAAAAAAAAAAAATTAGTTACAAGACTTGTTAGACAAGGTATTTAAATACCCTAATATTTTTATTCGGAGTGCTCCAGTTCTATCTATGAAAAAGAAAGATGGATCACTATGACTATGCATAGATTATAGACAGTTGAATAAGGTGACAATGCAGAATAGAAACATATTAGTTCGTACAGATTACCTGTTTGACCAGTTATAAGGTGTTCAATATTTTTCCACAAATAGATTTGGGATATGAGTAACATTAATTAAGGATAAGAGAAGAGGATGTAGGACTTATTATGGGCATTATGAGTTCTTGGTGATGCATTTAAATTGAAAAATCTTTAGCTGCATTCATAGATTTAATGAATAGTAATTAGGTCATCCCTGGAACAATTTGTTATTATATATATGGATGATATACTAGAATATTTCAAAAGTTCAGAGGATCATAAGCAACATTCAAAGATAGTTTTACCAACTCTAAAGGAGTATGGTTGGTAATATGGTATCCAAGTAGACTCTAAGAAAGTAAAAGTAGTACAAAAAATAGCTACATTTTACTACATTTAAATATGAAGATCCAAATCCAATTTACACTTCCTGCGGTTATCTGCCGTCCATTCTATTTGAATAATAGTTGGGTCAGGTACATGAACATAAGCTTGTAAAGCATCAATCAACTCTTCAGCATTTGAAGTTGAGATGAGAATTCCTCGTGCTGAGTGTGGGATAAACCCCTGTTCCACAGCTTGATCTAGAAAAGACAACAAACCATCAAAGAAGTGATTAACATTTAACAAGCCTATCGGTTTGTGATACATATTCAGCTGTGCTCAAGAGACTATTTGGAAAATCTCCTCTAAAGTACCAAAACCACCTGGTAAGGCAATGAAGGCGTCAGCATTGCTCATCATTCTAGCCATGCGTTCATGCATGGAAGCTACCCTATATTATTTGCCAATTGTCTTCCTTATGTTGCTGGATGTAGCTAGAGTTGTAGGAATAATACCTAGAACTTGACATCCCCCTACATGTGTAGCTGTAGCCACACACCCCATTAACCCACAGTTACCTCCACCATACACTAAATAAATTTTTCTCCTAACCAGCACCATACCCAGATTTTGTGCTGCTTTAACATACTCCTCATCTTTTCCAGGAGTGGAACCACAAAAGACACAGATATTTCAAAACTGACGGAATGCGATTCCCTCCATAATTTCTATCACCTTAACTCTGAGTATAGACAAAGATACTAATGTAAGTATTTATAAAACTCAGAGAATGGCATATTTATAATAGCTATGCGAATAGGCCGGGTATTATTAGAACAACTATGTGAGTGATTGGTGGATATCAGCTAAATTAAAGGTAAAAAAAAATTACAAAAATGACGGCAAGCATGTATATGTACAGTAGTTATGACTGTGACCCATATTAAGCACATAAAGAGAATAAGGTTAGGATATCACCAGGAAATTTTCTTTTTCTTGTTGCCCTTGATGAAGGAGTGATGTCTTGAGGCATGTAGGGAAATTGTAGATGATAGGCGTCATTGGAAAAAAAAAATAAAGATACAAACCAAATAATTAGTGAAGAGGGACATTTTTCTTGTTTTCTCAATGTTTTTGCCAGTAGACTATCGGTATTATAAAATCGACTAACTATTCTGAGAAATTTTAATTTGGACTAGTTATCTTACAGTTGATTGATGACATCTATTTAGAAGCAATCAACTGCATCCTACCAGTTAACTACGTATTCTTTGATTTTCACAGACTTTTATAAGCTCAGAAATATTTCTTTTTCCATGTGCTATCTTTCTACCGAATACCAACAGATTTAAAGTAGATTTTTACACATATATTCAAAATTTGCGGCCACCGATTTTTGTTGAAATCGTAGATAGATTTTGTTTGCAGATTTTCAAAAATTACGGCCACCGATTTTAATATTTTTCAATGTTTTGTCCAAATTTTTGACTTTCGCTTTTGGCACAATTCTTTATTATGCTTTTCGTCTGTTTCACTGTATTCTCCCTCATTAACGGTTGGCATTAAATGCAATGTTATTTTCCCTCTTTGCAATGAAAAATAATTTCTTTTCTTTGAAACTCGGTTATTATGGTGTCTAAGTTGTTAGTAGGTTAAAGTAATGAAAAGTTTGAAAAGAATGGACGGATGATGGTCTTATGGTGTTTTGACGAATGTAATCAAGAGAATTAGTGGTGTTGAAGTTCTTGAGGAATAAAATATAGGAAGTAGGATTTAAGTTAGTCTTTGAACTCTTAATTTGGAAATATAGAGAATATTCTAAGAACCATGTCCGAAAATAATGTAAGTGATCAAAATAATTGTGTTAAAGGATTATATCATGCTAAGTTGAGTCTAGTATCTAGGATGTGAATTATGTTGGAATTGAGAATTCATGTATGAGTAATTGTTAGGAAAAATCTTCTTGAAATGATTGGGTGAATTAAATGGGATTGACATAAGCTATAATGAGGTGCTTTTGGATATGATAGAAGAAATAATTGAAATTTTTGACAATGAGTCTAATGGTGTTAATAAGATTGTATAGAATTATCGTGATGAGTTAAGTTGGAATTATTAAACATGTGTCAATGGTACACGTTATTAAAGGTTTGAAGGATTTATTGATACTTATGTTTAACATATTGATTAAAGGATTTGAGGATAAAAATAGATGATAGATTAAGATGATGATATTCAGGGGATGATGTTGATATATGAAAAAAAAAATGACTTGATAGAAGTTTGGAATAAGAAAATATAGTTACCCAATATCAAGGTGAATATGTTCCTTTATATGTATGTTTTCTAATATCGACCCATAGATATATCCATGCGAGCTAGAGGATATAAATTGAAGAACTTATAAGTGAAAGAAATCCTTATGGTTAAATTATATGGAAAAATCACTCAAGTGAATAGACATATTAAAAAGTAAAGATGTTATACAGAAAAGATATCCCTAATTATTTAGGTAATAAGGTTGGTAACTCTGAATAATGCCTTAATTTCATTCCCTATATGTGGTATGATAGATTGAAATTCGAGGACCGAATTTCTTAAGAGGGGAAGAATGTAACATCCCGTAATTTTTAGATATTTTCCTTAGAAATTCTTCACCTTACATATATGCATAGAAATTGTCTAATATTAATGGAATAGGTAAAGAAAGAAAACCTAAGAGAAAATATTAGAAATAAACATGCTAAAAAAAGGTGAAATTCTTAGTTAAAGAAAGATAAATTTTTGTGAAGTAAGTAAAGGTTTTAAAATTTCAAGAAGATCGGATTAGGGTAATTTTTCTTAATTTAAGAGTAAAAGTTACTAAGTTTAGTATCTCCACCCATAAATAGGGCTTTTACCTATGAACACATCATGTAGAGTTTTTCCACTTCAAATAAGTTTCTAGCAAGCCCATTGGATAACCTAAGTAAGAAATAAAACATAGACTTCGACTAGGATATATAGTAATTGGACCAATAGCCCAAAAATTATGAAAATGTGACCAAACCCTCCAAGAAAGGTATAATTTTATCTAAAGCAAAGAAAAAGGGTAAGAATAAGCCCAAATCCAAGAGGAAAAATAAAATAAAATAAATTAGGTGATGATATAATAATGTAATAATAATAAAGATTAGATTACATGGCATTAAGACAAAAATTTAGCAAGTGGTATGATAATACATGGTATTAAGACAAAACATTCATATCCCACACAAATAATATCAACCAAATAATGGAGATTCAAAGGTTAGAAATTTGCCACTTAAAAAGGCAACCTATCATAATTGATTAAGACAAAAAAAAAGGTAAATGAATCCCTAAATCAAAGGGGCCTTGTCCCATATCTTAAGAACATATTATCATAATTTTCAAAATACAAATCTCCTTTTCCTATGCATATCTTGACTAAGAAAGAGGAAGACAAGAACATAAGTTGTTTATTTTCCAAAAATTAAACAAAGTGTATCTTAATTCTGATAAGGTAGACCCATGACCATAAAAGGTGAATTATTTGGTGGTCTATATAAGAAAATCCAACCTTACAACATTAGAATTTCGTCCAAGTGAGAGAGAAGAAAAATAGAAGCAAGGTAGAGTGAGGAAATAAGAGGAAGAAAGGAAGAAAGAGGAAGGAGAAGTCTAAGAGACTAAGTGCTCCAGGTAAGTTTAACAATATTTCTTTTTAAAGAAAACTTTTGAAACTTATAATATTTATATGAGATTTTGATCTTAGAACTTTAATGATTGATCATGGATGTTGCTATATCATGTTACATATTGATCTTGCATGTGATGTATGTTTGAATATTTAGGTTGGTGTAGATAGTTCTGCATGGGTATGGCTATGGTTGGCAAAATTTTAAGCTTCGGTATTTTAATTTCTAGGAACAATCTATAAGGAATTAAAATAAATGATTAACATAAGAATTAAAGATATATGTGTCACAAATTTTTACCCACTGAAATAATTCAATTTGGAGTCCATATGAGGTAGCTATGGTCTAATTAGTAGTCAAAGGTCAGAAAATGGGTCATCAGGGAAGAATATGTTAGGATAACTTCGGTATTTTAATTTTAGGGAATTATCTGTAGGGAATTAAAATAAATGACTAACAAAAGAATTAAAGATATGTGTGTCATGGATTTTTAGCCACTGGAATCATTCAATTTGGAGTCCATATGACGAATATATGAGCCGATTAGTAGTCAAAGGTCAGAAAATGGGTCATTAGGGAAGAATATGTTAGGATAGCTTCGGTATTTTAATTTCTGTGAATTATCTGTAGGGAATTAAAATAAATGGTTAACATAAGAATTCAAGATATATATGTCACGGATTCGTAGCCATTGGAATCATTCAATTTAGAGTCCATATGAGTTATATATGGTCCGATTAGTAAGCAAATGTCAGAAAATAGTTCATCAGGGAAGAATATGTTAGGATAGCTTCGGTATTTTAATTTCTGGGAATACTCTATAAGGAATTAAAATAAATGGTTAACATATGAATTATAGATAGATGTGTTACGGATTTTTACCCACTGGAATCCCTTAATTTAGAATTCATATGAGGGAGATATGGACAGATTAGTTGCTAAAGGTCAGAACCTATCCGAGAGGAACTATCATGTACTTTGAGTGAGTAATATCACCTTGATTTCTTAATATTTCGTTAAACTGTTCAACATAATAGTTTTAGATAATTGTTTTATCTTGAAATAGACAACAAGATCACCTACATCGGAGTTCAATTGAGAGAATTATGCTCTGATTAGTAAGAGAAGGTTAGATGTGATGAAAATATGCATCAAGAAAATAAAGGAATAAAATTAACATTTAAGAAAGAAGATGAATCTTATAAATGAAAATAATAAATAACTAGTATAGCCATAGCCATTGCCATTGTATGAACTTCTTACCATCTTAAGTGTGAAATTCTGACATGGAAATATTTTATAAAATGATATTTGAAATGGTTATGTTCATGGCATGATTACCAATGATTTATGGTAATAGTTATATTTTGATGAACATACTTGTTATTAAAAACATATTTTTGGCTATCATTGTGAAAAGAAAAGAAATGAGCACGGTCACATGGCAATCCGTGTGGTGCACCTGTAGGGGACGCCCTACCAACGGTTATGATCATGATAATGAGAAAAGAAAGAGAAAGTGGGCCATGTCGAACGGAGCGAGAAAAGCCCGTACCGGAGAGTAGAGGATACTCACCCTGACCGAGGTAGCTTGAAATGAGAATAAGTTGATGGTCATCATATGATATTTTGAAAATAATTAATCCTGTCATACATATCATTACAGTATGATTCTTATGTGTATAGATATAATGCATTCATGTGACCAAAGATATTTTCTGTAGTTTATACAGCTGAACATGACGTAATGAGCTTTATTGATGATGATTTATTGTTGAACTTACTGGGATTTAATTCTCACTATATTTCCATATCATGTTCAGAAAATTAGTTATGCAGATTTTCTATAGCTTTGGCTTTTAGTGCACGTTGGATCGAGTTATTCTATTATGGACAGATCCTAAATAAAATGTTTGTGAGCGAGTTGACACAGATCCCGGTGAAGGTGCAACCACCCGCACCTGTATCTCCGGAATTGGTCAACCAAAATAAATAAGATGTAAATATTTATGTCTTTTATGTTGCATGTACGTTTTGATTAATGACGTGTATGTGAACTCAATATTGTATAGTAAGAAAAAAGGATGTTACAAGAGGTCTACTCCACCAAATAAACTTCACAAATTGAACCTTCAACTGCAGCTATATTCTTCACTTTGTCTTTTAGTGTGCGAATAAATCTAATACAATTAATTGATACATTTAGTACTATAAATACGATGTCATAATTTAAAAAAAACAAACAAAAAGAATACATGACTCTACCTTTCAAATGGATACATCCGTCGATATTGCACGGACCTCCAACCTTTGCTTCGTATGGCAAATAAATTGGAAGGTGTTTCATTGAGTCAAAAAAACTTAGAGGAAAAATTTGTTCTAATTTGCAAAAAATGATTGGAATGTTTTGCTCCATTACATGTAAAGTATCTTTTCACAACAATGGCGAAGTTAATTCTCGAAAGAACTGACTGAATTCTGTGAGTGTGTTCCAAATAGGCTTTGGTAATACTTTGAATGCAATTGGGAGCAAGTGTTGCATAAACACATGACAATCATGACTTTTCATACCCAACTACTGTACTTTTCTCATGTCAACACACCTTGATAATGTAGAGGCATATTTGTCTGGCAGTTTCAATTTTTTGACCCATTCACACACAGCTAACCTTTGTTGTTTAGTTAGTGTGTATTTTGCTTTGAGTTTAATTACTTTGCCATCTCTTTCATCCTACAGCTCTAATTCATTTCATCTACAAATCTCCGCCAAGTCGAGCCTTGTATTAAAATTGTCTTTTGTCTTACCTTTAATGTCCATCACTATGTATAAAATATTCAAAAAGACATTTCTCTTAATATACATAACATCTAAATTATGTGGAAGAATATTTGTTTTCCAATATGGTAACTTCCAAAATATAGATTGCTTGATTTAGTTGTGAATAACTCCAAACCTTGAGATATTATCATATGTCTTTTTAGTTATGATAGACATATGTCTAACTCTTTTCAACACTTCTTCACCTGTTAACCAAGGCGGGGGTAAAGATATTTCAGTATGTCTCTTTCGAAAAGTATTCTTATTCCTTCTGTAATGATAATCAAATGGCAAGAATTGTCGATGACAATCAAAGAAAGATGTCTTCCGACTATGTCAAAGGGTGAATGCCTTTGAACACTCTATACATATTGGACAAACAAGTTTTTTCATTGTCATCCAACTTGAAAGCATCCCATATGTAGGAAAGTCATTAATAGTCCACAACAAACAATCTTTTATAATAAAGTTCTACTTTAGTGAGACATCATAAGTCGTGACACCAGTGTTCTATAAAAGTTTGAATTCACCTATAAGTGATTACAAATACACATCAATTCTATTATTGAGATTGAAAAGACCAGGGATTATAATGGTCAAGAACAAGAACTCTCTTCTCATGCACATCCAAGGGAGAAGATTATAAGGAGTAACAACAACTGGCCAACATAAATAAATTCGACATATTTTATCAAATGGAGCAAATCCATCAGCACACAAACATAACTTCACATTTCGAGAGTCCATTGCAAATTCAGGATATTTTTCATCAAATATTTTCCAAACTTCACCATCAGATAGATGAGACAAAGAGCCTGTCACCCTCACAGTTTTCTGATGCTATCTCATTTGACTTGCAGTTTACATTGAGGAATAAAGTCTTTGCAGCCTTGAAATAAGTGAAAAATACCACATTTTTTTCACTGGAAGCTCTCTTGCCTTGCCATTTCTGATGACCCTTTTGCAACGCTCTTCACCACAAAATTTACAATGACGAAACTCCTTATCAAGAGGACTATGATAAATCATGCATCCGTTTCGATAACAATGAATTTTTATACAACCTAATCCTAATTGCTCCATTGATTTCTTTGTATAGTAGAGGTTTTTAAGCATACAATTTTTATTTAGCAATGCATTTCCCATAAATTGTACCTAGTGATTGAAACAATTCTTAGATATGTTGAAGTTCGACTTGATACCCAAAGCTTCCACTGGAGCTGATAATTCAAAATAATTTTCACAACCGTCATACAAAGGAGCATGCGCAGCTTCTAACATATAAAAAAAATTTGGGTTTTCGGGTTAGGATTTTCATCCCTCTGTTCGCAATGACCAAAACCTTGTTGTTCTATAATTACCAAGAGATGGTCTAGCAACATCCATTACCATTTGTTCCCGATCATCAAAGTATGCTCAAAAATCACTACTTCCATAATATGAGTTTCTTGGAACCATTGGTGGAAAGAGAGGTCTTGGTTCATCATGGTTGGTCCAATAATAGTAATTACTCATAAACCCCTTCATACAAAGATGAGTTTTCACTTCATCAACTGAAAAATACTTCTGACACTTGCATTTTCTACAAGGGCACATCAACTTTCTAACTCTTTTAAAATGATCCTGACTACAAACAAACTCTACAAATGCAAAAACTCATGCCATAAATTCATCTATAACTGTTTTCCTATCAGGACCGACCCTATTATTCATCCACTGACAATGTTCAAGAATTTCCATTCTGTTTCTAAACATACATGAAAAAAACAAATATCTAAATTTAATATGCACTAATTATAATAACATATTAAAACAATACTACGATAATAATTTATAAATATAAATTTAAAATAATAATAATAATAATTACTAAAAATTTATATTTAATTTATATCTATTTATAATTAATTTTATCAAGAAATTTCTCTCCCTGCGTGCCTTTTATTCAACCTCCATACGTTTGAACATTTCGAAGATCAATATTTTTATAGTCATTTTGTCTCACATTGTCAATGATAGCTATGTCGGATGAGTACTTTTTTATATATCTATGCTTCTTGATGTCTTCATTTGATTTTTCCATATGGGTATCAATGGTTTATTGTTTTCTTTTTGGGGGCACTGAATTCTCAAAGTGAGTTCAAGGGTTTAGATCATTTTCTCAATTTGGATCACTTCTCAGGTACCTACAGATTGAGATATGTTATTTTCTCAATTTGATTAGGAGAAATTAAATATGATTATATTTTGATCTCTTTCCCATGTTTTATTTTATTTTGATTTGATTACTAATCTTTTAGCCCAAATTAAAGGAATAATAAATAGTAATTGTGCATTGCGAATGCGAGCAAAATTAATAAGAAAGATAAATTCTATTTTATTTGTATTTTTGTTCTCATTTAACTGTTTCAAATTTAAATTATTATTTTATTAATTGTTGAAGTCTGATTATAAAAATATTTATTGTGAAGTTTTCAATTTTAATAACTATAATTTTTTTTAATTATATCATAAACATTAAACTAAAATACAAACAATTTATCATGACTCAATTATTCTATAATTCAAATTCAAATATTAATAAATAAATAAAAAGTACGCAAAATTTAATTAAAAAATACAACTTAATTATATATAAAAACAAAACTTATCATCGCAGGGATTAAATTTTGAATTTATGTCTATATACTTTGCAATGTGGAATAGATAAAAGAACTTAACTCGCAGTTAACTAGAGTTTTATTTCTTAGGATTTGTTTGCCACTTCTGAATATCAACATCCCACAAAAGGCCAAAAAATGTTGCTTGCACCCTTTTAATTAGTGGGTTTTAGCTTCAACTATCAAGAATAATATCAAGAACTTTATATATAGGAGAGCCAAAAGCATCAAACTAGGATCTTAGGTTAACAAAAAAATAAAAAATTCATTACCTCCTCAAAGTAATCAATTCTTCCCTATCAAGGTGGGTGGCTTATGAAGATTCCTCTTACTGCATGATGGTCATTATTTTAATATTCTCATTCACTTTTTTCCTTTTCTTGCCTTTTAGTTATCTATATAAGACCTAATTAGTTGATTTGTTATGTTAATCTAGTGGCACAATAGCATCTCCTCTGCTTTTAAGTGTTAGAAAATGTGTATAGTTAAAGTGTATAACAGGAAATAAAAATAAAGATAAAGATGAGTATGCGACATGAAATTAAAGGTATTGTTATCACATACTCAAATTATAGATTAGCTCAATTTTTGAGGGCTGAAGAATTAAGAGAGTAATGCAAGAAAGAATGGGTTTGGTGGAGATGGGGAAGGGATATTTAATTGATGGTGGGGGCATTGTGGTTAAAGTTTGTTGGGTGGATGAGGTGTGGGGGTGGGAATAGGATGTGAAACTCCCAACTTTGGACCTTATTTTCTTAACTCCAATCCACCTATCCCTGTCTATTTATGCATAAAGAGCCTTGCCATTATTAGGCCCAATGATAAATACCTATTGGTCCCTGAAATGACAACCCCAATTCATATCTAAAACATACTTACCCCACCGTCCCTACAAAACTTATTCTTCTCTTCACTCTTATCATAATTAGGCTTGATATATGCGAATCTCTTTTTTTTCGAAAAAAGATAATTTACTTTAAAATTTAACAATTTTGTATATAAGATAAAATTTACAATTCAAAAAACTATTAATTTTTGATTTCCTATTTATTGTAATTTTGTTATACACACTATATTTACCTTCCAAGTCATCGGTCAAATGGGCATAGATATAAAAAAAAAAATGGATTTAAATTCTCAACTTCTAAGTCTAGCTGCCTACCCACGCATGATCTATGTTAAAGATGTAAAGTCACTTTTTCTTTGAAACGTATAAATCAAATTAATCATTAAAATTATATAAAAATATTAAAAGTACATCTTGTGTGTAATATGTATATATTTCTTTATAATTAATTTAATTTATGTAATTTTCTAAATAGACAGAATCAAACTCACAAAATTTCTTAAGGAATTTCTCCCAATCAATTATGTTCTTTATTCTTTTTATCTGAAATGTGTAATGTTCTTTATTTAGTGCTATCATTCATTGCAAAATGGTCAATATTCCACATTTCAGAATGCTTTATTAGTTAACCCCACCTAATTCATGTCACATACATCGCTATCCTATAAAATTAAAATACCACACTCCACCTCACAACTTTCATTTATTTGTTTGTATTCCCATAACCCACTTCAAATAACTATGAAATTGCTTGTTTAAAGTTAGATCACATTTAATATTGGTCTAAAGTGGCTTATCTTTATTTTAATTATTTGAGTTTAAAATTTAAGGTCACCATATAGTAAAATTATTCTCATAAATAAGTCAGATAGAAATTGAAAACAGGATTATTATAATTCAATATTATAAGATTATTCATATTTTAAAATATTCTTCTAGATAACTAATAACTACTAATCACAATTACCCAGAAAAGGAAGTATTCCCTAGTATAAGTTATTACTGTTACCTTGATCTAAGGGTGGAAAACAGTGGGAGAATGTGAAGATAACACTAATCTTGGAAAAATTAGGGCTTCAATCTTCAAATTTGAGGTAGAAGATTTGTCTTGGCAAGTAATAAAAATGAAAATTTGGTGAAAATATCACAAATTCAGCACTAGGAAAACATAGATATGATAGAACATAATTTCTACTTGAAACAATATTTCTTACGTTTAGTGCTTTTTCAATTCCTGGAATGAGTGACCCAATGTGGTCTACAAGACAGTCTGACAAGACAACCACAAGTTCTTTCAAAACAGAAAAGGCACCAACCTGCATAGAAAAATTTAGTTAATTTCTATTGAGTTTTGAATCAACTATCTACCTTTGGAAATACGCAGCTGCTTATTCATAGATTTGACAATCTTCAGCACTTCTTGCTTCAACAACCATCGAGGACTGCATCAAATGCCAGTATTAAGACAGTAAATAAATGCCATGTCTTCTAAGGCAATTATAATGACTACTGGCTTAATGATAGATAAAAGTGAACTAGTGAAGTCATGAGAGCAATAGTGGATGATTATATTGCTATAAATAAAATTTAAGAACACTAATAAAAAGTGTGACAAATTCATTTACTTTTTTTAAAAGGATACATATATAAATCTGCAAACAGTTGCAATATAACTACATTATGAGGATAAATTCAAAAGTGAGTATCTCCTCGTAGTGACAAATTCACAATTATATGACTAATGTCTCTTATAATGATATCTCTCCAAATATAAGCAGTCTGAGGAGTAAAGAAGAAAAATAATTGAAAAACTCAAAATATACAAAGACCCCAAACAAATTTTCCAATGCAAGAATGAATGCATTGAAAACACAAGTTCAATGATAAAATTACTCTTTCAATGAAGAACAAAGACCTACGTATACAGCATATAGCTCATATTAATAGTTCAGCAGCCTAAGCCCAACGGGCCAAATAGTCCATCTTAAGAAGGAAATATCCCAGGGTTAACTAGGGACACTGTAGGTAGTTGAACCCAATACGAGAAACACTAAAGTTTTGGAGAAAGAATGACTGCCACGCCTATATTGTGTGTGGCCTAATGAATTAATCTGCTCCAAATGTACCGGAATAGAAAAGAGAAATGGAATGGCATGTCACTAAATTCAAGGGAAAAAAAAGGAGCAAAATGCTATTGCTGCCAAATCTTAATTAAAAAAATATATATTCTTACTAAATGAGGTAGCAGCAAAATTGCCAGGACATAGCTCACGCTAACTTATCACATGAGCATCTAACACACACAGCCTACAGTTATTATTGTTTGCCAATAAATTAGGAAGAGATTTATCATAAACACTTCATGTATATAGCATTACCCAGGGACAAAAGTTCTGTATAAGATTATTTGTTAATATGTTTACCCTTTACAGAGGAACTTGAAAAATAAAATACACTGTCCAACTTTCCGCAGTCTTTTTTCAGGGAGCCATGAAATTGAAAATACATTAGCATTGACAATTTATACTTAAATCTGATCCTTTTCAGGGGACGCCTTTCTTTTTCCAACTCAAATAAATCTATTTAAACAACCACAACAACAGCAATAGCAATGTACTGAACAAAAACATTAATCCAAAAGCCATCAATCAAAGCTTCTTTTTTTAAAAAAAAATGCTAGTGGCTAAAATGCAAAGGAGGCGCCTATAAATGATGACCTAAGAAAATCAATCTCCCACAACCAGTGTCAATCAGATTTTAAACATACCTTCTACCTACACAGGAAAGAAATAGAGAGAAGCCGAAAATCTAGAACCAATCGGCACCGCCTTAGTAGACTATGACGGCAAGGCTGAGTTGAGACTCCGACGCGAGTGGTTGAAAAATTGTGAAAATAAAAAAAAAAAAAGGGGCATCAAATTTGAGAATGGAGTAGCCACCGCTAGCTGCGGCGGTAGATGGAGGAAAAGGGTGCATTACGGCAGAGCGTGAGTCGAAAAAGAGGGCGTGGCCACCGTGAGCAGAGCTCGTAAGAGGCTAATGGCGGAGGGGGAAATAAAGTCGAAGAAAATAGGGAGCTACCAAAGGATCACACAAGCTAGGGTAGAAGAATTGCCTCCCTCTGATGTGCGAGGGTTTACTTCTATTCAATCGCATCATCTGGTGAAAAGGCTTCAGGGAAAAAAATGTCTTTCAACTCTTCTGATTTTAAAAGGAAAATATTTTCTTACGCTTTCATTATGACACAGGCGTCTTAGAACTCAAACCATATTAAATATGTTTGTGTTTATTACATCAATATTAAGATTTTATTTAATTTGTTTATTTTTTATTTTTATTAAAATAAAAAATATGATTAAAAATGCATTTAATAGAGTTTAAGAAAAAAATGTTTCTTGAAAATATTTTTAAAACAAGGTAAAAATAAAAAACTTTTAAAAAGTATTTTCAGTATTTTTTAAAAATAATTGATGGTATTTTTATAATTTTAAAAAAATATATCATAATTATTAAATAGGTTGATAGTAATAATTGAAATATCTTAATGTCATTAAACACTCCACAAGTGTGAATTTGTCCACCAAGTAAAATTTTTAACATCTTTAGACATCCAAATCTTGATAGACCACTCAATTAAGCAATAAACAATTACTTCGTTGACTAACAATTAGAAGAATATTTATTTGGAAAAGTACTTTACTAAAAAAGCATACTACTATTGTGATGATGATGCCAAATTGTGACATTAAGTCAGTGTAAATCATACAGGAATCACTCGAAAGAAAAAAAACACTAAAAATTTCCAAAAAATAAACCTAGTAAAAAAAATTATTGTAAAATTTATTCACTTAAGCAAGCTCTAAGGTTAAAGGGGTCTACTTGATTATACATTTGACTTTTTATAATTTTTATTGTAAAATTTTCATTTTACTTTGCTCTAAAAATAAGTAAAGTTGATCACAGTGCTATACAATATTGATAATAGGTCAAGGGGGTCGTTTGATTGTGCAATCTATTTTATTTTAAGGCACTTGGACAGACGCAAAGTTTTTTGTACATAGCAATTTAAAGTGTGGCTTCATGTAAATCAACCAAGACAGAAATTTCACCTTTTAAGTGCTCTAACTTTTTAAGTTTTATTTTGATATTATATAACTAAATTTCGTGTACACAATCTCAATGTGAAAAAAAAATTCTATTTAAAATTTTTTAAATAAATAAGTTTAAGTTCGAGTGTTTTAAAATCTTACATTTATTATACTTTATAATATAAATTTAAACATAGATTTTTATTTGATATATCTACCTGAAGATTTTTTTTTTATGGTTCATATACTCAGTTCCTTACAAGGATATGGGCATGTGCTCCAAAATGCAACCTTTTGGTTGTATTTTCAAATTTTTTGGCTTTTTTGTTTTAAAATTATTTTTAATATATTATATATATTTATTTTTATCAAGTAAATATTTTAAACATTTAAAAATTAAAGATTTAAAAGAAAATTTCATATTTTCAAAAAAAAATTATATTTTTAAAGTTTATTTTCTTTTTAATTTTTAAAGACAATATAATTTTTTAAATAATTTGTTGAAAATATTAAAATTTAAAAAGAAAAAAATCCAAATTTTCAAAAAAATTATTATATTTCTAAATTTATTTTCTCTATAAAAATTGGATTGAAAGATATTTTAGCGTGAGCTTTTTTTTTCTTGGGTAAAAAAATCTTCTCTTAGGATAATTAGAGATAAAATAGTATTTCTATAATTTTTTAATAGTATTCTATAACATAAAATATAAAAAATATGATTTAAAACACACTTATATTTCATAAAAAAAATTATTTACCTATTTTAACCTCATATTTTTTTATTTTTAAATAATAAACACCTAAATATACACGCGCACACAGATATATATATATATATATATATATATATATATATATATATATATATATATATATATATATATATATATATGAACATACTATATACTACATAACTATTGTGATCAAAATTATATTATATTCAAAATTAAGCGTACATATTATATCCAAAATTGTATTATATTATATATTTATGAACATACTATATATATTCTTCATAAATGTTTATTGCTTTTTAAAATTATTAAATCATTTTTCATAATATTATTAAAATATATCTATTTATCAATTCTGAAAGATGTAAAATGAAAGTAAATATGAAAAATTAGAAAGACTGATAGTAAAAAGTATTTTGCTCTTCTTTTATTTCATTTCATTTTTTCCTTTTTTATAAGTTTTGCAAGATAAAATCATCTCCTATATAAAAGAGAATCTGTATATTGTGGAAATAAAAATTAAAGTCAAATATATCAATCAAACACAATAAATTAATGTAACGGAATCTGGATTTCCATTCCATCAACTTATTTCTACAAATTAAGAGGAACTTAAATTCTTTCTCTAATGATTATTTAATTTACATTTCAAAGAATAATAACAAAATTACAGATGAAAAATTTAGGAATGAAATTTTTTCATCTCTATGAATAATTTGAAAATTGTTTCGAAAAATATAAACAGAATTATTGACATTAAATTTACCAAAAAGGTAAAGACAAAATTAGAGACATAAATTTTGAAGTCAAAAAATGTTATCTCTAGATTCTATCTTGAAAAATAATTTAAATATTATTTTAAAAATTAGGTATGAACTTAAAGATGAAAAATTTAGATAAATTTATTATTTTAAAAATTAGAGACGGATTTAAAGATGAAAAATTTTCATATTTAATTTTTCATCTCTAATTCCGCCTCTAAACATATTATTTTATTAATTAGAGACAAAATATTGAATATAAAAATTTTCTATCTCTAAATATTTCTTAAATACTGTTCACGAAAATCGAGACAAAATTAGAGACGGATATAAATCCCTCTCTAATTCAGTCTCTAATGGTGTTTAGAGACGAAATATATAGAGACGAAATTTTTTCATCTCTAAATTCTGTCTCTAATCACCAAAATTCGTAATCCGTCTCCAACTTTTGAAATCCGTCTTTATTTCTGTTTCTGTTAGAGACAGAAATTATTTTATCTCTAATTTTTATCTTTAAATCCTCATTTTTTAGTAGTGAATCTCTCTTATAGACAATATGTAAATATTACTAGAAGCCCTCGTTAAAATCTGTAGCATCTCTAACCTTAAAATAGAGTTGTCCCTCCTCATCTTAAACTTTTTTCAATAAAAAAAAACTTGTTCCCTTGATGATAGTATATAAAGATTTTAGTGTGCAAGGCATGCCTCTTTCTCTATAGTTATAGAGGGGAAAAAAAAAGGTAGTCATCTCATTTGTACAAAAAAATAAAATAGAGATAATACATTCATATTATTAAAATTCTTAAAACTGACCCTCAAATAACTTCTAATTTCAATTTCTACATGAAAAAATTGTCAATAAGAGCTATACTTGTAACATTTCCAATTTCGTTTCTTTTATTGATAATTAAGGAAATAAAGTTTATTAGACAATATTTTAGATATTTAAGGAAATATAATCCTTAGAAATTCTTCACCTTATGTATATGCATAAAAAATGTTTCTAACATTAAAAGAACAAATAAAGAGGGAAAACCTAATAGGAAAAAATTAGAAAGAACATACTAAAGAGATGCAAAATTCTTGGATAAGGAAGATAAATTTTTAGAAATAAGTAAATGTCTTAAATTTTCAAGAACATTGGATTAGGGTAATTTTTCCTAATTCAAGAACTAGAATTACTAAGTTCAAAATTTTTACCCATACATTGGGCTTTTACCTATGGACACTTTATATAAAGTTTTTCCACTTCACATAAGTTTCTAGCAAGCTGATGCATATTTTCGCAAGTGTACGAATCGTTCAAGTAATAAAGTGTACAAAAGTACGAATATCGAATCCACAAGGAATGGTGTTACTAAGTACCGAAATTGACTAATCCTAATTTTATCTGAAAACTAAATTGTTGATTGTGTAAAAGGCAAATTAACTTACAAATAAATGCAAAGAACACAATTGAATGTTGTTCACAAATGATTAAAACGCTAAGGCATTTGATTTCGCTGAATCAATTCAATCCAATTTCATGGCATGTTATATGAGGATCAAAGCTACAATTGATGGTTGAAAAACCCAAACTTATCTAATACTCTCTCTCAAGTTATATTAAAATTACTTGTCTATGCTAATCAACTATATTTCTATGAAGATTAATCACAAGCAAGCACATTATGATCTATGGAATTTCCAGGATAACCACATACATCATGCATTAGTTCTCACACTCGCATTCAACATATGGTACTTATCACAAGAAGCATTCATTACACATCTCCTCTCGGTCTCAATATAATGCAACTAATCATCTAAATTTTGGCCAGAAATTTAGAAGCATTAAGCATGGAAATAAATACTCAACTGAAAACAATGAACTCATATAACCATAACCACAAAAATCAGAGTTTCATGATTCAACTACATCATAGCCTTAGCAAAAATGAATTAGCTCATAATTAAAATAAGAACAACAACTATCTCAACTGAATACATAACTATAAAAACGAAATAAACTGCAGAAAAACAGAGCTAAGAAAAAGAGATGAAGAACTCTTGGAGATGAACACTTGGCAGCAACAATGGTGATGATCCTTCAAGATTATCCAAGCTTTCTCTCCAAAATGGCTTCTTCTCCTCCAAAAACGCCTCTTCTAGGTCTATTTCGCCGTCCCCTCTCTCTGTACCTTATGGTATTTATAGATCCAGGGTTTTGGGGACAAATTTAGAACAAAAAGTCTAGAAAACGCATTTGGCTGCCGAAACTCGCCGCCGACGAACTTATTCTCGCCGCGGCGAGTTTCTGGGAAATGATCTCGCCGCGGCGAGAGTCGTATTTCGCCGGTGGCGATCCATATTTCGCCGGCAGTCAGATTTGAATACAAAATTGCGCTTTCGAAAAAATTTGCTGCAACATTCTCGCCGCGGCCAGACTTCCAAACTTTGAAATCTTGCTTTTCTTGATTCTAATTCAATTCCGGTCATTGGCATTTGTCCCAAACTTCTCCAAACTTATGATTTTACCTGAAATTTGCACTTTAAACACGAAATACCCGTGAAATGACATTTGTGGATTAAATAATCAAATAACCACAATTTTCACACAAATATCAATATTTAAATCATAACAAAAGTGCAATAATATGACTCTTATCAACAACCCCCAACCAGTTTCTTGCTAGTCTCTAGCAAGAAAAGCGATCTATAAATAAATTCAAAGGAGACATTAAAAGAAGAATTCAAAGAAAATTTATTCTATTTACAAAATTGCATTAAGCGTATGCAATAAGCCTTTAAACCCCTAGGCGGCCCTAGTAGGACGAGTTGTAGTCTCGTGAGGGCTTCCAGTGATGATACCCACAAACATCTTACCCTAAACTATACTGACTCAAACTAATCAAATCACACAACAATTAATTTGCACAAATGTTTCAAAAATTGTAAATAACACACAACACATAGAATAATTAAATGTCACCTAAGCTTTAAGAAATCTCAAATGCCAATGTCACTTTTGTTATTGACTCTTAAACATCCATCATACCACAAACCAATAGCCATAATGCCTAGATAATATTATGCACAACATCCACAAGCACAAAGGTAAAATCTCAAACTCCATATGCTCATTTTTCAAACCTCTCTCCGCTAATAAAGGAAAAATACACCATTTTGGATCAATAGGACTTAATATGGCTTATAATGTTAGGCTTAAGTATTTGGTTAAGAAAAATGGGAAGTGTCAAAATACAAATAAGAGAATTTATTAGATTAAACACAACCAATTAAACAAAAGAATAACACCATTAAAAACCACATTGTTTCTTCTGATCATATCCCATGTTTCCAAAGATAAATAAGATTATTTCTCAACCATTCAACTCAGTATATCCATTACTAACACTCTTTTATTTACCATAATGTGAAAACCCTCTTCTTTCTTTCTTTCTTTCTTTTTTTTTTTACAATAGATAACCCCCTACCAAATTCTTTCAATATTTGTGGAAAATAGCATTCCAATTGCTCTTTACAAGTTTGTGTTCAAAATTAAGTGCTCTTAACAAATAAGGTAGGAATTATATATATATTGTGGCTAAATAAAAGGTAGATTATAGAAAGGAAAAAGAAAGAAAAATAAGGCTAACAATGTATATAAATAGGCTCAAAGAGGTAACTAGTGATATAAGAATAACAAGGTAAGCTTAAAAATGGCACAATCGATCCAAAAACGGCCTATATCATATCCTAAACAATGCAATTCCAAATTATTTCGCCTCAAGAGGTTTTGAAATGAGTTCTAGAGTTTGTTGAGATCACAAAAATGTCCATGAAAAATTCGCACATAAGACTTCTCTAAGCATTTAAACTAATCAACCAAGTCGTACCACATACTAAAAGAGTCGCCAACTAAGTAAAATCAACATATGAAATTATTTTTAAACCGAAGCAAAATTTAATGTCTTCTAAAAGCTACGTGTTATCACAATCACATTATTATCATCAACGTGCAAATTAAATAAAAAGCAAATGAAATCGAAATGCAGAAAGAACATCAAAATTAAACATAAGTAAACACACAAACAAAATTACTAAAAATGAAATAACACAATTAAACACACAAACAAAACAACACAATTAAACACACAAACAACACTACTAAAAGTGAAACTAAGAAAAATGTCCCGTTATCGCACCCCCAACCAAAACCTTACATTGTCCTCAATGTAAGAAAGAAAAATAGCGATGAAAGTAGGTTTTCTTTTTCTTTTTCTTAACCTTAGATGGGAATGGTAGTGGCTTTAGCTCAATCTTGGTGGCGTCCTTCTTTACCACTGAGGTTGGAGTTTCCTTTGTTCCCAACTCCTTAAATGTTTTATCACGGAACATGTATTCATCAAATGCTGCAAGTAATTCGGAACATGGTCTCACTCCCTCATCTTCCTCCTCAATTGTTGCAGATTGCACAAGACAAGCTTCTAGTGGTAGCAATGAAGTTCTCTCCTCAAAATTTTCCAAGATTAACCTGTCAAGGGTGTTAATTTGAAAACAAGAATATACCTCACTTGGAGATTTCATTGCTTCAAAAATATCAAAAGTCACTTGTTCATCTTGCACCCTTAAAATTAGTTTTCCTTGCTGAACATCAATCAATGTTCTTCCAGTTGCAAGGAATGGTCTCCCCAATATCAACGGTATCTCTCTATCTTCCTCCATGTCAAGCACCACAAAATCTGCAGGAAAAATGAATTTGTCAATTTTAATTAAAACATCCTCAATTACCCCTCGAGGATATTTCACCGATCTAGCCGCTAATTGTAGAGAAATTGAAGTAGGTTTTACTTCTCCCAGGCCTAGTTTCTTGAAAACAGAAAGTGGCATCAAATTAATACGTGATCCTAAATCACATAGGACTTTATCAAAATTGCAACTTCCTATAGTACAAGGTATAGTAAAACTCCCTGGGTCTTTCACTTTCTGTGGCAGTTTTCTTTGAAGAACTGCACTGCATTCCTCATTTAGCATGACAGTTTCATAATCTCCCAGCTTCCTCTTCTTTGATAGAATTTCCTTCATGAATTTTGCATATTTGGGCATTTGTTCCAACATCTCTGCAAAAGGAATGTTAATATGCAATTTCTTAAAAATTTCCAGAAATTTACCAAATTGATTATCAAGCTTTTTCTTCTGCAATCTTTGAGGATATGGGATAGGAGGCTCATATTTTGCATATGCCGAAGGTTGAGCATCTTGGGATGTTGATGGCTTTTCTTTAGATTCCTCCATCTTTTGCTCTGATTTCTTCTGCCATTCAAGTTCTTTACCACTTCTCAATGTGATAGCCTTTACATGCTCTGTAGGATTTATTGTGTCACTTGGCAACGATCCTTGAGGCCTTTCTGCAATCTGTTTTGAAAGCTGCCCCAGTTGGTTTTGGATGTCCCTGTTGATTGCCTCTTGATTTCTGAAATTTGTTCTTGACTCCTCAATGAACTTCCCCAAAATTTCTTCCAAATCTGTTTGTTTCTTCTCTTAGGGTTGGTAGGAAGATGATGGTTTGAATCCCCCTTGGTTATTTCCCCATGAAAAATTTGGATGATTCCTCCAACCTGGATTGTAGGTGTTCGAATATGGGTTATGTTGAGATCTTTGGAAATTTGAAACATAATTGGCTTGTTCAGCATTTGGTGAAGCAAATGGATTTCCAACTTGGCACTCAATACTAGCATGATTTCCACCACATAAATTACATTCTGCAATTCGTTTGGATTCGAACTTGGATGACAAAGAATCCACCTTTCTTGAAAGAGCAGCAACTTGAACTGACAAAGCATTCACATAATCAATTTCATGCACTCCTGCTGGTCTTTTTTGCAGTTACCCACTCTGAATGCCACTGATTGTTGTTTTCTGCCATGATCTCTAACAACTCATGAGCATCCTCTAGTGTTTTTCCCATTAAAGATCCCCCAGACGCAGCATTAATCATTGCCCGATAGTTTGAAACCAACCCATTATAAAATGTAGAGACTTGTAGCCAAATTGGTATACCATGATGTGGGCACTTCCTCAACATTTCTTTGAATCTCTCCCAAGCTTCATACAATGATTCTTGATCATATTGTGTGAAAGATGTGATTTCATTCCGCAATTTTGCTATCTTAGCAGGAGGAAAGAACTTGGACAAGAACTTCTGAACCAACTCATTCCATGTTGTAATTGATCCCGGTGGTAATGAGTTTAGCCACTCCTTGTCTCTATCCCGAAGTGAAAAAGGAAAAACCCTTAATCTTATGGCATCTTCAGACACACCATTTATCTTGTAAAGATCACACACCTCCAGAAAGTAAGCAATATGTGCATTAGGATCATCCTTTGACATTCCCCCAAACTGATTTGATTGAACCATTTGGATAAAGGATGGCTTTATCTCAAAGTTATTGGCTTGAACAGTTGGCCTCCTTATACCCGAAGTGGTTCCAGCAACATTAGACGCATCATAATCTCTCATAGCTCTACGATTTCCACCTCCCTCAACAAATTGTGGATCCATGTCTGATTGTCTATTAGGAGCGGAGGTTGAACGTCTTCTCTCTCGGTTTAGACGCCTATATGTTCGATCAATTTCCGGATCAAAAGGAAGAAGGTTAAGGCTTTGTGCACGTCGCATACAAAAGTCCTACAATCTGAAAAATCAACAAGCACTCACACAACACAAAGTTACCCTTTTTTCTTTTCTTTTATGATAAATAAAATAAAAGAGCAAAATAAACAACTGAAAGAAATGCAAGAAATGACTAAAATAAATAATGCAAACAAGCAGCAACAACTCTAAATGAACAAATGTTCAACACAACTCACAAACTCAATTTAGAATAAAAATAAAACTGAAATAATGATAAAGCAAATTAACTTCAAGTTAAAACTAAGATTAGGTAGTATCGATATTAATAATCAAACCATTCCCCGGCAACGGCGCCAAAAACTTGATGCGTATTTTCGCAAGTGTACGAATCGTTCAAGTAATAAAGTGTACAAAAGTACGGATATCGAACCCACAAGGAATGGTGTTACTAAGTACCGAAATTGACTAATCCTAATTTTATCTGAAAACCAAATTGTTGATTGTGTAAAAGGCAAATTAACTTACAAATAAATGCAAAGAACACAATTGAATGTTGTGTTTTTTTATTTAATTTTTAAATTTTCTTTAATTTTTCTATAATTTTATTGTATCCAAAATAATATCAATATCAATAAAAAAAATTAATTTACCAATCAGGAGTTAAATTTCTAATTGAAAAATGATATTTAATTAAAATTTGAACAAAAATGTCACATTACAATTACAAAAAATTTAAAGTAACAAAGTAAATCAACTCTATAGTCTAGAGGTGGGTGTCCACTTTGTTGATCATTTGGTGCTTAAAAGGAAAGAAAACATGTTATTAGTAATTAAATAAAATTAATTGTAAAAATATTAATTTTTATGATTCAAGTAATACGTTATTAATTAAAAAATTACCTTTGAACAGGGACTTAGTAATAATGCAAGCTCAAGTGGCACATGACCGTGATAATTTTGAAGGAAAAAAGTCGTAGCCATTTTCATTTGTTCTTATCGTGCTACCATTTCTTCCTCACAACATTGTCATTCAACCTTTTGTTCTTGTATGGTTGCCTTAAGTCGGACCATTTTATTCTGCAATTCAATGTTGGAGGACCCAGATTGCGAACTCCTAGTAGAATGCTGGCTGAACACTTAGGTCAAGCAAACCCATAAGCTGAATACTCAAACTCGACCTGGGTGCTCTTAGCTTCTCAAAACTCTGGTCAAGGAATCTCTACTAGAAAGTTCTTAAGAAGAGTCCTGAATCTGAATTGTAACAATCGTTTCTTGCAATTTCAAGTAAAAGGTAAGAAATCATTTTAAAAATACATCATTACAACAAAATCATAACTTGAAACTTATTCTCATGAAATTCAAACACTTAGATCGATAGCTCTAACTTCATCATTAATGTATGAACCATTAACCCTTTTATAGACTGTAGTCCATACATAACCATAAGTGACTAGACTCCCAAGCTCAACTTCCTAAAAGTTTAAAAAATAAAATAATGTATTTCCTATAAAAATTAAACTTAAGCCATAGTATATACTAATGTAAATTTACCATATCAACCTTTTTATATGCAAGGCTCTTAGTGCCACTAATATACGACATCGTTTGTTTTTTGTAGTTTTGTTTATTTTTTCAGCAATTTCCTAGTTAATGATAGAATGCATATATATATATATATATATATATATATATATATATATATATATATATATATATATATATATATATATTAACAATCAAGTGTATTTAATAAATAACAAATATGTAATTACCTGTATAGATTCCCTAAATACAATGTTCTTGTAATCTATAGGAGTAAACCTTTAGTCTTTGTAAGATATGGGAAAAAATTGAAAATTGTCTTTAAGTACTCCTAGAAATACTCCTAATAGACCACCTAAATCTCGAATTGGTTTGTTTATTGTGTTGAAGTTGACGACAATCCTTATATAAAATGATATCGACTGAACTTAAGGAACTAAAAAAAATTAGTTACAAGACTTGTTAGACAAAGAATTTATACGCCTTAGTACTCTCCTTGAGGTGCTCTAATTCTATTTGTGAAAAAAAAGATGGATCACTACGGTAATACATAGATTACAGATAATTGAATAAAGTGACAGTGAGTAAGAAATACCCATTACCTCGTATAGATGATTTGTTTGACCGACTATAGTGTACTCAATGTTTTTCAAAAAAAAAATTTGATTTAAGATCTAGGTATCATTAATTGAGGATAAGGGAAGAGAATATATCAAAAACTGCTTTCAGGATTTGGTATAGGCACTATGAGTTCTTAGTGATGTTATTTAATTTGACAAATGCTCTAGCTGCATTCATGAACTTAATGAATAGATTGCTTAAATTGTTCCTGGATTAATTTATTATTGTATTTATTAACGATATACTATTATATTCCAAGTTCAAAGGATCATAAGCAACATTTGCAAATAGTTTTACAAACTCAAAGGGAACATTAGCAATATGCTAAGTTTCAAAATGTGAATTTTGACTTAGTAGTGTTACTTCCTAGGACATATGGTTACCAATGATGGTATTTAAATTGATCCTAAAATGGTAGAAGTAGTGCAACAATGGTCATGCCTTACCATAATTACAGAGATTCATAGTTTTCTTGGTTTAGCAAGTTATTACTGTAGATTCGTTAAAGATTTTTTAAAAATTACTGCTATTTTGACGAGATTGACAAGAAAAGGAATAAAGTTTGACTAGTCAGATGAATGTGATAGAAGTTTCTAAAAATTCAAGGCATGTTTGACTACGGCATTAGTATGCTAAGTTTTTAAAATGTGAATTTTGACTTAGTAGGGCATGTGGTTATCATGGATGGTATTCAAGTTGATCTTAAAATGGTAAAAGTGGTGCAACAATGGCCACGCCCTACCAAAATTACAGAGATTCGTAGTTTTCTTGGTTTAGCAGGCTATTACTACAAATTCGTTAAAGATTTTTCAAAAATAGCTGCTCATTTGACGAGATTGACAAGGAAGGGAATAAAGTTTGACTGGTCAGATGAATGTGAAAGAAGTTTCCAGACACTCAAGGAATGTTTGACTACAGCGCCAGTACTATCTATTCCTTCTAGTACCGGAGGATACACGGTATATTATGATGCATCGAGAATTGGATTATGGTGTGTATTAATGCAACATGGTCAAGTCATTGCATATGCATCTAAACAGTTTAAGCTGCATGAGTAAAATTATCCAACTCATGATTTAGAAATGGCAGCAGTAGTTTTTGCTTTCAAAATTTGGAGGCATTATTTGTATGGTGAGACATGCGAAATCTATACAGATCATAAAAGTTTTAAATACATTTTTCAACAAAAAGATCTTAGCTTGAGACAAAGACAACGAATGGAATTATTTAAAGATTATGATTGTACAATACTATATCATTCAGGTAAGACCAATGTAGTGGCTGTTGCATTAAGCAGGAAATCTATTAGTAGTTTGGCTCATATCATAGTGGTAAAGAGGTTGTTGGTTAAAGAAATACATAAGTTGTAAAGTCATGGGATAGTATTGAAAGTAAAGGAGCCTGGGATACTATTGGTCCATATACAGTTTCAATCATCTTTGGTTGAGCAGGTAAAAAAGACATAGGAAGAGGATGTCTATTTATGCAAAAAAATTGAAGAGGTGAAAAATGGCAGTGAAGTTAAATTTACTGTAGACTCTAAAGGAATTCTGAGATTGGGCAAGAGGTTGTGTGTATCTAATAAAAAAGAACTTAAGAAAGAGATTTTAGAGGAAGCTCATAGATCTATATATACCATTCATCCTTGAGTAACTAAAATGTATAAAGATCTAAAAGGAATTTATTGGTGGGACGGTATGAAGAAAGATATAGTTGATTATGTTTCTCGATGCTTAACTTGTCAATAGGTAAAAGTATAACATCAAAGGCTTGTAGGATTACATCAGCAAATAGAGATACCTGAATGGAAATATGAAAGAATAACTATGGATTTTGTTATAGGGCTATGCGGACACCAAAAGAGTTTGATTCAATAAGGATTATCATTGATAAGTTGACTAAATCAGCATATTTTTTATCAATTAAAACCATATATAACGTAACTCAGTATGCAAATTTGTATTTGAATAAGATAGTGAAATTTCATGGGGTACTGATATTGATTATTTCTGATCAAGGACCACTATTCACAACTTGTTTTTGGAGAGCCTTCCAAGAAACTCTAGGCACAAAGCTAAATCTTGGTACTACTTTCCATCTTCAAATAGATGGACAGTTTGAGTGAACCATCCAAATATTGGAAGATGTGCTTCGGGCATGTGTGCTTGTTTTTTAAGGTAGTTGAGAAATATTCTTACCCCTAGCTGAATTTGCTTATAACAATAGCTATCAAGCCAATATACAAATGGCACCATTTGAGGTTTTACATGAAACATCATAGGTTCCCTAATAGGTGAGTGAGTTGAGTAAAGTTAAACTTTTGGAATCTAATTTAGAATAACATACAATAGATAGAATATGACTAACCTAAATTGATGATGCTGGTTTGGAGAGCATGTTTCAAGCATATATCTTTGAGTTTTGTGGGACATTCCTTAGCAGAATTTGCCTATAATAAAGTGATATTGGATGACTTTTAGCCTTATGTAAAAAGTGTTACAAACTTTATATTAAATGATTCAGTGGGATCAGACTAATTGTAAGATGCTGTTGATAAAGTGAAATTGATTAGAAAAAGAATACAAGTAACTCAATATAGGCCAAAAGTCTATAAGGACTATGAATGTTAAGTAGTAGAAATTATCAGCTGATGACCAAATATTTTTGAAGGACTCAACTATGAAAGATGTAACATCCCGTAATTTTTGTTTTTCAATAATAATGTTTCGTTATAAACAAATATATTTTTGTTTGTTTAAAAAGGATTATGTTCAGCTAAAAGCAAATATATTTTTAATTAAAATAATTATTGTTTTACTTACAATAATTATATTGGCCTTTAATAAATTTTGTTGTATTTTTAGAAATATTCTTTCTTTTATTATGTATAAAAATATTTATTTTATGATTTGTTTTATCAAGATTTTTATCAAGAAAAGTCATGATTTAAGAGTTTAACTAAAGGTTTATGAGAATGTAAATTTTTAGAAATTTTTGAGATGTTTTAGGATGAAAAACGGTATTTATATGAATATATATAAAATAAAATCCTATTATTCAATTATTAAATTATTATTATTATTATAGAAAAAATAATAAAAAGAGACAAGAGGGAAGGGGGAGACTCCGTCGACAGATTTTTGAAAAAATCGAGAAAGAGGAATAATGAGTGAATAGTAACTTTCAACCTTCTCTCTAGATCTAGAGTGTCTATTGGCTTCCAATCTCAAAACTGAAAGTGCTACTGGATTCAGGACGAAGAATATACAGTTTTGACCGATAAATTTTTCAAATCAGCCGTTGAATCGCCGTAGATCTGAAGTAAAAAATATCAGAAAAAGATAAATTCTGAAACTCTTACTTAGAGACCTCTAATTGAAATTCTGACAACTAGGAGCTCGACCCTGTGAGTAGATAATTCTTTCTATGACTTGCTCCATGCTTTTCTTGAAATATAAATGTATTATTGTTTCTGTTTAAAAATTATTTATGCTATTATAAGTTTATTAAATGTGTTAAAATATCTGTTATACTTACGAACTGACACATAGTTCAATGCATGGAAGCTACCCTAAACTCTTCCCCAATTGTCTTTTCTACGATGTTAGATGTAGCTAGAGTTGTAGGAATAATACCTAGAACTTGGCATCCTCCTACATAGGCAGCTGTAGACACACACCCCATTAATCCATAGTTACCTCTACCATAAACTAAATGAATTTTTCTCCTGACCAGTACCATATCCAGGTTTTTTTGCAGCTTTTACATACTCTCCATTTTTTCCAAGACTAGAACCACAAAAGACAAAAATATTTCGAAATTGACAGAATGCAATTCCCTCCATAGCTGCACACACCCTACTTAGAGTATGAGAAGATAAAGATAAATCTTAGGATATGAATATTTTCGACCATCTGACAGTTTTTTATTCGTCGTGAATAGTGTTTTTGACGGGTGAATAGTGTTTTCGGCAAGTGAATAATATTTTTTGACAGTGAATAGTGACCAAACTCCCAGAGTCATTTTCTAAGTGTTTAGACCCTCTGGAAATGTTTTTAAAGTCTAATTGGTCAAATTCAGCTTGAAAAAGTATATTTTAGGGCTGTCCAATGTTTAAAAAGGATTATGTTCAGCTAAAAGCAAGTATATTTTTAATTAAAATAATTATTGTTGCACGATACATTGATTTGTAAAGCTATATACTTGTGAAAATGATGCATGTCATATTATAAATGAGATTGAATGGCAAGCGTAAAGCTCATGGCGAGTTGCTTGATAAGTTTACATGTATTATATGTATTGATGAATATTGGCTGGTTGTATGGCTTGTGACGGTACCGAATAGGAGACGCCTTATTAGCTTGAGTTAGTCGAGGGAGGGCCACTCCAACCGAGTGACAATGGTAATGTGGGGGGGGGGGACAGGAGGGTGATGTACTCACATTCCCTGATCACTTATTGTGACTGTGGTCGAGGTCACTATGCGTATAACAAATGAGTTATATTTTCATTGCATTGACCAGATTGCCGAGTGAGGCAGGTGCATTAAAAGTGATGATTTTATCTCCAAATCTTAATATTTTACTATAGCTTATACAGCTGAGCATAATAACATTTGTTTAATGATCATACCGTGTAGCATATAGTTTTGGATATCTGAATATCCTTTGATTTGAGAATATTAGTAATACGGGTCTCATATGAATGTACTTCTGAACTGTATTTTCTATGTGAGATGTTATACAGAAAAGATATCCCCAATTATGTGAGTAATAAGGTTGGTAACTCCGAATTATGCATTGATTTCATTCCCTACATGTAGTAGGATGGGCTGAAATTCAGGGATCGAATTTCTTAAGGGGGAGAATGTAACACCCCGTAATTTTTGTTTTTCAATAATAATGTTTTATTAAAATAGCTATGTGAGTGATTGGTGGATATAAGCTAAATTGAAGGTAAAATTTTCAAAAAAAATAACGACAAGCATGTATATGTACATCAGTTGTGATAATCACTCATATTAGGCACATAAAGAGAATAATGTTAAGATATCACCAGAACTTTGTCTTTTCCTTGTTGTCCTTGATGAAGCATTGATGTCTTGATTCTTGTAGGAAAGTTGTAAGTAATAGGTGTAATTGTAAAAAAAAAAAGTGAAAATGCAAACAAGTTAGTTGTTGTAGAGGGACAATTAAAGGATTTATTTTGTTTTCCCAATGTTCTTGCCAGTCAACTATCGATATTATTAGAATACAAACACAGTATAATTCAAAGACCGTGAGTCTTGAAAGCAACGTAGACTCACCCAGAGAATATATCACCTATCTACCGAATCAGACTTTGATATTCTTATCTGAAAAATGTGGAAATATCGTATATTGAGTTTGACAACTCAGTGAACAAATAATTTCTCCTATGACCTCTTAGGTCAGCATATGGATGTACTTATATTTATATGAATATTTATAAAATAAAATATTATTATTCAATTATTAAATTATTATTATAAAAAAACAATAAAAAGAGACAAGAGGGAAGGGGGAGACTCCGTCGACAGATTTTTGAAAAAATCGAGAAAGAGGAATAGTGAGTGAATAGTAACTTTCAACCTTCTCTTTAGATCTAGAGTGCCTATTGGCTTCCGATCTCAAAACTGAAAGTGTTATTGGATTCAGGACGAAGAATATACGGTTTTGACTAATCAATTTTTCAAATCAGCCATTGAATCACCGTAGATCTGAAGTAGAAAATATCAGAAAAAGGTAAATTCTGAAACTCTTACTTAGAGACTTCTAATTGAAATTTTGACACCGTAGATGGATTACGCTACAGGCAAGATCCCCGTTTCTGCTGTACTTTGATGTTTATAGACTTGGTCTGTATATTGTGTATACATAAGAGATCTTATATATATATATATATATATATATATATATATATATATATATATATATATATATATATATATATATATATATATATATATGTTCCCATGATAAAGAATTGAATTATGTATCATTATGGAAAATATCTGATTGCGGAAATAATAATTGTAGGAAAAAAATGTTTATTTTACGTAACGTAAATTAGGGGCGTTACAAAAGAGGTAATGAGGTTTGAAAAGAAGGAAAAAGTTAAGCTTTAATATATAGGCTCTTTTGAAATATTGAACAAAATATGTATAATAGTATATCGCCTAGTCTTGCCAACAGGATTAAGTGATGTTTATACAGTCTTTCTTACATCAATGGTAAGGAAGTACCTATCAAATTCTTCTCATGTTATCAGATTTTAAAAAATTCGATTGAAGAAGAATTTTGCTTAATCATGAGAAAAAAAACCGATATCTATTGTTGATCGACAAGTGAAAAACATATGATTGAAGAAAATCTCTATAGTTAAGGTTATATGGCAAAATCACTCAAGTAAAGAGACTTTTTAGAAAGTAAAGATGATATACAAAAGAGATATCCCCAATAGTTTAAATAGTGAGATTAATAACTGTAATTTATGCCTTGACTTCATTCTCTACTTGTGATGATCCAGTTTGAAATTCGAGGACCGAATTTCTTAAGGAGAGAAGAATGTAACACTTCTAAATTTTATTAATTTTCATTTATGTATGGATTATTAAAAGAAATAAAGGAGTAAGAATGTAACTGAAAGGTTTTAAGGATGAAAATGAAACTTATTAATATTTTTGGGGTTAAATTGTAATTTCTTAAAAGTTTAGGGGTCAAAATGTAAATAATGAAATTTACAAGGACATCCGCTAACAATTAGACAATTGCTTTTTGGTCCGTCCATTATTATTTAAAAGAAAGAGAGAAAAGAGACAAATTTTTTTTCATAAATCGTTGATGAATAGTAACTTTCTCTCTTATCATTTTCTTTCTCAATATCTTGAATACCTTCGAACCTCTGATCTCAAAATTAAGAGTACCACTAGATTCAGGACAAATAGTACTACGATATTGGCTAAACAATTTTTTAAATCGGTCGTAGAATTGCCGCATATCAGAAGTAAAAAATTAAAAAAAAAAAGATAAGTTCTGAAACTCTTATTTAGAGGCCACAAATTGAAAATCTGACACCGTAGATAGATTCAAGAAATAAATAAACTATAGGATATGAAGTTTCACAGTCATCTGACAACTTTTAATGTCATGAACAGTAACTCTGACCGACATGAATAGTGATTTCAGTATGTGTGAATAGTAACTATAGCCGACATGAATAGTGATTTTAGCCTATGTGAATAGCATTTTCGGCCATGAACAGTGACCATCAGTTGATTGAACTCCCTGAGTCATTTTCTAGGATTTTGAATCCTCTGTACTCGTTTTTTAGGTCTATTTGATCAAATTTAGATTGGAAAAGTGTATTTTGGAACTGTCCAACCTGGAGCCCTTACTCTGTGAGTAGATAATTCTTTCTATGACTTACCCTATGCTCTTCTTGAATTTTAAATGTATAATTAGTTATATTTACAAGTTATTTATACTTTTATATGTCTCTGAAATAGATTAAATTACTTGATTTTTTTACTATCTAGCATATAGTTTAAGAATATGATGCCTCCTATTTGGGCGAGATGCCAACTATATGATATGTGATTTTTCCTTCCTTGTTGTGTGCTTGGGAAATACCCATATTAGAGTCTATTCATGTGTCCTCTTGAACGGTGGTAGAGCAAACCTCAGTTGGAATATTGAGTTTAGGTAAATCCTACATTGCTAAAGTATATAAGGGTTTGAACTCTGATATGGTGGTTCTGATATAGGATCCTCTTAGTGTTTTTGTGAGAAATATTTTGATGCATAACAATATTTGATTAATGTTCATCCTGTATCGCGTATGATTTTGGATATCTGAATGTGATTTGAATTGAGAATATTTAAAATGCAGGTCCTATATAGATGTACTTATGTACTATATTTTTTATGTGACAAATTTTAAAATATGAGTACATCCATATACTGACATAAGAGGTCATAGGAGGTATTATTTGCTCACTAAATTGTTAAATTCACTACATGATATTTACATTTTTTTTCAAATAAAGATACAGAGTCTGATACGTCAGATAAGTGATCAGTTAGATGACATATTCTCTGGATGAGCCTACTTTGTTTATAAGGCTCGTATATTTTGATTTATATTGTATTTGTACTCTAGAATATGCTCTGTACGCCACAGGTAGGGTCTTTGCTTTTGCTGTTACTTTGATATTTATGGATATGGTTTATATATTGTGTATACATAGAAATACCTATATGAAACTGTTTTCAATGATAAATAAGTGTATTATGCATATTATGGCAAATATATGTTCGTGAAATATGTGTTTTATGTGCCCTTAAATTAGGAGTGTGAAATTTGTGTTTAGGATGAACGATTCCCTAACATATTTACTCTATGGTTAGGAAGAATGATATTTTAACACCTTTGCTTAGTAAAATATAATCTTTAATCTCTGCTTTGGTTCATTGTGACTTAAAGCATTGAATACTCTAGCCTTTGGTTATTGTGAATGTGCTTGAATGATATATGTTGAGATTGATTTTGAATTTGTGCACAAATTTTCATCTTGTTTTTGTGAAATATGATTCATTAAGTAAACTTGTAAATATGCATACATATATACATTTCCTAATGGTTATGTGATACTAATATCTCTTTGGTATCTTTTTTGTTTCCTAAGTCTAAAAACCTTAATCATTTCTTTATCTATGTTTTCAATTCCAAGTGTAGATCAGACTTTACCCTAGCACCCTAACTTGTTGACTAAGTGTGATAAGGTACTCTTTTGGGAGAAACAAGCTTAGATGCCAAGGATGTACTTGTAGTCATTGTGGGTCTCTACAATGGACCAAATCATAGTCCCTCTATTTTTTGTAATAAAAATTTTAGGTTAAGGGGATGGCAACTTAGTCCAGGGTTAGGGTAGATTTTCGAGCTCAACGATTATTTATAGAGAACTTACAAATAACCCACCACTAGGAGACAAATGATGGAGTTTGGATTAAAATTTGTGACTATCAAGTTATGAATTCACCTACTTATCACTTGACCCACCCTTTGCTGGCCCAATCATAGTCTCTTTTGATTGTATAAAGCAGAATAAATGTCATTAGTCCTTATTGTTTGTTGAAGTGAAGCTCCATTCATATTTCAGTTCTCATTTATGTGATTGTATACATACGAGAGAGTCTTTATTTATGAAGAGACACTGCCAAATTTTTTTTATTAAACATATGCATGTGTTTTCAATATAATCTCAAGTCTTGTTTATAAAGTAAAATGCTTATTGAGTTATTGCATGTCTATATAGTGAAATGGTGGATGGTCACCGGGTATGGTTGTCCATTCCCAATCGGTCGCACTCCAAATTTGGGGTGTGACATAGGGTTTAAATGTTTAAGAATTGAGGTTTCAAATTTGGGACTTGGGGCCTATGGTTTTAGTGTTTGAGGTTTTAGATTTGAAGTTTAGGTTTATGGGGTTTGGGATTTAAAGTTTAGAGTTTTAGTGTTTTAGTTTTGAGGTTTAGGGATTGGAGTTTTAGTGTGTAAAGTTTAAGATTTTGGGGTTCATGATTTAGGTAGAGTTTAGAATTTTAAAATTTTAGACTATTGAGTTTAGGATTTAAGTTTTTTGTTTTTAGGGTTTAATGTTTAGGGTTTAGAGTTTTAGGAGTATTTCTTTTTCTTTTTCCTTTTTTCCATGTGAATTATAATTTAGGATATAATTGACAATTTGTTTTTAAAGATAAGGGATTTTAGAGAAACTATTTTTAGTTAAGGGATTAAATTGAAATTGAAAAATAATTTAAAGAACTAAAGAGCAATTTGATCAATATTGTTAGCAATAAAGAAGAAGGAGAAAGGTTCTTTCTATAGTTTTAAGTGTTGTTTACAGTAGATTCATATATTAGGGGAGTACATTGCAATGATCTTTAGAATAACGGAATATAACAATAGATAGTATAGATCGAAATGGACAAGTATTATTTCCTCTGTAAATTTAAAGTTGTAAATTTAAAGCTGAGTCTTGCATGCGAGTTCTACATTTCACACTAATTAAATATGCTAATGAATTATTAGTCAAGACTCTTATATTACTCAAGTAATACTGAATTTGTTGTCAATTTGGACAAAAAGTGAAGAATTTATTTTAAAGATTATTTTTTGATACATGAAAAAAATGAAAATTTTTAAAAAATTAATTATTCACAGTCCTCTTTACTATATCACAACTAATGACTTAAAAAAATTTCTCCATTTATTTATTAGATTTCGAATTTTTAAGAAATGGTCCATAAATTTTTTATCCTTTTCATTTCTTCTTTCCTCTTACTTTGTTTTTTTTTGTTGGTCAGAAAAATATTACATACCATTATACAAGCAGTGTTTTCCTTGCCTCTTCAAATTGAATCCTAGTACTGTAGAAGACCGTTGCCCAAAAGTTTCTCACGGGTCACGGCACTAGATGGACCCTCTTCAAATCGAATTTATTTTTGCTTTTTTTGGTTTTCCTTTCATGTCTGTGAGAGTTAATTTTCTTCTTTTCGATAAGGTTTTCTCCCCTTTGGTGAGATTAATTTCTTTATTTCCTTTAGAATTTTTTCTCCGTTCTCAATAAGAGTTTTGGTTTATGGTAAAAAAATAATTAAATAAACTAGTATAAAGTCCTAAAAGTACTGAAGCTTTAACTAACTAGGCTCAAGAACTAGGAAAATTTAATCTCAAGCCTACACTTTTAAGAAAAATATAACAAAGAACAAAAAGCAACCTATCTCTTAAATAAAGATTACAAGAAAATTAACACCGCTCCTTACAAGGTTAACAGCTTTAATAAATAAACTAAAAATGGCACTTGAAAGATCTTTAATAAGTGGCTGCACGCCTCCCCATCTCTAAGGATCCCATCTCCAAAATTACCTTTTGCTAAGTTGTGAAGAATATTCTTACAAACCAGTTGAGAGACTTGTAAATCTTTAACACCATAAAGATTTCTTGGATTATTATATTTATTGTTCTACTCTATTTTTTTATTGAAACAACTTCAATCATAAATGTTTTGAAAAGGAGTTTTTGAGAAGTACCTCAGTTTTTGCAAACAATGAAGTCACCCCCTTCTAAGTGTCGGTTACTTATTCTAACATGTGTCTCTAAATCATTATTAAAATATTGAATGACTTTGTTTTAAATACAAACGAATGATATGAACATGTTGGGATTTGGGTATTTAAATTCATACAATTCTGGATAAAAACATGTTATAAAAGTGATTAAATATTTTTATTACATGTTATAAATACAATTTATTCATTACTTCTATTTTTAATAAATTAAATATAAAATAAATAAATATTATGATCCTGCAAGTTAACACGATTAAGCCACTAGCTGTTGGTCTGAGTTTGGATTTAAGATATAAAGCTTATTTAAAAAATGGGCTGATCCCGATCACATTGTTTCAGGATAGTCAGATCTAAGCTGGTCCGTTCTTTCAATATTAATATTTTGGTCCATACATCTATTGTGGATGAAGTAAAATTAAAGAGAGAAAAAATCCAAGGGATATGAGACACGAAAATAGAAAGAAAGCGTGAAAGTAGACGTCAACTACAAATCTGCTAACTTATTGATTTGAGGTAAACTCGCGACAGGATTTAGACGTTAAAAGTATGAAATAAAAAAATAATAATTAAAGAATCAAATTGAAATAAATAAATAAGTTGAGGGACTAAAATATTATGAAGCTTTTTTTTATAAGTACAAACATATATAGTTGATTAGAAAAGTTAAAAACTAAATTATTAGATTTTTATTTAACTATTCATATTATATACATATTATATTTTTTTGGAACTTTGACTTATATTTTTGGATTCAAGATTCTATAATGGTCGGCCAGTCGGTATACGTGCCTTTGGTTGAACATCATTTTTTGTGATAAACTAAAAATTTAAGAGACTCCTAGATTGTTCTTTCTAATCAATACAAGGCATATTGTACCAATAAGAAATCGCGTACAGTCAATCAAGAATTAAATTGAAGATATTCTATATCGGTTATTAAGTGATTTTGATTCAAAATGCAAATGGAGGGCTTTTTTTTTTTTAAATGGTGGAAAAAAATAATATTTTTAAAATTAGACAAGTTATTGAATTAATAGTAATAAAAAAAATTATATAGTTAAACTGTGACCAAACCAACCAGCAATAAAACATATAATATAGTTTTAAAATTCTCCATTTGATGAAATATGATATATTAAAATTTAATATATAAATTTAATTAAATAAATCATTTAAAATACAAATAATCGAAAATTTATTATAACTAAATATTTTATATATATAAAGTTCGTAACGCTGTTTTGTGAACCTGGCTTTACAAGGGTTTGGTTCATGATTGTCGCACTGCTACCTATGTCAGAGTGCTAAAACGCCTATGTGCTTGCCTACTGTCCTTGATTTGATGGTTGTTCAATCATGGAGAAGAGGGCAGACAAATCCGCGAGGGGTAAGCACCCATCAAAAGGAGTTAATGGAGGAAAGAACGAGAATTGAGTTAAGTTGATGATGCATAAAGGAGGGTATTGGCAAATGTGAGAGTAGTTTGGTGGGAAGACTGCTATAAACAAAAATGGTAGTCAATGGTATAATGGAATTTGCGCTGAAAAACATTTTGAGGCCATCCGTGTGGCTTTTGGGCTGAGAAATAGGTGAAAGATTATTCCAATTCTTCTTTGAGAACAAGAGAGACATGCTAAGAGTTTCCAGAGGTTCCTTATGGCTGTACAGGAATTGCTGGATAAATATGAAAAGATGGGAAAGGGGAGTGGAACCAAAGATGATGGATTTTATGAGGCTGCCGTTTGGGTTCAGATCTGGGGGTTGCCTACGCATTGTAGGACTGTCCAGATGGGAAGGAAGATCGATAGGGTTTTGGGGAAGCTTATGAATAATGGGGTTTTCAAGGATCAAGGCAAACAAGGTACTTTCGTGAAATTGATAAGCTAGAAAATGCAGAGAAGGTGAGAAGGGGAAGAAAATGGAAAGAAGAGGAGAGAGCGGAAAGAAGAAATCTGTTATTACCATATTTCATACTTGGTACATGTGGCCCAATAGCTTTTACTGCAAAGTATTAAATAAATATCAAAAACACCTTTATTCATCCTTTTTGAATTACTATAAAGCCCTTACAGTGTAACATATGCCCATGGAATCACATGCCCCCCATGGAATCACCTTGTCCTCAAGGGTGTATAGACTTAGCGAAATCGGGATAGAGTTTCTAATGTTGTACTAGAGTTCCCACGTAGCCTCTTTCTCCATTTCCTCCCACTTGATTAAGATTTTCATCATAGCTTTGTTCGTCTTCTGTATTAATCACCTGTCTAAGATGGCTTCTGGTTTTCTCTTTATTGAGATCAAACTCTATACATCTGGTAACTATTATGGCGTAACGGATGAGTCAAGACACTTTTTTTAACAATGACACGGGAAAAGTTGGATGAATTTTAGAAGTGGGAGGCAATCTGAGCATGTAAGCCACCAGCCCTAATTTACCAATAATTTGACAAGGGCCAAAGTAACAAGGAGAAATTTTTTTCATGGGGTCTTTGTTGTACTAAATGATATCTAAAGCGTTGTAATTTCATAAAATCATAATCTCCCTCATTAAACTCTCTTTCAGACATTCTTTTATCATACTATTGTTTCATTCTATTTGTAGCTCTAGAAAGGCTTTACTATAATTTTTGCAACATTGCTTCTCTGGTACTAAAACTTCTATCAACCAACTCCATTGTTGAATTTTGAGGAACATAAGGAATGTGAATTGAAGGTGCCTAACCATACATGATTTTGTAAGGTGTAGAACCTATAGAGTAATGGAAAGTGTTGTTATACCACCATTCAGCCAAGGGTAGCCATTAATTCCATTTGTGGAGAGCTTGCCATGCCTAATTTCTCATGTAATTCTTGAGGCATATATAAATAATCTATAATAGCTAGTCAAACCCAAAAAGCTTCTTAATTGTTTTACTGAGGGTAGTGTTGGCCATTCTATTATAGCTTGCTCCTTTTCGAGGTTTGTTGAAATTGTTCTAACTGAGATGAAATGGCACAAATACTTGATTCAATCTACAACAATGGCATATTTACTTCTTTTTACATAATACTAATGTGCTCTCAAAATGGACAGTACCACCCTTAAATGAGCAAGATGTTTATCAAATAAGACAAGCTCATACTTCCTTAATTGTTTCTCAGAAACTGCATTCGTAGCTCCTTGAAATGTCAAGGAAGTGTTGGTTAGCCCAAAAGGCATAACCAAAAACTTGAATTGGCTAGAATGAGTTTGAAAAGCTGGTTTATACACATCCTCCTCTTTCATTCCTATCGGGTGATATCCAGCTTAGAATACATTGTTGCCTTTGTCAATTCTTCTAACAATTTTTTCACTAATGGAATTGGGAATATGCTTCTACAATTTGCTTATTAAGGACCTATAGTCTATGCACATGCTTTAACTTACATCTTTCTTTTTTACCAATACCACAGGTGAAGCAAAAAGTGAAGAACTCCTTTAAATGACCCTTGTTACTAACATATCTTCCACCATCTTCTCAATGATATCCTTTTGAGTAGTAGGGTACCTATAAGGCTGAATATTTACTAGGTCAATTCAACATGATCAAATGGTCATGATTCAGCCTATGTGGAGGTAGGGTTTTTCAATTCCTTAAACACACCCTTAAATTCTTCTAGTAATAGCTTAAATGCCTTAGAGAGGTTGCTGTTCTTAGTGGCATGAATTTTATAACATGACTACTCTTGATTCCACGAAGTAATTTGCATCATAAATGCATTTAGGTTAGCTTCCACCAGCTTTTTGTAGTTTGGTCTCCCCAACTATTTTGTTACCATGTTCCTTAGCAGCTATCAACCTTACAGTCTATCCTCTTAGCTAAACTTCCAAAAACAAATTCATACAATCTAGTTTGATCATTCCTAAGATTCTCAGCCATTGCATTCCCAGCACCATATAACACCCACCAATGGGATGAGGATTACATTAGTTTTGAATTCAACTCAATTTGTTACCCATTTCAATCCTTCACACACTTTTCTACCTTGTATCTTTGCACCATAAGCCATTGTGACACTAACAGTCTTTATGGACCTAATTTTCAATGAGATTCCCTTCCAAAACCCTCATCTAAGAAATTGTGAGTGCTGTTAGTGTCCACCAAAATATGCAACCCCTTCTTGTCTACACGCCCAGTCAACCTTAATGTAGGATATTCTGACCCCTTATTATTACCATGTAGTGTATTGAGAGTAAAAAAAGGTCTATCTTGTTATTATGTAATCTCCTTGTTTGCCTTTTCTTGTTTTTCCATCGTAGCTGTTACTTTATGATCCCCTGCATCCTTACATCTTTTTCTTCTGGGGACAATTATGACCAGGCATATATTTCTCATGGCAAAAATAGCATAGGCCCTTATTCTTGTGTTCCTCTACTTCTTCAAAAGTTAATTTTTACTGAAAGCATAGGCCAAGCTTCCCTTTTGATCACCACCTTTGTTTTTTTTTTTGCTTCATAAAGTTCTTCCAATTCTACTGTCATTTCTTCGTACCTTTCCCATCCATTGATTACTAACCTCTCTCTTAATAGGGATTCCTCTACCTTGTGCATTTTCTTTCTTCTGTAACAACTCAACATTTAACTCTTATAGTTTGGCTAGTCGAGTAGCATCCAATAATGTTTGTAAATGGAATAGTTTGACTCCTATTGCCAATTCAAGTTTGAGGCTAGCCAAATAATAACTTAAGCTTGGCATTATTCACAACCATGGCGTCTTTGTGGTGAATGGATGGTGAAGTTGGTTGGTGAGTTATGATAGTGGTTGGACGGTAAATAAGCCTTTACTTTGTAGGAAGAACATGGACTCATTTTTTGGAAGAGAGAAGGGGCACTTTTTTTCTTCTTTCTAATTAGCTTTAAAAAAAAAATTGGTGTTTTTTTTTTCTTATTTTCCTCTCAAAGTCTCTCTCTTTCTCTCTATCCCTAAAGGTTCACAACAGAGCTTGGTGTTTTAAAGGCCAAAATTGTTTATTCTTAAATCAAATCTTTCTCATTTAGTTTTGATTTGATTTGATTTATTGATTCTCCTTTTAATTTTTTTATTTTATTTTGATTCTTATTTTAGTTCATAGATATTTAGATGAAGACTAAGCTTTCTTCTTCTTTATTAAGAGAGTTGGAGTCATGAACCAAGAAGTTAGTTTAGGCTTACTAAAATTCAATAAACTTGAATAGTATATTTTGATAATCTTAAAAGATCGTTCATGATGTAAAATTAAGTGACTCAACATAAAACAAGCTTGAAGACCCAAAAGAAAAGAAACAAATAACAAAATGACTCAAGGCCAAAAATAAATAAATAAATTGACTCAAGGTGATGTCGAAAATTAAAATTAACTAAAAGAGAAAAAAATACTCACAATGAAACTAAAAATTAAAATGAAATACACTAAGATTATGTCACGCCCCAATTTAATGGAACACGATTAACACAAATAATAGATAACTTTACTCTTATTTATTTGCATACGGCTTCACAATATCACATATCAGGAAAAATAACATACGTTTACAAGTTTCCAGTATAGCCAATTATACATGTCAAGTCTACGCTTATCAATATTACAGCAGAAGCAGGGATCCTGCCTATGGCGTTCAGTGCATACTCTAGATTACAATTACATAATGTTTTAAATATTGTGAGCCTTGGAAGCAACGTAGGCTCACCCAGAGAATATAACACCTAACTGATCACGTAGCTGCAGGGCCAAACTCTGTATCTTTATTTGAAAAAAAATGTAAGTATGGTGTAGTGAGTTTGACAAATCAGTGAGCAGATAATATCTCCTATGACCTCTTAGGTCAACATATGGATGTACTCATATATTAAAATTTGTCTAATAGAAAATACAGTTTGAAAGTACATCCACATGGGACCCGCATTTCAAATATTCTCAAAACAAAGGATATTTAGATATCCAAAATCATATATTGTACTGTATGATCATTAAACAAATATTGTTATGCATCAAAATATTTCACATGAAAACATTAGGAGGATCCCATATCAAAACTACCATATCAAAGTTCAAGCCCTTCCATACTTTGGTGGTGTAGGATTTGCCTAAACTTAATATCCTGCTGAGATTTGCTCTACCACCATTCAAGAGGACACGTGAATTCAATGCGACATGCACAATATATTTCCTTTACCATATGATGAGAAATACATTTAAAATCACATATTCAATGAATTCAAAAATCTATTTTCAAAACCATACTCTTCTTGAACAATATACCAAATTATAAATAATTCAGATAATTTAATCCATTTCAGAGACATATAAAAGTATAAATATTTTGTAAATATAATCAATTATACATTTAAAGTTCAAGAAGAGTATAGGGTAAGTTATATCTACTCACAAAGTTAGGGTTCTAAGATAAAAAAACCCCAAAATCTACGTTTTTAGTCCACATATAGCCAAATAGACCCCAAAAATGAGCCTGAAGGGTCCAAAAACCTTGAAAATGACTATAGATTCGTGAAATTTGACCTCTGGGAGCTCGATCAATGTAGGTCAACGCAATAGGGCTGCTAGGACATGCATTGCACGTGCCACTGTAGGGGCTACGTGTGGGCGTCACTCACCGAAGAAGAACTGGCGTATGGGGGCATGTGCAAGGAAGGATCGACCTAAAATTTGAGATTCTAAGGTTTCGGTACCTACTAGATCCATCTATGGTGTTAGTTTTTGGGTTTGAGAACCACATATAAGAGTTTCAGAAATTACCTCTTTAGGTGATTTTTTCCTCTATTTTTCAGTCATTCTTTGGCCAATTTTTCAAAAACCAATCAGATGAATTTGTAAACTCTTCATTCTGAGTTCGTTGGCGGTGATGGTGTTGAAATCTGAGGTCCGAAAGTGCTATAATTCTAGAGAGAGGTTTTGGGATTTCGGGAGAGAAAAATTTGGGAGAGAGAGAGAGAGAAATCCGAATTTTTCAGCTCTTTATATGGCAGAGACTCTAAAATATCCTAGGGGACCTTTCTACAAAAATTTAATTTTTAAGTGAGGTCCTTGCAAATATTTCTTATTTACATTTTGATCCCAAAACTTTTAAGAAATTGCATTTTGACCCCAAAACGTAAATCCTCATATTATCTTTATAATTCTTCAACCCATGTAATAAATAAACATATTTCAATGGTTCTTATCTCCATTTTCAAAATCTTCTCTTTTATTTAACATTTTCTTTAATTTTAAGACTATTACATTCTTGCCCCCTTTAAGAAATTCGGTCTCTGAATTTCATTACCATAATTGCAAATAAACACTAACCTCATTGGTCAAACAAATGTGGGTATTTAGTGCGTATGTCATCCTCTCTTTCCCAAGTAGTCTCCTCAGAAGAGTGATTTTTTTATATCACTTTCACTGTAAGTATTTCTATTAAACGCAATTTCTTTATTTGTCTGTCCACTATCGCTTCTGGTTGTTCTTCACAAGTTAAGTCTTCTTGTAACTGAATTTGTGGACACTGTATAATATGTGTAGGATCTAATAAATACTTCCGTAACATAGACACATGAAAAACTGGATAGACATTATCCAATTCAGGGGGTAAAGCCAAACGATAAGCTACTGAGCCAATCTTGTCAAAAATTTCAAATGGTCCTATGTACCATGGACTTAACTTCCATTTCTTCCCAAATCTTACTACTCTTTTTATAGAAGATATTTTCAAAAAGATATGTTCACCTATGGCAAATTCCAATGGTCGACGTATATTATCAACATAGGGTTTTTGTCTACTCTAGGCTATTAATAACCTTTCCTTAATCAATTTTACCTTGACTAGTGCATCTTGTACCATTTTAGGCCCTAAAATCTTAGTTTCGCCTACCTCAAACCATCTGATCAAAGAACAGCAATGTCTACCATATAATGCCTTAAAAGGGACCATTTGTATACTGGCTTGGTAGATATTATTATAAGCAAATTCAGCTAGGGGCAAAAATCTTTCCCAACTACCTTAAAAGTATAACACTTATGCCTGTAGCATGTCTTCTAATATTTGGATGGTTCGCTCAGACTGTCCATCTATTTGAGGATGGAATGCAGTATTGATATTTAACTTTGTGCCCAAAGTTTCTTGGAAGGCTCTTTAAAAATGAGCTGTGAATTGTGGTCCTCGATCAGAAATAATCGATATTGGCACTCTATGAAGCCTCACTATTTCATTCAAATATAAATTTGCATATTGAGCTACGTTGTATGTAGTTTTCATTGGTAGAAAATGTGCTGATTTAGTCAACCTATCAATGATCACCCATATTGAATCAAACCCTTTTAGTGTTCGCGGTAGCCCTATAACAAAATCTATAGTTATTCTTTCCCATTTCCATTCAGGTATCTTGATCTGTTGATGTAGTCCTACAGACCTTTGATGTTTTGCTTTTACCTACTGGCAAGTTAAGCATCGAGACAAATAATCAACTATGTCTTTCTTCATACCTTCTCACCAATAAATTTCTTTTAGATCCTTATACATTTTAGTTGTTCCAGGATGTATGGTATATATGAATCTATGGGCTTCCTCTAAAATGTTCTTCTTTATCAGGTACACACAACCGCTTGCCTAATTTCATAATTCCTTTAGGGTCTACAGTAAATTCAACTTCACTGCCATTTTTCACCTCTTCAATTTTCTTGCATAAATAGGCATCCTCTTTCTGTGTCTTTTTCACTTGCTTAATCAAAGATGATTAAAACTATATATGGGCCAATAGTATCCTAGGCTCTTTTACTTCCAATACTGCTCAGTGACTTTCCAACTTATGCATTTCTTTAACTAACGACCTCCTTACCACTGTGATAATCTTTAAGTAATTCCAGTATTGGCGCCATAGTCAAACATTCCTTGAATTTTTGAAAACTTTTTTCACATTCATCTTACCAGTCAAACTTTATTCCCTTTCTTGTTAACCTCGTCAAATGAGTAGCTATTTTTAAAAAATCTTTAACAAATCTGCGGTAATATCTTGTTAAACCAAGAAAACTACGGATCTCTGTAATTGTCATAGGACGTGGCCATTGCTGCACCGCTTCTACTTTTTTAGGATCAACTTGAATACCATTCTTGATAGCCACATGCCTTAGGAAAGTAACACTACTAAGCCAAAATTCACATTTTGAAAACTTGGCATACAGCTGGTGTTCTCTTAAGGTTTGCAAAGCTATCCTTAAATGTTGCTCATGCTCCTCAGAACTCTTTGAATATACCAGGATATCATCTATAAATACAATAACAAATTGATCCAAGAAATGTTTAAATACTTTATTTATCAAATCCATAAATGTAGCTGGGGCATTTGTTAAACCAAATGGTATTACTAAGAACTCATAGTACCCATACCGAGTCTTAAAAGCAGTTTTCAGAATGTTCTCCTTCTTTATTCTCAATTGATGATACCCAGATCTTAAATCAATTTTTGAAAAACATTGGGCACCCTGTAACTAGTCAAATAAATCATCTATACGATGTAGTGAATACTTATTATGTACTGTCACCTTATTTAACTATCTGTAATCAATACACAGTCGTAACAATCCATATTTCTTTTTCACAAATAGGACTGGAGCACTCTAAGAAGAAGTACTAGGCGTATAAATCCCTTGTCTAATAAGTCTTATAATTGGTTTTTCAATTCCTTGAGCTCAGTCGGTGTCATTCTATATTGAGTTCTAAGAAGTAAATCAATATCGAACTCAATTTCTCGTTCTGGGGGTAACCCTGGCAACTCATCAAGAAACACATTAGGAAATTTTCTAACCACTGAAACCTACTCTACGTTGGTGTACCTCATATCAACATCTTTGACCACTGCTAAATACCCTTGGCATCCTTTTTGTAATAGCTTATGAGCTGTTAGAGCAGAGATTAAATTATTAAGTATCTCACTTTGATCTCCTTGTATCAAGAAGGAAGATTTCCTAGGAATATTAAACTTAATCACCTTAAGGTGACAGTTTAGAATGACATGACATAATGACAATCAATCCATTCCTAGTATCACATCAAAGTCTACCATATTTAGAACTATCAAATCTACAAGAGTCTCCTTATCTTCTATCGAAATCTTGCACGATTTATACACATCATTTACTGGTAAGAATTCTCCCATTAGAGTAGCAACCATAAAAGAACAATGTAAACTAGTATGATCTTTATTCAATTTCTTAGCAAAGCAGGGTGATATATAAGAATGAGTAGAATCAAGATCTAACAGTACATATGCTCTATGGGAACATATTGATGATGTACCTGTCATAACTACATTTGAGGCCTGAGCATCCTATCGTGTCAAGGAAAAAACTTGGGCTTGTTCTCATCCTCGACTTCCTGATCCTCTACCAGTACCACCACTACTTGCTTAAACTGAAGTTGCTCTATTTGGTCATGCTGGTAAAGATGTAGGGGGTGAAGCTGGTTGTACTGATGCTTGACTAAAATTTCGTAATTATGGATAATTTCTCATCAAATGATCTACTTGTCCACACTTAAAACATGTACCAGTTTCTCTGCGACACTGTCCAGTATGAGTATTGCCGCAAATGGGACATAATAGAATTGATCTTGAATCTTGTTGACTAGTGGGTTTCATGTCTCTTTGAATCATTCTTTGCTTATTGATATTGACTAATGTCTAGTTAGAGCTAACAGATCCTATTTGAGTTAAACGGTGTAGATTTTGAAATATTGGTCCTCTGACATTAGGATTATAACTAGTTTGGATATTACTATCTCGATCTCTTTTTATCCTTTTTAGACCTTCTATGTCTGCTAGCTCTCGTGTTTTCATCATTCTAGCACAATCCACACCTGGTGAATAAGTTGGAAAATGATTCATCTGAGGACCCACCAATTTAAACAATGAATGTATCAATCCAAAAAAAAATCTCTTAATTTTATCTTTTTCAATATGAACCAGATATGGTGCATATCTAGACAATCGAGTAAAACGGATGTCATACTTAAAAACTGTCATGTTCGGTGGTTATCTTAATTCTTCAAATTCTTTGGCCCTTTTGTCCCTTTGACTCATTGGCAGTAAACGATTCATAAATGCTTCTTTAAATTCATCCCACTCCATTGGTGGTAAAGTAACTGCTATTCCTTGTACCAGTGTCTCAAATTAAACTTGGGCCATATCTGATAGTTGAAAGGACACTAGTTCAACAGATCTTCTAGTAGAACACCCCAAAGCTTTGAGAACTCGTTCCACAGCATCAATGAATATTTGTGGGACTTATTGAATATTTGACTCAGAAAAATTCAGGGGTTTCAACTTAAGGAATTGCAATAATGTCATCTCAATCCCTGTAAACTTGTCCTCTTGCTCAACTGTTCTTTCCAGTTCTTGCGCTTCGGAAGCATTTTCTAGTGGCTAGCCATCTTTTCTGCCCTGTTCTACTATAAATCCAGCTAATGTCTCTAAACTCTTATGTATGCCAGCAATCATATCAGCTGTTTTATCATGTAGCTCCTGAGGGGGTTCTACTTTTGCCTTAAGAACTCTATCAGATACATGGGCATGTTCATCATGTCTCAGGGTTCTCATACCCCGTGCATGCCCTCTGCCTCTGCCTCTTCCTCTAGGTCAGCCTCGACCACGACCTTGTTGTATTGGAATTATATATTATGCATACTTTTCTGTAGAGGGTGCACGATCTACAACTTCTCTAGTAACAACTTTAATTCTTGGCGGCATCATAAACTATACAGAACAAAACATATTTTTAAGATACCATAATATTCAATCAAATCTTATACTAGGAACTTTAGAAAACTTGGAATAGAAAGGAAGTTAATATCCTATAGAATCCCTCAACAGCACCTGAAGTATAAATATGTCTGGCTCATATCCATACTGAAAGTCCTACTAAAGGATCTTTTGCTTCGATAGCCACAGGGAAACCTAATGCTTTGATACCAACTTGTCATGCCCAAATTTAATAGAATGCGATTAACACAAATAACAGATAACTTTACCCTTATTTATTTGCATACGGCTTCACAATATCACATATAAAGAAAAATAACATATGTTTACAAGTTTCCAGTATAGCCAATTATACATACCAAGTCTACACTTATCAATATTACAGTAGAAATAGGGATCATGCCTATGGTGTTCAGAGCATACTCTAGATTACAATTACATAATGTTTTAAACATTGTGAGCCTTGGAAGCAACATAGGCTCACCCAAAGAATATGACATCTAGCTGATCACGTAGTTGTAGGACCAAACTCTATATCTTTATCTGAAAAAATGTAAGTATCGTGTAGTGAGTTTGACAACTCAGTGAGCAAATAATACCTCCTATGACCTTTTAGGTCAACATATGAATATACTCATATATTGAAATTTGTCTCATAGAAAATACAGTTTAAAAGTACATCCACATGGAACTCACATTTCAAATATTCTTAGTTCAAATCACATTCAGATATCCAAAATCATATGCAATACGATATGATCATTATTCAAATATTGTTATGTATCAAAATATTTCTCATAAAAATATTAGGAGGATCCCATATCACAACCATCATATCAGAGTTTAATCCCTTCCATACTTTGGTGGTGTAGGATTTGCCTATACTTAGCATCCTAGTTAAGGTTTGCCCTACCACCATTCTAGAGGATATGCGAAGGGACTCTAATATGGGCAATTTCCTAAGCACAAAGCAAGGGAAGGCATATCACATATCATATATTCGGCATCTCACCTAGATAGGAGGCATTCCGCTCTCCATCATATATTGTATCCCGTGTGTTGGCTGTCACACGAGGTTAGCACCATCCCTGTTAGCTGAGATATCAAGGTGCACCATGGCTAACATCACCTGCTGTTAGCAAATAGTGTTTCTAATAGGATTGCTCCACAGAAATATTATTTACACATATACCATATTATCCAATACAGAGTTTTTAGAATAATACAGACTTTAAATCTTAGTACAGTTCATCTGTCATAAATTCTCCAATTAGGGTTAATCACATATACATGCCCTTTTTTAAGGCAATCATATAACTTTATAAATCAATGCAATGTGCACAATATATTTCCTTTACCAGATGATGAGAAATACATTTAAAATTACATATTCAATGAATTCAAAAATCCATTTTCAAAACCATACTCTTCTTGAACTATATACCAGATTGTAAATAATTCAAATAATTTAATCCATTTCAGAGACATATAAAAGTATAAATATCATGTAAACATAATCAATTATACATTTAAAATTCAAGAAGAGTATAGGGTAAGTCATAGAAAGAATTATATACTCACAAAGTTAGGGTTTCAAGTTTAACAACCCTAAAATCTACGTTTCTATTCCAAATCTAGCCAAATAAACCCTAAAAATGAGTATGAAGGGTCCAAAAATCATGAAAATGACTCTAGATTCGCGAAATTTGACTTTCGGGAGCTCGATCAACATAATAAGACTGTTAGGACACACGCTGCATGCACCACTACAAGGGCTACACGTGGGTGTCACTCGCTGAGGAAGAACGCGTGCAAGGGAGGATCGACCTAAAATTTGAGATCCTAAAGTTTCGGTACTTGCTGGATCCATCTATGGTGTTAGTTTTTGGGTTTGAGAACTATAGATATGAGTTTCAGAAATTACCTCTTTAGGTGATTTTTCTCTCCATTTTTCGGCTAATTTCTGGTCAATTTTCCAAAAACCATTGGGATGGATTTGTAGAACTTTTTGTTCTGAGTCCGTTGGCACTGGTGGTGTCGAAATACGAGGTTTGGAAGTACTATAATTCTAGAGAGAGGTTTTGGGAGAGAAAAGTTTGGGAGAAAATTCAAATTTTCCAGTTTCTTGTGTGGCAGAGGTTCTAAAATATCTTGGGGAACCTTTATGCATAAATTCAATTTTTGAGGGAGGTTCTTGCAATTACAAATTTTCCTTATTTACATTTTGACCCCTAAACTTTTAAGAAATTGTATTTTGACCCTAAAACGTAAATCCTCATATTATCTTTATAATTCTTCAACCCATGTAATAAATAAACATATTTTCAACGGTTCTTATCTCCATTTTCAACATCCTCTCTTTTATTCAAAATATTTTTTAATTTAAGATTTTCTTTAATTTTAAGACTATTATAGATTAAAATACAAGACTCAAACAAAATTTAAAAAAATTGAAAAAATCACTTTGATACACATTCTTTCATTTTTTTATTTTATTTATTTTATTTCTAAAATTTTCCCTTTTAAATCTTTTTATAAATTTTTTTGGAACTTTAAGCATTATTAAAATGGGCTTAGACAAATTATGATATTTACAGTTGTCTCTTGGTTTTTCAATGAGAAAGCAATGAATATAGTTCTTGATATTTTCACTTAAGGAACAACTAATGATAAAAAATTGTATTTTGTTTGAATAAAAAGAATAAACAATAAGGATGTCAAGACAAGATCAAAACTTGAAAGCAATAAATGCTCAAAATAAAATCAAGACCTAAAAGCAATAAATTTCTGAGATAGAATTGAAACTTGAAAGCCATAAATGTCCAAGATGAGATCAAGACTTTAAAAGTGATAAATATTTGAGATGATATCAAGATTTGAAAGCAATAAATGCTTGAGACAAGATGGGAACTTTGGAAAGCTATAAATGCCCAAAACAAGATTGGGGCTTTAAAAATAATAAATTCCCAAGAAGAGATCGCGACTTTGGAAAACGATAAAATGTCAAGACAAATTAGGATTTTGACATTGATAAATTCCTAAGACGAGATTATGACTTTGAAAGTGATAAATGTTTAAAATGAGATTAGGACTTTGAAAGCAATAAACGCCTAAGACATGATGATGACTTTAAAAGAAATAAAATGCTCGAGTCAAGATTAGGATTGGAAAGCGATAAAAGGGGACTTGGACAAGGCAAGATTTTGAGTTCTTGAGTGAGATAAGACTTTTGGTTGCCTATGAGATATATGAATTTTGGTTCCTGAGCAAGATAAGGCTTTGAATGCTTGTGCAAAATAGGATTTTGGATGCTTGTACGAGATAGAGCTTTTAGTTTGGGTGCTTCTGTAAAATAAAGTTGTATGTACCTAATAAACGATACAATACCTTCGATGCCTATACATGACTTTGACGCATAAACAAAACAAAACCTTTGGTGCCTGATCAACTATTGAGCACCTTAGGTGCCTAAATAGGACTTTGATGCCTAAATAAGACAAGACTTTAGTTATCTGGTTGTCAATCGAAGACCTTAAGCGCCTAAACATGACTTTGATGCTTAGACAAAATGAGATTTTCTGTACCTAGTCATTGATACAGGACTTTAAGCAATTGAGCAGGACATCAATGCTTGGACATGATAGGAGGTTAGGTATTTAATCATCGATTCAAAACCTTAAGTGCTTTGACATCAACTTTCAATGTGTCATTTCTCAAAAAGTAGAGAAGAATAAGAGACACTTTTAGAGCTTATTTCATGTTAAAATGATGTGTTTACGCATTAGAATTATTCTTTCTTTTTTTATACATAAAGATATTTATTTTGTGTTTTGTTTTATTAAGATTTTTATCAAGAAAAATCATGATTTAAGAGTTCAACTAAAGTTTTATGAGAATATAAATTTTTAGAAATTTTTGGGATATTTTAGGATGAAAAACGATATTTATATGAACATATATGAAATAAAATGAAAATAAATTTAAATATTTAATTATTAAATAATAATTAAAAAATCAAAATAAAAATAATAAAAGGGAAAGGAGAATGGAAGGGAGACGAAAAATTGAGAGAGAGTCTGCATATTTTGGTGAATAGTGATGAATAGTAAACTTTAATTTTCTCTCTAGATCTAGAGTACCTATTGGCTTCTGATCTCAAAACTGAGGGTACCACTAGATTCAGGACGGAGAATACAATGGTTTTGACCGATCAATTTTTCAAATCAGCCGTTGAATCGCCGTAGATCTGAAGTAGAAAATTTCAAAAAAAGGTAAACTCTGAAACTCTTACTTAGACCTCCAATTGAAAATCTAACATCGTAGATGGATTCAGGAGTTAGATAAACCTTAGAATATGGATTTTTTCGGCCATTTGACAACTTTTTGTTAGTCGTGAATAGTGATTTTCGGCGGGTGAATAATATTTTCTGGTGGTGAATAGTGATTTCGGCTGGCGTGAACAGTGACTAAGCTCCCGGAATCATTTTCTAGGTTTTTGGACCCTCCCGACACGTTTTTGAAGTTTGTTTAATCAAATGTGGATTGAAAAAGTACATTTTAGGGTTGTCTAATCTAGAGCCCTTCCCCTGTGAGTAGATGATTCTTTATATGGCTTGCCCTATACTCTTCTTGATCTTTAATCATGTATATGATTATGTTTATGAGATATTTACGCTTTGATATGTTTCTGAAATGCATTAAAATTATTTAAATTGCATACATTTTGAAATATAGTTTAAGAAGAGTATAGTTTTGAAATTGGATTTCTGAACCCATGGAATATCTGATTTTACATGTATTTTTCATTGAATGGTGAAATGATTACATATGCACATGACATTGATTTATAAAGCTATATGATTGCCTTGAGAAAAGGCTTGTATATATGATAAACCCTAAATGAGTAATTTATGACAAATGAATCTGTACTGAAACTGAAAGTCTGTATTTTATTGAGAATTTTATATTGGATTATATGGCATATGTGCATATGGTATTTTCTGTGGAGGAATCCTATTGAAAACACTGTTTGTTAATAGTAAGTGATGTTAGCCCTGGTGTACACCTTGATTGCCTCAGCTAGTAGGGGGTGGTGCTAGCCTCGTATGAGGGCTAATACACGGGAGATGACATGTGAAGGAGAGCAGAATGCCTCCTATATGGGCGAAATGCCAGTTATATAAGATATGATTTGCCTTCCCTTGTTGTGTGCTTGGGAAATACCCATATAGAGTCCCTTCGCATGTCCTCTTGAATGGTAGTAGGGCAAAATTCAGCGGGATGCTGAGTTTAGGCAAATCCTATACCACCAAAGTATGGAAGAGGTTAAACTCTGATGTGGTGGTTCTGATATGGGATCCTCCAAATGTTTTCATGTGAAATGTTTTAATGCATATCAAGTTTGATTTAAGATCATATTGTATCATATATGGTTACAGATATTCGAATGTGATTTGAACTGAGAATATTTGAAAATGTGGGTCCCATATGGATGTACTTCTGAACTGTAATTTTTGATGTGATAAATTTTAATATATGAGTACATCCATATGTTGATCTGAGAGATCATAAGAGGGATTATCTGCTCACTGAGTTGTAAAACTCACTACACGTGGATATTTTTTTTTAGATAAGAATACCGAGTTTGGTCTTGCAGATATGTGATCAACTAAGTGTCATATTCTCTGGTGAGCCTATTTTGTTTTCAAGGCTCGTAGATTTTGATTTATATTGTACTTGTACTCTAGAGTATGCTCTATATGCCACAGGCAGGATCCCTGCTTCTGCTGTTACTCTGTTGTTTATGAACTTTGTCTGTATATGGTATATGTATGAGAAAACCTATATGTATCTGTTTCCATGATAAATCATTGGAATATTCATGATGGAAAAATATATGTTCATGATATACATGTTTCACGTGCCCTAAAATTAGGGGTGTGACACACGCCCTTTTTCAAGGCAATCTTATAGCTTTACTTATCAATTCCACGTGCATTGTAACATCCCTAATTTCGTTTCTTTTATTAATAAATATACATAAATATTTAATTAAGAAAATAAAATGTATTAAACAATTGTTAGATATCTAAGAAAATATATGCCTTAAAAATTCTTCACCTTATGTGTATGCATAGAAAATGTTTCTAACATTAAGAGAATAGGTAAAGAGAGAAAACCTAATAGGAAAAATTAAAAATAACATCTTAAAGATAAATTTTTGGAAGTAAGTAAAGGTCTTAAAATTTCAAGAAGATTGGATTATGGTAATTTTTTCTAACTCAAAAGTTAGAGTTCATAAGTTTAACATCTCCACCTATACATTGGGCCTTCACCTATGGACACTTCATAGAGTTTTTTTCACTTCACATGAGTTTCTAGCAAGTTAATTGGATAATCCAAGCAAGAGATATAACATAAACTTGGATTAGGATATAAAAGTTGGCCCGATAGCTCAAAAATCATGAAAATGTGACCAAACCCTCCATGAGAGGTAGAATTTTAGTCAAATTAAAGGAAATGGGCAAGAATGAGCCTAAATCTAAAAGGAAAAAAAAATCATGTGATGAAATAGTAGTGTAATAATAATCAAAATTAGGTCACATGGCATTAGGACAAAATATCTATATGCTACACTCATAATTTCAGCAAGCCATGTGATTATATAGTAGGTAATAATACATGGCATTATAACAAAACATCCCTATCCTATACAAATAATTTCAACCAAGCAAGGGAGACTCAAGGGCTAGAAATTTGTCACCTAGAAATACAAACCTATCATACTTGAGTAAGACAAAATAAAAAGGAAATGAATCCTTAAATCAAAGGAATTTTGTCCATTGTCTTAAGAATATTTTATCATGATTTTCAAATAAAAATCTTCTTTTGCTATGCATATCTTGACTAAGGGAGAGGAAGACAAGAACACGAGTTGTCTTCCCTCAAAAGTAGCCAAGTGCATCCTAATTGTGATAAGGTAGACCCATAATTATGAGAGGAGGACCACTTGATAATTTATTCAAGCAAAAAATACTCTTATAACATTAGAATTTTGTCCAATTGAGGGAGAGAGAAAAACAGAAGCAAGGTAGAGTGAGGAAATGAGAGAAAGAAAGGAGAAAAGAGGAAAGAAGAAGACGGAGAAGTCTAGAAGACTAAGTACTCAAAGTAAGTTAGGTTAATCTCCAATTGAATCCATCTTTTCTCTTCATCCTTAGAGTTCAAAACTCACCCTCCTTCTCTTATTTAAGTTGCTAGAAAAGATAAGGGAAGGGAGGAATCTTGCCACTTCCTTCAAGGGAAAACAAGAAAAAGAATTCACTAAGTGAGCTATAGAGATCTTTAGGTAGGTTTAACAATATCGCTTTTTGAAGAAAAGCTTTGAAATTTATAACATTTATATGGGATTTTGATCCTAGAACTTTGATGAAATTTACAATATTTGCTACTTTGATTATTGACCATGGATGTTGCTATATCATGTTATATGTTGATCTTGCATGTGATGTATGTTTGAATACTTAGGTTGGTGTAGAAGGTTTTGCATAGATATAGCTATGGATGGCAAAATTTTAGGGCTTTTATGCTGCTTTTATGTATATTTGAATGTGGTGAAAAATTAATGGAATATGATTAGATTGATAAAATGACTATGGCCTTAAACACTTAGAAGAAGACCATGAGAAATTTTTATTAGAAAACAACCTTAATAATACATGATTTGATTTCTATTTTCTTGAGAAGTAGATGATGGAATATATTAAATAAAGTATAAGGAATCTAATTAAATTTTGAAAAGAGTAATTTTATGGTTAGATGTAAATGAGGAAAAAGAATGGAAGAGGACATAGTAAAAGGATGAACTAGAACCTTAGGAAGGGTTTGGTTAGAAAATTCGATTTCAGAGTAAATAAGGAAGCTTTTGTTTTTGAAATTTTGGGAAGATTCGGTTAGGAATTAAAAGAAATGGTTAATATGAAAAATGTAGATATATATATCTGGTGAATTTTTAGCCACTGGAATCATTCAATTTGAAATCTATATGAGGGAGATATGGTCAGATTAGTAAGCAGTGGTCAGAAACTAGTTAACCAAGAAAAAATCTATTAGGTAAGCTTCGGTGTTTGAATTTTTGGGAAGACTTTGTAGGAAATTAAAAGAAATGGTTAACATACAAAATATAGATATATGACTCATGAATTTTTAGCACTGGAATCACTTAATTTAGAGTCCATAGGAGGCAGATATGATCAGATTAATAAGTAGAGGTCAGAACCTATCTGGGAAGAAATAACATTGAATGATTTCACTAAAATGTTCAACATAAGAGTTTTAGAGGTTTTTCTTAATTTTAAGTGAACACCAAGATTACCTCAATCGAAGTTAAAATAAGGGAGTTATGCTCTGATTAGTGAGAGATAAAAATAATATTTAAGAAAGAAGAAGATTCTTATAATTGAAAATAATAAATGACTAGTGAATGCCCTAGCCATTGCCATTGCATGAACTCCCTTCCATCTTAAGTGTGTAATTTTGATATGGAAATATTTTATAAAGTGATATTTAAAAATAATTATGTTCATGGCATAATTACCAATGATTTTTTGTAATGATCGTACTTTAATGATAAATTATAGCATGTGAGTATATAGAACATACTTATTATTGAAATCATATTTTTGGCTATTAATATGAAAAGAAAATAAAAGAAAATAGACGAGCATGGTCACATGGCGGTTCATATGATGCACCAGTAGGGGATGCCCTACTAATGGCTATGATTATACTATTGAGAAAAGAAAGAGAAAGTGTGCCATGTTAGACAGACCGAGAAAAACCCGTACCAAAGAGTAGAAAGTACTCACACTGATCGAGGTAACTTGATAATAAAATAAGTTGATAGCCATCATATGATATTCTGAAAATAGTTATTCATACCATACATATCATTACTATACAATTTTCATGTGTATAGATAAAGTGCATTCATGTGGCCTAAGATATTTACTATAGTTTATACAGATAAACATGACATGATGTGTTAGATTGATGATAATTATGATTTATTGTTGAACCTATTGGGATTTAGTTCTCACTATATTTCCATATCATGTTCAAAAAATTAGTTATGGAGATGTCCTTTATGACTCTGGTTTTTAGTGCACGTTGAATCCAGTTACTCTATTTTGGGTAGTTCCTAGAAATTAATAAGATTTTTGTGGTCGAGTTGGTTAAGATTCCAGTGAAGGTGTAACCACCGGCACCCGTATCTCTGGAATTGGTCAACATGGATGAATAAAATGTAGATATTTATGAGTTTGATTTTTTGTATGGACGTTTTGATTAATGATATATGAACTCAGAATTGTATCAGTGTTAATGGTAGACCTTTAACCTTGATTATGCTTGGTTAAATTAATTGAATGTTATTATGAGTTAAGTAATTAGAAGTAAAGAAGTAATGACTTCATGGGGCTTTACAAATATATATTTAAAAAAATGAATGGAGTTGTTATATAATTGGTATTAGAGAAGGTCGATTCTAAATGGCTAGTGGGTGGATGGTTATCTGAATCGATCTTATAGTGTCTTGAGTATGATTATGGTTATGTTATGTGGAGGATCAGTGATTTTATATAGGTAAAAAATTACTAGTGTTTCCTATTTGTATGCCAAGTAGTGTTATGACTGTTGTAAATATTTTTAAATTAACTATTGGGCTTGATCAACTCAATAGCAGCAGAGCTCTATTTTTTCCACAGTAGGATATGGCACCACTGAGGAGAAACACAGTAAATAATGCAGAAGAAACCCTGCAGAACTTGGCTACAACAATTCAAAACCAAGTCACAGCCACTGATCAAATTTTACAACATCTCCAAAACAGTAACAACATGAATAGAGAAAATAATGCAAACAATCGAGTGGCTGAAAATGATAATAGCCTATCTGAGTTCCTGAGAACTAGACCACCTTCTTTCTAAGGTGGCTATGACCTAATAGTAGTCAAAAGTTGGATAAGGGAATTGGAGAAGATCTTCGAGGTGATGGGCATCACTAATGAGCAATAGGTTATCTTTGCTATATATATGCTGAAGGGTGAAGTTGAGTGTTGGTAGCAAGAGGCCAGAGAACCACTAACTCAACAGAGAAGGCAGATCACCTGGCAGGTGTTTAAGGACATTTTCTTGGAGAAGTATTTTTCAAGTATTTTGTGGGGTGAGAAGGAAATCGAATTTCTCCAACTCAGACAAGGTAACATGTTAGTAGACCAATACATCGCTAAGTTTGAGGAGTTGTCTAAGTTCTTCTCTTACCTGAGGTTTAACCCTGATGAAACATGGAGGGCTGTTAAGTTCGAAGTAGGACTGAATCCAAAAATCAGGAATACAGTGATAGCCTTGGAAATAAGGGAGTTTGTGCCCTTGATAAATAAATTTAGACTTATAGAGAAGAGTTTAAGGGCAATGGAGGACAAGAAGTAGAGGAGAAATATATGGAAGAGGAAGAAAAGTTTCTCCAATTGTAGAAATAACATGAGGGGAAGAAGATATGGAGATGGTAAGAGGCCATTGACTACGGGTCCTTGACCTTTCTAACAAGACCTCGCCACAGTTAAGAGCACTAAGTACGAACGTATGCATGGTAACTAGCCATGCTACATGGGAACAGATGTCTGCTTCAAATGCGGACAGAAGGGTTGTTTTACAAAGAATTGCCCATAGAATGTGGAGAAGCAGCCGGAACAGAGGCCTCAGGTGAAAGGAAGGGTTTTCACCCTGAGCGGCCAACAGGCAGCTCAATCTTCTGAAATGATTTAAGGTACATGCTACATCTATGGATTTTCTTTTATGGTTTTGTTTGACTCTGGTGCTAGTCATTCATTTATATTGAAAGAATGTATTAGAAACTTTCAGTATCGTATTTTTAAAACCCCTTATGAGCTATTTATAATAACTCCCATAAGGGAAAGTGTCTTAACTTCCTCTATATGTAAAGATTGTCAGGTTACCATGCAGGAGAAAACTTCTTTTGTAGACCTCGTCTTTCTACCTTTAAGAGGTATTGATGTCATTCTAGGGTTAGACTAGATATCTAGAAATCTGATCTTACTAAATTGTTGCATCAAGACCATTAAATTTCTACCTCCTACTCCACAAGAGGAGATGCAGTTATTGACGCTAAATGCCAATCAAGTTAATTAGGAGTTAAAGAGTGGAGTACTTGGTTACATTTTCTTGTGTTTATCAATTCTAGAAGTCAAACCAAAGCTTAATGAAATCCCAATAGCTAATGAGTTCTTAACGTATGTCCACTAGATATTCCAAGCTTACCTCCTGAGAGAGAGATAGAGTTCTCTATTGATCTCCTACCTAGGTAGGGTCTGTCTCTATTGCACCTTATAGAATGGCCTCGAAGGAACTACAAGAACTTAAGAAACAATTGGATGAATTTTTAGACAAGTAATTCATTAGATTGAGTGTATCACCTTAGGGTGCTCTTGTATTATTTGTTAAGAAGAAAAGCAGGAGCTTAAAATTATGCATAGACTACAGACAGCTGAATAAGGTGACTATCAAAAACATGTACCCTCTCCCTAGGATATATGACTTATTGGATCAACTGAAGGGAGCCTTCATCTTTTCTAAGATTGACTTGAGGTCGGGATACCATTAGATTAGAATCAAGGAAGAGGATGTATCAAAAATAGCTTTCAGGACTAGGTATGGGTACTATGAGTTTCTCGTAATGCCCTTAGAGTTGACGAATGCACTTGCATTTTTCATAGATTACATGAATTGCATTTTTTGACCTTACCCAGATCAATTTATGGTGGTGTTCATTGATGACATCTTGACATATTCTAAGAAGGAGAAAGAACACGAACAACATCTCCGAATCGTGCTGCAAGTGCTGAAAGAGAAAAAGTTATATACCAAATTGGAGAAATATGGATTTTGACTGATAGAGGTCAAGTTTATTGAACATGTCATCTCCAATAAAGGGGTAGTCATAGACCCTCGCAAGACAGAAGTAGTGATTCAGTAGAGAAGACCAAATGCGGTTACAGAAATCAGAAGTTTCTTAGGTTTGGTAGGATACTACAAGAGGTTTATACAAAACTTGTCTTGTATAGCCTTGCCATTGAATAAGTTGCCCCAGAAGGGAAGTTCTTTCAAATGGACTAATTAATGTGAAGCTAATTTTCAAGGGTTTAAGACAAGATTGACCACTCTTCCTGTTTTAATTATTCCAAACCCCACAAGACATTTTGAAGTGTATAGTGATTCTTCAAAGAAAGGAATGAGGTGTGTGCTGATGTAAGACAAGAGAGTAGTTGCTTATGCCTCTAGGCAACTAAGACTCCATGAAAGAAATTATCCAACCCATGATTTTGAATTGGTACCGTTGGTGTTTTCCTTAAAGATTTGGCGACACTATTTGTATGGGGCAACATTTAAAGTATACTATGAACACAAGAATCTTAAGTACATTTTTTATAATAAGGAGTTAAATATGAGGCAACGAAGATGGGTAGAATTTTTCAATGACTACAAGTTTGAGATAAAGTATTATCCAGGAAAGGTAAATGTTGTAGCTGATGCCTTGAGTCTGAAATTTCTACACATGGGTCAGATGATGATGTATGAGATGCAAATTCTAGAAAAGTTTTGAAATTTGAAGCTGATCACTACTCTTACCCCAAAGAAGCTAATCATCAATGGATTGAGTATAGAGTGTGATCTTAGAGCCAATATTAAAGAGGTTCAAGCTCACGATTAATACTTATAGGATTACAAAGGACAATATGAATTTTCTGTCTTGAAAGATAGAGTAATCACATATCAAGGAAGGGTTTTTGTCCCTTAAGAACAAGAGTTGAAGACTAAGACCCTACAAGAAGCACATCAGAGTAAGTACATAGTCCATCCAGGATCTACTAAAATGTATCAAGACTTAAGGAAGATGTACTAGTGGCAAATGATGAAAAAAAGACATTGCTGAGTTTGTGAGGAAATATTTAATTTGTTAGAAGGTAAAGATAGAGCATCAAAAGCCAGCAAGATTTCTACAACCTCTTGAGATCCCTAAATGAAAATGGGACAGTATTTCGATGGATTTTGTGGTGGGTGACTTTAATTGGACATGACTCTATCTGGGTAATAATAGACAAATTAACCAAATTTGCTTACTTTTTGCCCATAAAAATTAACTATTCATTGGAGAAATTGGCCCAACATCGAGAAAATAGTTAGACTGCATAATTCCCTTAAATGTCATTTTTGATAGAGATTTGAGGTTTACGTTGAGATTTTAGAAGGCGTTGCAAGAAGCTTTTGGAACCCAATTGTGGTTCAATACTGCCTACTATCCTTAGACTGACAGGCATACAGAACGGACCATTCAAACCCTAGAAGATATGTTGAGGGCTTGTGTGATAGAAAAAGGTAAAGGATGGGATAAGTACCTACCTTTAGTAGAGTTTGCTTATAATAATAGATATCACTCTAGTATTAAGATGTCCTTCTATGAAACTTTATACGGTAGGAAGTGCCGATCTCCACTATGTTGGTTTGAGGTAGGAGAAAAGAATTTACTTGGTCCTGACCTAGTTTACCAAACCACTGAGCCAATCAAGATGATACGAGACAAAATACTTATAGCATAGAGTCAAAAAAAGAGTTATTATGATAAAAGCCATAGACCTCTGGAGTTTAAGGAAGGAGACCATATAGTTTTGAAACTTTCCCCAACTATTGGAGTTAGTAGGTCTTTCAAGATCAGAAAACTAAGTCCACGATTTTTAGAATCCTACCAAATTCTGAGGAAAGTGGGGACGTTAGTATATCAAGTTGCCCTCCCACCTAATTTGTCCAATCTACATAATGTTTTATATGTATCATAGTTCCAGAAGTGTCTTCTAAATTCTTCACATATAAGACGGGATGAACCAATCTAAATAAAGGAGAACATCACATACTAGCTAGTATCGGCATCGATATTGGACACCTACGTGAAGCAATTGAGGAATAATACCATTCTTCTGATTAAGGTGTTTTGGGAAGGTTTGACTTCTGAAGAAGCAAGTTAGGAGCTGGAAGAAGTAATGAGGAAGAAATATCCGTAATTGTTCTTATTAGGTAATTTCTGAAATTTAGAGGACAAAATTTCTTTTAAGGGGAGAGAAATGTAACATCCCTAATTTTGTTTCTTTTATTAATAAAGGTACATAACTATTTAATTAAGGAAATAAAATTTATTAAAAAATTATTAGATATATAAAAAAATATATGCCTTAGAAAATTTTCACTTGATGTGTATGCATAGAAAATATTTCTAAAATTAAGGGAATAGGTAAAGAGAGAAAACCT